>BSBN01001281.1:19790833-21035000 GCA_027924645.1 Cunninghamia lanceolata
GGATTGCGTTTGTATAACTTGGCTTGATTGATTAACTTGATTGGTATGGATTAAGGATGGGCTTGCATTTGGATCATTGTTTAGAATGATTGGAAGATGATGAAATGATGGATGAAGATTGATTTGATGAAGGATGGATGATTTGTGGTGGATTGAGCTGCTTTTGATTTGCTGAAGTGATTAGATTTATTTTGATGGTTGTCTTGATGTGCTTGAGGTGATTTGCTTTGGTGTTGATGCTGATGATTGATAGGACTTATTTTGATGGCTGGATTGATGTGATTTGGTTGTGATATTTGCTATTGCTGGGTTGATTGTTTTGATGATTGGATTGTTTTGAATGATGATAGTGATGGTGTAATGATTAGAGTGTCCACTCAAATCTAAGCATAAGCAAGTGTTCTTAGTATGCTCAAAGGATGTAAAACAAACAAGGTATTGCCCTTGTCAAGTCATAAACCAATGATTGATTGTTTGATTGATGATGATAGTGTTGTCATTACGGGGAAAGTTATATCCCTAGAACAACACAAGGATGTGGGAACGCTATATCCCATTGATGATGATTGATGATGATTGATTGGGCTCATGACAGGATTAGGATCAAAACCTATTGATTTGATTGGATAATGTTCCTTGATTGATTGGCTTGCTTGATATGGATTAATGTGACTTGGATTTAAGATCATTGCTTAGATTGATTTGATTGAGCTGATTGGAAGAAGTAATTGATTGAAACAGATGAATGAATGTTATTGATAGGAAGAATTGATGATGATGATGATGATTTTGATTGAATGTTGATGGAGTGGTTTGTTTTGGATTGATGATGATTGGTTTTATTGCTTGGATTTTTCTGTTGGATATTTGATTTTTTGTGATTTTTTTTGACATATTGTGATTTTTTTGTGTTTTTTGAAATGTTTTAGAAAATGCCAATGGATTTACAATTTGGGTAGACTTTGTGCTAAATACCAATGACAAGGGAGGACCAAGTCTAGGTGAGAGGATGGATGAATGGGATTGGATGGATAAAAGGTTGGGCTCATAGTAAATGGGATGGTAAGATCATGAGAGTTGGATGGATAGATAAGAGGATAGGCCATATAAGGGATGGATGCTTGCCTCATGATAAACAGATAGGTAGGCTATAGTGGAAAGCTTGTGATAAACAGATGGGGATAAGCTATAAGATGGAAAGCTCATGATAAGGTATGCCATAGTGGATGGATCATAAGGGAGCTAGGATGTGATCTTCAAAGGCTATGTTGCATAGGAAGAATAACTTGCCCCATTGTCGATGGTAATGCTTAGGATTTTTACATGACAAGGCTCATGACAATGGGATGACATGATAGATTGGTTTGAATGGGATGGATAAATTGTCAATGGATAGGACTTGGTTTGGAAAGAAGGTATGTCAAGAAATATCTAAACATGTTTCAACATTTTACCCCTATTTCTTCATCAAAATCAAAAGGCAAAAGGATGGATAAATGGCTCAAGAGGATAGGTGTATGGGTGTAATGGCTATGGATAGTAGGCTAGGATAGTATGGTAGGATGGAAAATGATATAATGGGATAGATAGTTTGGAAATGGATAGGTTGGATGAGACAATGTGCCCCCAAGTGTAAGTGACATGGAAGATCAACCTACTCATGACACCCGTTTGCCAGGTTTTCATCATGGTACTTATCCAAGGCACCTGTTTACCAGGTTTTCACCATTGGACGAAGGGATTTCTCTTTACTTTTTTGATTTTTATTTTTTTGTTTTTTTTCTTTTTTTGGTAGATGGGATGATAATTACACATGGCGCCTGTTTGCCAGGTTTTCACCATGGTAATGGATAGGAGGGACTCAAATGTCTAGTGCTATGAAAGTTGGTAGTGTCCCAATAGAGAGGGATGTTGTTGCATGGACCATGTCATTATGCTCATAGATGTTGGTAAAGGGATTGCATAGGTGAGAGATGGATTAGGTAGATAATGGATTATAATGTGGATTATGGAAGGTTCATGCAAGGATGGATGGATAAAAGGCTTATGCAAAAGCATGGACCATAGGAAGGTGATTGAGGAGATATGTAGGATAATGGATGGAAGATGGGTAGATGTAGTTATGTGGAGGTGCTGCGGAGTGGAAGGGAACCATGACCAATGGTTGCACACACCATGTTAAACATTGAAGCTTGTGATTGGATGGTGGTGTAGGAAGCAATGGAGATGTTTGCTTAGGAGATGGTTGATGAAGTGATTTATGAACCCACATAGATTTAATATTTTTAGTGCTTTTATTTTTCTTGTGGGATTTTTGAAGGGAATGAAAGTTTTGGATGGAAGTAGGCTTTTGGATGGAGATAGGTGATTGGGATTTTTGAGATGTGGATGAGGATGCCTCATTCAATTTGCTAGCTTTTTACTTAGGAACCCAAACCATTTTGCTTTTAGGCTTTACTTTTGGACGTATGGACTTGGATAGCTTTGTGAATGTACGTTGCTTTGAGTTTGATTCTTTATGTCCAAAGGTATGAAAACCTTTAGGATATTTGTTGATAGGATTTTTAGCTTTAGAGGCATCAAAATTTTTGCTTTTGAATCCCATGGGGTGAGTGGAGTGGATGGAATGATTGGAAGCTTTATGCTTAGGTGATGTGTGCTTTTGTTGGCCATGATTAGGGATGTAAGGATATTTATGAATGATATGTATGCTAGGTGTTGGAAGCAATGGTGGCAAGGTGGATGGAGGGATATTTGGAGTTGGAAGTAATGGAGGCAAAGTGGATGGTGGAAGGTGTACAGTCACATGTTTTTGACATTTATAGGATGATGGAGGTGAAATGGCAAGATATGTTTTGGGTATCTAATGTGGTTTGTGATGGAAAGTGGTAGGTTTAGGATGCATGAAGGGATTACCAACATCTTGGCCTTGTTTACCTTGGGGTGTGTATCCAAGGCCATATGAGCATGGAGGAACTTTGACATGGTTTGGCTCTAAAATACCTTGTTCATAAAGGCCTAGACCTTTGCCTTGGTACTTCATGTTTCGGAGTATGCGATTGACTATAGGACTAGATGTGTTTTGAGAACTAGACTTGAGCTCTTTATTAGATGGAGAAGGTGAAGCGGATAAAGGTCGTTGTTGTCCGAAGGAAGAACACTCATGTATAAGGGTGGTAAGACCAATAGAACATGATGGTGCACTTGAAGTGGAATCGATGGTGGATGTGGAAGGAGGATCATTAGGATCTTGATTATGTTCATTATGTTCGCTAAGATCCAAGTTATTTGTTTGATCTTTTATGCTTGCTTGGGGGACAAGTGTCTCATCATGACAAGTGGATGTTTGTTCATTATGGATAGGGCTAGATGGCGGATCAGTAGGAGCAATTTGGATATCTCGCTCATGGATGGATATAAGATTATGGATAGGATTAAGGTGCTCATGGATAGCTTCTTCATACGTATCATCTTGATCATAAAGAAGGTAAATGTTATGGATGGGTTGAATGAAAGTGTTTTGATCTTGAGTTGGACTAGGGCTTAGTGTTTCCACATGCTTAAGATTAAACTTTTGACATACCTCTTGGGTTGCTTGAATGGAAGTCGAAGGCTCTTGGATGGGTTCTTGGTCAACAACATGAGAACATGATGACTCTTGAATAGGCTTGATGGCTTGTAGGTCACATGATGGGCTTGAAGGGCTAAGAATGTTAATGGAGGGCTCTTGGATAGGCTCAAGGATAGGTGGACCACATGATGGGATTATGACCTTTGGAAGTTCTTTGGTAGGCTCATGAATGGGTGTTTGACATGGAGGTAGTTTATTCCTAGCTAGTAGCCAATGGATCACATCCTTTGCAAGTGTATGAGTGAATGGGAAATATAATGGATGAGTGATAATAGTAGATGGTGTTGTAGGGTTATGATTAGGATTAGGTTGAGGGCTAATTGGATTGGGTGGATTAGGATTTGGACTAGATGAGGGTGACACATAGGATTGGGATGATGTGGCATGGTTTCCCATTATAGGTAGGTACACCTTGTAAACAATTGAGACAAATATTGGGCATTGATTTGTATTATGGCCTTTGGTCCTATGGTATGCACAATAATCATGTTCATCATATGGACTTTCTTCACATGGTTTGACTTCAGGAAGTTCAATGAGCTTTGCTTCAAGCATTCTTTGTAAAACTATCTCAGCAGCCTCCTTTGGTGAAGGATTAGAATTACATGGTGATGAAGGTGATGGAGGTCTTGGTGGTTTGGAAGGTTGATGGACCAATGGACTAGGAGTAGGATCACATGGTGGTGTTGAGATAGGATTAGTTGGCTCATGTGTTGGTGGGTGATTAGATGATGAAGGCCACTCTAGATCGGTATCTCCCTTGTCAAAGGTTATTAGATCTTGCATAGGATAACTTGGGCTTGTTTGATTTATGTACAAGGGGCCACTTGGACTTGGATGTGCTTCTTGTTGGAGAGGTGGACTTAGGTCTATCAATGGTGCTTGATGGTCTTGTTGAAAAGGTGTATTTGGACTTACTTGATTTATGTACAAAGAGCCATTGAGACTTGGATGTTGTTCTTGTAATATCACTTGATGGCTTTGTGGATGGGCTTGGTAGTGCATTAGCACGGTGGCATGAGGGATTGGATAAGCTTGAGGTGGATATTCATAGGTTGATGTGGTATTGACTTGGTGGATAGGTAGATTAAGTTGATAGGAAGTGGATGGATATGACATGTGGCTATAAGGTGGATTAGGTTGGTATGGAATGGCTAAGGATTGTTGTACTTGTCGAGCTTGACTAGTGGTGAAAAGGTGTTGAACTTGGGCTATGAAGTGCTGCAATTGAGGTGATTGGCTTGCGTGGGGTTGAGCTCTTTGGATGAAGAATTGTAATATTTCAATGGCATCTTGGTTTAGGGGTTGTGATCCTTGATAAAGGTTTTGGAGGAATCTTTAGAATTTGATTTCTAGGTCCTCTAGTGTAGACATGTTGTCACCAAGTGTTTGTCTTAAGTCCTTTTAGTAAGTGCTTGTTTAGGGATTTGGATGATGATGTGGATTGTTTAGATGATGTGGATATGAAGGGTTGGATGATGATTAGGATAAGTTTGGGATGAAAGTGATTAGGTTTGAATGTTATTGGAAGAATGTGTAGGATGACTTGTCTTTATGTGTTTGGGTGTTTAGAGCTTGATGTGGCAATATTAAAACAAATGATTATGCATATACACACATGAATCACTCACACAAGACACATAAGCAAGTTTTAGTTTGGAAGAATGTGATGATGGTTAAGCAAGCACATGAAGACACTTCAACAAGTCCTAGTCAAGGCAAGGCCACTATCACAAGGAGGTTCTAATGAAAATCCAGGGGACCGGCACCCCACGAGCATCCAACAAGCCACTTAAGACTTTAACTAACCCTACTAGGAGTTTTAATATACACAAAGGTACACCTCCTTTCGAGTTAGCACTGTATGGTGAGCGCTAATACTGGTTAGACTTAGCTTTCGCCTTATCCTCTGATTTTTATAGTGGACCGGATGAAAGTACCGCTTGAGGTCATTCCCTTGGGGTGGATACCAAGGCAGGCCTCTCTAAGGTTTAACAAAAGCAACACAAGTAAATGTTTTTGATCTCCAAGTTCGTGTTGGGACGTGAGGAGAGAGCATACACATTTACTTGGTCACACTCGCATGGGGTTCATTAACCTTAGAAATTTAATGTGTGGAAGACAATGCAAGCACTTGTTTGTTTTAAAGCCCAAATCTAAATGTGATGAAAGACAATGGTTCATTTTAGCCCAATTTTTTGATGTGAATTTGTAAACAATTGTTCGTTTTATGCCCAAAATCCAAATGTGTTTGCAAACAATGATTAGAATATGAGAAATGAAATGATTGCACCTGGTTAATTCACTATCCAAATTGTTGTAGATGTTGATGTCAATGTTGCTCCAGCTCCTTATGATCACCTACAACATAAAAAAAATGATATTATAATGCAGGCATAAAAAAAATAGGCTCATCAGGCAAGAAAAATTGTAATTTTAAATGCATAGCCGAATTAGATTTGATTATTTCGATAGATTTTTGGTTTGAAAATTAAAAAACCAAAGAAAAGACCCCTATTAATTTTTAGAGAGCTTTCCAAAACTGTAAAGAAATTAGAAAAATTCTTTGTTTTGCACCCAGAAATGCGGATTTATGGAAACAGTATAGTCAGCAAAGATCTGATTTTTTCGCACTATAAATGACCTTTAAATTATATCTACAAAATAGAGACCCCCATTAGAATTTGAAGAGCTTTCTAGAAATGTAAAAATTTCCAAAAAATTCTTTGATTTGCGCCTAAAATTACAATTTTATGAAAAAACATAAAAATGTGATAAATCCCGCAAAAATTGCGATAAACCCAAATTTTTTCTGTTGTAGCTTCCTTATATCATGGAATAACTTATGCTAAAATCTTGTAGAAAAATTTGTAGCCATTTGGAAGATATGATGAAATCTTTAAAACCTAGGGTTTTGTCCAAAAAGTAGCAGATCTGCAACAAAAAGTTAATTAAACCTGCAAAACTCAACAATGGGGGTTATATGAATGCAAATTTTTACTACAAAAACCTGCAAAAAAGGATCAAGTGAAGTGAGTCCCACTGGGCATGCCAAATGTAGTTAGGGTAAAATTGCAAATCAGGGCAAATGAATAAACAGCAATGATAAAAACCCTAGCAATGCACAATGAAGCACAAGACAACATGAAAATCAAAATAACAAATATAAATGCAAACCGATCTCCATGCTATGCTCAATTTATCTCCATTGCTCTTCTCCACCTCGCATGAGCATGCAAGATTTTGAAGGATTATTGTTGGAGGAATGTTGGATGCTCACTTCTGCAGCATAATATTAAGATGAAGATGATATGAGGATGATAGATGAAGGATGCAAAGGCTCTAATGATATTTCAACAGCATGTGGATACTTGAGGATCAATGCATGCTAATGATAATTTAGCAGAATATTGTTACTTGAAGCTCAATGCATTGCTAATGGCTTGTGAGGGGTTGATTTATAGGAAAGACTTGGTTCCAATGGACGGCTGAGATTAAAAAGATAATTGATTGATGTGGATGGCTAGGATTGATTAGGTATTCCCACTCTTCAAGGGAGTTGTAGTCATTTGACAAGTGTCAAGGAGGATAGGGCTCATGTGTGTTTGTGTACATAAAAAGTACTACATATAAAAGATATTAAATAAAAGGCTATAGTACCACTTATCTTTTTTAAATGAAAGAGGCACACATGTCGGCTAAATGATAAGATAAATTAATTAAATAAATAAAATTTATTTAATTAATTAGATAGTGGGAAACTTAATTCAAATAAAATATTTGAATTAGTTGGGATATGAGTTGGATATTAATTAAATAAATAAAATTTATTTAATTAATTGGATAGTGGAGAACTTAATTCAAATAAAATATTTGAATTAATTGGGATATGAGTTGGATATTAATTAAATAAATAAAATTTATTTAATTAATTAGATAGTGGGGAACTTAATTCAAATAAAATATTTGAATTAATTGGGATATGATGTGGAAATTAATTAAATAAATAAAATTTATTTAATTAATTGGCTAAGTAGGATAAGGATGGGATTGAATGGGATTTTAATTAAATAAATAAAATTTATTTAATTAATTAGCTAATGGATTAGTGGGATTAAGAGTGGGATTTAAGACAAAATACTACATGATGTCTAAGTGATATTTTTGACAAGGTATTGCTAGACATGGACAAAGTTGGGACAATTTTAGGTGTCTACAAAACCCACAACCTAAGGTTCTTGAGTGGGCTTGGGGGAATCCCAAGGGTATCACATGTGTGAGAACACCATGTAACAACCCTTAGAAAGTGAATCCCAACTACTTCACTCTTCCCCATACCTCACACATGTGTGAGGAGAAATATGGGGAGATGTGCCTTGGAGATGGAATGTGAGGTTGACAAGTGTCACCTTGTAACATGTCACCTCATATTACCCATAATCAACCATCCTAATTAAGATTAAGAATAATTCATGATTAATATAATCAGAGTTAAGCAAGGAATGAATCAATAAATCATGAAATTCAACATGCATTTCCTTTCTTGACATTTTAAAAGTCTAGATTCATAACAATCCAAAGATAACATTGTTACAAGTATGAGGTTAATCAGTGTTGTCATTGATGTCAACATACTCATATTACATTGACAAGAAGGATTGGATGAGCTATGTGCTGAGGATATTGAGAATATTAGTCTCAGTCAGGAACAGTGAAGAACAGTGATGAGAAGGCAAAAGTACTCAATAAGTTGATGACCAAAGGATGCGGATTAAAGGGTTTGTAGCTATGAGTCTTAATATGATCTAGATAAGTTTTTAGAGGCCTGCATGCATATTTGAATAAGTTGTGATTGATCAAGTAGAACTAGTTCCGAGAAGTGCTCCGGAGTGACAGAGTGCTACAAAGAGGTTTGGTGAGATCTAGAAGTGCATTATCCTATCTTGCGGATTGGATGGAGTGTTTGGGATGTCCTTGTGATATGTCTTCTCAATTTGTTCATGATGTGGAGGTCTGGAAACACATGTTTTAGTATGACAATGGCGGTAGACTGTGTTCTTGAAGTTCTGGATGAGGAAGAGAAGAGATTCCAGTGAGTAGAGGAAGTACGGATGTTCCTGGTCATTTAGGCTAGCTTGTGAAGGTTCTTGGATCATGTTGAGGCTGTGTTGTTGATCCGCACTACTGGTAGAGCCCGGAATAGAAGATATTCTTTCGGATGAAGTTCTTGTTCATACTAGCTGACCGGATGAGTTGTTCATCTTACAAATATTCTTGTGGTGGCTGACCAGATGTGTTATTCATCTTGCGAATGTTCTTATGGTTGAGTGCCGACTTAGATGCTCATTCCTAAGTTGATGTCTTGTATAAATGAAGGTTTGTGAATCCATTTTGAAGTGTGTTGTGAAGCAGATGAGTGTGGTATAGCAAAAGAGCGAAAGGTAGAGCAGGTGCGTTTTGAGCTTAAATGGAACTAATCCAGACATGGTGAAGATGTCATTCTCCAGTTCAAAGTTGTGATACTTATGATCTTGTAGATAGTGTGTCTCTTTTGTAGCCAGTGTGCCTCTTTGTGAGTAGTGTGCTCGGGCAGTGAGCCCTGACTGGCATGTGCCATTTGTTTTCCTTATTCTTCTAATAGAGAATAATCCTTGGGTTAATCACCCCATGGTTTTTCCCTTAACTGGGTTTTCCACTTCAAAAATCTTGGTGTCTGATGTGTTGATATTTATCTGCTCCGGTGTTTATGCTTTCTGCTTTCATGAATGGTTAATTGATATGCTGTCATCTAACAAAGAAGAATCAAATGTTTAAGTAGAAGCAAGTTTTTGTACAACTGATTCACCCCCCCTCTTAGTTGTGAGCACTAGATCTAACAATTGGTATCAGAGCCAAGTTCCTCTGAAAGGAGCTTAACCACTTGAGGGGATCTAGGATGTTGTCATATAAGAAGGATAGTCTGAAGTTCGATGGAACCAATTTCTCACTCTGGAAAGGTCGCATGAGATGTCACTTGGAGTGTACGGGAAAAGCATATCTATCCATGATCTCAGAGGCTTATGTACCTCCACAAGGTGGTCCGACAACACTAAATGAAATCACAGATGCTGAAAACAATTTGCGGACCAAAGAAGCTCTTCTAAGCTCATTGAATGATATAGATCTCTCAAATGTTATTGACCTACCAACTCCATATGAAATCTGGACTAAACTGGAACTTCTATATGAAGGAGATGAGTTTGTCAAGAGTGCAAGGTTGCAAAGTCTGAAAGGAAAATTTGAAAGATTGAAGATGAGAGATGATGAAAATATCACTACCTTTATGCAAAGAGTGAATGAGCTGGTGTGTGGAATCAGGAATGCTGGTGGAGTTTTGGATGAAAATGAAATTGTTTCCAAAATTCTCAGATCCCTTCTAGCTGCCTACAAAATCAAGGTTGCTGCCATTGATGAATTCAGAGCCCATACAACTATCACAAGAGAGCAATTGGCTGGCAAACTGGCTACATTTGAAATGACTGAGTTTGGAGATGATCCCCCCAAGATTGAATCTACATTCAAAGCCAGTGCCTTTGTGAAAGACAAACAAAGATTTGATCTAGGAGAGAACTCTTCAAGGAAGTTGTCATGGTATGATCAAGCAAGGAAAGACATGGAAGAGGAAGAAGCAGAAACAACTCAACTTGAAGCCCTCATTGCCAAGAGACTACCAAGGGGATCCGGTAAGTATGAAGGAAAACTACCCTTTAAGTGCTTCAACTACAATAAGATTGGTCATTTTGCTTCAAGATGTCCGGAAAGATCTGCAAGGTCAAATGCCAACAGACAAAGGTTCTAAAAGAACTGTTATTATGTTCATGAAGAAGATGATAATGAAGGAGTAATAGATGATGAATCAAAAATGGGAAGCAAATCCGGAAATGAATGGGTGTTTATTGCCATCAAGGAAGAAGACTCAATACCCTCTAAATCTATCAATCATAAGGTTGTTGAAAGAGCTTTGGCTGCCCAAGTTGAAGAAAAGGATGATTGGGTTATTGATAGTGGATGTTCTCACCATATGACAGGTGACAAGAACAAGTTCTTAGATTTGGAAAGGTATGAAGGAGGAATGGTAAAGTTTGGTGATAATTCTGCTGGCAGAATCAAAGGTAGGGGAACTATTTCTTTTGATGGAAAGAACAAAACCAGTAACGTTCTATATGTTGAAGGATTGAAGCACAATCTCTCAGTGTTGGTCAGTTGGTGGACAAAGGCTATGATCTTCAGTTCAAGAATGGAAGATGTAGGATCTTTGAAAGCTCCAGAACTGAGATTGCATCTGGTACTCAAACAAAAGGTAATATCTTCCATCTAGTTGGTTCAAATAAAAGTTGTCTGTTTGTTCAAGTTGATCAGAGTTAGTTATGGCATAGAAGAATGTGTCATGTGAATTTTAATAACATCATCAAGATAAGCAATACTTAGGCTGTAAGAGATCTTCCAAAATTGGTGAAACCTACAAATAGTTTGTGCAAAGAATGTTAACTAGGTAAACAGAGTAGAGTCTCTTTCAAAAGCAAGGATCAGTCCTCTACTGGATTATTGGAATTAGTCCATACTGATCTCTGTGGTCCAACAAGAATCAAGAGTATGCAAGGTGATAGATATTTCATGTTACTGATTGATGATCATTCTCGGATGATGTGGGTTACCTTCCTAAAAGAGAAATCAGAAGCCCTTGAGAAGTTCAAAATCTTCAAAGCTATGGTAGAGAATCAAACCGGATTGAAACTGAAATGTTTAAGGTCTGATAGAGGTGGTGAATTCACATCTGATGAATTCATAGATTTCTGTAAGAAGCATGGTATAAAGAGACAGTTGTCCACTCCTAGGAATCCACAATAGAATGGAGTAGTTGAGAGAAAGAACCGTACCATCCAAGAAGCAGCTAGGACAATGATGATGGAAGCAAGTGTTCCTCAGATGTTTTGGAGAGAAGTTGTCAACACTGCAGTCTACACCCTTAATCGAGTTCAAATCAGAAGCAATACCGGTAAGACTCCTTATGAACTTTGGTTTGGCATAACTCCCACTGTGAGATATTTTAGAGCATTTGGTAGCAAGTGTTACATCAAAAGAGATGAAGATTTAGGAAAGTTTGATGCTATAAGTGATGAAGAAATTTTCTTGGGTTACTCCACTCAAAGCAAAGCATACTGATGTTACAATAAGAGATTGAGAAAGATGATAGAAAGTACGAATGTGAAGGTTGATGAAGGAGTTGAGAAGCCCTCAAGATTCTATGAATGTGAAGAAGATGATCAGAATGATTCTCTATTGCAAGGAGCTCCATCCTCCTCTAAAATTTAGATCCAGACTGATTCAGTAAATCAAGAAGAAGAAGTTTGTCTGAATGAGCCTAATCAAGAACTAGTAGTTCAAGAAACTCCCAAAGTTTGAGGTATGTAACTCTAAATCATTCTGAAGATCAAATCATAGGTGACAAGAGTAAAGGGGTACAAACAAGGAGAAGAATTGCTCAAGACTCAAATGAATACTGTCTGATTTCAAAGATTGAACCTAAGACAGTTAATGAAGCTTGCAATGATGAAAACTGGACGAAAGCAATGGAGGAAGAATTGATGCAAATTGAGAAAAATCATACTTGGGATCTTGTTCCCAGACCTAGAAACAAGAATGTGATTGGAACCAAATGGGTCTTCTGGAACAAACTAAATGAAGTTGGTGAAGTAATCAGAAACAAAGCTGGATTGGTCTGCAAAGGCTACTCTCAAATAGAAGGAATTGATTTTGAAGAGACTTTTGCTCCGGTGGTAAGAATTGAAGCAGTCGGATTATTTCTTGCATTTTCTACCTTCAAAGACTTCAAGGTATATTAGATGGATGTCAAGTCTGCCTTCCTAAATGGTGACTTTGAAGAAGAAGTGTACATTGAACAACCAGATGGATTTTAGTTTTCTGATCATGATGATATGGTCTACAAGTTGAAGAAAGCACTGTATGGTTTGAAGCAAGCCCCAAGAGCATGGTATGAAAGGTTGGATAAGCATCTTGTATAGATTGGCTTCAACAAAGGTACTATTGATAATAACCTATACATCCAAATAGATAAGGAAAACATCTTGATTATTGAAGTATTTGTTGATGATATCATCTTTGGAGGAAAGGACAGCATGTGTAAAACTTTTTCAAATCAAATCAAAAGTGAGTTTGAAATGTCAATGCTTGGTGAAATAAATTTCTTCTTGGGTCTGCAAATTACTCAGACAAAGAAAGGCATCTTTATCTATCAAATCAAATATGTAAAAGAATTATTGAGGAAATTCGAAATGGAAGATTCAAAGCCAATGAACACCCCTATGGCAACCGGATGTAAGTTGAGCAAAGATGATGACTCTCCTAAGACAAATCAGACCAAGTACAGATCAATGATTGGAGGACTATTGTATCTCACTCAGACTAGACTAGATATAATGTAGGTTGTTGGTCTTGTGGCAAGATTTTAGGGTGATCCCAGAGAATCTCATGTCATTGCAATCAAAAGAATTTTTAGGTACTTGAAAGGAATAGCTGAGTATGGTCTATGGTATCCTAGAGATCAGGATTTCTCTCTTCATGCTTACACAGATGCAGATTGGGTAGGAGATGTGGATAACTGGAAGAGTACAAGTGGAGGAGCATTCTTTTTGGGAAAAGGGTTGGTTTCTTGGCTTAGTAAGAAACAAGAGGCAATATCTTTGTCTACAACTGAAGCAGAATACATTGCAGCAGCAAGTAGTTGCACTCAAATCTTATGGATGAAGCAAATGTTAAAAGACATGAAAGTAGAATATAAGGAGCCTATCACAATTTTCTCTGATAATTCTAGTGCAATAAATATCTGTAAGAATCTGGTGTTGCATTCTAAGAACAAGCACATAGCCATCAACTTTCACTTTCTAAGAGAGCAAGTGAACAAGGGTGAAGATAGATTGGAGTATGTACCCTCAAAGGATCAGATTGCAGATATCTTTACTAAACCTCTTCCCAAAGACTCTTTTAATTATCTCTGAGAGAAGCTAGGGGTCATGGCCCCTCCGGTGATGAACTAGGATGCACTGATGTGCATTAGTCCGGTGGATATCACAGTCATATCTTGTGATCTAGATTGATGATGGGGAGTTGCTACTAAGGGGGAGCAGCTGGTATGATTCTGATGTGATAATGTTGCAAGTATGAGCCCTTTGCCATCGATGTCAAAGGGGGAGAGAAGACATGTGAAAAAAAAGTGGTTGATGATCAAAGGGTGAGCAGTAAAGGAAGAGAAGACATATGAAGAGTTGTTGCTAATAGGGGGAGCTGTGACAGAAAGGAGAAGATCTTGTCTTGATTATTTTTCACATCATATGTTCCCATCAATGACAAAGGGGAGATTGTTGCAAGTATGAGGTTAATCAGTGTTGTCATTGATGTCAACATACTCATATTGCATTGACAAGAACAATTGGATGAGCTGTGTGCTGAGGATATTGAGAAAATTAGTCTCAATCAGGAACAGTGAAGAATAGTGATGAGAAGAAGGCAAAAGTACTCAATAAGTTGATGACCAAAGGATGTGGATTAAAGGGTTTGTAGCTATGAGTCTTGAGATGATCCAGTTAAGTTTTCAGAGGTCTGCATACAGATTTGAGGAAGTTGTGATTGATCAAGTAGAACCAGTTCTGGGAAGTGCTCCGAAGTGACAGAGTGCTACAAAGAGGTCCGATGAGATCTGGAAGTGCATTATCCTATCTTGTAGATTGGATGGAGTGTTTGGGATGTCCTTGTGATATGTCATCTCAATTTGTTCATGATGTGGAGGTCTAAAAACACATGTTTCAGTATGACAGTGGTGGTAGACTGTGTTCTTGAAGTTCTGGATGAGGAAGAGAAGAGATTCTAGTGAGCAGAGGAAGTGCGGATGTTCTTGGTCATTCAGGCTAGCTTGTGAAGCTTCTTGGATTGTGTTGAGGCTGTGTTGTTGATCCGCACTAGTGGTAGAGCTCAGAATAGAAGATATTCTTCCAGATGAAGTTCTTGTTTAGACTAGCCAACCGGATGAGTTGTTCATCTTACAAATATTCTTGTGGTGGCCGACTGGATGTGTTATTCATCTTGCGAATGTTCTTATGGTTGAGTTCTGACTTAGATGCTCATTCCTAAGTCGATGTCTTATATAAATGAAGGTTTGTGAATCCATTTTGAAGTGTGTTGTGAAGCGAATGAGTGTGGTATAGTGAAAGAGCAAAAGGCAGAGTAGGTGCATTTTGAGCTTAAATGGAACTGATCCAGACATGGTGAAGATGTCATTCTCCAGTTCAAAGTTGTGATACTTATGATCTTGTAGACAGTGTGTCTCTTTTGTAGGCAGTGTGCCTCTTTGTGAGCAGTGTGCTCAGGTAGTGAGCCCTGACTGGCATGTGCCATTTGTTTTCCTTATTCTTCTAATAGAGAATAATCCTTGGGTTAATCACCCCGTGGTTTTTCCCTTAACCGAGTTTTCCACATCAAAAATCTTGGTGTATGATGTGTTGATGTTTATCTGCTTTGGTGTTTATGCTTTCTACTTTCATGAATGGTTAATTGATATGCTATCATCTAACAAAGAAGAATCAAATGTTTAAGTAGAAGCAAGTTTTTGTACAACTAATTCACCACCCCCTCAGTTGTGAGCCCTAGATCTAACAAACATATTAGTGAATAACCTTAACTATATAATTATAAGGCTATGCTCATGGCATCAAGGATAAGATTATATATAAACACTAAATTTCTAGTCATATAAAGATTGAACTGTATTTGGAACTTTGACATTTGTCTTCATAAGTTTTAGCTTGTCTTTGCATCACTCGATTCATGGAGGGTTGAGATATAAGGAGCCATTAGGTTTGCCATATGAGTATGTAGTGTTGTGTCCTTCATAATGTATCATGGTCATACAACTATAGATCCACTCTAACTATGTATGACACTACTAGAAACATTATGCCATCTGGAGCACAGTGAACTAACTAATACATGCATAGACGAATGCATTACTTTGGCCAAAGATTTACATACATATACATTTCACAATGAACGTAGTTGAATGTTTACCACCTCGACTCAACTTAAAAGTTGTCTCATCCAATAGTATCATAGTTCCACCCTTCTAGGTATTGGGAAGATAGGTTCAATTCATTCTTAGTCCATTTCTTGGACATTCGACTCCTATGTTGAGAGTATAATCATTAATATTTTGTTGCCTATGCAATTGGGAACCTGTGACTCCATGTCACTCTATTTCCATCCTTTCTTAATGAAAATTGCATAATCATTTTTTCAAAACTTATGACCTTCCC
Source organism: Cunninghamia lanceolata (assembly GCA_027924645.1). Lineage (NCBI taxonomy): Eukaryota > Viridiplantae > Streptophyta > Pinopsida > Cupressales > Cupressaceae > Cunninghamia > Cunninghamia lanceolata. The sequence goes on from BSBN01001281.1 coordinate 19,806,827, forward strand.
CGGTTCAATATTTCATGTTTACCTTGTCACAAGGTTTACATTCTAATTCATATCAACTAAGACTTATATTATAATAGTCTAATAGGTCTATCTTATTAAATAGACCCTAACTCAAAAGAATCTGCATGAGTTCTTGATACCCTATACTTCGTTAATGAAGTATTGCAATTCAAAAAGGCATAGCATTCATATACATTTAAACACAAGAGTTTTCATGCTAGACATTCTATTGATTCCCACAAGAAAATAAATATTAAGGAGGGTTTACTTCTCTGACAAACAAGGAATACACTTAATGTAGCCTAGGTAACAATATTAGCTACCTACTAACATTTCTCCTTCGACATCGAGGAGTCATATTACCCTTTTTTTCACATAGGATACACCATAGATAAAATAGTATATTTCATAAACAGTCAAGCAGTATTATCCACAGTCTGTGAGACTGGTATCTACTTAGTGCCTTGGGCACAATCAAGGGTTAAAGATTAACATTAAAGTTTTCATGTCTTGAGCAAGGCTCTTGGCCTACTCCAATGCCAACTTCTTTACAAACTTAAAATAGTCATTATTATTTAATAATCCCTCAGTCTTGAACACAGATGACTCAAATAATAGAAAATTAGAGTATCAAAAGTATATCATGGGGTTTATAGCCTCTACCTTATCAGCATTCAAGATTCTTATATGCAACAACAATGCTTAGTGGTTGGCCTCATGGCCTCAGCCGAGTAACAGGTTTTATCAATGCTTTCAAATGTCAACTCAGTGGAATCAACTATGGCTTTGATGACCTCTTAATGTTTACACAACAACACAATTGTTGTATGTGAAGATAACACAACTGACATCATAAAAAAATAGTAGTAGAGATATCTACTTACATTCCTAAGTTCAAATACAATATGTAGTCTAAGATTCATACCTGTATATGAAAATATATAGTCAAGTTTAGCCCACTAAAGGATAATTAATATGTGTCTAATGGTGGGTCTATCTGTGAGCTCACTGGAACTGACTCTCACTACTTCTGTAGCATTCCTTTTTTACCTACCTGCATTCAACACTCTCTCTTCTTGCACATATTCCACACAAAACCTATCCAAAGACACCCTCTCGGTATCCTCTTGCATGTGTTATTTGCATGCTCTCAAGATCATCCACCTTTTATGTAGGTAGTGGTCAAAAATAGTTCCAATATTCTTCACCACCTTGTGGGGTTCCAAACAGTCCACCATATCCATCATGGAGTGGGTAGAGAAGTTAAAGCTTATGATATGCTTCTACTCGGCCTCCATTCATTCCACTCATCATGGATAGTGGTTAGCTGTCTGCCAAGAGATATATATTAATATATTAATAATGGTGCTCGACCACTATGGAGTTAAGAAAAATTATATCACATGCATAATTTCCTTTACATCTAAATGGTGTTTAAGGTTTATCAAAATCATCCAAGGTGTCATCAAATGATAACATCATCATTAGGGTGGCAACAATAATATGTGACTTTGGGGTTGAGTTCACTCCCCCTCTTCTCCATATTAACCATAACTAATATATATAAAAAATGATAATTACAAAACCTAATAAGGAAATAGATAAGGAAACAAGGAAATACTCAACAACTTGATGAGATTACTTATCAACTAAAATTGACATTTTATGAACATCGTCTAGTCGAATTGACATAGATGATGTCGAGATAACTCAAATCATCATGCTAACACTGATCGAAAAGAAAATGACTAATAAGGGAAATACACAAACTCACTCTACCTTTCATGGGTTCACAAAGATTAACTTCGATACTCATATGGCAATTTAACCTTTTCCCAACATCTATCTCCTCCCGGATGATACTCTTCTTGTGTCCTTGGAGGAAGATTCTTTTCCTAATTACACTCACAGCCATATAAACATGATTAGTGTATCACCATTTTCTTCAAAAAATATTATGATAAAATAATCTTATCAACATGTAATCTCATGTCTAAACTAAACATTAATCGATATTCATATAATCAATGATTCTATTTGATATTTTCCACAAACATTAAACTATGATTAATTATCCAGTTTACCATATAAAAGTAGGATTAAGCTAAATCAAAATTTGGGGATGTAACATATCTCCCCCCATATGAATCATCATCCCCGATGATTTAATGTCTCTAAAATCAAATTAACATAATAAATAAAAGTGTTTACTCATCATAGTAAAAAGTTTTTAAAAGAGATGGGGAAATCTTGCAAAAATATCCTCATAGTTCTCCCAGGTGGCGTTCTCTTCTACATACTACTCCCACTAGACCTTGCATCGAGTTATCTCTTTATTATGTAAGCGTACTAGCTTAAATGTTTCGAGCACCTTGATGGGATCGATCACTACCACCCCTAGGTCCTTCACTTGTATAGCATTCCAATCAAGAATAGAAATATGATTATTTCCTAAAATAAATTCTCTCAAATAGGGAACATGGAAAACATTATGCATCATGGCAAGAGCTAGTGGTACAGAAATATTGTATGCAACTAGGTTGACCTCTTCAAGAACTTCAAAGGGACCCACATATCTAGGAGCTAGTTTGGATGTATTTTCAAACTTAATGGAGCTCTTTTGGGGTTTTACCCTTAGAGGGACCTTTTCTCCCACTGAGAAATACTTTACGATGTGTTTAGCATCCGTATAACTTTTATGTCTATCATTGGCTTCCGTTATCCTTTTCTTAATTAGATGGACTTATTCCTCCATTTCTAATAGAGTTTCTAGACCAAGGCTAACCCTATCTTCAAGTTTATCCCAGCTTATAGGAGATTGACACTTTCTTCCGTATAATGCTTCAAATGGAGCCATCTTAATCACAAAATGATAGGAATTATTATATGCAAATTCCACCAGAGGAAGATAATTTTCCTATTTGTATTGTTGATCCATGCAATACATTCTCAATAAATCTTCTAGCACTTGGTTTACCCTTTTAGTTTGGCCTTTTGTCTTGAGATGATAAGTAGAGCTTATATTCAACTGAGTTCCAAGTGAGGAAAACAAGGTTTTCCAAAACCTTGATGTCATTCAAGCATCCCTATTTGAGATAATCTTCTCACGAATGCCATACAATCTGAAAATTTATTATACAAATTTGTTATCTATGATAGGTGCCCCATCCATCAAATTATTAGGTATAAAATGTGTCTCTTTGGTGAGTCTATCCACCACAAACAAAATAGCATTGTGCCTATTCTTTGACATAGGAAGTCCTTGCAGAAAGTCCATGCTTATGATTTGCCATTTCCATTCTAGAATTTCATGATGGTTAAAAGGTCCCACCGAGTGATGGTGTTCTGCCTTAATACTCTAGCATTCTATACACGTAGCTACAAACCTCGCAGCATCCCTCTTCATTATCTTTCAGAAGTATAAGGGTTTCAAATCAGCTAGTAACTTTGTTACCCCAAGATGTCCTGAATAAGGTGTAGAATAAATCTCTTTCCACACAATATTCCTTAACTCCTTGGAGTTTGGTACATACATCCTTTCTTTTCACCTTAATAACCCATCTGGTTTAAGGTTAAATCCATCATATTTCTGATTCTAGGGATTCTTGAAAAGGGCCTATTTTACCTGCTCGTAAAACTCATCTCCCCTAGACTTTTGTAACACCTGATTCTTAAAACTAGAATGTATGGAGATCATTGAGGATATATGTCTTCTCCTGCTTAAGGCATCTGTCACTCAGTTTTCCTTGCTTTGCATATATTTAATCTCAAAATCATAATATGAGATTAAATCTAACCACCTTCTTTGGCGAGCATTTAAATCTGGTTGAGTGAACAAATATTTAAGCCCTTGGTGGTCCATTTTGAGTTCATAGGGTTTCCCAAGTGAGTAATGTCTCCACATTTGCAATGCATGAATTACTGCTGCCAATTCTAGATCATGTGGGGCATAGTTTTTTTCATACGTTTTCAATTTCCTAGATTCATATGCAATAACTTGTTTATCCTAGACTAGTACACCACATAAGCCTTCCCCAGAGGCCTTGGTAATGGCTACAAAATGACATTCTAGGTCAGGTACTTGGGTAAAAGTTTAAAGTTGTGTCACACTTTGGACCAACCTATAATGATAAACAAATTTTAATATTTCCAACTAAAAGTCAATTTTGGTGAAACTTATGTTCTATATGGATTCATTCTAGCTAAATTAGATCTATGCCACAACTTTTTCTAATTGAAACCGTCCACTAAAAACATATGTAGCATCACTTTGGGGCTCATTTACCAAAAAAATGAAATTATTAGAAAAACTTGATGTTCTAATAACTCCTCATGTAAATAATCATTTTAAAAGAATCTAAAAATACCCTTTTGTAGATCAATTAGTCTACTTTGTAAAAATACAATTTTTTAAATATTTCAATTAGTGTTTATATTTTATTTTTTATTTGTACTAAAAGTAGGTCATCAGCACCAAATATGGTGTTGATTGTTCTCTTGATGCAAGACCATCCCTGGTTCAAGAGCAATCTTGCATTAACCAAAAACATTTGCATTTCAATTTGTTTGCAGTTTAGTTTGTTTCTTTGCATTTTATAGTTCAGTCAAAAGCAGTTTCTGTATTTTGGTCTGCATTCTACCATAGTTGCATTTTAGATCTTGTGGAGTTGTACTTAGCATCTAGATTCATTCATGCACATCATATCCAAAATTAAAATTATTAGGACCAGGTACCGGTTAGATATTGCTATCAGAAGATCAACTATTTTTTCAAGATAGAGCATCCTGATAGTCTCAGATAATTAGCTAAAGGAGAATACTTGTGGAGCATTTCACAACTCACAGAGCTAAATTACTCATTATTCAATGTTGCTCAGTTTGTGGCTATCCTTCCTCGAGATCCACTCATCATTCCATTCATTTTTAGAGGAGTTCTATTCAATTAGGTCTTACCTATCCATTTACTCATGTTGCAACTCTTCATTGGAGTTTGTGATCTTCCTTGGTTGATGCAGACGAATCATATGTTCTGGAGATGATATAAAATGATGTAGTAGATGCCTAGGAAAGTAGTTATGGATTGATTCATAGCTCATAGTTTGGGAATTCTTGCAAAGGAGCCTCAAAGCTATATATGTTGGCAAGAGGCACTACTATGGTGGATATTTGAGTGTTTTTATTAAAGGCAACAAGAAAAGAAACAAGGTAGGAACAGAGTCTTTGGTTCGGTAAAGAAGACTTAGTCATATTGGCTAAGTATGGATAATATTCAGAGTAAGGATAGAAAGTGGATCAGTATGCCTCCGCAGGTTAAGACTAGCAAATGCAGATCAGGTATGATGACTCATAGCTATGTGATGATGATTTAGTCTAGTATTCAAGTCATGACTTCATCCGGAAGTCATGTTAAGGAATTGTCTAAGCCCTGACAAATAGGGAAAGATAGAGATAGTGAATAGTACTCAGTAGACTGGTCTGCATTCCTTCGCAAGTGCACATATTGGCTTGTGGTTCTGAGGAAAGAAAGAGATATGTCGGTACTACCCAAATCTAGGATCATAACCTTTGAAGTTCAAAATATCAGGTTCAAGTTCAACAGTATTTCTTTGTGATAGAGCAATAGGTCCATGATCCACATTCTAACATGCAGAAGTTTTTTTCTTTGTAGTTCTAAAGATATGTTAAGACATCAGTAATAAAACTTGGATATGATTTGTAATGTCCCATTTGGTCTACAGTGTGTGTGGTGATGCGACAGACGAGCTTACTAAGTGTGTTCTTAAGGAATGGGCTGACTAGCATATTAGATCTCTATGCAGTGAAGTTAGAGTGTATGGATAATCAATTTAAGTAGTCATATGACTAAGGTAGACTTATATGAAGACTTGTACATGAGTGTTTAAGTCCACATTGAAGATTGTACATAAGAACGAGCCGACAGAGTATGATATTTTACCTTACACATTTCTTGTTTAGTATGCCGACCTAATATGAAGATCTTAAGTATTGTTGATATATATATATATATATATGGGATCAAATTTAGTGTTTAGTGTGTGTTGTGTGAATATGAAGTGAGTGAAGAAGTATTGTGAATGTGATTGATGTGAGTATCAAAATAGCAGAGCAGAGATAGAAAATCAGTGATGATGAAGACTCAGGACTCAGTATTTAGTTGCTACATGACTGTACACTGGCATATAGATAAATGCTATTGTAGTATTCATATTCCTTATACAATTTCACTTGTATTTGGAAGTGATCCTAGTTGTAAGCAATCAGTAGGGTTTAATAGCCCTCATTGTAATCTTTCTAGGTTTAGGGTTGTGGCAGTGAGCCTGCTAGACCTAGTTGTGCTTCATGGCAGTGAGCCAGCATGTTCTAGGCCCGTGGAGTGACCAAGCTTGAACATCATTATTTGTAAAAGATTACATTATATATTGAGATCTAATCCTCTCCTTGGTTTTTCCATTATTAGGTTTTCCACGTAAAAATCTGGTGTCTATGTGTCATGTTTTTGTGGCTTGCATTTCTATGGTTACTTTACTTTTTGATTATTACAGTTTCTATTTGGTTTAATTGTTTAAGTTTAAGAATACTGATTCACCCCCCTCTCAGTATTCAACAATTGCTATTAGAGCAAGGTTCCTTGGAAGAAGTCTAACAACTTGAGGAAGATCTAGGGTAGTGTAATCATGGCAGCAAGAAGATTTGGAAATTATGAAATCAACAAGGAACTAGAAGCAACCCTTATTGATCTTGAAAAATCTGAAGCAGAAATATGGAATCTAAAAGCTAATATTCAAGAAGTTGATAAATGCATCCTAAAGCTAAGAGAGACAGTCAGAGAGTTCAAAGAGAAAAGCAAGGAGCTAAATGATCAATTAGATGAAACACATGAGTTTCTAAATGGGTTGAGACTAGAATTTGAAAAGAAGGGAGAAATTGAAAGGCATTTGAATCAAGTTGTTAAGGAAAAATCAGAGGAATGTGAAAATTTGGGCAAAGAAGTGCTACATCTAAAATTTGATCTGGATATAGCCAAGAGCTATGATGAAAAATTCAATCTAAGCTTTGTAAAGCTTGATGAGGTGATTGCTAGTCAAAGGAGTGCTGATGATAAGTAAGGTTTGGGATTTGAGAAAGGACAAAGTTTAAAATCTAGTCAAACAAACACCGAGTTAAAGAAAAATAGAGGAAACCAGTACAAAAATCAAAGAGGAAGACCTAGAAGACCATCAGTTAGATAGCCAAATGCTCAAAGGTATCCATCTTTTAATGGCCACTATTTTAATTGCAATAAGTTTGGTCATAAAGCTACTCAGTGCAGGAGTAGAATAAACTAGAATCAAAATGTTCCATCCTTTTCTGGTCAGTGTTTTCAATTGCAAGAAAATTGGTCACAAATCAAATGAATGCAGAAATCTAGTAAGGAATAGTTCCTACAATGCAAGGAATAGTCAATCATTCAATGGAAAGTGTTTTACATGCAACAGATTTGGACACATGGCCTATCAATGCAGATCAAATCCAATCAATAGAAGGAATCAAGGACAAATGGATGTTATGTGCTACAATTGCAACAAGTACGAACATATTGCAAGACTCTACAGAACCAAAAATGTGAAGAGAAACTATCTTACTGAAGAAAGGAAAATAGAGCAGAGAAATGATAAGGGAAAAGAAAAGGTTGATCCAATTGAAACCAAGAGGGAAATGGACAAGATCTGGATCAAGAAAGAAGTAATTATAGAAGAGGATAGATCCACACCAGCATCTGGTGCAGATACTTCCTTTGAGGAGTAAATTTGGTACTTTGGCTCAGGGGGAGAAATGTTGAAAATCCAAACCCCCAGCTAGATAGTTAGTGTTGGAATTCAACACGAAGATATATGGTAAAATTAAATATGGAAGATCTTATGGAAGAAAGTCTAGAAGAAAATGAGTTAGTGTGGTACATTGTGGAGCAATTTTGTTCGATTGTATCTTTCATAGTAAAGTCAGGCAACTTTTGAGAATAAGCATTTATGACAAGTAGGTCAAGTACGGAGGATAAAAAGAAAATGCTTTTGCATTATAAGTCACTTTGCATTCAAGTTATCAGATATCCAAGAGAGATTGAAGTAGATTTCAAGAAACAATAGAGATTCAAAGTGCTTAGAGTGATCCAGGTGAAGAAAACCCCAATTCAACACAACAAGGTATTTACCATTGGAACCTTATTGAATCTTTACAATGGTAACCCCATAAGTTGTTGATGTTACTGAGCGACCAAGACCCAAATTCAATAAACATCACTTCAAAGCAACTAAAGTTGATCCAATGGGTGCTTTTTTGAAAATACCATACAGAATTCTATATGTGGAAGATGTTAGGGCATATATCCATGTTGCCCTAGATGAGGTTGGCAATGACAAATTATTAGATTTATACCTAAAGCATTTAAGCAATGATCAATGGATGAAAGGGTCTGGTATATCCTATGTCAAATTCATGATGAATTCATGTGGTTAAGGCAGCCCTTCAAAATCACCAAGGATGCGATTAGGGTAGTAATGAGGTTAAATTCCACCAGAGGTGTACCCTTGTTGAAAGATGTAGAGAACCAGACTGTTAGATAGGCTACTAGAGCCCAATTTGACAAGAGAGCATTAACCGTAAATGACATCACAGACCATGTATTAAGATTTACTTCTATGGTCATAGGCTACAAAATCTATTTCTCAAATCAGGAGAACTTTGTCTTCAGTACTGCAATATGCACTACATATCAAATGGTCAAAGAGAATGCTGAGTATGATTTGTGTGAGTTGCTGAGAATCTAACTACTGGAGAATCTAAAGAAGATCAAGGAAAGAAATAACTATCCATTCAAATTTGGTACATTGATCATTTGTCTATTCTTCTATTTTATGAATGAGTTGCCAAAGATGAAGAATCTATTTTGGTTAACTAGCAAACTAGTAGCTGTCCAAATTAGAAATCATTTAAGTAGCATTGGAAGCTGTGATGAGCAAAAGGTGGCCCTATGGGGATACTTTGAGAATTTTTTAATCATGATGCATTGAGGGGAAAGAAGTTCCTACTGAAACAAGATCCTCTCCGGAACATCAAGCTAAGGATAAAATTGACAAAGAAAGGACTGAGGAGGAACAAGCTAAGGAAAATCCATCACTAGAATAGGACTCCAATAAGGACATGGATCTAGATGATCCGAAGCAGAACCTGAAAGAAGAAGTCTCTACTACACAAAGAGACATTGCAAAGTTGGATAATGAACTTTTGGAGAAAGAGAAATAAGTTATGGATGAGTTTGAGTTTCTACATGTTCCAATAAACTTGGACACAATGTCCCCTATACAAAACTTTACATTGGCATCAATTGTACAGGCAAAAGCAAGAGAAGAAATGTTGAAGTCTCACATAGAGGATAGTGAGCTCATTGGTGACGCATCTAGCATTTTGGAGAAGTTGATGCCAACATACCAAAAAGATACCTCCTTGTCATTAGAAATTCAACTCAAAGGACTTATAAACTCTATAAGTAAACATTTTGAATCCTTTGAGAAGTCTGCAGAAATAAAAGTTAAACAAGAGTTTAATGAGAATAGATTGAATGAGTTGAAGGAAATCATAACTAATGAAGAAGCCTAGCTAGACAATAGAATAAAAAGAATTCAAAGTTTCATTAAAGAAGCTGGTGACATATACAAATTTTGTTTATCTTGACCAGAAGTCTCAAAGAAAATAGAAGAAAAGATCAAGGAGTTGGAGAAGAAACTGATGAATACCTCTAAGGCATATGATCTGATGATAGAATCAGTAAGTAGCAAGGAAAGTCAAGTCATCAACCTTCATGATGACTTGAACAATCTAATAAGTGAGAGGGATAAAATCAGAAATAAAATGTGTCAGCTAAGAAGAATAACCTGTCCTAAGTTAGATTCTATGTTTAATCTAGCAGCTAAAGCACAAGTAGCTTTACAATCTAACACACCCTCTGATCTTCACAAGACAGAGAGTGTAGTCTTTCTTCTTAGTGGTCATATTCAAAATTTGGACAATGCTAAGAAAAGTTGGGATGGTGAGCTGGCCCAAATTAAGAACACTTTTAATGACATCCTCCAGCACATGTAAAATAAAGTTGAAGATTATACCTATACATATGCGGCCGAGTATAGCAAATTTTGTTGTTTTGATAGTTTTTGACTCTGGAACCTACACCTTTACCATTGATGTCAAAGGGGGAGAAGAAGATCAGTGAAAAATGGGCAAACATCTTAGGGGGAGAAGAAATATAGAGTTTATATAGATAGGGGGAGCAGTGAAGGTAGTCAAGTATTTCTCACTAAGTGTTGCCATCAATGATAAAGGGAGATATTGTTGGCAAGAGACACTACTATGGTCAATACTTGAATGTTGTCATTGATGGGAATAAGAAAAGGAACAAGGTTGGAATAGAGTCTATGGTCTGGTAAAGAAGACTTAGTCATATTGGCTAAGTATGGACAATATTCAGAGCAAGGAAATAAAGTGGATCAATATGCCTCCGCAGATGAAGAATGACAAATGTAGATCATGTATGATGACTCATAGATATGTGATGATGATTTAGTCTAGTATTCAAGTCATGACTTCATCTAGAAGTCATGTGAAGGAATTGTCTAAGTCTGGACAAACAGGGGAAAGACAGAGATAGTGACCAGTACTTAATAGACTAGTTCGCATTCCTCTGCAAGTGCACATCTTGGTTTGTGGTTCTGAGGCAAGCAAGAGATATGTATATACTACCCAAATCTAGGATCATAACCTCTAAAGCTCAATATATTGCATTCTACTAGTTTCTCCATATTAGGTTCAAGTTCAATAGTATTTCTCTATGACAGAGTAACTGTTCCATGATCTACATTCTAACAGGCAGAAATATTTTTCTTTGTGGTTCTAAAGATATGTTAAGATGTCAGTAATAAAACTTGGATATGATTTGTAAGGTCCCATTTGGTCCGCAATGTGTGTGGTGACAGATGAGCTTACTAAGTATGTTCTTTAGGAACATGCTGACTAGCATATTAGATCTCTATGCGGTGATGTTAGAATGTATGGATAATAAATTTAAGTAGTCATATGACTAAGGAAGACTTCTATGAAGACTTTTGCATGAGTGTTTAAGTCCGCATTGAAGATTATACATAAGAACAAGTTGACAAAGTATGATATTTTGCCTTACACATTTCTTGTTTAGTATGACGACCTAATTTGAAGATCTTAAGTATTGTTGATATATATATGGGATCAAATTTAGTGTTTGGTGTGTGTTGTGTGAATATGAAGTGAGCAAAGAAGTATTGTCAATGTGATTGATGCGAGTATCAGAATAGTAGAGAAGAGATAGAAAATCAGTAATGATGAAGACTCATGACTCAGTATTCAGTTGCTAAATGACTGCACCATAGCATACAGATAGATGATGTTATAGTATTCATAATCCTTATACTATTTCACTTATACTTAGCAGTAAGCCTGGATGTACGTAATCAGTAGGGTTTAATAGCCCTTATTGTAATCTTTCTAGGTTTAGGGTTGTGGCAGTGAGCCTGCTAGACCTAGTTGTACTTCATGGTAGTGAGCCAGCATGTTCTAGGCCCCTGGATTGACCAAGAGTAAACATTATTATTTGTAAAAGATTACAATATATATTGAGAGCTAATCCTCTCCATAGTTTTTCCCTTTTTGGGTTTTCCACGTAAAAATTTGGTGTCTATGTGTCATGTTTTTGTGGTTACTTTGCTTTCTGATTATTACAGTTTGTATTTGGTTTAATTGATTAAATTTAAGAATACTAATTCCACCCCCTCTCAGTATTCAACAATATCTTGTGCATATTCTAATATTTTGTAATCAGGCCTGTGAGCCCTAATTGTAAGCTCGCATGTTACTAACCAATCTGTATTTGAATTTTATGATATACTGGATGATTAAATCTGCATTTTCTATCTATCTTTGAGGTGTTTCTGTTGTGTTTACTCTAGCTGAATAGCCTAGATAGTTCACTTTGTGGACCCTCCTAACTGTGACTGCACCAAGTGGTATCAGAGTGAAAGTTCAAATATTTGGGAGTGAATTGAGAGAAGTTGGCGAAGGAATTCCATAAGACCTTGCTGTGGATAGGTCACCAAACCTGAGGTAGGGTACTTCTGTTGCAACTGATCACTGATTGTGAGGTAGTTGTAACCCTGTAGCCCAATCGCCAAACTTGAGGTAGTTACACTTGATCCTAGGAAGATGCCGTTGAGGAGAATCCATGATGTTGGAAAAATGGCTAGAAGAATGGATGAGATTATGGAAATGATGAAAACAATACAAATTAGATTGGAAGCTATTGAAGAAGATAGAATAAAATGACTAAGCCCTATAATTGATTTTGAGACTAATGATGAAGAATTTCAATCTGCGAATCAAACTGAAGAAACCCTAGGAGGTGAAGAAGAAGAAGAATCAAATCAAGTCAAGATGTTGTGAGCTATTTTAAAGATCATAAAAAGGCTTAGAGTTGATGTACTGAACTCTATTGGCAATTTAAATCCTGAATAATTGATTGATTGGATAAATGACATGGATGAATACTTTGAGGATGAAGAAGTGGAAGATCCAAAGAAGGTGAAATTCACAAAGACAAAGATGAAAGGACATGTTGCTATATGGTGGAAAGAAGTTCAGTTGGATAGAAATAGAAGGGGAAAAGAAAAGATTAGAAAATGGAATAGGATGGTGACAAAATTGAAGAATTAGTTTATACATGCTGACTATGAGTTGGAATTGTTGAAGAGATTGCAAAACCCAAGACAAAAGGAGAAATCTGTGAAGGAGTATACTGAAGAATTTCATAAGATGATCATAAGGATAGGACATAGTGAAGCAAGCAAAGAGAAAGTGGCTAGATACATCAATGGATTGAGATTGAACATTCAAGAAGAACTAAGTTTGGTAAGGATGACAACACTGGAAGAAGCATATCGGTTTGCCCTAAAGGTTGAAGAAAAGTTGAATAAGAGGCATGATCAAAGATAGAGAGATAAAGGAGGTAAATTTCAGAGAGGTAGAACATTTTTTGGATGAAAGAGATCACATGCAAAGCAGAATAGACAAGAGAATACATTCAAGGAGGACAAAGATAACAATGCATACTGGAGAGATGACAAAACCTTCTACCACAAAGAAAACCCTAGCCCATACTGGAGTGAAGGATAGAGAAGAGAAGGAAGAGGACCTGATAGGAGAACATATAGAGGAACTTGTTTTAAATGTGGAGGTGAACAACATAGAGCATTGGAATGTAATCAGGGGACTACAATCAAGAGAATAGAGAATAGTGGGAGAGCTGCCTATGTTGAAGAAGAACCTATTGGATCACTAAGTTTAGTTGGTAAACCTGAGAAGGGAGAATCACTTGTGATGAGGAGAGCACTATTTCAAGCAGAGACAAATGAAGAACCACCACAGAGGAAAATTTTGTTCAAAACTGGATGCAAATCATGAGGTAAATGCTGTAAAGTTGTAATTGATAGTGGTAATTCTAATAACATAGTTTTAGAGGAGATGGTGACTAAACTAAAGTTGGAAAAATTGAAACACTCTAAGCCCTATCAGATAGCATGGATTCAGGATGATCATAAGGTACTGGGGAGTGAACAATGTTCGGTGAAATTTCATATTGGATCTTATCATGATGAAGTCTTATGTGATGTTATGCCTATGGATGTATGTAATATCTTGTTGTGTAGACCTTGGCAGTATGATAAGAAAGCTATGCATGATGGGAGAAAGAATACATACACTATAACATCAAATGAAAAGAGAATTACTTTGATTGGTTTGGAAGATGATCCTAAGAGTGAAGTATGTGAGAATTCTAGAATCTGTTTGGTAGATGGAAGGAATTTTTTGGATGGTTTGAGACATGAGAATATGTGTTCTGCCTTGATCCCTAAGATGCCTAAAACATTGAAGGAGAGCGAAGAATCGCAATTGGAGGAGATAACAAAGTTGCTGACAGAGTTTGAAGACATTATATCAAACAAAGTACCTGAAGGATTGCCACCAATCAGGAGTATCATTCATCACATGGACCTTATACCTGGAGCAAGTTTGCCTAACAAAGAAGCACACATAATGATACCGGCAAAGAATGAAGAATTGAATAGATAGATCCAAGAGTTGTTGAGGAAAGGTTTGATCAGAGAAAGTTTGAGCCCTTGTGCAATACCTCCAGTGTTAGCACCAAAGAAGGATGGAGAATGGAAAATGTGTACAGACTCTAGAGAAATCAGCAAGATCATAGTTAAGTATTGATTTCCTTTACCTAGGATGGATGATATCATGGATTGTTTGAGTGGAGCAAAATATTTCATAAAGATAGACTTGAAGAGTGGATATCATCAGATCAGGATCAGAGAAGGAGATGAATGGAAGACTACTTTTAAGACAAATAAAGGACTGTATGAGTGGTTAGTGATGACTTTTGGATTGATAAATGCACCAAGTACTTTCATGAGATTGATGAATGAAGTGTTGAAGAAATTCTTGGGTAATTTTGTTATTGTATATTTGGATGATATTCTGATTTTTAGTAAGACAAAAGAAGAACATTTGTGGCACCTAAGACAAGTATTGTAGAGATTGAGAGAAGAGAAATTTCTTATAAACATCAAGAAATATAGTTTCATGAAGGAAGAACTGGTATACTTGTGATTTGCGATTTCTACGAAAGGCTTGAAGATGGACCCTAAGAAAGTGAGAGCAATTGTTGAATGGCCTACACCAGAGAGCATCAGAGAAGATCATTTCATGGATTAGCTAGTTTCTACTGGAAGTTCATAAAAAAAATTAATTCAGTTTGTAACCCTATGACAAAGAGAATGAGAGGTGACAAAAAAGATTTCAAGTGGACATTAGGAGCACATAAAAGTTTTGAATTGTTGAAGTAGAAAGTGATAGAGCAACTTGTTTTAGCATTACTGGATTTCAATAAGGTATTTCAAGTGAAATTGTGATGCAAGTGGGAATACAATTGGAGTAGTGTTAAGTCAATAAGGTAGACCTGTAGCATATTTCAGTGAAAAATTGAATGATGCAAGGAGAAGATATTTTGTTTATGATCAGGAGTTCTATGCCATAATTCAAGCCTTGAAGAAGTGGAGACATTACTTGTTGCCTAAGGAGTTTCTGTTGTATACAGATCATCAAGCTTTGCAATATTTGAACAATCAAGGAAAGTTGAATCAAAGACACATGAGATGGGTAGAGTTCATGCAGAGTTACACTTTTTTTTTTAAGCATAGGAATGGTAAATCAAACAAAGTTGCAGATGCATTAAGTAGGAGAAGAAACTTGTTGACGGAGATGAGAGTTGAAGTGATAGGATTTGATGAATTGAAGAACATGTATCAGGAAGATCTTGATTTTGTAAAACCTTAGAAAACATATAAGGAACCTGTTGTGATAGATAGGAGTAAGTAGTTGGATTATTTCATTCAAGAAGATATGTTGTTCAAGGGAAATTAGTTGTGCATACTAAGGAGTTCAATGAGAGATAATTTGATTAGAGAGAAACACAGTGGTGGATTGGCAGGACATTTTGGCATTGATAAAATAGTGGCTTTGGTAAGTGAAATTACTTTTGGCCTCAGATACATAAGGATGCTAGGGAATCTGTGTAGAGTTGTAAAGTTTGTTAAGTTACAAAAGGGAGTAGTTAGAATACTGGATTGTATAAACCTTTGACAGTACTGGAAAGACCTTGGGAAGACATAAGTACAGATTTTGTAATGGGATTGCCCAAGACACGGAGAGGACATGATTCAATATTTGTAGTGGTGGGTAGATTTTCAAAGATGGCACATTTCATACCTTGTAAGAAGACAACTGATGCAGTACATGTAGCTAACCTATTTTACAAGGAGATTGTGAGATTGCATGGATTACCTAAGAGCATAATTTTAGATAGAGACACAAGATTTCTTGGATACTTTTGGAAGACACTTTGGAAGAAGATGAAGACAGATTTGAAGTTTAGTTCAACATTTCATCCATAGATTAATGTACAGACAAAGGTAGTGAATAGGAGTTTGGGAAACTTGTTGAGATGTTTGGTTGGAGAGAAGGCAGGAAGTTGGGACTTTATTCTTTCACAGGTAGAGTTTGTATAGAATAATTTAGTAAATAGGAGTACCGAAAGAACACCTTTTGATATTGTTACCAGAGTAAACCCTAAAGGAGTAACAGAGTTGAGAGATATCAGTATGGAAGAAAAGAGAAGTTCAAAAGTAGAAGAATTTGTAGAACATATGGAGTCATTGAATAATTAGGTGAAGAAACATTTGGAGGAGATGAACAGTAAGTATAAAGAACAAGCAAATGAGAAGAGAAGACACATAGAATTTGTAGTTGGAGATGAAGCAACGGTGTACTTTAGAAAAGAAAGATTTCTAGTTGGGACATATAACAAGTTGAAGATGAAGAAGTTTGGACCTTGCAGGATACTCAAAAAGTTTGATTCAAGAAATGTATATGAAGTGGAGTTACTAGAGGCATTGGGCATATAACCTATTTTCAACATTGCAGATCCATATTAGTATCATGATGTAGAGATTAGTGACAGCATAGAAGAAGACTTGAAGAAGTAGTTACCACAACAAACACCGGAGAAGATTGAAGATATCTTAGATAGTAAAGTTGGACACAACACCAGAGGAAGGCAATCCAAAGAATATCTTGTGAAATGGAAAGGCAGGTCGGAAGAAGATTCATCATGGATTTCTCAAGTTGTGGTGGACCGTCTTGGTTTTCCTCCAGCCCCGACAAAGTGATGGACTCACTTTTTTCAATAACCCCAAATGTCTGATGCAAGAGCATCCCTAGTTCAAGAGCAATCTTGTATCAACCAAAAATATTTGCATTTCAGTTTGTTTCTTTGTATTTTCTAGATTAGTTCAGGTAGTTCAGTCAGAAGTAGTTTCTATATTTTGGTCCGCATTCTACTACAGTTGCATTTCAAATCTTGTTGAGCTAGACTTAGCATCTAGATTCATTCATGGACATCATATCCAAAATTTCGATCATTTGGATCAGGTATCGATAATATATCGCTATCAAAAGATCAAATGTTTTCTTAGAACAGAGCATCCTGATAGTCTCAGATAATCAGCTAAAGGAGAAGACTTGTGGGGCATTTCACCACTCACAGAGCTAAATTACTCATCATTTAATGTTGTTTGGTTCGTGGCTGACCTTCCTTGAGATTTGCTCATCATTCCATTCATTTATAGAGGAGTTTTATTCAATTAGGTCTAACCTATTTTGTACACACGTTACAACTCTTCATTGGAGTTTGTGATCTTCCTTGGCCGATGTAGAGGAGTCATATGTTTCAGAGATGATATCAAATGATGTAATAGATGCCTAGAAAAGTAGTTAGGGATTGATTGATAGCTCATAGCTTGGGAATTCTTGTGAAGGAGCCTTAAAGCTATATCTTGTGCATATTCTGATATTCTATAACCAAGCTTGTAGCCCAATTGTAAGCGTGTATGTTGCTAGCTAGTCTATATTTCAATTCTATGATATACTGGATGACTAAATCTGCATTTGCTTTCTATCTTTGAGTTGTTTCCATTGTGTTTACTCTAATTGCATGACCTCAATAGTTCACTTTGTGGACCCTCCTAACCATGACTGCACCACCTCTCAAGAGAAAATAATAAAGTTTATAAAAAAAAATTGAAAAAATATGATGCACTAGAGGAGAGATTCCTTGTCAAGGTGATATAATTTTTTTCTTATTTTGGATAATTAATGAAGACAAAAGTTGACGTTCCATTGAAATAGTTGTGTTTTCATTATATAGTTGTGTTTTCATTATACACAACTTCCAAGATTTTTTTAAGAATATATATTTATCAAATTGGGTAAAAAAATAATCCATGCACTAAAGTTTTGAGTTATGAATACACAAAAAAATATAGTAGGAAAATAAATAAAATTTACTATATAAAGTGCGACATCCCATTCAACTTTTTTTTAGCATTTTATCATCAACTAAAATATAGTGTCAATTTTTTAAAATACTAAATTTAAAGGATTTTTTATTTTTATTTTTAAATATAAACATAAAGTACATTAAAAATCTACATTTGATTAGTTTATGTCATTTTAAAATTTAAAACATATATGCCACTTTGTAGTGATTCAAGTGAAAAAGTTAGATCAGTGTTGGCTATTTCTTGTATAAAACTATGACACAACTTTGAACTTTCACCCACTTACAAGATAGGTGTTGTAGTCAACCTTTCCTTTAGTTAGTCAAATGCCTCCTAGCACTTGTCTAACCACTCAAACCTCTTGCCTTTTCTCTGTAAACAAGTAATAGGATAAGCAATTTTTGAAAATCTTTTCACAAATTTCCTATAGTACCCTACTACATGAAACATCAAACCTCATGTACATTCCTTGGTGTTGGCTATTCCAATATGGCTTTAATCTTGGGTGGGTCCATAGCTATTGCCTTAGCTAAAACTATATGCACCAAATACTACACTTCCTATTGAAAGAAAGTACACTTAGAGAGCTTGCCATATAGTTTATGCTCTCTCAACCACTCTTGAGCAATCCTTAGATGATGAAGGTGTTCTTCCTCATTCTTAGAGTAGATTAAGATGTTGTCAAGAAAAACTAGGACAAACTTGTCCATGCAATCTCTGAACACAATGTTCATTAAGTTCATAAATGCTGCAGGTGTGTTTGTTAATCCAAAGGGCAGAACAGTGAACTCGTAATGCCCATACTTTGTTCTGAAGGTTGTTTTGTGGATTTCCTCATCTTTTAACCACAATTGATGGTATCCAGATCAAAGATCAATCTTAGAAAACATAGTTGCTCATCTCATTTGATCGAAGAGATCATCAAAGTGCGGCAATGGGTATTTGCTCTTTATTGTTGCTTTATTTAACATATGGTAATCTATGCATAACTATAATGTACCATCTTTCTTTTTCACAAATATTATTTGTGCTCCCCAGGGTGACACATTGGGCCTTATCAGTCCTTTATCCAACAATTATGGCAATTGAGTCTTTAGCTCCATTAACTTAGTTGTGGTCATTCTATATGGAGCTTTAGATATAGGTTTTGATCCTAGAATTATATCTATAAAGAAGTCAAAAGTTCTTTTAGGAGGTAATCCTGGTAGCTCATCTGGAAAATACATCCTCAAAATATCCAAGAAAAGGGTATCTGTCCATATCTAATCTCTTCTGATCTATGGACTCCCTCTTCTCAACTACTTTGAGTTTCTGAGGTTCATAAAACATTAAGTCATCTTGAAAATTAGTTTCCTCAAAACTATTTAGTTTCTTCATTTTGACAGCAAAAAGCTGGCATCCTTTTCTTTGAGCTCTTTTAATTTATAGGGAAGAAATTTGTCTTAGTTTGACCTTACTATGGTTTCCTTTTAGAAAAAGTTTGTTCCCTAGGTCATCTAGACATTCTATTGTTTTGGCATAATAGTCCACCTTAGCCTGATGTCTCCATAACCAGTTTTTCCCAAAGATAACACCATATGATCCTAATGAGGCTACATAAAGGTTCACCTTATTGGAGAAACTTGGAAGTTCAACCTTGGCCTCAAACAAGCATTGCTCTACCTAAGCTTTGGTCTAATTTTCATATTCAATTGACCAAGTGTTTGCCATGCATCCAACTCTTCTAGAAATTTTATTTAAAAACTTTGGGGAAACAAAACATTCTGTAGCACTAGTATCTATCAAACTAGAATTGGGAAACTAGATAAAATACCTGTAGTTTCAATGGGAGTGATTTGATATTCATCTTGCCTGTTATCTAGGGTTGCATGTATGCATTGCTGAAATACCACCTGCTGAGAGGGTAAAGGATTTCCTTGTGGCTACATCCCCTGCATCTTGTCAGGACACTAGTTGACATAATGATCTCCTCCAAATTTATAAAGTACTCCCATGGGGCCTCACCTCTCATGAGGCTTCCTATAATTATCTCCATTTCTTTTGGAGTTATTATTACCTTTCTTTTCTCCCTTGGATTCATTTTTGTTGTTCTTGGACCCTTTATCACTTTTCTTAGAGAAGTCCTACTTTTTGCCATTTTTCTTAAAAGTTTTGGAGGATTGGGACTAATTATACCTTTTGCAATTCCTTTCCATATAGGTAGACATAGATTTCAATTTATGTTCCTATTTGATGGCCTTCTCATAGATCTGGTCCATTGAAATGGAACCATGCACATCAAATTCACCTCTAATATGGGTGTTCAATCCCATAATAAACTTTCAGATGTGAAACCTTTCATCCTATTGATATTGTGGAACATACTTGAGTAGACGAGTGAATTTTTCCTAGTACTCATTCACAGTTAAATCTCCATGTCTCAAATTTTGAAAATCTATAAGCCTTTGATCATAATATAGCTGAGGCAACCATCTTTGCCTAAAGAGTTTGAAAAATGTGTCCCAAGTTAAACTTGTAGACCTCAAGCCTAACTCCATTTTCTTATTCATCCACCATGTGGATGCTTCACCCACCAACTGGTATGCTCCCCATAATGTTTTAGTGATTTTTGAATAGTTTCTTATTTCAAAGTATTTATCAATTTTCGTAAGCCATGCCTCTGCGGCATCTCTGCTTATCATCCCATCAAACTTGGGAGGCATAACCTTGTTCATATCATAGGATAGTTCTAAATTCAAGTGGCTTCTTCTATCCTCTTCCTGTCTTGCTTTAGATTTATTCTCTTCATGTTCATTTTAGTTGGTGTCCCCATGATGTGCCTCATCATCACCCCCATGATTGGCTTCCCACCTGGGTCCATGCTGACCCCTGACCTCTTGCTCAAGAGCTCTAATTCTTGCTCTCATCTCTTGGAGCTTATCAAGGATATAGTCAAGTTTAGAATTAGAGTGGCCTAAAGGTTGCCCTTCTTCCAGGCTATCTCCCATATTGGTTCTTGTCTAAACCATGTTACAATCTAGACTTCTCCTAAAGTTTGCAGATTAATCATTCAATTAGTTTTTCATACCAATGAATCCATTCATAAAAGTATATCCATTCTCATTCATATAATCTTTAACAAGAAAGGAAAGGCTTGCTAAAATTTTCAAAATGCATTATAGTTTTCCATGGATTACATATAATCCATCCATAGCTACAAAATTTTCTTTATATCTTGTTGCTACAAGTCATTATCAAATTGGGACACCTTCCCATGTTCATTTCTCATCCTTGAGATTTTTCAAACTAGTTTTAGGAGGTGGACATACTTGCGGGTACTCATCCACAACCTCCCTAGTAACATTAGGATCCTTAAGATCACTTTCCAAGATTGGTTCCTTAGGTGTAGAGGGTTTCATTGATTCATTTTCAAAGATAGGAGCAGTAATACTAACTGCTTTCCTCGTCTCCTGCTTGATGCATTTAACAACATTAGCGAAGGTTTCATCATCAGCTAACCATGCACCTACCAAGAAACAAGTTTATTTAAGGCGTTTCATTCTTTAGGCTCGCTCCCTCAAGGCCTTAGCATAACATCCATTTCCCGTTACCTTCTTTTTGGGTGTCATTCTTATTCTTACCATTCTCGTATAACAACATCCAAACATTAGCAACTGTTAATGCTAGAGAAAATAAAACATTGTATAGTGAGATCATAGGTCCATGTATTGAACCCAGTAGCTCTGATACCATATGTAACATGTCATCTCACATTACCATTAATCAACCATCTTAATTAAGATTAGGAAAAATTCATGATTAATATAATCACAGTTAAGCAAGAAATGAGTCAATAAATCATGAAATTCAACATGCATTTCTTTTCTTGACATTTTAAAAGTTTAAATTTGTAACAATCCAAAGATAACATATTAGTGAATAACTTTCACTATACAATTACAAGGCTATGCTCATGGCATCATGGATAAGATTATACATAAAAATTGATTTACAAGTCATATAAAGATTGAACTGTATCTAGAACTTTGACATCTTTCTTCATAAATCTTGGCTTGTCTTCTACTTGGGAAGGAGAGCATTACCTGAGTGCTTTTCCTCCAACAACAGACCAGTGGTCCCCTGCACAACTTCCTACTTGGAAGCGTCCCTACCCTTCATAGAGGGTATAGATATAAGGAAAGTTGTTAGGTTTTCCATCTAAGTATCTAGTGTTGTGTCCTTCATAATGTCTCACGGTCATACAACTATAGATCTACTCTAACTATGTATGAAACTATGGGAAACAATATGCCATATGGAGTATAGTGAACCGACTAATGCGTGTAGAGATGGCTCCATTAATTTGGCCAAAGATTTACATACATATGTATTTCACAATGAATGTAGTCAAATGTTCACCACCTTGACTTGACTTAGAAGTTGTCTCATCCTACACTATCATAGTTCAACCCTTCTAGGTCTTGGGAACATAGGTTCAATTCATTCTTAGTCTATTTCTTAGACATTTGACTCCTATTTTGAGAGTACAATCATTAATATTTTGTTGCCTATGCAACATGGAACATGTGACTCCACATCACTCTATTCCCATCCTTTCTTAATGAAAATTGCATAATCATGTTTTCAAAACTTATGACCTTCCCCAGTTCAATATTTCATGTTTACCTTGTCACAAGGTTTACATTCTAATTCATATCAACTAAGACTTATATTATAATAGTCTAATGGGTTGATCTTATTAAATAGACCATAACTCAAAATAAGTTGCATGAGTTCTTGATACCCTATACTTCATTCATGAAGTATTTCCATTCAAAAAGGGATAGTATTCATACACATTTAAACACAAGAGTTTCCATGCTAGACATTGTATTCATTCCCATAAGAAAATAACTATTAAGGAGGGATTACTTCTTCGACAAACAAGGCATGCACTTAATGCATCCTAGGTAACAATATTAGCTACCTACTAACATTTCTCCTTTGACATTGAGGAGTCATATTACCCTTTTCTTCACATAGCATACACCATAGATAAAATAGTATCTTTCATAAATAGTCAAGCACTATTATCCATAGTCTGTGAGACTGGTAGACTTAGTACCTTAGGCACAATTAAGGGTTAAAGATTAACATTAAATTTTTCATGGCTTGAGCAAGGTTCTCAGCCTTCTCCAATACCAACTTCTTTACAAACTTAAAATAGTCCTTATTATTCAATAATCCCTTGGTCTTGAACATGGATGACTCAAATAATAAAAAAATGAGAGTATCAAAAGTATATCATAGGGTTTACAGTCTCTACCTTATCAGAATTCTAGACTCTTATATGCAACATCAATGCTTAGTGGTCAGCCTCATGGCCTCAACCGAGTAATATGTTTTATCAATACTTTCAAATGTCAACACAATAGTATCAACTATGGCCTTGATGGCCTCTTGATTTTTACATCGCAACACAATTGTGGTATGTCAAGATAACACAACCAACATCATAAAAAATAGTAGTAGAGATATCTACTTACATTGCTAAGTTCAAATACAATACGTAGTCTAAGATTCATACCTATATATGAAAATATACAGTCGATTGCAGCTTGCTAAAGGATAATTCCTATGTGTCTGAAGATGGCTCTATCTGTGAACTCACTAGAACCAACTCTTGCTACTTCTATAGCATTCCTTTTTTGCCTACCTACATTCAACACTCTCTCTTCTTGCACACATTCCACACAAAAACCTGTTTAAAGACACCCTCTTAGTATCCTCTTGCATGTGTTATCTACATGCTCTCAAGATCCACCACCTTTTCTATAGGTAGTGGTGAAAACATTTCCAATATTTTCTGCCATCTCGTGGGGTTCTAAATGGTCCACCATCTCCATCATTGAGTGGCTAGCAAAGTTAAATCTTATGATAAGCTTCTACTCGGTCTCCACTCATTCTACTCATCATGGATAGTGGTTGGATGATTGCCAAGAGATATATATTAATATATTAATAAGGGTGCCCGACCACTATGGGGTTAAGAATAATTATATCACACACATAATTTTCTTTACATCTAAATGATGTTTAATGGTTATCAAAATCATCCAAGGTGTCATCAAATGATAACATCATTGTTAGGGTGGCAACAATAATATGCGACTTTGGGGTCAAGTTTCACTCCCCCTCTTTTCCATATTAACCATAACTAATATATATAAAAAATGATAATCACAAAACCTAACATGAAAATAGATAAGGAAATAAGGAAATACTCAACAACCTGACTAGATTATTGATCAACTAAAATTGACATTCTATGAACATCATCTAGTTGAATCAACGTAGATGACATCGAGATAACTCAAATTGTCATGCCGACACTAATCAAGAAGAAAATGACTAACAAGGGAAAGACGCAAACTCACTCTAACTTGCATGGGTTCACAAATATTAACTTTGATACTCATATGGCCATCTGACCTTTTCCCAACATCTATCTCCTCCTCCTAGATTATACTCTCCTTCCGTCCTTGAAGATTATTTTCCTGATTCCACTCATAATCATATAACCATGATTACTGTATCATCATTTTCTTCACAAAACATTATGATAAAATAATATTATCAACATGTAATCTCATGTCTAAACTAAACATTAATGAATATTTATTTAATCAATGATTCTATTTGATATTTTCCACAAACATCAAATCAGTAAACTATAATTAATTATCATGTTTACCACATAAAGGTAGGATTAAGCTAAATCAAAAGTTTGTGATGTAACACACCTCCCTACTCCTCCATATCTCATAGATGTGTGAGAAAACTTGTGATAAGTTGTTCTTGTGAGAATGATTGAGAAGTTGACAAGTGTCGTGCCTCCTTATTCATTGGGAAGGATTTTGAAACCCTATATATCTCCCTCTTGTTGAGGTGAGAGCGGTTCTTTCTTTTTGGGTTTTGATCTTTGATTTTGGGAAGGAGTTTAGTCTTGGAGAGGAATATTTGTGCAAGAATCTTGGAGTCAGGCTCTTGAGGTCTTCACCAAACATCCTTCATCACTTGAGGCTTGAGAGGTAGGCACTCAAGGATTCAATTCCATTTTAGTCTTTTTTATTTTTGTATCTTGGCATATAGTTATGTTATGCTTTTGTTCTTGTAATTTTCTTAATGTTGTAATGGGTTAAGGGTTGTTGTAGTGATCTCTCCATATGAGAGATCTCACCATGTTGTGGGTAAGAGAGGAGAGAACCCCCTCAGGGAAAACCCTCCTTGTAAAGGAGTTTTGATGGCTATGGCCTTGTTTATGGGAAGATTTGATAGTTTTATGTATGGCAAGAGTGCCTTGATATTATTTGGAGTTATAAGTGGTTTGATAGCAAGAGGTTGTGATATTTGGATGTTATGAGTTTTTGGGTACTTTGGTTGGTTTGGTTTTTCCCTTAAGTTGAGTGAGTCCACTCTCTCTCCCTTAAAATCCATTTTATATGGATGTAGTTTTTGGAGTCTCCTTGGGTGGGTGTTGTTGTGTTTTCATTTGAGTGTGTGTATGTGTGTTTGAAACCCCTTTGTGTGAGCATGAACCCATTTATCTTGTGGGCCTCCTAGCTTGTGGTGGCTTGCTTGCAAGCCAATGGTTGGGAGGTGAGCTTCCATTAGCCTTGGGAAGATTTTCATTGTTATGCAAGTTTGGCTCTTGGAGAAGAGTTTGGAAAAGAGTTTCATGAAGTGAAGGAGTGTTTGGGGATTGTTGTAAAATTGAAGGCAATGTAAATGCCTTGGCTCATTTGAACCTTGTAAGGGTTTCAGCATTCAAGAGAGTAAATCTCTCTTTGGGAAGTTTCCTATGGTTGTATTGAAACCTATTGTAAATGTATTTATTTCATCTTATAAATAAAGTTCCATTGCTTGTAGTTTTAATATCATGTTATCATTGTGAAAGAAATCTTGTTCAATTGATCTCTATCTCCCTATATATTCATGTTCATAGTGTTACCAGAAATATTGACAAAGTAATAAACTATCAATAAACCAATAATCTCAATAGAAATTGCAAATAATAAACCTTGCAACCTTTGTTACCTCGCGACTTCCATTGTTTGCCTAATCTTAATCAATCTTTGCATGTGAATTAAGCCCTCAGAAAGTGCACTTCCTTGCTTTGTTCTTCAAGATGGTGATGCAAAGATGGATATGATATGTCTCGCGGCTTCCATTGTTCACCTAATCTCAATCTATCTTTGTATGTGAATGAAGCCCTCAGAAAGCGCACCTCCTTGCTTTGTTCTTCAAGATGGCAATGGAGAGATGGCTATGATACTTCTTGTAATGAAGATGAGCTTCAATACAATAAAAGGGTGATCACAAGCAATGGATGGATTTGGGTGCCAAAGGTGCACTGTTCATTCTACAGAGTAATATTACTAAAAGCTTCGATGAATGAAATGGAGGAATAGGGTTCAATTTATAGACTTGTGAGAGAGAAGATCAATAGTATAGAAAGAATGAGAAGATCAATGATTAAGAAACCTTGAGAGGATGTACGCGGATAGAAAGAAGACAAGTGTCACACAAAAGGCTGCTTATTTAGAAAGATTAGGTGGGTTGTTGATAAAGATAAGATTCCTTTCAAAGATACAATGTTTTTTTCTATTTTTAGATTTAAGTGATGAGGATAGTTGATTTTTATAATTTATTAAATCTTCCATTTTGATTCTCTGCTATTTTATGGACAAAGGGGCCCACTTGCACATTTTTAGAAGAAAATGATAAAGATAAGAGTGGTTGAAATATAGATTAAATAAATAAAATTTATTTAATTTATGTGCACGATGAATAAATAAATAAAATATTTAATTTTATTTATTTTTAGAAGGATGCAATAATTAAATAATTTAAAATTATTTAATCATTTGATGGAAAATAGAAGAATAAGGAAATTAATTAAATAAATAGAATTTATTTAATTAAATATGTAGAGGGGAAGAAAATGAGATTTTTGATGTGGAGGGAAGAAGATTTGATAAGATAACACTTGATTTGATTTTTTGATAAAAGAGGAAATGCAATGAGATAAGATAAGATTTGAAAAGATAGAAAGCGATTTGATTTTTTTCTTTAAAAGAAATAAATCCTAAAAAGATGAGAGGAATAATAGATGAAATATCTAATTAAATAAATTAATTAGCTATGCATGAGTTACAATTTTAGAAATAAAGCAAGAAGATATTTTTAGGATTGTATTAATTAAATAAATATTTATTTTATTTAATTAATTTTGGATTGTTATGTGGAAAGATAATTAAATAAATAAAAATTTATTTCATTATAAGAAAATGGATAAATGACTATTTAAACAATTAAAAATAATTATTTAATTAGAGAGGATTGGACATGAATAATTAAATAAAAATTTATTTAATTATAGAAGAAGGGATATTGGGATTGAAAGGGAATAAATGGAATTAGTCAAATAAATAAGATTTATTTAACTAATTAGGTGATGATATGGGTACCTAGGGCAAAACATGCTAATGACAAGGTGTTGGATATTTTTAGGTGTCTACATTTTGCCCCTCTTTGAGATGATGTTCAAGATGATGAAATTTGTGTCGAGTAATATCATTTCAAAGAAGCTAAGGTATGGATAGAAGAAGAAAGATGGTAATGGAAAGATCGAATGAGGATGCCCCCTCGGAAGATTAGATAGGAAGAAGGGAGAAGGGATGTGAGATGGACAATCTCATGATGAAGAAGGTGGAAGAATGGGTTGGGGTGAAGAAATGGTTGAATGATATGTGATACAAGATAAAATGATAGCACACACAAGCAAGCAAGCAAGTAAGTACAAATAATACAAGAAAAAACAAGGTATTTCCCCTGTTAAGCGGTAAACTAATGATTAATTTATAATGATAGATGATAGTGTTGTCATTGTGACGAATAATAGATCCCTAGATCAACTCAAAGGATAGTGTTGTCATGGTGGGAATGATATATCCCTAGAGCAACACAATAGGCGTGGGAAAGATACATCCCACTAATAATTATGATTGATTGAGTTGGTTTGCAACAAGATTAGGATCAAGACCACTGATTGTGATTGGGTAATTTGACAAGATTGACTTTACTTGATTGGTATGGATTTAAGGATAGACTTGCATTTGGATCATTGATTGGACTGATTGGACAAGGATGAAAGATACAATGATAGATAGAAATTGGTTGACAGAAAAATTGCGAATGAAAGACTCAC
This sequence comes from Cunninghamia lanceolata, assembly GCA_027924645.1. Lineage (NCBI taxonomy): Eukaryota > Viridiplantae > Streptophyta > Pinopsida > Cupressales > Cupressaceae > Cunninghamia > Cunninghamia lanceolata. The sequence continues at coordinate 19,835,111 of BSBN01001281.1, forward strand.
AAGCTTTTATTTGTAAACATTGATTCTCTACACAAAATTTTTATTGATGGATGCGGATATGAAATGTAATTGGATACATTATGGATATGGATATGCATATGAAATAGAATTGGATACATTATGGATATGGATATGGATATGAAATGGAATTAGATACATTATGGGTATGGATATGGATATTTGTCATCTTAATATTCAAGTATTTTGAAGTGCTTTGTTTCATCATCAAGATTTTATTATGTTGTAAGAAAATATAGGCATCTAGGTATAATTAAACTAATATGACCTGAGCATCACTTACATGGATTTTGATTTAGCAAGTTAATACAAGCATCTAGGTATAATTAAACTGAGATGACCTGAGTATTTCTTGAGTATCAACAAACAAGGATTATACCTATTTCATGTTAGTCCTCTGATGTCCTCAATGATCATTTGGGTTGATCATGTGCTTAGACAAGGCTTCACATTACTAAAGATAAACCCACAAGCAACAAACAAAGAAAAGAATCATGCCCCCATCATAGCATCTCTAGATTTTGGCATCCTTGAGTAGCATAGGAAACATGATAACAAAAATGAAGACTTTAAGACGCAACTAATCAAAACAAAACATTCTTGCATTAGATGTATCTTTCTTGCCATAATTTAGATATAATCATTTAGATCAGTTTTGCTCTTTTTTTTGCTTTGCTTTGGATAGGTTGATGTTTTGCATCAAAACTTATGTTTGGAAGCATGCTTTGCTATGTGTGCTTGCATCTACTAAAATGTGCCACAATTCTCATTAGGGAAATGGACCCTAAGGGACTGACCTAGTGCCTTGGGGGCACATGGACAATGGCCTTGCCTACGTGACGATGTAGAGGCAATGTAGTTCGAGGTGCACCCTATGATAGTGACAGTAGACGCTATGCTAGGATGATACTATGGATAGGATACTGGATAAGACCTTAGTTGATAAGGCGACAAAAGAGATAGAGTATCAAGGCATGATAGGATAAGATGACATTATGGATAGTCTTAATGCTAGATACTAATGACAAGGATACACCATGGATAGGCAGATGGATGGGTGATAGTAGATACAGATGGTTAGGTAGAAGGAAACAAGGATGTGATCTCCAAAGGCCATCTCGCATAAGAATAATGTGCCCCATTGTAGGTAGAATACTTAGGATTTTTTGTGACAATGCTTATGATGACAGGAGGATGAGAGGATAATGAAGGATTGGTGTGGTTTGGAGGGATAAGGTATATAAAGAGACATCTAAAAAATTTGTCAACATTGTGCCCCCAATCTTTATCAAGATCAAAAATAATAGAGGAATGGAAGATTAGGATAGATATACTGGATAGTATAGGTAGGTAATGGATAGAAGGATAGGATAGGAAATGGTATGGAAGGAAACTGATAGGAGAAGAGTGATATGCTGATGTTACAAGGTGCCCCCAAGTGTAGGCGATGTAGAAGATCAAATTTACACACGATGCTTATTTGCCAGGTTTTCATTATGGTACTTATCCAAGGCACCTATTTGCTAGATTTTCGCCATTGGGCAAAGGGATTTTTCTTTACTCTTTTTTTTTGGGAATATTTAGGATAGAAGAACGTCAGATACAGATGAGAGAGACTCAAGAATCTAGTTCCCTAAAGGTGATAGTGTCCTGCTAGAAATGCATGTCATCGTACGGATCATGCCAAATGTCGCTATGCTCATAGATGTTGGTAAGGATCACTTGAAAGGAAGACGGAGTAGGTAGATTACAGATTATGGAAGGTGTAATAATGGATGATGATGCGGATTATGTAGGACTTGTGTATGGATGGAGGAAAGGTTTATGTAAAAACATGGACCATGGGAGTAGGATGGGGAAGATATGTAGGATAATAATGGAAGGAAGGGGAGATGGAGGTATATGGAAATGTTGTGGGATGGAAGGGAATCATGACCAATGGTTGCACATACCATGATAAACATTGACACATATGATGGGAAAGTGGTGTAGGAAGAAATGGATATTTTTGCTTGGTGGATGAGTGGTTTAGGATTTTAGGGACCCACATAGACTTAGTATTTTTCTAATTTTTTCTTGTCACGTAGGATGGAAGAATTGGAGACTTTTGGGTGGTGAAGGAGAAAGTGGATGGTTGGGATTCTTGAAAGGTGGATGCCTTATGTAACGTGATGGCTTTTTGCTTAGGGACCCAAACCCTTTTGCTTATAGATTTTACCTGTGAAGGTACAGGCTTGGGTATATGCAACTTTTGTGCAGCTTCTAAGGTAATTGCTTGTTGCTTGGGGACCCACACCTTTTTTAGTTTGGCATTGAGTTGTGTGGGTGCATGCAGCTTTTAAGATGTGTTTTTCTTTGATTCTTGGATTTTGTATCCTAGGTCATGAGGACTCTTAGGATTTTTGACTTGATAGGTAGAGGCATCCAAATTTTTGTCATTGAATCCCCTGGGTATGGTGGAAGTGAGGTTGGTGGAAGCTCTTTGTTTAGACAACATGTGCATTTGTTGGCCATGATTGGGATTTTTAGAGGATTGATAAATGGATGGATAAGATGTTGGAAGAAGTAGTGATAAAATGCATGGAGGGATGTTAGGAGTTGGAAGTAGAGAAGGTAGATTGGATGGTGGAAGGTGTATTGTCACATGCTTGTGGGATGTATATGATAAGGAAGGTGGAATGGTGACATATGTTTTGGGGATATGATAGGATTTGCGATGGAAAGTGGTGGATCTAGGAGTGGAGGATGTGCCAACATCTTTGGATTGCTCACCATGGGGTGTGTATCCAAGGCCATATGAGTGAGGATGGAAATTAACATGGACAGGCTCCAAAATACCTTGTTCATGAAGGCCTAAGCCTTTACCTTGATAGTTCATATGTTGGAGTATGCGGTGGACAGTGGGATTATGTATAGGTGGAACACTAGACATGAGTTCCTTATTGGATGGAGAAGGTGAGACAGAAGATAATGGTTGTTGGTGTTCTAAGGAGGAACACTCATCAATGAAGGCGGTAAGACCAAGGATATATGGTGGGGGGTTTGTAGCATGGTCGATAATGGACGGTGGAGAATTATTATTGGTTTGAACTTCTATGCTTGCTTGGGAGGCAAGTGTCTCATCAAGGGGAATGGATGTTTGTAGATCATAGATAGGACTATGTGGAGGAAAGATAGGAGTAATGGAGGTTTCTAGTGCATGGATGGTTATTGGGTTATGAATAGATGGGGGAATAAGTTCATGACCATGGAGTGCATAAACTTGGCTAAGAGGATCATCATGGTTCACTTGATCATAGATAGGCTTTTGATCATAGATGGGATCTTGACCATAGAAAGGATCTTGATCATAGATAGGAGTAAGTGCGATAGGCTTTTGATCATAGATGGGATCTTGATCATAGAAAGGATCTTGATCATAGATAGGATTAAGCATGATGGTATCGATGTGCTTGTGCATAGGTTCTTCATCAATGATAATATCTTGATCATAGGAAAGATAAAGGTTATGGATGGATTGGAATTAGATCTCTTGCTTGAATGTATAGTTATAGGATCAAGTTGCTCATGGATATCTTCTTCATATGTAGTATCTTGAACATGGAAAAGATAAATGTTATGGACGGGTTGGATGGAGTTGCTTTGATCTTGATTTAGATAAAGGGTCGATGTTTCCTCATGCGTGAACGTGTACTCTTGACATAACTCTTGATTTTCTTGAATTCAAGTGGAGGTAGAAGACTCTTGGATAGGCTCTTGATCAACAACATGAAGGTACAATGGACCTTGACTTTGGTTCATGGTAGGAGGTTCTTCAATAAGCTTGATTGGTTGTGGATTACATGACGAGGTTGGAGCAATGGACTCGCTTGAAAGCTCTTTGATAGGCTCTTGGATAGGTGTTTTATGACATGGACATGGTTGATTCCTTGCTAATAGCCATTGGACCACATCCTTCATGAGTACATGTGTAGATGGACAATATAGTGGATGGAGAATAATGGTGGATGGCTTAGGCTTATGGTGAGGATTGCTTGTGCTAGATGGGGATGAAATTGACTGAGCGGATTTGGATTTCTCCATATATTTTCTTTTGCTTTTAGATTTTGGAAAGAGTCTTTCCATGAAATCATTAAAGGACTCCTTGGTTGACATATTAGAGCTTGGGGAACTTGATGGCGGTGTTGGTGTAGAACTGGTATGTTTTGGGATATGTATTCTAGGAGATGGTGAAGGAGGATTAGTAGATGGATTGGTACAAGATTTCCAACTTAAGGTGGTGCTTCTCTTGTCAAGAGTATCATTGAGACGGGCAAAGAATGTATGATCTAAGTGCAAGGTGTAGCTAGTACTAGCATGCTCATGTTGGGAGGGATTTGGTTCACATGCATCATCTTTTTCCCAATATTTGTCAAACTTGGGCACATCCAAACTAGAAGAGAAAGTTGTCTTAGCCAAGCTTTTATCAAATGGATAAGGAGGTAAGCCCTCTAGTAGATATTGATTTGTGAAAGATCCAGCTTGTAAGATCGCCATTTATTGTTGCATGGCTTGGACTTGCTGAGTAAGTACTTCTAATTGACTTGTTATATCCTTAGAAACTGATACCAGGCTAAAAAAGGGTGCTCTATAGGGTAGGTGCTTTTCTCAGAAACTATACGGAATAACTTACTATGACAAATGTGTAGGAACAAATGCACTAGAACAGAAAGTAAATGAGCAGCAAGTCAGAATATATACGCAGCTCTGGTAAGTAACAAAATTACAGGAATAGACAATAAATGCGTAGTAGGTCGCAGTAAATGCACAACAAATTGAAACATATGCACAGCTCTATGGTACAAATGCACAGCTCTGGGTTTTTGATTGATTTTGTAATGTTTTTGACATGTTTTTTGATGTTTTTGGTTTCTTGGCTGAATGTTGGTCCTTTTTATCTAATTTTTATCAATTTATGGCAAGTAAGACATAGCAAACACAAAGAATATTTTTATGGTTTTTTAATTCTTTTTTTTGGATTTTTTTTACTTTTTTGACTAAAAACAATTACAAATCCTAGGATGGCAAAGGTAATATTTGTTGGATCCCCTAGATATGCATATTCAAAGCAAATACCTTCAGGATCTTGCTAGCACCAGCTCCCCTCCATGGCACTCACTTCTCATGCATACCAAGATCTAGGTTTCCTAGGGCTCATAGCCCCACCAAACCTTAGGATTTTCCCTACTATCTCTACTAAGAACCACAAGAATTGGGGTGGCTTCGAAGGTCCCACCTTCTCTGCCAACAAATAGAGGGATTTTGGGCTACTAAAATAGTGGATGAGTAGTAAGGGCAACCATTCGAGTGGTTATATGTGCAACAGTGCTACTCTCTGTTATGGAGTCTCCTAGCCTGCAAGGGTTATGCCTTGGAGGGTTTTGGGGGAGGTTGGTTGTCAATATAACTTAACAACACTTGTTGTTTGAAGCTTTCGCTCCAAACACAATTTATTTATAGTGGCTAGACAGAGCTTGGCTTTAACTTGTTACCACTTAACGTCATTCCCACTTGGACGGAAGGATATCCAAGGGTAGGCTTCTCTAAAGGTTATACATGCAAAATGATATGTATGGCATTTTGGCCACCCAAGATAGGGGAGAGCATAGGCCTAGTATCGTTCCAAAAACACAAAAAAAAAATGTTCTTTTCCCCTACTTAAAATGAAAAAGACTAAATGAGTTATCTACTTGGGAACACACGTGATTTGCTAACTTTGAGAGAAAGATAGCAATGGTTCAGTTTTATCCTCCTAGCATTGGGACTATATTCAATTTGTTTATGCAACAAGATCAAATTTCAATCCTCCTAGTTAGAACTAAATGAGATTTGCATGAATGATTCAATTACTTCCCTTGGCTAATTAAATCTAAAGATGATTTAACAAATGCAGCTATATGACTAAACCAACCCCTAACCTGTAAGTAGATTAGAGAATATTCCTACGAGACAAGTGTTAACGTTAGTAAAATCACAAGAAAAACTCAAAGATTCACTACCAAAACCACATGTGCAAGTACAAAGATCATATGCGCAGAGATAGAGGTTAGATGCATAGAATTACAAAAGCGCTGAGATAGAGGTCAAAAGTACAAAAATAGGAGATATATGCGCAGTTTTGATAAATGTGCCATTACAGAGGTCAAAAGTGTAGCTTTAGAGGATAGATGCGTCGAAAGAGCGTATGCACCAAAACAAATAGCATATGCATGTTAGGATAGATCAAATGTACATAATCCTCCTGTTTATGGAACCTCGCACAAAAAACTTAGTTTTTGGGTTAAATCAGGACAAGGCCCCATGGTGGGTGCCAGAAATGTTAAGGGTAAATTGGTGTAAATGAATAATCAATGTATATCAACAATACCCAATAACTCAATGAAATAAGAAACAAAGAAATCAATCCAACAAAGAACTTCAAACCTTTGCAAACCTCTTCACTTCATGGCTTGCATTGTTCACCTAATCTCAATCGATCTTTGTATGCAAATGAAGCCCTCAGAAAGCGCACTTCCTTGCTTTGTTCTTCAAGATGGTGATGCAAAGATGGATATGATATGTCTCGCAGCTTCCATTGTTCACCGAATCTCAATCTATCTTTGTATGTGAATGAAGCCCTTAGAAAGCGCACTTCCTTGCTTTGTTCTTCAAGATGGCGATGGAGAGATGGCTATGATACTTCTTGTAATGAAGATGAACTTCAATACAATAAAAGGGTGATCACAAGCAATGGATGGATTTGGGTACCAAAGGCACATTGTTGATTCTGCAGAGTAATATTACTAAAAGCTTCGATGAATGAAATGGAGGAATAGAGTTCAATTTATAGACTTGTGAGAGAGAAGATCAACTATATAAAAATAATGAGAACATCAACGATTGAAAAACCTTGAGAGGATGTGCACGGATAGAAAGAAGACAAGTGTCACATAGAAGGCTGCTTATTTAGAAAGATTAGGTGGGTTGTCGATAAAGATAAGATTCATTTCCAAGATGGAATATTTTTTTTCTATTTTAAGATTTAAGTGATGAGGATAGTTGATTTTTATAATTTATTAAATCTTCTATTTTGATTCTCTACTATTTTATGGACAAAGGGGCCCACTTGCACATTTTTAGAAGAAAATGATAAAGATAAGAGTGGATAAAATATAAATTATATAAGTAAAATTTATTTAATTTATGTGCATGATGAATAAATAAATAAAATATTTAATTTTATTTATTTTTAGAAGGATGCAATAATTAAATAATTTAAAATTATTTAATCATTTGATGGAAAATAGAAGAATAAGGAAATTAATTAAATAAATAGAATTTATTTAATTAATTATGGAGAGGGGAAGAAAATGAGATTTTTGGTGTGGAGGGAAGAAGATTTGATTTGATTTTTTGATAAAAGAGGAAATGAAAGGAGATAAGATAGGATTTAAAAAAATAGAAAGCAATTTGATTTTTTGCTTTAAAGGAAATAAATCCTAAAAAGATGAGAGGAATAATAGATGAAATATCTAATTAAATAAATAAATTAGATATGCATGATTTGCAATTTTAGAAAGAAAGCAAGAAGATATTTTTAGGATTTTATTAATTAAATAAATATTTAATTTATTTAATTAATTTTGGATTGTGATGTGGAAAGATAATTAAATAAATAAAAATTTATTTAATTATAGGAAAATGGATAAATGACTAATTAAACAATTAAAAATAATTATTTAATTAGAGAGGATTGGACATGAATAATTAAATAAAAATTTATTTAATTATAGAAGAAGGGATTATGGGATTGAAAGGAAATAAATGGAATTAGTCAAATAAATAAGATTTATTTAACTAATTAGGTGATGATATGGGTGCCTAGGGCAAAACATGCTAATGAAAAGGTGTTGGACATTTTTAGGTGTCTACACATAGCATTGAGGTTTGCCTTGAAAGGAAAGAAAAATAGTTCATGTCTTTATTATTATTAAAAAAAAAAGAAAGCTACTATTTGTTTAAACAAAAAAAATATATATAAAAACCAAATAGAGAATATGTTTTACTTATATTGTAGAAAGAAAATTATTATGCCTCCCTTTTTAAATGAGTTTTGGGTGGTGGGGTTATATATGTGTGTGTGTGGGGTAAAGTTATCATTAAAAAAAAACATTGAGAAACCAAGTCATGTTTTAGGGTTTAGTGTGTTTTTTGAAATGAAAATAATAATAATAATAGCAGAGAATGAGCGACGACCCTCATGGTCACTGCTACCAAGTAGCCCAAGGCCTAGGGGACCCTGTCCCACAAGGCCCACAGGCTCTTGTGGGGTAGAGCCCCTTGGCTACCGCCTTGTAGGTCACAACCTACATAGGGCGCAGCCCTGTGATGCCCGCAAACTATGTAGTCCGCCATCTAGAAGCCGCTGACCCTCCAACTCGGCCGTCCAACTTCTTGACTGTGTTTTTCTTTCATTTAACGTGTCTGCAATTTTTTTCAATTTGTGAAATTTCTTTTTTTACCATGCTTGCCATATATTATATAATATTTAATACTGACCACTATGTAATATATATATATATATATATAATGAAGCTTCTGTATATACACAGTATTGTGTATATATAGAGAGTATACTTCTATATCTTTATTTGTATGAGTATATATATATATATAATATACACATGTATGTATATTTATCTTTATGCTTTACTTTTGAATTTATATTTATTTGGAAATAAATTTTAGAGAGCTTTTTCAACACATTAGCAAATAATCCTCATAGGAAGAACAATATGTAAATACATTTTAAAACTTAGACTATAAACTTTTGAAAACCTATGAATTATGCAAACAAAGAGGGCTTGTCCATATAAGCCTATCTAAAACAAAATAGAAAACATGAGAAAAAAAACAAATGTATTAGAAAACAACTTTGGAAAATAACCTTCCCACTTAGGGAAGGGATTTTCCTCCCTTCACTTGCCTTCAACTTGCATCCAACCAAAACAATGTTAAACATGTGAATGACAAACGGGAGAATTTGGCTTGCTTTTATAAACACTATTTTAGAGCTTGATGTGATGCCCTAGATTTTAGGAGGATAATTAAGCTTAAACCTTTTTGTTACCCTTTTAATCTCACGTAGGGATGTTATTTTAATTTATTGCTTGAAACTATAGTTGTGGTTAATTCTTTCATTTAATTTATTTTGCTATAGTGTTATAGTTAATGTGGTTTATTTAAATGGATTTAGTTTAATGTCTTACTGCCATAATTGATGATATTAATTTATTTAATTCATTTAATTTATTTTTCTCATAATGCTATAGTTTAGGAAAAGTATCTAAGTTTATTTTATTTCTCACATAGTTCACAAAGTGGCATTATGCTGATAAAAAGTTAGTGAAATTATACTCCTAGTAATGTTATGTTGGAAAATTTTTCAGAAATCCAATATTAGAATATTGAAATATTTTATGGAAAAGTGTTGTGATGATTAATTTAATTATATATCTTTCCCATTTTAATTTATGCTGTTATAAATGTTGTAATAAAGGCTTTATATCTTGTTTATTTTCTTAGTTAAATTTAAATGGTTATTATAGTTTTATCTATCCTTTGCATATTATTTTTTGCATCATAATTTAGTTTAAAATTGATAGTTTAATTCTAGGGTTAGGGTTTTGACTTAGGTTGAAACCGTTTTTCACCTTCAACTAGGAAACCCTAGGGATGGTTCCTGGATAGAGACCACCCCTCTTAGTGACACTTATTGTGACGCACACCCCCTTAGATGTTATCATCAATGTAGGGATTGTGAAAGGAGTTTCCCATCATCCTACACTTTGTTTGACTTCCTTACCTTTGTGTGACTCGCCTAACGTGTGTTTCAAATTTACAACTATGTTATGTGCATGTCACTGATTATGTGTGTTGAACGCAAGGGGCTTTTAGAGTTAGGTGGGAAAAAAAATTAATATTTCATGTCATGACCACATGACAAATATGGGCATGACATGTGGTATTCATGTCGTGACCACATGACAAATGTTGGCATGACATTTGGTATTAGAGCACATTTTTCAAACACTGGGAAATCTAGGTGTGTACAAGTGTTTGTGTTAGGCCAATGGTTGGTCGTGCATACTTGATTTGCGTGTCTAGCTCTAGCTTGCATAACAACGAGTTCTTAAGACACCTTGCATGGGAATGACTAGTTTCCCTTATTTATTTTGCTTCCGCTAACTCCCATGTACAACTTGGTGTCGTAGGTACTTGGGGAGTGTATTCATGATGAATAGAGTAATTGAAGGACCATGCAACTCCTGAATTCAAGAGTTAACCAACTTCTTCATAATGTTATCCTAAAAAGAGGTTAATTGTTTGAGTATTGCTAGGTGTTTCATTCTAGTAAATCCTTGCTCCTTGTCCTAGTTTAATGGTGTATTTTGGTCCTTCTTTAGAGATCGTTGACAACCTATTTGTATTGTACCCTTGGAAAGGTGTTATTGTAGTAAAGCTATCCTCTTAGGGCTACCTTGAAGGTTCTCACTTGTGAAAGTTTGAGTGGCACGTTTCAAGCTATGAGTGCCATCAGGTCGTATGAGACTTAACCCCTTTTCTGAGAATGTTGAGTTGTATTTATCCTACCTTGTAGGAGGGAAGAAATGTATTAAAGTGGTACGCCAACCTTGGACAAAGACTCATGTACCCTATTATGTTTATTTTCCACCTTGTTTCATAGACAACCTTTCTATCATGGGGTAAGTTGTGTCTTGTTTAAGAGACCCCTGGTTGGGATGCAAAGAAGTTGTAGATCTGTAGGTATCCTTTAACTTAAGTTATAGGGTTAAAAGTTACCCTAAGGGGTAGTTGTCACTTGGAGAGTGGAAATAGGTTAAAAATGGTATACTCTCTTGTAAGAATTTCTTGGATACCCCTTTCTTGATGGTGGAGTAATGGGCGTTAAAACAATATGACATGTAAGGCCATTTATGGCTATCTTCTTATGTATGTCTTTTGGTTAAATGGAAGGATAGTAGTGGCTTCGAGAACCACTTCCTAGTTGCACATCTTGTGACACTTATTGTGCCACATCGAGTTAATCTCCTTGCAACATGTTGGTGTCTAGTTTTTGTTAAAGCCATGCACTACTCTTAGCAATAGATTTTGATGTGATATGTTCTCTTAAAGTTGGATATCTCATTGGTTGATGGTACAAAGATGGTGTAAGTGCGTGATGTTGAACCATATTATGGTAGACAAGGAGTAAGATCTAGATTGTAGGGGTAATTCCCTAATGGTTTATTAAATAATAACCTAAGAGTAACTTGATCCTTTCCTTGCTACCTTGTTTTGTTCAATTTTTTCTTGCCTTTATGTCTTGTTAGGGTGACAAATCACCCTTCGGAGAAACTCATGTCTTGGTGCATAGAAGGATATAGTGAAGCCTTGTGATGGGTTGTAGTAAATAAAGTTATGTTTTAGTTATGTTTGTCATTTTGGGATATCAGGAAAACCCTTTAGAAGTACTTTCTTGTCTTCTAATATGGGAGAACGTATGAGATGCTTAAGGTGATAGAGTAATTGATGTGACGAGATAGTTAGAGTGTCAACCCTCCTATCTTGAAACATTAAGTTGTTGGCTTTTGGTAAGTCATGGGATGAGTCCCTTGTGCAATTGGTTTCATGATTCCATGATGAAGTTTGTAATGAAATTATTGTGTTGTGGAAGGCAATAATTCTAGGTTTTGAATCAAATAAGGATTCACACACCTTGCTTTAGGGTAATAAATATGAATAGTCACTTGAACTGCTATCTTGGAAAAGAGTTTCATGAAGTGAAGGAGTGTTTGGGGATTGTTGTAAAATTTAATGCAATGTAAATGCCATGGCTCATTTAAACCTTGTAAGGGTTTGGGGGTTCAAGAGAGTAAATCTCTCTTTGGGAAGTTTCCTATGGTTGTATTGAAACCTATTGTAAATGTATTTATTTCATCTTATAAATAAAGGTCCATGGCTTGTAGTTTTGATATCATGTTATCATTGTGAAAGAAATCTTGTTCAATTAATCTCTCTCTCTCTCTCCCTATATATTCATGTTCATAGTGTTGAGGTTTGCCTTGAAAGGAAAGAAAAATAGTTCATGGCTTTAATATTGTTTTAAAAAAAAGAAAGCTACTATTTGTTTAAACAAAAAAAAAATTATTAAAGCCAAATAGAGACGATGTTTTACTTATATTGTAGAAAGAAAATTATTATGCCTCCCTTTTTAAATTAGTTACACACACACACACATATGTATATTTATCTCTATGCTTTACTTTTGAATTTATATTTATCTTCCAGAGAAAATTTTCAACACATTACAAAATAATTCTCATAGGAAGAATAGTTCATGGAAATGCAATTTCAAACTTAGACTATAAACTTTTGAAAACCTGGGAATTATGCAAACAAAGAGAGTTTGTCCATATAAACATGTGTAAAACAAGAATAGAAAACATGAGAAAAAAAAAAACAAATGTATCAGATAACAACTTGGGAAAATAAGCTTCCCACTTGGGGAAGGGATTTTCCTCCCTCCACTTGTGTTCAACCTGCATCTAACCAAAATAAAGTTAAACATGTGAATGACAAATGAGAGAATTTGGCTTGCTTTTATAAACACTATTTTAGGGCTTGATGTGATGCCCTAGGTTTAAGGAGGATAATTAAGCTTAAACCTTTTTGTTACCCTTTTAATCTCACTTAGGGATGTTATTTTAATTTATTTCATGAAGCTATAGTTGTGGTTAATTCTTTCATTTAAATTATTGTTCTATCATGTTATAGTTAATGTGGTTTTATTTAAATTGATTTAGTTTAATGTTTTATTGCTATAGTTGATGATATTAATTTATTTAATTTATTTTGTCATAATGCTATAGTTTGGCAAAAGTATCTAAGTTTATTTTATTTCTCACATAGTTCACAAAGTAGCATTATGCTGCTAAAAATTTAGTGAAATTACACTCCTAGTAATGTTATGCTGGTGAAATGTTCAGAAATCCAATATTGGAATATTGATGTATTTTATGGAAAAATGTTGTGATGATTAATTCATTTATTTAGCTTTCGTGTTTTAATTTATGCAGTTATAAATGTTTTAATAAAGGCTTTAGATCTTGTTTATTTCCTTAGTTAAATTTAAATGGTTATTATAGTTTTATCTATCCTTTGTATGTTATTTTTTGCATCATAATTTAGTTTAAAATTGATAGTTTAGTTCTACGGTTAGGGTTCCAACTTAGGTCGAAATTATTTTTCACCTTCACCTAGGAAACCCTAGGGATTATTCCTGGATGGAGACCACCCCTCTTTGCGATGCTTATTGCGACGCACACCCCCTTAGATGCTATCATCATTGTAGAGATTACAAAAGGAGTTTCGCATCATCCCTCACTTTGTTTGACTTCCTCACCTTTGTACGACATGCCTAACATGTGTTCCGAATACAACCATGTTACGTGCGTGTGTCATCGAGTGTGCATGTTGCGCATGAGGGGTTTTTAGAGTCAGCTGGGAAAAAATTATAATATTTTGTGTCATGACCACATAACAAATGTGGGCATGACATGTGGTGTTTGTGCCATGACCACATGGCAAATTTGGGCATGACAAGATAGTTATCTGATGCTATTTTGTCGTTCGAGTATTTCACATCAGTCTTTTGGTAAAGTTGTTATGTTGTTTCAATTGCTTTTGCATTTACAGTATTTGTTTCTAACTCTTTCAATTGATTCTGGGTTATAATCAAATTTATGGATTCTAACAAAAGTAATCTTCTCAATGTATCTTTCATTGATCTTAAGACTTATTATTGGAAATTGAGAGTTATCACCAATGAAATAGTAGGAATTTGTGAGTTTTAAGAGTTGTAAATGGTACTTCCACAAATAATGAATGCATAGTTCTATGTGAAGCTCACATTAATGCCATTTCCTATGTGCAAGGTTGAGGACAGCTAGGAAAAGTAATGGCTAGAGGCTTTAAAAATATAATAAAATTCAATCGTTGATCATAGTTCAAAACAAGAACAATGATGTTGCACATAGAACATGGAGAAAGTTTTTAGAGAAGCATAACTCGGTAATATGGAGTGGTGTGCTATAATTAGAAGTCACGACATTGATTTTTCTTAAGTAGGAAAGACAACATGTGCATAATTTTGATTGGCCACAAAAAGGCCATTTGAGATATCATCAACCACTTAAAAATAGTTTGATTTAAGATAAAAGGCACATGGTCAAGTGAGAAATAAGCTAATGAAGGAACATGCCACAAGAAAATCTACACTCGGCTTTAAAATGAAGAACAAATACCATGTGGCATGATATCACAAAACAATAGGTATACAATTGATGGGAATTATAACTTGTCAATGTGAATTATAACTATAGTTGATGGGAATTAAAACTACAATTAGAATGTTCCATGTGGTTGAAGTTGAAAGTGAGGCATACATGTCACTTAGTTTGTTTATTTGTAATGTGTGCTCACACATATATAATGAGTTGTTCAAAAAAACTGGAATTGATGCTATGAAAGAACTAGATTTAACATGATGACAAAGACACTAATGAGAAAGATAGAGCATAGAAATGAGTGGGGCCTTAACTAGTAGGGCTTACTTTAAGATGCAAATAGGGCATGTGCTAGGCAATTTTTCTTGTTTCTTGTGGTATAGAACAATCATGATGTCATTATACTAAATTGACATCAAGTAGCATAAGAAACATATAGACAAAAGATTTAGTGATGATTAAGATGTAATTAATTAAGATTTAACATAGAACTTAGTAATGCTAATCACAAGCTTAGTGCTCACATAGCACAGACTAGGGTGATAACTAGAAAGAAAACTCTGCACTATGAATGATTGCTTGCATTGGCCAATCAATGATGGGTATAGACACATGAAGGGGGTCACTAAAAACATGGTGACTAAAGTTTATAAGTCAATATCAAAATACAAATAAAGTGTAAATTAACAACATTAAACCATTAACAAGAATTCTATGGGTTTTAATAGGGTTTGTTAACATAGTGAATCAAACTTTGCACTCAATATACATTTTTAATACCTAGTAACACAAAAAATTTACCTTATTGGTATGAGGTCGACATCAAGTTCAGTATCACACCTAGAGATTTGACTTAGATAAATAATAGGAAATGTGAAGATTAGTTTCAAGTACTAGGAATGTGTAGAGTTAAATCCAATCAAAACTTAGTAATAATGCCAACTTTTTAGACAAAAATATATGTCATATACATATTGAACCATTACACTAGAAACAACTAAACAAAACAAGTCCAAAAGCTAAAGATGAGCTATCCACCCTTACCATATAAATACATGGAGTATGTGTAAATAAAAATAAAAAGGGTGTTGCATGTGCAAGCACTAATTTGTACGTAGATAAATAATGTCATATGGTACTAACAAATGTATCCACCATTCTAGAATTCTTTGCTTTGGACAAGGTGTTACTCAGATATAAGCCAAACAAATGTGTTATACTACTAATTAGTGGAGAGGGTCCGATAGTTGACCAAGTACAAGTAGTTGTGATACTACTTGCACATTTAATGTCTAATATTTCGAATAGTATCATACTATTAGTTGTGAGAGAGGGCTCAATAGCTAAACACTGAATACTAATAATTGAATAAAATGTGCCCATTAGATCCAAAATGAAACAAATCATGTGATGTCACATTGGCACACCAATAAAATAGGAAATTGATGCACAACTATTGGTTCCTAATGTATAACTGTTGGTTCCTAATATACAACTATTGATCGAACCTTTGACATGAATTTGACATATCATAATGATGATTTACAAGAAAATTTTTAATTGTCTACATCCATATAAATTGATAAAGTTAGAATGCCCTGCTATAAGCCTTTGTCCCTACCTAATGAATTAAATATCGACTCCGAAAGTGCCTTGGAGGGCGACGACCTTTGAATATCGTAACCGAGGGAGGCCGCATCTAACATGACAATCCCTCATTCACATGGTTTGGAATATACCTTGATTTTTCAACCCGTCTACCAACCAATGTGGGCCTGCATATTTGTAGAGCTTTAAACAAAGTGAAGATGGAGCATTAAGTGAAAGCGTCATATCTGCAATCTTCCTACTGGTTAAGCTCTTCGGCAATCAATGGCGTGAAATGTCTCAACTTTATTTTATCGAACTCTTGTCCTTGTAAACAAACAATGTCTATGAAGCGTTAACTCAGCTCTTTAAACGTCAAGTTGGGTTTGCCATACGACATGATTAAAATATCTGTAAATGCGGGATTGTTGACAGCAATTATCATGTGTAGCAGTCAACCGCATGTGCAGCAGTCATATTTGACATATTTGTAATGCCTATTGGGCTCATTAAATTTGTAGTTGTATTTCTTCACTTTGAGGGTCAGCATTTAATTTTGTGGTTAAGTTGTTGGCATTGTAGTTGTGTGCCATAACTCATTTGTGTTTCTCCATCTCTATATATTGATGCCCTGCCTTTTCATCTCTAAGGCAATCTAAACTTTTGTAATTTGTTATTTTGTGATCGGCAGATCACTAGTTTAATCTAATTTGCCTTCAATTGTTTTTCAATTGCCCTAATTCTTTGAATCTCTATGCTGTTGTTATATTGTTCTCACTGTCTGGTCGGCAGATCTTTTCACTAAAGTACAAATTGTATTTTTATTTCAAGCAGTGTCATCGACAGATGAAATTGAGGATGTATTCGTGGTGAGTCTAGTTGTCACAGGAAAATATTTACAGCTTCTCCAGAGAAAAATATTTACAGCTTCTCTAGCTTATTCATAATGGTCAGACTTGAGTTTCTTCAACTTTTGTATCTTTGGTTGAAGGCTTTCCTGTTTTCTTTTTCTTAGATTCTTATCTGGGATTATCCTGAAGATTGGGTTTGGATCCATTTTTCTTTGTCTGACACAGAAGATTGGGTTTGGCTCCATTTTTCTCTGTCTGACACAGGAAATAAGGGGTTTGAATATGGTAGCCGTTTGATCTATTCTAAATTTTATTTGGACATGACCGCTGAAAGCCTCCTTGAATTTTCTGGCTTCTTACTTTAACAATAATAGAATTTAGAACATCACAGCTGAAAACCTCTTTGAATTTTCTCTCTTCTTACTGTAAGAATAATACTTACCATTTGAAACTCTCAATACTGTAAAATATAATTTACTTCTATCGTTTCAATAATGTTGAGGGCATTAGCGCTTTAGGTGGAGTGTATATAAATAGTAAATACCGTCGTCATAAAACAGGCGGACCTCAAATTAGTCCAGGGAATATTTACCTAGACGTTTATTTTAGTTGAAAGAATATGCGATGACTGCTCGGGGATAGCGGTGAGGTTAGGACAGTTTATTGGTAATATTAATGTCATAACGAAGAAAATAGTTGTAGAGGCCTCATGAAACATATAGGAAAAGTGACGTATATTGAGTTTTGAGTGAAGGGATATGTGATTTGTGTGCAAGATAAATATCAGTACACTACCCAAGTCCGGCTGTTTGTAACAGAACTGTGAATTCCTTGAAATTTAGGAAACAACCCTAATTGAGATAATGACGTCGACTTACATATAGTACTTTTTTAACAGCAAAATAAACTTTTCCTATAAGGTTAACTCAGGTGAATTAAATAAATGATTGATCACAAATGGACATAAGCTATCTAGACATAAGCTATCTACAAAACATAAATGTAATGGATAGTGGTACTTAGCTTCTTGATTTAAGAATGTGTGCCTTCAGGGAAGTGTTCGGAATATGCTTTGTCTTTGGTTTGAAAATGCGGTCTCTTTGTTATCACAATGCCTTAGATCTTATGATGTGGTTGTGTACTATTTGGGGTTGAGTCTAATGATTGAGGTTGGATCTGCAACCATGAACTTGTCTTTTGAAACATGACCCTATCCACTATATGCTCTTGTTCTTTTACTTGACTGGTTGGTCTTCATTTACTCTACTCTTCTTTAATATCTACGAGGTGATAGTATTTAGAAATGCCTTAAAAGGGTTACTCTTGTGTCGCAAGGAGCTGTATTCTCCTAGGTTAGCCCCCAAAAATATTTGTAAAAGATTGAACACAATAGGCAAGGGCCCTCAAATAATGTATGCAAATTTTTACTCATTTTAGTGCTTTGAATCTATACTTTTCACCATTGATCGCTCCTTAGATGATCTAAGATGAGAGGGAATGGTTGAGATTTGAGATATATGAAATGAATGCTAATGAACGCCTTTAAATAATAGCACATAACTTCAAATTTCACAAAATGTGTACATAGTCAGCTTAGAGCAGGGAAATAAAGAGAGCCAATCAACCAAAATTTGAATTTGAATTTTAGAAATCCAAGAATCAAGTACACAACCATGGGATTTACCCCATGACCAATGACCCTAGGTGGGTGAATAATCATATTTGGGTAGGCAATGACTATATTGGGGTAGGTGTAATCAATGTGTGGATAGGATGAATGTATCATAAAAAAATTTGGACTTTCCCCACACTCATCTAGTTCTATTAGGTACCCTCCCCATCCATTTACCACCTCCTCCCACAGTTCCTTGTGTCATTCTACTGTGAGGGATTCCTCCTCATTCTTACACTTTGCTCCAACTAAATCTACCCCCTCATGCCATTACACACCATGCTCCCTCAGTATGGCATATGTTGAGCCAATTATTCTTCCTTCACATCATTCTTCTCTCCTTCCATCATCTTCTTTCTCACCCAAGAGCTCACACCATTCAACACGTCTTTTACCTACTCTTAAACAAAACACTCCCACTGTTGGGAATCCTCTTCCAATGACCTCAAGTTCGAATCAATCTCCATACTCAAACAGTCTATTTGTTTGCATAACAGGTGAGTCTCATGTTACCATTTCTTCTAACAGCTCATGCATTAATGATTATTTGACTTCATTCTTAGATGTTAATGTCTTGACATCCTTTTTACACACTCTACTTAAATATCATCAACTTATATGGTCAAACAATCAATAACTAATTTACACCTCATCCACAATAAAAAATGCTAAATATTTGTCCTGCCTTTATTGGTCAAAATTAACCTTTGACTGTTGATGTGGATGATATTTAAAAATAGCCTTTTTTTTCACTCACCTTCTACCATTCCTCCCATGCTAACCCCCTCCACACACCCTATGCACGTTCTTCCTACAAATCCATCTCTCTTTATCTCTCCCACAATGTACACCCCCTCCGGATCATTTTGTCTCTCTCCCCCATCCTGATCCTATCACCCTTGGCCATCAAACCTCCCTCTAATCTACCTCATGCCTCCTCCATGGTCCTATCTTCTTTACCCTCTTTGAGTAACAATGATGGTGTGCTAATGTAATGTGCTAGAATGATTTTTTTAATATTGACAATTTTTTTTGACAAATTGAGCATTCAACAACTAAACTGAGATAGATGTATAGATATTTTCCATTCAATAGGTTATTACAATAAATTTCATTCAATGCAAAGTTTTAAAATTTGATACATTAGTTCAATGCTAACATTGCTGGAAATGAAAACAATGTATACAAAGATTAATTAGAGATAATTCTAACCTTGTATATGGTGGACAATGTTAGAATAATTCATAACTGAATTATGCATATGTGTCCTAGACTTTTAGTGGTGTCATAAATAGTTATATAGAGGTGTCATCCAATCTCCAGTTTGTTGTCAAAGACTATTTAGTTCGCTATCACAAGTCTTTAGTTTGTTGTCAGTTATCTTTGCAGTTTTTCAGGAAGTTGTTAAGTTGTTTGCAACTATAAATGTAAACTTATTCGATGAATAAAGTGTGAAGACTTTTCTGCTATTTTTCAATTTCTATTTTGGTATCAGAGCTACATTAAAGGAAGGTCTTTCATCTCTGGGTCAGTCCGTAGACCTCTGCTAAAAATTTGAGTATATAAGATGCTACCATTGTAATGTGCCTGCAGCCAAAAACACAAAAGAGTGTTGTATGAGGGAACTAGGCACTATAGAATTTACAAAGAGAAAGTTGTTGCTAATTTAGTGTCAAATGCTGTGTTTGAAGGAGACTCTCCAAAGAGAGAAACATCTATGTGAAGCAGATTGAAGCCATTGTTGCAGTGAGGCATTCATCTGAGGTCTGTGGGGAATAGCCTCATCTATTCAAATATAAGACCAACAAATCAGAGGTTGGCACCATCTATGATACTGGTAATATATTTTCTATTTTGCCAGTTTTATTACCCTAGTGGAAAATTGAGCAGTCAAGTGAGCTGCAAATTGTGCTAAAGGGGATTTATAAAAAGTTGTGTGTTTATATTTTTTGTCTCTTTAAAATTGCAAATCTGACATACTCATATCTATCAGAATCAAATAAGTTAGATGGTACAAATCATGTTAATTGGAAGTTTAAGATGTAGACTCTAATGGAAGGGTACAATGTGTGGAACATTGTAAATGGTACAAAGGCCAAACCTACTATGCCTGCAGCTAATGTTAAAGATTGGAAGAATAGAGAATGCAAAGCTAAGATTCTCTTACGTATGTTTGTGAAGGACTCCATTATCCCTCATATTCTAGATATCACCCCCTCTATTGGTACATGGACTGCTCTAAAAGGTTTGTATCAAATTACAAACACAAATAGAATTATGACTCTAAAGAGCAAATTACTGTCAATCAAAAAGAAAGCAAATGAAAGTATTAGTGATTATTTGTCCCGAGTTAAGGAATTAAGGGATAAATTAGTTGACATTGGTGAAATAGTTTCAAGTAGTGATTTAGTCATTGTTACTTTGAATGGTATGTTAAGTGACTATCAAGTATTTATCACTAGTTTGGCTGCAAGGGAAAATGTACCTTCTTTTGACAATTTAGTAGGTACCCTTCTACAAGAAGAAGAAAGGAAGAAGCATGTGGAAATTCAACTTTGATGGCCAAGGATAATAAGCCATCCAAAGGAAAGCCATGGACAAAGAATAAAGAGGTAAATTTGATAACAAAATGTATCAAAATGATAAAAGGCATCAAGAAGAAGCATCATCTAAGTCAAATTCCAATGTAAAGAAAAATGGAAATTGTAACTATTGTGGAAAATATGCACACTATGCTTATGAATGTAGGAAAAAGAAGTATAATGAGTCCAATCATAATAAATATGAAGGCAACTTTGTGAATGGTGGTGATCAGATAAAATATAGCCTTCATAATCTTAACTTGTTTATTTTAGATGCTGCTCTTTCTTCTCATATAGATGATAGCAATGCTTGGTTTATAGATTCAGGTGCATTAATTCATATTTCTTGTCATAAAGATTGGTTTAATGATTTTCATGAGCAAAATGATGGTAGCAAGATCTATTTAGTAGATGATACATCTCATTACATTAAAGGTTATGGAGATATAAGTGTACTTTTGCCTAATGGAAATGTAAAGCAACTTTCAAATGTAAGTATGTGCCAGGAATTAACAAGAATTTAATTTCAGTTTCCTCCATTATTGATCAAGGTTAAAAGTAGAATTCTTGAAGACATGTTTCTAATTAAAGGATATGAAATATCACTATAATGTGATAGCTGAAGGAATCTGAATAGGAGGATTGTATAAACTTGATGTAGTTGTAGAATGTCATTGAGCAATGGCATCTACATGCATGTCAACATAAGAACTATGGCACATGAGGTATGGTCACCTAAATTTTAGAGATCTTATTTCTCTACAAAGGAAAGAAATGGTGCAAGGTTTTCCAATTTTTAAGAATGAACATATTAACTGTGATAGTTGTACATTGGGTAAACAACATAGGAATGAATTTTGACAAAGGTCAAATAAGAGGCATAGAAATATTCTTGAATTAGTACATACAAATGTGTGTGGTCCTATGCAAACTAGGTCACTTGGGGATGTTTATTATTTTCTAATATTTGTTGATGATAGCACTAGATACACATGGGTTTATTTATTAAAACATAAGGGTGGAGTTTTTGAATGCTTCAAAGAGTTTAGAACTATGGTGGAAAAATAAACAACTCATAATATTAAGATTATAAGATCAGATCAAGAGGGGAATGCATTTCAGAAATTTTTGTGAAGTATTGTAAAAAAAAATGGAATTATCAAACAATACACAGTTCCTCATAATCCAGAACAAAATGGTGTGGTTGAAAGAAAAAAAGATCAATTGTTGAGTGTGCTAGGAGTATGCTCAAAGGAAAGAATCTCCCTAATAATTTGTGGGCTGAAGCAGTTAGTAAAACTATATATTTGTTTAATAGAAGACCTACCAAGTACCTAGAAAAGATAACCCCTTATGAGGCCTTCACTAATACTAAGCCTATTGTAAGTCATTTGAAAATTTTGGGATGTAAGGCATTCTATCAAATTCCAAAAGAGAATAGGAGGAAACATGATGCAAAATCAATCAAGTGTATTTTCATTGGTTATTATGCTAATCATAAGGCCTACAAAATGTATAATCCTACTACTCACAAAGTGTTTGCTAGTAGAGATGTTATCTTTCATGAAGATTATACTCAAGAGGAAGAAAAGGAAGAAAGTCTTGTTTCATGGGAGCTTCTTAAAGAAGGCATTAAGAGTACAGATTAGCAAACTCATGATCAAAGTGGGCTTGAGACAAGGCAAAGTGAAGTTACTCCATCCAGCAGTGAAGCATTAAGAAAATTAATGAGGCAAATCAAAACGCGAATTAGGTATAATGACTATGCTTTACTGGCTCAAGTAATGAGTGTAGATGAACCTCATAATTTTGAATAAGCTAAAAGTCATAAATAATGGATGAATGCTATGCAAGAAGAATATGTTTCAACCATAAAAAATGACACTTGGGAACTAACTGAATTACCTGCAAATAGAATCCCTATAGGTTCTAAATGGTTGTTCAAAACAAAGTTTAATGTTGATGGTAGTATTGATAAATTCAAAGCTAGAGTGGTTGCAAAAGGTTATTCACAAAAGGAAGGAACAGATTATGAAGATACATATGCACCTGTATCTAAAATGAATACCATTAGACTCATGATTGCACTTGCTACTAAGTATAATTGAGTTCTACAACAAATGGATGTCAAGTTAGCATTTTTAAATGGTGATTTAAAAGAAGAAATCTATCTTGTTCAGCAAGAAGGTTTTGTAAACAAGGGACAAGAACATCTTGTATGTAGGTTAAAGAAAGCATTGTATGGTCTTAAACAAGCACCAAGGTCATGGTATGTGAAAATTGATAACTTCTTCTTTCAACAAGGGTTTATCAAAAGTAAGAATGATCCAAATTTGTACATAAAGAAAGATGAGCAAGGGAATGTTGTTTTAATGACTTAGTCATAACAAGAAATGATATGGGTTTAATTGATGAAATTAAAAGAGATTTATCATAGGAAATTGAAATGAAGGATCTTGGACAAATGCATTATTGCTTAGGAATTGAAGTATGAGAGAAGATGGAAAAACTTTGATTACTCAAAGTAAGTATGCAAATAAATTAATTCAAAGATTTAAAATGCAATACTGTAAAGCAATATCAACTCCATTAAAATAAAATTTTAATTTTTCTATTGATGATGGTATAGAAGAAATAAATGGCACTTTGTATAGACAAATGGTGGGAAGTTTGAATTACTTAACCACAACAAGACTAGATATTAAATATTTAGTCAACATACTTAGCCAATTCATGGCTAAACCTCTTAAGACTCATTGGAAAGCAACAAAATGAGTTATTCGATACCTACAAGGAACCATTAACTTTGGTATTGAATATACTAACTATTTGAATATTGAGTTGATAGCATTCTTATTCTAATTGGGCAGGTGATCTAGATAATCGAAGATCTACAGCTGGTTATGTATTCAGCATAGGTTCAGGCATTGTTTCTTGGAGCAGCAAGAAGCAACCATCTATTTCATTGTCCTCTATTGAAGCCAAGTCCAAAGAATTGTGTAGTACTACTTGTGAAGCTATTTGGCTAAGGCGTATTCTTGAAGATATGGGACAAAAGCAAGAAGGACCGACTCCTATCAAATGTGACAATCAAAGTTCAATCAAGCTGGCAAACAATCCACTATATCATGCCAGATCAAAACATATTGAAACTCAACATGATTTTGTTAGAGAAAATATTCAATCACAAGAGATAGAGTTGATGTATTGCAATACAAATGATAACATGGTTGATGTATTTTCAAAGCCATTGGGAAAGATAAAGCTTGTACAATGTAGGGATATGTTAGGAGTTCACGAAAGTTTAGTTATTCATTAAGAGGGGGTTTTAGAATAATTCATAGCTAAATTATGCATATGTGTCATAGAGTTGCAGTGGTGTCACAAATAGTTATAGAGGTGTCGTCCAATCTCTAGTTTGTTGTCAAAGACTATTTAGTTCACTGTCAAAAGTCTTCAGTTTGTTGTCAGTTATCTTTGCAATTTTTTAGGAAGTTGTTAAGTTGTTTACAACTATAAATGTAAACTTATTCGATGAATAAAGTGTGAAGACTTTTCCACTGTTCTTCAATTTCTGTTTGACAATATAGAGAGATGTTGTAAATAACTACAGTCCTAATGAACCTTTTTTACCTTTTTTTTCAAATTTGTGAACTCTCCAAAACACTGCTACATTCTCTTCCAACTACTGTTTTGAATATTTCAAACTAAAATAATATTAAATCTACTCCAAAACACTATAAATATCTAATAAAACTACTACTGAGCTAAATCACCCCAATATATATCCTCTTGGGTGCTACACCTCATTACCTTAACAGGTCCTCACGATCCCTTTTTTTCACTAATTAATGACACACAAGGAAGTGGCTGGTATGAAAGACCCCAAATAAGGAGTCGATTCCTTAATAATCCCTCAAGTCTCCTCTCAAATGTTGATGTAGAGGTCATGGCTAGGAATAAGGTTGTTTAAGTATTCAAAATTGAATCACCTCTTAATAGAAATGAAATTGTTGCATTTTTGGAATGTAGTGATAAGCTTAAACACATCCAAGGAACTTCCAAAGTGGTACAATAATTCTTGAGGTTTCAAATAAATATTTATTCATAAATAAATTTAGTAGTACATGCAAGGAAAATACTCACATATAATACCAATATAATTTTCTTACAAATACTCTCGATAAATCTTTACAAGAATTTTCATTAAATTGAAGTCTTCAATTATAGTTTAAACTAAAAAATGAATTCAAAAATGATCTTACTTGTCAACAAAAATTCCACAAATTCCAAACAATAAGCACACCTGTGAATCCTAAATGAATTCACCAAGAATATTGGCTAGCAGAGATTCCTTCATTGAAACCAATCTCTATTGTAGGATTTTCATCCTAGGGCTAAAAGTTGAACAAAAATTCTCAAACTCCATAACTGAGGTGTTAGAGTAAATAGGATTTCACTTATTTGCTTGCTTAAGTTTACTTTGGCACATAATAATTCATAGTTAGGTTTTGGGAAGTTATTCACATAATAAGTTGGGGTAGTTTTTAACTACCTGCTCCAGAACTTGCCTATATCTTGTGCATAGTAACATATTATTGAATATATCAAATTATTCAATCTCATCTCAATCATTA
This sequence comes from Cunninghamia lanceolata, assembly GCA_027924645.1. Lineage (NCBI taxonomy): Eukaryota > Viridiplantae > Streptophyta > Pinopsida > Cupressales > Cupressaceae > Cunninghamia > Cunninghamia lanceolata. The sequence continues at coordinate 19,860,824 of BSBN01001281.1, forward strand.
TTCACTGATTGGTGAAAGAGCTTTGCTTCTCTCATATTTGTGATGGTTTATTCTGTAGATTGTGCTCGTGGGAGGTGATTAACATCGACATGGTATTAGAGCCATCAATCCTACAATTCCTTCCTTTTTGAGAGTTTTCACCAGATTGTGTTCGAGATCAATCCGACAGGCATCAATCCATGCCTATATTTTCTGGTGGAATGATATTTTTTGGCATTTGAAATTTTATAAATTTCTATATGCCTTGCCAATATTTGTTACTGGTTTGAGGCATTGTCCGTTGCAAAAATCTAGGTATCATACTTCATTCTATGGATGATGGATAAATATTATCACAAAGGGGGCAAGTAGAGTCTCTCCTTGAAGTGATTTTTCCAATGTCTTGAGGTGATGTTGCCTAGATTTTACTCTTCCTTGCCTTCACCAGAAATAGTGCCCCGTTGGAAGCCGTCATGGGTATAATTTCTTGGTATCAACTTGTGGAGTTTTTGAAAGATTTGTATTTTGGACCCTGTAAATGATATGCAATGAAACAACTAGATGAAGAGAAAGCCATACAATGTGGTGCATCCTGAATACATGGTGAAAACTTTTGCGTTACAAATTTTCAAGCAAATATTTATTTAGGGTCTTGATCAGATTGCGCAAAGGAACGCTGCTGGTGTTGGGCCTATCTACCATCTTCTTTGGATGTGGGTTTGGGACCTTAGTACCACATTGAACAAGCATTGTGTTATTTTGGCTTTATATAGCCTAGCACCTCTGTTCTATATTGTGAGCTCTTGAAAGAGGCTCACGCCTATGCACTCGGTGGCTACTGTGACGTGCATGTGTTAAGGTCGCATGGTCGGTCATGCCGACTTGCATTCCAAAGTGGTAACTTATCAGTTGGTATAGGTATCCAACAAAATATTGGCTATCACTAGCATAATTAGTGCACCCCACCTATTTTGTACCCAATCACAGTGCTCCAATTTTAGCCTCATAGGCTATATTTTTTTTCAAATCAGTTTCTTTCAATTTTTTTGGCTATTTTTGTTCAATTTGTTGTGGCTCACATGGCTGAATCAAGATTTGAGGTTCTTATTCCTCATAATTATCATACATGGAAGGTGAGAATGTAATGATTACTTTGGTCCAAGGGATTATGGTCTACCTTGAAATGAAGAACAACCAAATATCACTAGGGAGTTTGAGAAGTTTAGATATCAGAATAAGTGTGATGAGGCAATATGCTTGATTGCACTACATGTTTCAAATTCCTTATTCTTCCACATTGAGGGGTACAATACACCATGAGAGGTATGGAATAAGCTTAAGGATCTCTTTGGTTTAGTTAGTGATATTAGAGCTATACAGTTAGAAGAAAAGAATGCATCTCTTTCTATTGATACATTTCCTTCTATTGAGGATTATTTGGTTAAATTCAAGTCTTTACGTTCTTAGTTGATGGGTTGTGAGAAAGAGAAAATTGATAAGGAATGCATATTCTTGATTTTATCTAAATTGACTGATGTCTTTTCATATTTTGCCACTTCATTTTATTCCACTATGGATGGGTTGGGTGACAAATTTGTTATAACATCTTTTTTATTCACTTCAAATTTGGGTGGCATTTTTTGAGAGGTTGACTAGGAAACAATCAAAACTTCATTGAAATGATGTCACTAAGTCTCATGCATTGGTTGCCAGTTCACCCAAAGGGAAAGGGAAGAAAAATAACAAGCCCAAGATAGAATCTAGTGAGACTTCCACCACCTCTTCTAAAGAGGTTAATCCTAAGAAGGAGAAACCCAAATGTACCTTTTGTAAAAAAGATGGGCATAGTGAATAAAATTTGTCACCCAACCCATCCATAGTGGAATAAAATTTGGGTGACAAATTTGGCATAGTGAATAAAATTTGATATTTCCATTCCTTCTTCATCTAGTTCATCTTCTTCTCCTTCTACCAAACATGAGGATAAAATTACTTCCCCTAGTTACAAAGGAAAGGGTCATGCATTGATTACTACTTATGCACCTAGAGATGTCAGATGGATTATTGTTTCAGGAGTTTCAATTCATATTACTCATTCACCTATTCTTATGGTTCCAGGTACTCTTAGAGAGCCATATTATGATATACTCTTAATTGCAAATAATCAGGTTGTTCATGTTGTTGCAATAGGTAATATTGATTTGGGTGATGGTTTGGTGGATAATGTTCATTGCATTCCTAAGATTACCCATACTTTACTTTCAGTATATCAGATTACATAGGTAGGCAACACAGCGGAGTTTACTTCAAATTCAATGTTCATTCATTGTGCTTCAGGAGAGATGTTTGAAGTGGGTAGGGCTGATCATCAGTCTAAGGTATTTACATTTGATCACTTCATTGATGATGATGATCCTTATGTTCCTTTGATTCCTCCATCTAGTGTGTGGAGTAATTCAATTCCATCAAATGGGTTTGTGGATCTATCATGAAGCCCCTATTACCTGCTACATCAGAGTTGACAGTCGACATGGATTTCAGGACTCCAACACAACAAGACTTTATTGGTTCTTCAGATTTGTTGTTCTAGGATGGTTTCATTTCAGGCCTATCCAACTTGGCTTCTCATTCTACTACTTTGGATCTAGCGGACATGCTTGAGGAGGTATCACTTCTTTTTGCAGATTTTACATTGGAGGATGTTCTTGAGTCTTCTTCATCCATTGTTTCTTCTTTGATTGAGGATCTTCCTAGTCTTGATGGAACACTTTTGGAGGCACTTGACTTTTCTTCTGAGTTTTCATTTGTGAGACTTCTTCCTTCTCATTTCATTATGGATATGGAGTTTCTTCTACATGCACCAGTGGATTTCTTCCTTCCCAAGGGGAGACATCTTGTTTGTCATCACTGGATTCTCCTTTGGCTTCAAACATACTTCAGTGGTTTTGAGGATACTTCATTATGGGGGTTAATGTTGTCTCTATATTTCCCTTCATCAGAGGGGTAATTGAATTGTATTCTTGTGATGGATGTAGTTCTTGGGGATATTGTGGAGACCTCCATACATCACATGATCTATCACTTGCATTATCTCTGTTTTGGAGAGGAGTTTTGTCCCACAGGGTTTTCTCCTTTTCTCCATTTGTAAGAGATTTAGTTTGCATGATTAGTTGTGCATGGGTACCTAACACGGCCTAGTTGCTAGGACCCATATATTGCATTCTTCATATTTGTCTTGCATAATAATTCTTCTCCCTAAGTTGCACTTAAGGAGGGGTGTTAGAGTAAATAGGATTTTACTTAATTACTTGCTTAAGTTTACTTAGGTGCATAATAATTCATAGTTAGGTTTTGGGATGTTATTCCTGTAATAAGTTGGAGTTATTTTTACCTACTTGCTCCTGAACTTGCCTATATATTGTACATTGTAATATATTATTGAATATATCAAATTATTCGATCTCATTTCAATCATTATTCACTCATTGGTGAAAGAGCTTTGCTTCTCTTATATTTGTGAAGGTTTATTCTGTAGATTGTGCTCCTGGGAGGTGATTAACGCCAACATGAGGTATTAAAAAATGAAATGCCAAGAATATGAAAATCTCTCTTCATTGCTTCCTTTTTATAACCCCTTTGGATCACTCTAGAAATTATATATTTTAACTACATTGAGAATTTGCTAGAAAAATATATTTTTTTCACTCATAAAATGGATTTTTTATTTTAATTTGCTTTTTAGACTAAGTAAATCACTTTATAGTAAAATAATTAATTTTTTAAAAGAAAGGTGATGAAGCACATATAATATATTAATAAAAGAAAAAAGATACAAATTCGAAGGTCTGTCACCAGGTGTGAATGCCCCAACGGGTAAATATAGTTATATACACACAAAATCCAAATTGATGATTGGATACAAAAGAGGACCAAAAAGATAACAGTAGAAAAACAAAGTAGATCGAGCAAGTTGGGGAGAGCAACAAGTAGTCAGGAGGACTAATCCGAGTTCATGATTGTCCTCAGGTGGAACAATGGAGAAGGGGAGGGCAAAGGCTAGTGTGCTTGGAGCACATGGAGGTCTCGGAGCTAGATCAAGGGCATGGTGGTGGTGGAGGAAAGAAACAACATTAAATACCTCTTTGGCCCTACCAGTGATACCAACTAGCAATTGGAACTTGTGGGCATTGAGAGCTCGGTTGAGGAGGTTGATATAGTCACCTTGAAGACCACGTTGCATGGCACTATAGACATAGGTGGCACGGTGGGAAGAACATAGGAGATCCCAAATGAAAATACCTCCCACTGGGGCCTCACTGAATTGAATATCATAATCTCCAAGGGTTGTCCTCCATTTCTCAGCGTTGAAGAATGAAGTATGCACCAAACCAAAGTCGATAGGCTGCACATATTCATGATCTTGGATGATATTCAATATGTTTGAGATCAACATAGCAGCGACTTCTAACCCTTTTACTTGTATGTCTGCAGGTTGAAAAGATGATAGCCAAGGACGTACCAAACGACAAACTCCACATTGTCGCAATCAATATCAAAGATATCCCTGATATTGACAGTGTTCAAAGCCCCCTGATAGATTGGTTTTCCTATCAAGGGAGGGAGGAAAATACTTTCATTCTTGATCCAAGTGACCGTTGGAAATTGCAAAAATAGAGACGAAGAAAAGATAGAAGGATGATCAAATAAAAATGAAAGGTTTGCCAATAAACAAGTAATCACATATATTAATACTCCCTGAAGTGGATGGGGAGGTAGCACTGGTGTAAGTCAGCTGATGTCATGCTAGGAGAAGAAATCTGTTGATCTGAACATAGCAATATATCCCCATTAATATGACCAAAAGGAAATCAATATATTCTTTGTTCACTTCAGTACGACATCCTCCATCTGGCATTGTGAAGCACCGAAGCATATGAAAGGGTGATGAATAAAAGGACCACTGGAAGGTGGACTTCAAGTCATTTCCATTTGAAAATCCTTTTGCACTTCGGTCATTAAAGATAAATGGAGTGCCGAGCAGGACTAAAAGGCATGAGTCGGTTGTCCTTTCCAGCCATGTTAAGTTAAAACACCAACGGAGCAAGAAATCAATGTAGATTTTGCTAAATCCAAGCAATGGATCTAAAAAGACAATGAAATCCATTCTTAAAACACCGAGAGGATTAAGAAAAGAATGTATTAATTGTTTTCCATCATGTGCTCTTGAGGTGACCACTGGTGGTAATGGAGTTTATATGACTCAATTAGGTTAATTAATCGGTCAGGGAGACTTCAGTGACGTGGATAATACACTTCATTAGAAATGGTCTGGTCAGTTGCCATGTTGGAAAGACAATTAGCTACCTGGTTAGCTTCCCTATAACAGTGAGAGATTTGAAAGGAATCAAGCTTCATTATCAATTATGTAACCTGTTGGATGAGATAATTTATTTTCCAATTGAGAGCATGTCTATTTTTACCATGTTGATTATGATGAGCGAGTCGCCTTCAATCCACAGGTTTCTTATGTTATTATTAATTGCCATCTAAAGCCCTTGAAGAATGGCAAATACCTCAACATGATTGTTTGTCCCCTTTAGAATTTTCATCGTCTCTGCCACAATTAGATTCCCCTTGTAGTATGTGAAGATGCAACCCATCCCTGATAAATCAGGGTTGCTTCTGCATGCTCTGTCAAAATTTAGTTTAAGGAGGAGATGGAGGAGACCATTTGATTGAGGCCCTGCCAATCTTCGTTGAACTTGATTGGACCTTTCCTTGATTGGTACGAAACTGTATATGTTTTCATCTCTTTAAAACTGTATTATCCCAATCTGTGAATTTTGTGTTAGTTGAGATATTGGTTTTAACCTTCGAATTTACCACCTCCGATATGAATTTCTAAATATTTTCAATGACCTTGTCCATTGGTGACGAGGAGTGTCTTAAAATCTAGAAGTTTATTTCATTCCATATATGCCAAACCATCATCGAGGGGTATACTTCCCAGAGACAAGCAAATGTAGCATCAGTATTGATGATTAGGTAACATTTGAATAGGTCCAGTAATGAGTTTGGAAGGGGATAACACCAATTAAGATGTTGTAATAGTCATTTCTAGCATTTGGCACTGAATGAGCATTGTAAAAGAAAATGATCTATGTTCTTGTCTTGCTCACCACACAAGACACATTTAAACTTGGGGTAGATTTTGAGCTTGTGGAGTCTTGCCCTGATTAAGATTCTTTTATAGAGTGCTAACCAGGACAAAGCCCCTACCTTTGGTAAGGAGGCGGCATTCAAACATAATATAAATGGCCTATCAATCTTTGAAGTAGCTGATAAACATTTGTAGACCTGTCTAACTAAATAAGAACCGGAGTTGTCTGATGTCCAAACAATTTCATCTTGCTGACTTGAGAGGAAGAGCTCAGGTTTTACGAAAATGTCATGAAGATTTTTTTCCGAAGTGGGAAAATGCAATTCTCGAAGCTCTTCCATTTGATTTTCCTAAGAATCTCTCCTTGGTTTAATTCCCAGTAGTTTTAGACTTTTTCTCCCTAGTGCTACTTGAGATGTTCCATAGCTTCTTTGAAGTCAAATCTTGAAGATAAGTTCGGCCATCCATTCCAACAATCTTCCCAAAAATTTGCCTTTTCACCATTGTGAATGATCCATGAGAGATGAGGGGATAAAGTTTTCCTGTTGTTTATGATAAAATTTCATATGCTTGATCCTTTTGGAGGGTTTTCGACAGTAAATATTCTTGCTTTGTCCATGCTATCTAGATATTTTGATTGCAATAGTTTAACCCATCTGGCATGTGGTTTTGTGTACATTTGCCAAACCAAGTTAGCTCCCAATGCTTAATTTTGGAGTTTGAAATTAAGAATGCCTGCTCTACTCATGCTTTTACGTTGGCAATTTTTTTCCCATGCATGGAGATGAATTTTATTTTTATCAACTGTACCTTGCCATAAAAACTGACTGAAAGTTTTGTCCATCTCCAAGATGATTCATTTAGGTATTTTGAGTGTCCACATCATGTACATTGGTATTGTAGCTAAGACAACTTTAATCATGATTAATCTACTAGAAAGAGTTCACCATCTTCCTTTCCAAGATCCAATTTTATTTTGAATATTTTATAGAGTTAGCTGCCATAAAATCTTTTTTGTTAGGACCATTGAACATGGGTATTCCTACATATTGATTTGGAGGTGACTCAACTTTGAATTTTAAAATCTTGAGAATACGTTTATGAATTTCCACATTTGTGTAGAAAAGAATTACCTTAGATTTAGTTGGGTTGATGGCTTCACCCGAAGCTTCACAATAGCGGCTGATTGTGTCATTAATGGCTTTGGCTTCTGCTACAGTTGCTTTCCTAAACAACATTGTATTGTCTGCAAAGAATACGTGGGTGAATGGTTTCTCAATTGAATTGATATGAATGCCTTTCCAAAATTGCTTTGAGTTAGCCTCTCTAATTTCCTAGGTGAAAATTTCCGCTATAAGAATGAAAAGATATGGAGATATGGGATCTCCTTGCAGTAGACCTCTTAAGGATTCAAAAGAACTAGTCGGTGCTCTGTTAACCAAAATAGTGAAGGAGGTACTAGGCAAGCTAAAACCCATTTACACCATTGATTGGAAAAGCCAAACTGGGAAAGGACACTTAAGAGAAAACCCCAGCTTACCCTATCATAAGCCTTTGCCATATCTAACTTGACAACAATTAAAGATATTTTACCATCTTGGATATAGTGAGGATTTCGTGAGTCACTATGGCCCCTTTCATTGTTTCTCTTCCTAGCACAAAACCCCCTTGTTCCTCTAAAATGAAAAGGGGATAATGGTATCCAAACATAGAGCCATGGCTTTTGGTATGATCTTATGAATTAAGTTGCAGAGAGAAATCAATCTAAAATCTTCAAATGTGGAGGCCATTTTCAGATTTAGAATAAAGATGATACTAGTTTTCTTGAATTCTTTTAGAATGTTCTTAATTTTCCTGGCCTCTTAAATAGTGAGAAAGACATCCTTGCCTACTACATCCCAATATTTTTGAAAGAAGGTACTTGTGAAGTCATCGGGCCCCGGGGCTTTATCACTTGGCATTGAGAATACTACACCTTGGACTTCTTCAAAGGAAAAGGCTTTCATCAAATAACTATTGTGCCCTTCTTTGACCAGTTTAGGGATGTTGAGATCCAATAAGGATTAATCATTGGAGAGATTCAATCTATTAGACAAAAGAATCTTTTTGAAAAAAGAGGGTGCTTCATCTTGAATCTCTTTTGGATTAGAGGTGATTTATCCATTAGCTTTTTTTATATCTAATGGATATGATTAAACTCCCCTCTCTTTTTTGTATTTATGGAAGAATTTTGTGTTCTTGTCTCCTTCCTTCAGCCATGTCTCCCAAAACTTTAGGTGCCAAAATATTTCTTGCCTTAGTAGTATTTCTTCAAGATCCACTTTGTGATGTTTTTTTTTTTGTGTAGATTCCTCATTCATTCAAAAGTTGATGATGTCTTGTGCTAGGATTTCTAATTCATTTTTAATTCTGATATTCTCTTGTAAATTATTTTTGAATTGTAGCTTATTCTAGGAGGTAATTTTTCTTTTGATGAACTTCATCTTGTGAGCTAGTTGGAACATTCTAGAACCCTGGACAAAGGGAGTTGACTCTTCCACCAATATTGCATCCAAGAGATGAAATCTGAGTCTCTAAACCACATTTCTTGGAATTTGAAGTACACATGTTTCTAGGAACAAGTCTCTCCAATAGAAAGGATTACTAGAAAATGATCTAAACTAGTCCATGGTCAGATGCTTGAAGATAAATCCCTACTGGATTGAAAATACAAGATTGAAATGTGGAATCTGTCTATTCTTTTTTATATTTGACATAAATCTTTCCTTCTATTAGTCTAGATGAATTTTCCATTCTTGGGGATGTAGTCCAAGGCATTGTTATATGATGAATTCTTTGAAATCCTCAATTGACTTTGAGGGGTAATAAATACCCCCATCTTTATTATCTTCTTTCGCTAGTGCACTGAAATCCCCCCAAGGATTACTCTCTCATTTCTCAAAAGACATAACTTTTGGAATCTGTCTATTCTTTTTTATATTTGACATAAATCTTTCCTTCTATTAGTCTAGATGAATTTTCCATTCTTGGGGATGTAGTCCAAGGCATTGTTATATGATGAATTCTTTGAAATCCTCAATTGACTTTGAGGGGTAATAAATACCCCCATCTTTATTATCTTCTTTCGCTAGTGCACTGAAATCCCCCCAAGGATTACTCTCTCATTTCTCAAAAGACATAACTTTTGACTAATATGGTTCTATAGATTACACAAAGATTTATTTTCGAAGTATAAAGAGTTTGATGGTGGGAAAGTGTACTTGGGTGATGACTCTTACATGAAGATTGTTGGCCATAGAAGAGTCTTGATTTGATTCCTTGATGGATGAGTGAAGGGGATCAATGGTGTTCTGCATATCCCTAGTTTGGCACAAAACCTTCTTTTTGTAAGTAAGTTGAATGATGTGGGTGTGTAGATAGTTTTCGCGAATGGAGGATGCAAGATGACTAGAAGAGATATGGTGCTAGCTAAGGGTGTTCAAATTGGAACTTTGTTTTAGTTTGATGCATGCGCGGTGCAATAGTGCCTCTATTTTGAAGAAGAGAGCTTCAAAGTCTTCATCCTCACCATTGGAACTAGTAGCCAAGAAGATTGTTGCATCTACTTCCGATGGTCGTGTTTTGTGGGTACCCAAGAGTGCTCATTCTATGGAGATGAAACTTCCAATAGAGAAGACAATGTTATGGCACCAAAGGCTTGGCCACATTGGAGATAAGGGTTTCAGGACCCTGAAATATAAAAACCTCGTTAAGAGTACAAATAATTGTAATCTTGGGTTCAATTTCTGCAAATATTGCATATATAGAAAACAAAACCATGTTCAGTTTTATTCTAGTTCTCACAAATTTTCTAAGGTGTTGGATTTGATTCATTCTAATGTATTTGGTCTTGTTAATGTTTGTTTGATTTTGAAATCTGTATTTGTTTCATTTATAGATGAGTACAGTAGAAGGACATGGGTGTTTTTCCTTAGAAGTAATTCTAAAGTCCTTGCAAGATTCAAAAAGTTGAAAGCTCTTATAGAGAATCAAAAGGATAAAAAGATTAAGTGTTTGTGAACTGACAATGGTGGTGAGTTCCAATCAATAGATTCTGACAAGTTCTATAAAGAACAAGGCACTGAGAGGCACAATACAACTCTGTATACCCCTCATGAGAATGGAGTTGAAGAGAGGACGAATAGAACATTGATGGAGAGGGCAAGGAGTATGCTAAGTGGAGATAGCCTTGATCAAAAGTTTTGGGCTGAAGCTATTGCTACCGCTTGTTACCTAGTTAACAAGCCTCCTACATCGGTGCTCATTGATAAGACACCTTTGGAGGTGTGGTCTGGTAAGAATCCTTCATTAAGACACTTTTGAGTATTTGGTTGTGAGGCATATGCACATGTGCCTAAGGAGAAGAGGTCTAAGTTGGAGAACAAGGCAATAAAATGTATCTTCATCAGTTATGGTATCGGTGTGAAAGGGTACAAGATTTGGGATCCAGTTGGAAAGAGAGTTCTGTATAGAAGAAGTGTGATCTTTAGAGAGCTCAGTCCTTCTTTTATTGTTCCACAGCTAGAGAAAGAAGAGAAGAAAGTGGATGTGGTTCAACTTTATTCCACCCCTGAGAAAGTTGAACCAAAGACATCTATTGGACCTGATGATGAGGAGAGCTCTAGCAGATCTAAAAGTTTAGAAGAAGAACCTTCACCTCAGCTTGTGAGGAGGTCTACACAGATTATGAAGCAACCTGAGAGGTTTGGTTATTCATTGCTTGATTCTAGTTGTTTTTCTACTTTGATTTCTAACATTGATGATCCTAGAACTGTGAAAGAGGCTATGGGTATGAAAGATGTAGATTTCTAGAAGGAGGCCATGGAAGAGGAAATGACTTCTTTGGAAAAGAATAATACTTGGGACTTGGTGTATTTTCCTGAAGGATGAAAACTTGTTGGATGTAAATGGGTACATTCAAAAAAAAATTTGGTGTAGATGGCAGTGTTGAAAAATATAAGGCTAGATTGGTTGTGAAGGGGTATGGTCAAGTGGAGAGAATTGATTATGGTGAAAGTTTCTCTCTTGTTGCAAAGATGACACCTAGTTAGTTTCTTTTATCTCTTTGTTGGTTAACATATTTGTCACCTAACTCTATATTCTCACACCCAGACATATGACAAATGTAATCAATAGTTGAACCTGAAATATTGATGTTTTATATGGGCTCTCTGCTTATTTGACAAGGCGCGGCTACCTTCTACTTTTCTCAAGAATGTAACATAGGATTGCTTTTTGACCAGAAAGCTGTAAAGGATGGTTTATGATTCTAAATCTAACACAAGAAGCTCATAGACTTCCAACCATGATAGAATAATTTGAAATATTACACATACAAACAAAATCACTGTCTTGAAATAAGATACCAATAGATAAATTACTCAAGGTAGCGAGCAAGAATCAATAATATCTAATTACCATAATACATGCACATCACTAATACCAATAGAAAGATATTCAACATAAGAAGAACATTGCTCAAAATAATCACGGCACAAAGTCTATAATCTTCTGAAACTCCATGGCATTAACTATATTTCATATATCATAGAAATAAAAAACAAAGCACTACTATAACCCTTCCTAGGAAAACCAAATTTTTTGCCAAAAAGAAGAGCCCTTAGTTCGACTAGCTATCCAAAATATATGGTTAAGCCAAACATAACCATTCAAAAGAACCACAACAGTTTCTTGAAAACCACCGATTAAAGATTATTTTTAAACAATAATAAAGAGGGCCCTCCAAAGCCAATAGTTTTTGAGCAAATGAAAGTAACTTGTAAATAAAATAAAATGCAAAGCTAATCTAAGATTTGCAAGTCTACGTCGCCATCATCCACATCATCCATCTCTTCGCCTTCTCCTGACTGCTTAGCTTCCTTGTTGACACTTCGCGACACTTGAGGTACTCCATAACTTGGCTTTATACGTCCTGTATTTGTTAATAATTGGCATTAGTGCCATGCCAGGTGGAGATCCAGTCATGCTGATTCGGTGCTTCTTCTTCATGATGGTTCTTGTCAAGATCTGCCACCTTGCAACGTATATTCTCTATGTTGTTCTTGTAAGTATTGATATAGGCTATCATTTTAGAGAGATTGCTCAATAATTCCCTTGTTATAGCACTATAATTTATTATATCTTCTTTCACCACTTTTTTTAAATTCTGTTTAATTATTTTGATGTCCAACAACCTTTCATCATCAGACCCATTGGCTTCTATATCTAGAGCAGCAAAGTCCCTTTTTATCCTTATCATTTCCTTATAGTAAATTGCTACTACTTTTCCTATTTCTTCCTCAGTTGCTGAGACTACACAAATTTTCCACTCTAATGTATCAGTCCACATATCAATCTCCAATTCTTTGGTGTCAGCAATAATCTCTTCAACCAATAAGATGCCAGGATCCATGCTAGCAATCTCACGTACTTCCTTGGAGAATATGTTCAGAGTGGTGTGATCACTTCAGATCTTCTCAAACTCCATTATTAAAACCTCTCTCTTAGCATGGATAAAATCAAACTTCACTACTTCTTCAATGAATAAAAGACCATGAAATATAACCTTTTCAGTCCATTGTTCCATAGCTTTCCTTAGAGATAAAGAAATTTTAATTTGCTAAAGTAAATTTGGGTCGAGAGTAGGAATCTTAATAGTAGAAGAAGTTCCAACAGAAGGAGAAATAATCTTAGAAACTAAATTAGTAAAAGAAGACAAGGAACTCACATGTGCTAATAACCTTGAATTTTCCTCTTGCAGGTCTTTCACCCTCTTGGAAATATTGCCCACTGAACAATGCATGTGATACAGGTCATCCTCAGTGGTCACTGGGCCTAGATCCACCCGGCTTACTCTGAATTTAGCCTCAGTTATCTCATCTTCATTCTTCTCCACTAAAGGGTCTGTACTTTCCAAAAACTAGTTACTTAAGGATGTATCAGTCACCATCCTAGACATTCTTTTCGCACGTTTAGGTTTTAGAATTTATTTGTAGCAGACTGGCAATAATAACAATACCATCATCAAGTAGAGTAGTACATCTTTTCTTCTTCTGGACTATCTTCTTCAACTAGTTAGGGGATGAGATTGGTGCATTGTCAGCATCAGCAGTTGCTACCATTTACACAGGATGAGGATTTTGCATAGACATCTCTTTTCGTTGTGGTGAATTAGGCGGGCTAAGCAATGAATGTAGCAAATTGTCCCCTAATTGTGAGAAGATAAGGGAATCAGAATCACTTGCTTGATTGCTTGGTAAGGGTACATGGTCAGCCTTGGATGATAGGGCTACCAATCTAGTATTTCCTTTTGTGACTTGAACATCCTATTCACATGCAGTTTTCAATTTACCTAGCTCCTCAAGTGGGTCTTCACCATCTCCATTGGGCTATGAACCAACTCTTCGCAAGTTCAGGTCTAAACCAGGTGCTCTCTTGTGTGAGGTCATGGTATTGGACCTAGCTTGATTTTGAGAAGCTGGGTCTTTAGGTGTAGATGAGCCAGCACACTCTTTAGACTTTGCTCGTAGCCATTTTTTGGTTCTCCTCAAAACATGAAATGACAGTAGCATGATATCTATGACTTCCTTCATCGAGCAATCTATTAGAGGCAAGGGAGCCTCAAACACTTTATTGTACTCTTCACTCAGAAGATCTGAAAAGTCATCAACCATGTCTGGGACCTAAATGTTCAACTTGAGGGCACAAACATGATCTACAGTCAATCTCATCAATTTCCTTATTTGAACCTCCCTTTCGTCCACATAATCCTCCCAGAAATATTCGAGTTGAGGAATATGTAAATAGGAACCCCCTCTCTGCATATGCTCTTTTATGAAATTCTTACTGTCAAACATTGTGCGAGAAGACAAACTATGAAGACTAAATTCTGACAACTTTTCAACATTCCGAGCACTTTCATTGTTCTTGCAGGAATAGAAAGATAAGGACACAGGAAATGAATACCCTTTCTTCTTCATCATCTAATACTTGACATTAACCACAGCTATCTGGCAACAGACTTCTAGCAACACCAAATAATTGGAAGGGTATCCAGGCAATTTCAATGGGGCATCTTCATAACCCCCAATTCTCAAATAAGAGAAATGATCAAACTGGACATAGACGCTTCCAAATTTTGTGACCAAAGAGAAAGCTTCTATGCAAAATCTCCTCTCTACTGAACCATCGATTATTTTTGCTAACATCATGAAAAATGCATCATTCACATGACATAAATCTTTCATACCTTCATTTCTTTGCAACTGATGCAGACAATTACTGATGATCTTTGGCCAATCAATTTGATGATCTCCACAAATTAACAAGATAAACCTGCACATCCAGAATTCAAAAACATCTGACTCAGGGCTACCTATCACCCTATTCAGCAAAGTTATCATATCAAAGATCTCCTCTTTGAAATGACTTCTTCTTAAGTTCGCAAGTTGCCGAGATTTTCTAGTTTTCGCCACCTCTAACCAATTCTTGGCCATGGAAGTACGACACCCGTCTTTCTTTTCATTGTAAAAATTCTAGGCTGAGGACATAGAAACTTCTTCATCACCTTTGTACTCTTCTAAATCAAAGGCCAAGGCAACAGACTTAGAATTAATTCTGGCTACCATGGTACCACTGGGAGTTTTTTTTTTCTGGGATTCTAGAAGGTAACCATTTGTGCATGCAACCATTAATTCTGGACAAGGCATGGTGAGAGGAAAGCCACCCGCCTTGTGCAAACTGCTGCTGATGATTTTTTCCACTAGAGGGGTTCTCTTCTTAGATTGCATCCTTTCCCAGAAGTCATTTAAATCAACATGACCCAAATTTGTATATCTCACTCCCACCAAGCCATTTTCTATAATAGAAGCTACAGGCGCTCCTTGAAATTTATATTTCATTTTTATACTTTCCAGAAACCAGGTGATGAGGAACTCAGAGGAATATGCGGACAATAGAGAATGGGGTCAAATACTTCCAAATAATTCTTTAAATATATTCATGGAAGACAGAAATGTATAACCTCTTTGAGAAGATATGAGATTTTATAGAGGAGGAAAAGCTACCGGCTTTACTCACCTGTGAGAGTATAATTGAGTTGAAATTCCACACGCAACGGGCTAGTTGTTCATTCCTCTGCAATGCATTCTTCAGCTCATAATAGCACCTTACTTAGCCTTTCAAGTCATTCATAATCTTCACATTAAATGTTGGTGGCAAGTATATCATTAAAAATTGTAAATTCATGCCTCGACTTTCCCTCCAATAAATGTGCCACTATGTCTGCATGTACCTCAAATTGAATGCACAACGACATGGGTCATTCATCCATACAAATATGTTGGTGCAGCCAAAAGCTTCTTGATGAAGAGTCTCAAGTGAAATTGGCAAGTCCGGTAGAATACGAACTTTTGAACTGAAGGTTGAGGATTCAAGACTTCAAGAAATCTCTGACTTCTCGACTACATAGGGAAAGAAAATTTTACTCAAGACAGACTCAAAGGATCAGGAGACCAAGGCAAGTTGAGATGTTGGGCATTTCATGAACTTGTGAAATGGCTAACAAGAGTTCAAAGATGCAAAGGACCACCGACTCATGAATGTGAATAAGTAAAATTGACTCGAGGGAGTGAAAATACATAAGGGATAGACAAAAACAAGACTCGGGGAAACACTCTTGCAACAACATATGATTTAGAAGTGGAGTAGATGGATGTGAAGACAACATTCGTTCATGGTGACTTGGAGAAGGATATTTATCTGTCACATCCAAAGCACTATATTGTTGAAGGTAAAGAAAATTTGGTTTGCAAGTTAAAAAAGTCTTTATATGGTTTGAAACAATCTCCTAGAATGTGATACCAGAAGCTTGATGTCTTTGTGTTGAGTATAGGATTTCTAAGATCGAATTAGATCATTGTGTTTATTACAAGTTTTAAAATGATCGCATTCTCATTATTGTTTTGTATGTCGATGATATGTTGCTAATTCAGAATGCTAAAAGTTTGATTTCTGATTTGAATTCTTAGTTGTCAGTACAGTTTGAAATAAAAAATCTAGGGGCAACCAGGTATATTTTGGGGATGGAGATAAGAAGAGACAGAGCAAACATAAAACTTTGGTTAGGCTAGAGTAAGTATGTTAACACTATGTTGGAGAGATTCAGCATGGTGGATTGTAGACCTTTGAATGTTCCTGTTATAATGGGGACAAAGTTAGCTGTTGCAGATTGTCCAAAGTCTCCTTTTGATACGGGAGATATGAGTAGAGTTTCTTATGCTAGTGTAGTTGGTAGTTTGATGTATGTTACGATCTGTACTAGACTAGACATTGCCCAAGCAGTGGAAGTCCTTAATTGATTTATGGCTAATCTTGGATAGGTACATTGGGTTACAGTGAAGAGAGTGTTCAAATATTTGCGGGGTACTTCTGAGTATTCCCTATGTTATCATGGTTATCCTATAGGACCTCACTATGAGTATTCATGGATATGTGGATTCTTATTGGGTAGGTGATATTGACAGCAGGGGATCCACTAGTGCTTATGTGCTCACTATGTTTGGTGGTGCTATTAGTTGGATGAGTAAGATGCAACTTGTGGTCGCTTTGTCCATGACAGAAGCAGAGTACGTGGAAGCTACTTATGCCTGTAAGGAAGCCATTTGGCTTAAGAGATTGTGTTCTAACATTGGGCTGGATGTAGGGAAGATTACTATTTCTTGTGATGGCTAGAATGCCATATGTTTGGCGAAGAATCCTACTTTCCACATGAGCACTAAGAATATTGACGTCTAGTACCATTTTGTTCATGACATGGTAGAGGATGGGAAGGTGAATTTGGAGAAAGTTGACACTTTTTCTCAAATGTTGCAGATTCCTTGACAAAACCTGTGAGCATAGAGAAGTTCAGATGGTGTTTAGAGTCTGGGTTTTTTGGCCCCTAGTAGTTAAATCCTATCATTCTAGATCTTGCAAGGTGTTTGACAAGTGGGAGAATGTTGGGAATTAAGGTGCCTCAACCTTGCAATTCCTAACATTTAATATTTGGTTGCATATTTATTTATTTGCCTATGTAGAAACTGCCAAGATCATAGAATAACAAACAAGCACGAGATTGCAAATGAAATCGACCCATTGTGTCAACAAACGAAGAAGATATAAATAGGTGAGTGTGGGTACCCGATTCTCCAACAAACAAGGATAGGACTCCTCTCTATGAAGTGGTGGTGAGTAACCACCCACAAAGATAGTACGAGGTGTCGATGCAAATCGACACCTCTACAAAATGACTAACCACTTTGAGAAGTTTAAAGTACATGTAGAGAAAATGCCTAAGTACGGTTAAAGCTAGTGTAAACAACTAGTATTAAAGGTTTATACACCAACACCGCCCCTTAAGCATAGCTTAGGTGAGTTTTATTAAAAAAGGGGTCCCAGCTATTAGCCTGGTAAGGTACCCATGCACAATGCAAATCTCTCAAAAATGGAGAAAGATAGAGAATCCAGTGAGAAAAAACTACCCTCCAAAAGAGAGAAGAAAGAAAGGCTTAGAAAGCCCCCCTAAAAGATTTGCCCCATAGGAGAGAAAATGATAGAAGGTATATAAGACCCCCCATAATACATGTCCTACTATAGTGATGCTAGATAGTTGATAAAGGATGCAGATGTAGATCCAATAATGTCGAGCAATGTTCCTTCCCTTGGGAAGAAATGAAACCACCTGAAGATGCAGGATGTCTTCCCATGTGAGAAGATGTATGTATGATCTTGAATCATGTTGAAGCTGATCCAAGGATGATGGTGCCCATGTCGATGCCTTCGAAGAGTTCTTAGATGTCCCCATGTTGATGCTAAAGGATGCCATAATAAAATCAAGTGCATGCGCAATAGATGAGGATGATGACGATCTAGAACCATGTGTAGGACAATGTTGATGCAGCTTCATCGAAACTATCATCGAAGAGAACACTAATGTCCTTAATGTGTGCTTCCATGTCAGCAATATGGGATTCTACAAATAGACAAGTGATGTTAGGTAGAAATGTGTCTGAATCAGTAATGTTAGGAGGATTGATTGCCTATTGCAAAGAAGCACTGGAAGCTTTCAATGACATGACTCTAGAATCAGGTGAAGCAACAGTAGGAGTGATGACTTCTTCTATGTGACTAGAACATTCTACTTCTGTATCATGATTAGGGATGGCAGTTGTGATCAACATAGGATCATGTGGGAATGGAGAAACATTCGAGTCTTCATATATCTCCCAAATTTTGATCCATAATGCATGTGGACAGTCAATATCCATGATGGAATACAAAGCAACATCTGGTATATGTAAACTAATCAATCCAACAATGTGATCATGATGATTAAACCACTTAGCCTTCTGAGATTGTTTACCAAGTTCAGGGACAACTCCATACAGATGAGGTATGATATTATGGATCTTGAGATGTTTTAGGATGCCTTCACACTAGTACTTATAGTTTCCCTTGTTTAGATTGATTTCAGAAGAGTGAGTCTCATATCCCATGATTAGAACAAGTTAGTTTGACTAAACAATAGAAATCAGCACAATTAGGCAACCCAGATTAGTTAGATCCCTAATTGAACTTTGTGTAAAGTGGCACTTTATAAGTTGAGTGCGTAATTTTGTTTAATTCCCCCCTAATGATTATTTTGCCCCAAATTACTAATTACCCCTATTTGAACTTTATTTTAGTTCAAAGATTGCTAATGACCTAGGTATAAACCCCCATATTTAAACATGAAAGTGGCACTTTATAATTTTAGTGTGTATTTAAATATCTCGTTAGCTTGATTTCCCCCCTTAAATATGACACTTTATAAAGGCTATTAGTGCTTTTCAGACTTGATTAAAATGCCTATACTAACACTAACATTTGTAAAGAACCTTAAATGTCCCCAAAACAATTTTGCCCTACCTAAGATTTAATTACCCCCCTTTTTTGTAGTAATTGTTTTATTTTAGTGGCTAACTTCTGAAAAGCCTAAAAAATAATACAAAAATAATTTAAGGAGGCCCAAAAAACACAAAGCCCTAAATAGGTCATGGGCAGATTAGGACACAATGCCTTTAGAGAAAATATCAAAAATAGGGGAAATGGCGGCACTTGAGGTGCAAGGAGCCTTGCAAATGGAGGTCAATGCCTTCAAACTCAGGCTTCAAACTTGATTATACTCCTTTGTAATGAATTTGACACCTATCACTATGCAAATGCTCTTCAAAATAAAACAAAACACTTCTGGTCCCTCAAAACAAAACTCTTACCTCCATGGACTTTGTCCGTTCTTCAGGTGCATAGGGTGTTGTTTAGTTTGTTGGGTGCTGAGTGTTTATTCTGGGCATTTTCCCTAGGCAATGAGCGTCCTTTCCTTTCAATCACCTTTGCTAGGCATTCTATAGGCTTTCATGGTCTGGGATATGTCATTTGTACCCTTAGATGAGCCTTTCACAACGTCCCTGTTGGGTGAGTTCAAATTGTCGCCTGGCTGGGAGCCATCCTTCCTAGCTGGGTGATAACTTTACAAAAAAAATGCCCTTTCTAGTTGGCATGGGCGGTTTAGATGCCTCTGGTAGACGCAATCAAAGCTGGACGTGGCTATTTCCTCTAGTCAACGAACCAAGGATGACCACCATGAAAAAAAATGCCAAATAGGGGATTCGTCCACTGCATCGCATGAGAGGGCGATTTGCCTTGGGTGGGCATTTTGAATGCCCTGCCTTCTCCTTGAACCTCTATTCCTTATTCTCAGCCTTCGCTGAGTATGAATGGTAGCGACATGAGAGTCACCTTGCACTTTCTTCACGTTCTTCCTCTGCTAATTTATGTATTCACAGGCAACAATAAATAGAAAAACAAAACAAAACATCGAAAATACCTCACAAATATTGACAGTAAGGCTGAATGGGGACGATTGGATAACAATGATGGTGGCTTGAAGCTATCCAGAATGCTCTGATTCCATGTAGAAACTACCAAGATTGTTGAATAACAAACAAGCACGAGATTGCAATTGAAATTGACCCATTGTATTCACAAATGAAGAAGATATAAATAGGCAAGTGTGGGTACCCGATTCTCCACCAAATGAGGATAGGACTCCTCTCCATGAAGTGGTGGCAAGTAACCACCCACAAAGATAGCGCGAGGTGTCAATCCAAGTTGACACCTCTACAAAATGACTAACCACTTTGACAAGTTCAAAGTACATGTGGAGAAAATGCCTAACTATGGTTAAAGATAGTGTAAACACCTAGGATTAAAGGTTTATACACCAACAACCTATATTGTAATTAAGTTTGCACATCATGTTTTGTCATTTAGTTTGAGATAGCATTATGAGATGTCATTCCACTTGTAATGTGACTTGGATGGTCAAGTCAACTCATGAGAATGTAGGTGTCCCATTTGATGTGGTACTAATATGCCACGTGTTGACATCTTGTGGATTGTGTAAGAGCTTATGACGTACGACAATTATCTAACATGTAAGAGTCAGAAATAGAGATTCCTCTGACATGTGAAGACAAGTGTCATAAAGCATCTTTGCATGTGACGAAGGCATCTTTGGGTGCCCATGTTTGACTAGGACATGTTGTAAGAGGATTATGCTATTATTACTCATTTATGATAGATTCTCTTAGAGCTATAAGTATTGTCATGTATGATAGATTCTATGACATCTATAAGATGTGTAAGAGCATCAGTCAGTCTATTCTTGGTTGGAGCGCTCCATATTGGGAAGGTCAAACTTACAAGTTATGACAGATGTAAGGAGGTTTCTTGCATGTTGAACAAGTGTCTCAAGGCATTGGAAATGGGCCATGAGGCCAAGTTGGATGCCCACCTCTAGAAGCTTCCCATGTTGGCCTTGTGAACTCAATAAATACATGTGCTTGGAGTAGTGGTATGGTTTATTTTGTAGGTATCGAAATGATGCCTAAATTGCTCAAGAATTGACATCTTGGGAACTCCTAAAAGAACTTGAATTTCAAGTGTATTGTAATATACATTGGATTTGATAATACATTGTGTAGGTTTTAGAGTATGGGGTTTTTCACATGAAAGGGTTTTCTGCACGTATATCTTGTGTCTTTGACATTGTTCTTGCATTTGATGTTTGTTTAATCTCTCTATTAATGTGTATTACATATCTGTAACTAAAAAAGATTTAAAAATTTGAGTAACTCTCCCCTCATTAGTTTGGTGTAGGAAGCTATTTTGTGTACCTTGTATCCCTTCAGTTCCTATCCTTTCTGCAAACCTTGATCTTCTATCATCATCATCATCATCATCATCATTAATGATCATCAGGATATATTGTTCCAAATCATCATGTTGCTTTGGGATATATCATTCCCACATCTACAACATTATCCTCATCAACAAAACTATCATCATCAATCAATCAATCATTGGTTTTCAGCTTGACCAAGGGTAAAATCTTGTTTGTCTTTGTATTATTTATGCATGCATGCTTTCTTTCTTATATGTGTTATCATTTTGTTTTGCATCTGTCATGGTCCTGACAACATGTTGCCACAATGACATCATGATCTTCCATATCATAGGGCCACATGGCATATGCTTTCTAGTTACCTTTTCTTTTGGGTTAGTCTTTTATGCATAAAACATCACATTGCCTTGATCTTTATATCCTAGCACATCCTATTTTATGCTACATCAAAAGAGTTTCTCAACACATTCAGAATCTCATCAATGCTTCCACACATATAACTACATTAACCAACACTCATTCCCATCATAAATCATAGCACAACAAAAATTCCTTCAATCATCAATCATCCTTCAATCAATATGATCAATCAACTAATCAAGTACAAATCAAACTATCAATCCATCCTAAAATCCATATCCCACTACTTGGGGCATAGTTACTCTACTTCATTCTCCCTCATCATACCCCTATCTTTCATCATAGTCATCCCTTGTGGTAAGTAGAGCTAGGGGGATATTGGTGTCTCTGAGGAAAAGAACAATGGTGAGAAGGGAAAGAGTAGTAATTAGGTGAAGTTTAAGAAAGGGAGGGATGAGAGTCCCAAAGGGGAATAGATTAAGGGCATTGTGATTGAAGATCCTAGGATTGGAATGACGTTTCCTCAAATTTCAGACCCATCTAGTAATCTCCCTAGGAATGTTTCTTTCCTTTTGTCCTCTTCTACTAATAGGGAGGATCTCTCTGAATCTTTGGGGATGGTGAGGGAAGTGGCGGATAGACAACACTGGTTAACTAAGTAATTTTTAATAGAAATAAATAGGATTAACATCAAGCTCAGTGTAATTCAACAAAGGATTGGAAGTGGTGTTGAAATTGATGACGAGTTGGATGCAGAGATTCAACTGTCCTAGGAAGCCATCCCTAAGGTTAATCAATTGGATAAGGACCTCATTACTCATAGCCAGGACCATGACAACATATTGAACAAAGTGGAAAATGAAATGAAATAAATAAAGAAGAACTTGGAAAGGATGTTGGAGATCAATAAATGTACTATCTAGAATAGCACATAAGAGATAAGAATCATCATTGAAAAGATGAAAAAGTTGAAGGAAGAGCATATGGCAGGAATGGGGGAGGAGAAGGATGTTGAGGTAAGGACACAAAAAATTGACAACAAAAGAAAATAGGGAAAGATCAATGAATATGGTGGCCCTAGCTCAAGGACACGTGGAAGTAAAAAGAAATCATTCCAAGAGGAGAAGGATGAACTTTTAGGTTTTGCAAAGCTTCATGAAGAATTCTATAAACAAGAATTGGCAATAGTTGAAACTCTTAAAAATATGTGACTCTACTGACGAGTTACGATAGGCTGGATGTATGTTGTGTGATTGTCTATTTGTTGGTAGTATCTATAATAGGTGTTATATTTAAGCCTATTTTTATGCTTTAAGTATTTTTTGTCTTTGGGATGCTATCCAACAATGTTATATCTTTGGGGCAACATCTGGTTGTAGGGTTTCGAGGCCCCTTCAAAAGTTGTTTCACTCCTTTTATCGAAAACATTCACCTTCCATCTCTTAATTTGCATATCTTTCACATCCAATTACCTAAACTTCCATATTCTTTCATTCATCCCTAGCATCTATGTTATATCTATATTTCATCTATTTCTAGAGCACACCTGTGTTCTTCAAACTCACCTATCCTCTCAAGAGGGAATCCATATGCATGTACTTACTCAATTTTCTTTCAGCCAACTAGGGCATTCTACTTCCCTCCCCACCTCACCAAGCCACCTATTTTTTATCTTTCTTTGAAACACCATTGCTTCTCCTAGTCATAATGTCATTTCAAAAAGGCTCAAACTGTAGACACCTAAAATTTACCACTACATCTTAACCTAATTCTTGTCATTAGTCCCCCATCTAATCTTGTACTATTAATTAAATAAATTATTTAATTAATTGGGTCATCCCTTTTCCATCATCTAATTAAATAGATTTTATTTAATTAGTTTATCCTAACATTAGCCAATTAAATGAATTATTTAATTGACTAGGCTAACATCCTAGCATTAGTTAATTAAATAAATCATTTTATTTAATTAACTAAACTAATGCTACCATACCCAAAATCCACATCACCATTTCTTGTAATTAAACATTCATTTTGAAGCAAACCTATTTTAATAACATTTTCTAAATCCAATTCATCAATCCTAAGACAAATTAATTTCAAATCCTAGCCATTAATTTATCTTGCCTATTATCCTAGTCATCCATCTCTTAATGGTAAATAAGATTATAATTAAGTCCCCACCATCTATTATTCGTAGAGAATCCACACCCTTAATTCTACATGTGTGACTCTCACACTTGTGTGGGATGTCCTATCACAAATTCCCATGAGTCTTCTCGGACATGTGTGAGATTTTCAATCCCTACCCTTATATTTTTGGCATCTTCCAGGAGGAAGCTTGATTCTAGAGGGGGAGAATGTGGCATCTAGCTAATATTATTTTAGATAATTATTTGATATTATATTTTGGTGTGTATTTGTGAGTCAATTTTGATTTATGATGTTTTGACTAAGAGAATTAAATGTTTATGTATTTGACATATGATTAATTATTTATGTGGTAGAAAACAATAAGTTTAATTATCAAATGATGAGACAATTACTTGTGTTATTATTTCTTTATATAAAGGGGTTATGAGAAGATAAATAGTTTCTTGATTAAATTATTTACTAGGAAATATGAAGAGGTGGAGAAAATTTATATAAAAAAAAGAGGAAAGTGAGTTATTAAGCATGCTCTTGGAAAAAGAAAGTGTTGTAAACTTTTGTAACAGAATTCTTGGAAGGATTTTGGGAAAAATCGTTGAAAGCTGCAAGGGTGGATCCTAACCTTGATAATGGAGGTATGAAATCTATTGATAATTTATTTTTATTGTCAAATTATTATTTGATTATTGATTGGAAATGTTAAAATTTTGTTTGCTTTGTGTGATCCATTGTTGTTTCTCTGTGTGAGTCATTATTGTTGGTCTATGTGAGCTATTAATTGCTGCTCTGTGTGAGCTATTATTGTTGCTATGTGTGAGCTATTGGGAGATGTTGTTGCTCTGTGTGAGCTATTGGGAGTTGTTGTTGCTCTGTGTGAGCTATTACTGGAAGTTGTTATTGCTCTGTGAGCTATAGTCTTGTCTATTTGAAAGTTATCTCTATGAAATTAAATTTTGTTTTGGAAAATTTTGCTCGAGGGTGGATTTGACTTTGTCAATCCTAAGGTTGGGTGGAGAGCAAATCTATGTTTTTTTTTTTTTTTTCTTTTGTCTCTTTTGATGATGCAGGAACTGATTTAATGGTTGCTCAATGGTAGATATATGGATCTAATTTAGTTTGTTGAATGACTCAGAACTCGTAAGGTGAAAGGAAAAGAAAGATCAATTTATTTCAAAGTTATAACATAAGGAACTGCTACACCAATAGAAAATATAATCAAGTAATGCTTCTATACGCGAATTTTATATATAAATTAGTTTTAAAGTCATTCTGAAATTGAGAATCTAGTTCATGAAGTTTTCTAGGTGATAGATGTATTTTTAGTTGAAAACTAATATCAAATGGTGTTCTATTGTTAATTGTGGAAGAGAAAATGTAGATAGTAAATTATTGTTACATTGCAAAACCAATATCTATTTCAAACTATTTATTATAATTGCAATAATGAAAAGAGTCTTGCCATGCTGATTGAATACCATTAATGTATACAAAGGTAATTTTTAGACATGGCATTATTATCCATTAGCAAATAGATGTTTTTGTCACCTTAGACCGATTCGTATAGGTATAACAGTTTATCTTAATTGATAGTGGGTGGATTGATACATAATTTGATCTTATCTGAAAGTGTTATGGAAAGATACAAATAGTGTATCTATTGTTTGAATTAAACTTCTAATTAAAAATGCAATGATTCTTTAAGTGTAAAATTGTTATTGTGTAATGTCCCTAACGAAATCATTTGGGAGACTATTCTTAACTTTCTGTTTTTATAATGTTTTCTGACAACTATTATGAATAGACCTCTATTTATTATTTGTAACGTTACTTTAGACAACATGAAGATATGTGTTATCAATAGATATTAATTATATTAATTTATTAGCGCCAACTGTGGTAGCCACCACAGTCGGGCGCCCATAGAGATAGTATATCTCTTAAGATTAGTTAAATCTCTGAATTTATTGTAAGGGAAACCCCTACATCTGTCTGTAGGGTAATGATAGCTATAGTATGAATTGTGTTAATAGTTAAAATTTATCAAACATTTCTAAATCATATGTGATAATCTAGTTTTCTTTGCAACAGTAGTAATATAGAGAACATATAAATAAATTAGGTTTACCTTCTTTGTATTCAATAAATCAATATAAAATTTTATAGGTATTATTCAAGAATCCTTCTTGGTTTAGTTTTGCTATTTGATGGCAATCAAATTCAAATCTCAGAGTTAACAGTGTAGAACATAATTAATATTTGCAGTCATGATTTTTCAAAGTGAAACTTCCAAGAATTAAACTATCCGTAGTTGGTTTGATAGCATAATTGCTAAATCCTCATTTGATGTATTATAGTGAAAACCGCCCCAAAGAGGCTATTCTGCAAAGTATCTATCTCTTAACAAATTTGTTCCTTCTGTGTTTTACTTTTTTTTTAATTCCTGAAACTAAATGTGAGTAACCATTTCTTGGATTAAAGTTTAAGTTAAATTTTTACTATTTTAGAGTGAGGTATTACAGATTAAGTCCCCACCATCTATTATTCATAGAGAATCCACACCCTTAATTCCACACATGTGTGAGATGTCCTATCACAAATTCCCATGAGTCTTCTCAGACATGTGTGAGATTTTCAATCCCTACCCTTCATTCAAATCAAGAAGATCTCAACTCTCCATTTTCCCTCAATCCATGTCTTATCCATTTACACCTCTCTAAAATTGGCACTTGTCATCTTCTCATTCCTCCTTGCAAGATAATCGATCTCCACCATCCAATCCAAGATCAAATCTTAGCCCTCCATTCTACCCATCTCAAACCTATAAATCCAACCCACCCTCAAGCATTTGGAATCAACAAAAAATCACAGTTATATGCTGCTACATTGGGGAGATCAAGAGAAACTCAACATCCATCCATCATCATCACCATCATCTTGGGGCAAATCGCCACATCAATGGAAGGTATAATGTTGTTTTAAGTTTTCCATCATTTGATTTACTTTCCATTTCATGCTCTAACCCTTCTTTTGTGTGAGTTTGGAATTAGGAAGCATATTTTGATACACTTGATTCCATTTTGAATTCTAAACTTAGGCATTAAAACACCCAATAATAAATTTATTAAGTTGTTCAGGGTGTCTCATTGATTCATCACAATATAGCTTTTATGTATCCTTTTAACTTCCCACTACCTCACAAACTACGAGAAATCAACTAACTACACTAACAACACTATTTTATAATAAACACCACACAATCGTTAAAATGACTTTGTTACATAACCTAAACCTTATATTCCAACACTATTTTATAATAAACACCACAAAATCATTAAGAAGACTTTATTGCATAACCTAAACCTTATATTCCAACAAGTTGAGTGAATATTTCGGAGGATTCATATTGGGAAATGAAAATGGTATTTCACAATCCTAGGTTTGGTTCATTAATTCCACTGGCTGCACACTGAAACTAAGGGAGAGGGCCCAGTTGCTGTCCACACCCCAATAACCGCTATGTTTTTAATCACTTGACCCCCCAATTAAATTTTTAAAAAGAACCAATACATGTAAAATACCAACCAAATAAATTAACACAAATGCACCAATACATGTTCACAACATTTGTACATGTTCACAAATGCACCAATACATTTGTAAATTAACCAATGAAATTAAGACAGGTGTACAAATGTTATGGCGACCGGTTACTGGCACATCGGTGCGGATGTATGGGGCAACATGTTGAAATGACCGTTTTTCGACCCATGTGCACATAACACGTCCTACAGGGAAATGTATAAGTGCCCAGAAGTCGAAAGAATAGCTTTAAGCTCTTCGTTCGCATACGGAAAAACCCCAAAAAAATCGTCAAAATTCGATATGTCTAACTATGTGCTTGACATGCGCAAAGTTAGGGTGGGCGGCTACTGGCCCTCTCCCTTAGTAACAGCGGGCCCAAAATGCATTCTATCAGGAATTTAGAAATCTGTGGAGCAATGAATGGCTTCGCAAATGCAAAAGGGTAAAGAATTACAAGGTCTTTTTCTGATGAAGCCAACTTAAGGATCAGCGATTTGATTGATGAAATAACGCAGTCAAGGACAAAAACGATGTGTTAAATCATGGAGGAGCTCTCTCGACAAACGAACCGACAGCTTAATGACACCAAAGTTCCTCGAATGCGGATCCTGAAGGGGAGCTCTTTCGACAAACGAACGGACAGTTGCATGATACCAAAGCTCCTCGAATGCGTGCTGCAGCCTGCGTAGGATTTTTGGTGTATTGACAGAAAAAACAGACACGTGTAATCTGGAACATTTATGAGCATTTGGTAATCTAGTACAGCGATTTATGCATTCACAACGTTAAAACAACAATGATGTAGCAGCAGAGGGAACGCACAGACAGAATGCTCTGAGGTCTAATCGTATCCACAGCTATTCGCTTCTGAAAAGTTATGAAGGCTCCACTGCTGGCAGAGGGAATACACAGACAGAATACTCTGAGGTCTAATTGTGTCCACATCTATTCGCTTCTGAAAAGGTATGAAGTCTTCACTGCTGGCAGAGGGAACACACAGACATAACACTCTGAGGTCTAATCGTATCCACAGCTATTCGCTTCTGAAAAGGTGTGAAGTCTCCGTTGCTGGCAGGTGAATACTCCGAGCAATTCTCAAATCTTCTTTGTAATGGGATTTCCATGATACATTTATCTTGGCAGCGTAAGCAAAGTCTTGAGGAAGCCTTGCACCTGCCAGCAATGAAGTCAAATAATTATAGGATATCTTTATTTGCTCGTCACCTCTGTTACCATTCGAAAATGCATTGTAAAATGTAAAACCCCAATAATTGTCCTTTAGTCGGCTCAAATTTTCTGTCAGATAATGTACGGGACGCTGTACATGCATTCCAAGCTTTTGATTGTTTTTTAGAAAAAAACAAAATTTATCTCTTATCAAAAGGGCTCTTGGTATATTGTTGAAGTTGAAAGATTTTGAATGAACCCATTAGCGATTAAGTCTTGTTTAGTGCAAAGCCTCCGACACCATAAAGGATGAGGCCGTGATCATACCTCAAGCAAATTTGGTTGAATGGATACCCCTCAATCCTTGACTATTAGCCGAAGAGGTTTAGCCTAAGGCTTGTGCTCCTATATCAGATAGAAAAAATGATCTTCTCCATGATCTCCATAAAAAAAATTTAAAAAACACAAAAACACTATCTTATACCTATTTTAAACACCTTGAACCACTTACGAGAGAAAAATGATATTAGATGTCAAGAGATTTCTAAAGAAATTTGAAATCTTAAATTGCTCAAAAAATCTAATTTATCAATTTTTTGTGTTTAAATTTATGTTATTTGGTCCTTAAATCTCATGTGTTAGGTTACATAGGGTACATAGTGTCATGTTACATGCATACTAAGATTGATTTCATGTCTAAGTACTTTGAAATGGGAGTCACATCATTAGTCAAGTCATCATTGGTTAAATAGGCAAGAAAATGAGTTATTATGATTATTATAGGAAAATTTGAGATAAAATACATGTTTTTACCTATCATTGAGCAAGTTTGAGCGTAAATTTTGGCCCAATTTTATGTGTGTAGAATGACATTTAACACCACTACAGCAGTCACACATGAGCATTTAAAATTATGTAGTCATGGACAGGAGGTGACATGCAACCATATTAATCATTGAGATGCTAGTGAGAAAGACACATGATCATACATTAATGTGAGACTATGTTCATGGATGTAAACAAGTTGGGATTAAACTAGAATTTAAATTATGTAGTCAAGAAGAGGGGTGACATGCAACAATATTAATCATTGACATGCTATTGAGAAAGACACATGATCATACATTAATGTGAGCTATGTTCATGAATGTAAACAAGTTGGGATTAAACTAGAATTTAGTCACTTGGAAGGGTCTAGAAAGGTTTGGAATCCAAAAGTTTTGGTATTCAAATGTTATATGCCAAAGAGGATAGAGTGTATTGCAGGGTTGGAATTTGAAGGATGGAGCAAGGTGTCATAGGGATGGGTTGATCCCAAAATAGTGTGTCCCACTTTTTGGCTTAAGCCATACATCGAAATTAACATTTTTAACCAAATTTTTACTTTATGTCATCTATAGCAAGCAAACCATAAGAATTTGAAGATGATATGAACTAGTGATTTTTAATATTTTGCTTGTAGATTCTAAATAAATTTTAAAATTTAAAAAAAGTTTGTCATTTTTGGCAGTTTTAAATAACTTATTTTTGATACTTTAGAATTTTTAATGAGTGACATTTATTACATCACACATAAATTTTATTAGAAATAAGATAAAATCAAAAAAAATTAACCACAAATCACTAACACTAATATTTAGTGCATGCATATTTTTTCATAGTGTTTTGTTGCATATTTTAATTATTATTAATTTTTCATTTACATTAATCCTAATTTAGAGTGATTTTATTCCATAATGCATAATTTTTCTTACATATATTAAAATTAATATTTTTTAATGAAACAAGGACACATGCACACATGCACGCGTGCACACACACACACACACACACATGTGCATCAAATAAGATCCTTATGTTTTCTCAAAGACCTATGTTTACTATGAAATTGATATATATACTTAAATAAAGTATATCATAGATTATACTTTTCAAAAAGCTTACTTAGAGACCTCCAATCTTGCAAATATTCATTCAACAACGGCTCTGTTTGATGGTCCAACCCTTGATTTGAAACATAAAATTTCTCTAAAAATCAAGTGAGGAAGGTAACTTGGTCTATCCAAGCACCTTCGAAGGAAGGCTCTTTGATTGATAGCACCTCAACTTAATTATAGGGTATTAAAATATTAAATAAATTAATTAAAATATTAAATGAAGATATTCACATATATATAAACAACAAGGTCTATTGTTCTAAATCAAATAACATTTTTTAATTTTCCTTTGTTTGCATTATTTAAAAGAAGATTTTTTGTTGTTGATATTTTCAAAGGATAAGTGGTTTAAAAGTCAATAAAATTACAAGAAAAGATTATTGTGACACATTTTTCCAAAGAAAAAGATGCGAAATAAAAGAACTAGGAAAAATAATACAATACATTCATATTTGACAAAAAAAACAAGAAGCGGAATGAAGAAATGGTGCAAACATATTTCAAAGAGAGAGAAGGTACATTTTTGAAATTTTCATTCTATAGTTTAAATATCAAATAGATTAGTTAAGATATAAATTTCAAGTATGTATTTCATCAAGATCCTTCTACATCAAGTTTAAATGTTTTAAATCTACTTATTTATTTAGTATTTATATTTATCTTTCTTGATATTTGTTTGATTAGTTTTTTCTTACAAGTAGTTTAAAAAAAAATCAAGGTAGAAAGGTTGTGCTAGGGTTTTTTAAACTTTTTTGGAATTCTTTAGATAATATTAGCCTTTCATGCCCTAACCCTTTCAATATTGAGGAAAAATCCTTATTAAATACAATAATTGAAACATGGTCAATTCATATCTAGATCAATATTTCTCATTTAGATAGCTCATACAAAACCTAGTGGCACATCATCTAATTTAAGTTGTACCCTCAAAGCACTATCCCACTCTCTAAAAAATATATGTAATAATATGTGGCTTAAAAGGGAGTACTAATGTTTGACTAGAGTCATGCTTCTAGAAATTAGACATTCATTATGCAATCTATTATGTAGGAGATATCCATTTCATATAATCTATCAAAACAAGGGTGTTGTATATTAGAATCTAACATCATTATTTTTTTCTACATCCTCTATTGTGTGTCCATACCAAGGACTTGACATATTCCTTGATAAGTATCTTTATAATACCCCTCAAAATTGAACAAATCAAATGGTTCAAGATCATCATTTGGGATGTGTTTTAGCTTCCTCGCATTCTTATCATTCATGACCCAATGGTGTGGTATCCATATGACTTGGTGACTATGCATGCTCTTATTATAATTTGTAGCTAGGTTTTGCAAGCTAATTGACACTCGTCCTTATATTTTAGGTCAAAAATAACTTGGATCATACCATTGTTTATAGTGAATATCTTCCACCTATTATTATATATGGAATACACACACATTCATAGATTTTGCATACCCACTCTACTGATTCTGGTCTTATGAAACAATTTTACACATCGACCATTCCAAAATCATATTTCCATGCATTACATAGGGGAATTCCCTCAAAAAACTTTTTGAAGAATACTCTAAACAAATCCCAACTAGTTTTGTAAGTTATAGCAACCATAGTATGTGCTTTACAATGTTCATTGTGGTCAATGAGAACTCCCTTCCATGATGACTTCCTGAAATTTTTGGTTTTCCATGGAAGTAGTTTCATTAGGTCTTGGCCATAGCTTCACTTAGATGTTGTGGCAATAAGTTAGGGAGACCTAGGGTTTAGGTTTTTTTAATTTTTAAATAAGTTATGAGCATAATAAACTAAACAATTTGTGAAATCAAGGTAATTAACAAGAACAACATGACATAACTTAATTATACATATAAGATTACACAAACCCCAAATAACTATTGCACATTTTTGTAGAGAACAATATTATAAAACAACTAGGATATAGGAGTAAGCTAGGACTCACGTAGTTAGTTGCTACCTAAATTGATCTTAGAGGATATAATTATATGAAATATGCACAACAAAGCTCTTCTCACAAGTACAGCTCTTCAACCCAGACAAACTCCTTCCTCTATAACTCTAAGTTTGAAGTAATCTTATCAATAATATATCTTTCATTGATCTGAAGACTTACTATGGGCAATTGAGAAATACCACCATTGAAATAGTAGGAGATCATGAGTTTTAGGGGTTGAAAATGGTATTTCTATGTAAAGAATGAATGAATAGTTCTATGTGAATATCTCACTAATAATAGCGCTTATGTGCAAGGCTATGGAGAGCCAAGAAAATTAATGGCTAAAGGCTTTGAAAATATAATCAAATACAATTCCTGATTGCAATTCAAAACAAGATCAATGATGTAGTAGAAAGCACATGGAGCAAATTGACAAGGAAGCACAAGTCAATGATGTGAAGGAGTGGTGTGCTACAATTAGAAGTCACCATAGATTTGTTCTTAAGTAGGAAAGACAACATGAGAATAGTTTTGATTGGCCACAAAAAGGCCATTTGAGATATGGTGGGCCACTTAAAAATAGTTTAACTTAATAGAATTTATTAATTTTCCACAGTCCATAGCGTTGTGATTGAGTGCTTCTGGATTTGACTGTTTTCAATAGTTTAACACAGTCAAATCTAGAAGCACTCAATCATAGTTTAACTTAAGACAAATGATACATGGTCAAGCTAGATCAAAGCTACTGAAGCCACATACAACAAGGAAGTATGCACTTGGATATAAAATGAACAACAAATACCATGTGGCATGATATAACACAACATGTATACAAACAAGGAGAATTGTAACTTGTCAATGTGAATTATAACTACAATTCATGGGAATTAAAAATACAATTAGAAGGTGCCATGTGGTTGTGGTTGAAATCGAAGCATACATGTCACTTTAGATTGTTTATTCATAATGTGTGCTCACACATATACAATGAGTTGTTCAAAAAGACTTGGATTGATGCCACAAAAGCATTGCATTTAACATGATGACATAGACACCAATGAGAAAGATAGTGCATAACAATGAGTGGGGCCTTATCTAGTAGGGCTTACTTTAATACATGCAATTAAGGCATTGTGCTAGGGAAATTTTCTTGTTTCTTATGACATAGAATAGTTATGCGATTATACTGATTGACATCAAATAGTATAAGAAACACATAGACAAAAGGCTCAATCAAGATTAAGATGCAATTAATTAATCTTTAATATAGAATTTAGCAATGCTAATCACAAGCTTAATGCACAGCAAAGAGTGGGGTGATAACTAGAAAGAAAACTTTACACTATGAAGTATTGCTTGCATTGGCCAGTCACTAATGAGAATAGACACATGTAGGGGATCAATTACAATATGGTGACCTAAGTTTATAAGTAAATATCAAAAATAGAAATATAGTGTAAATTAACAACATTAAACCATAAACAAGGATTCTATGGGTTTTAGCAAGGTTTCTTTTAACATAGTGAATCAAACTTTGTACTGAAAATACATTTCCTAATACACAATAACACAAAAAAATGGAATATGTATAAATAAAAATGAAAAGGGTGTTGTTTGTGCAAACACTAATTAGTACATAGATAAATAAATACTCTTGTATGGTACTAACAAATGTATCCACCATTCAAAAATCCTATGTTTTGGAGAAGGTGTTAGTCATAAGCCAAACAAATTTGTTATAGTATTAATTAGGGGAGGGCCCAATAGTTGAGGGAGTACTAGTAGCTATGATAGTACTTGTACATTTAAATTCCAATATTTTGAATGGTATTGTACTATTAGTTGTGAGAGAGGGCTTAATACTTGAACACCTAATACTAAATATTAAATAAAATGTGCCCATTAGATGCAACAAATGATGTGATGCCACATTGGCACACCAACAAAAATGACTTAATGCACAGCTATCGGTTGAACCTCTTTTTTTTGGGTCTATTATGATACCTCAACTAAAAGCATGTGATGACATACAGGTCATAATAATGGTGACTTCCAAAAAAATAAAATTGTCCACATCCATAACCACTTGCCAACATAAATTTTTAATGCCTATATTATTCATATATTATAATATAAATGCCTAAAGTTAAAGTGCATCACCATAAGCCCTCTCTCCTACCTAATGAATGAAATATTGTCTCTCAAAGTGGCTTGGATGGGAAAAAGCGACGACCTTTAAAGACTATAGCGCAGCGAGGCCACATCTAAGATGACAATTCCCCATTTACATGGTTCGAAAATGCCTTGATTTTTCAACCCGTGTACCAAACAAACTGGGCCTGCACATGTGACAGCTTTAAACAAAAGTGAAGATGGAGCATTAAGTGAAAGCACATAGCTGCAATCTTCCTACTGGTTAAGCTCTTCGGCATTCAAGAGCGTGAAATCTTTCAACTTTATCTTATCGAACTCTTGTCCTTGTAACCAAAGCATGCCTATGAAGCATTGGCTTAGCTCTTTAGACGTCAAGTTGCGTTTTATATAAGACATGGATGAGGATTTAATTAAAATATCTCTAAATGTGTGGTGCTTCTTCGATTGACTTGATTCTTGTTAGAACTGCAGTCTAATTTCTCCCGTATGTTTGCATAAATCACTGCATGAGAACAGTTCTAAATAAAACTCTAGTCTTTTAGGTTTTGCATGAATAATAATCTTCAGTTAGACCGCATGATTTGAGCATTTAAGTTTAGTGATCGATTTTTGCATTGTTAAAGAATCCTCAATTCATAGGTAGATTGTAATCGTATTCAGAAGAAGGAGAATGAAAACGCAGATTCAATAAAATATTTATTCGTGCTGTAGCAATTGTTTCTTTTCTGCTGTGCGTGCCTGTTCTCTGTTTTTGTTTTTTCTGTCTCTGCAGTAATAAAGTAGTATCAGAGCAGGTTCATGGATCGAAGGTTTAAAGGATTAAAGGTTGAAGCTATAGTCTGAAGACTAGAGAGTTTGCTGTAGGTGATTATATCAGAGGCAATGACATCTAGCAGCAGTCTCTCTCAACCCCAGATTCCCATTTTCAATGGTAAGAATTACGATTTTTGGGCAATTAAAATGAGAACATTGTTTTGCTCACAAGATGTTTGGGATTTGGTAGAAAATGGTTTTGTAAAACCATAGGATGAGGCTGCCTATCAGGGATTAACTCGAGCACAAAAAGAAGAGCTTAAGAAAAAAAAGAAAAATGATGCAAAAGCTCTATTCCTAATCCAACAGGGAATGGATGAGTCCATCTTTTCTAGCGTTGCAGCAGCGATGAGATCCAAGATGGCATGGAAAATTTTGGAGACTACCTATCAAGGTAATACAAAGGTGAAAATAGCTAAATTGCAATCTCTTAGGAGAAATTTTAAAAATTTGCAAATGAATGATTTAGAGTCTATAGACCAGTTTATGAGTCAAGTCATGAATATTGTGAACCAAATTAGATCTAATGGAGAAGGAATAACAAATCAAAAGATCATAGAAAAAATTCTCAGGAGTTTACCCAGTAAATTTGATGCAATAGTTGTAGCTATTGAGGAATCCAAGGATTTGGCACAGTTATCAGTAGATGAATTAATAGGATCTTTGATAACACATGAATCCAGAATGAGTAGGAATAACAATACTTGTTTTGAGAATGCTTTCAAGTCTCATGTATCATCTGGCAAAGGAAGAGGAAGAGGAAGGTCAAACTTCTGAGGAAGAGGTAGAGGCAAAGATGGAAGGAACAATCTAGATCAAGGTGAAAACAATAATCACAACTACAACAATAGAGGACGTGGCAATAATCACTTCCAACAAAACTCATAGAGGTTTGATAAATCTAACATTTAGTGTTATTATTGCAAAAAATATGGACATTATGAAAATGAATGCAGAAAGAAACTAGAAGATGTGGACAAGAAGAATGCTAATTACACAAATGAATCTAATTCTAATTCTGAAAGCTTATTTCTCACTTGTCATGTTGCTCAAGAAGGTGTTAAAGATATCTGGTTTTTAGATACTGGATGCAATAACTATATGACAGGGAATAAAGAATTGTTTGCTAGTATTGATGAATCCATAAAATCTGAAGTGAAATTGGGAATGATAATAAAGTGGCTATAATGGGCAAAGGAGTAATAAATGTTTTGGCAAAAAATGGTGAAAATAGATTTATTCCTGATGTTTATTTTGTACCTGGATTAAAGCATAATCTTATGAGTGTTGGACAGTTATTGCAGAAAGGTTATAGGGTATCTTTTAAGGATAATGTTTGCACAATACTAGACAGATTTCCAAATGATAGGATGATAGCAAGAGTGTAGATGGCCAAGAATCGGATGTTCCCGCTTCGAATTTAGTGCATCCAAGGAGAAGAGGAAGCCCATTTCAAAACCATGTATTTAGACCAATCATGGCTATGGAATTTAAGGTATGGACATTTACATTTTGGAGGTTTGAGTTTGTTACAGAAGAAAAAAATGGTGAAGGGATTACCACCAATAGAGCAGCCAGGAAGTTCATGTGAGAGTTGCATTTTGGCAAAACAACATAGAGAGAGCTTTCCAGTAGGAGTTTCATATAAAGCAAGGGTATCATTGGAGCTAGTTCATAGTGATTTATGTGGACCGATGCAAACTCCACCATTTGGAGGTAGTACTTATTTTCTAACCTTCATTGATGATTTTAGCAGGAAAACTTAGATATATTTTCTCAAGGAGAAGTCTAAAGCCTTTGGAAAATTCAAAGAATTCAAAGCTATGGTTGAAAAGCAGAGTGGCCATTACATCAAGGTACTTAGATCAGATAGAGGATGTGAATATATGTCTAATGAATTTCAAGATTTTTGTAGATATCATGGCATTAAAAGGCAATTGACTACAAGGTACACCACAACAGAATGGTGTAGCAAAAAGGAAGAATAGAACAATCATGGAGATGGCTAGAAGTATGTTGAAGGCCAAACATTTGTCAAATGAATATTGGGCAGAAGCAGTAGCATGTGCAGTATATATTCTGAATAGAAGCCCGACAAAGAGTTTCAAGGATCAAATTTCCCAAGAGGCTTGAAGTGGTAAGAAGCAAAGTGTATATCATTTCAGAATTTTTGGTTGTATTGCATATTCTCTTATACCATCTGAATTGAAAAGGAAACTTGATGATAGAGGTGAGAAATGCATTTTTGTTGGGTATAGTGAAGAATCAAAAGTATATAAGTTGTATAACCCCATTTCAAAGAAAGTAATTATTAGCAGAGATGTGGAATTTAAGGAAGAAGAAGGATGGGATGGAAGCATTGATAGAACCATCACAATTGGACCACTAATACCTCAAAATGAAGAAGAATCTGAAGAATAAAATTTGCAAGGTGATCAATCAACTCCACAAGAAAGAATGAGCACTCCAATAAAAACACCAAGGAACTTAGCACAAGGTGAATCATCTGGTCGTGCATGTCATCCTACTCCCAATTCACAAGTAAGTGATGAATCAGATCCTACTCTTACCACATTAAGATCAAAATATAAAGGTAAGAAAATGAGAAACTTGAATGAGATTTATGATCAAGAAGAAGAGAATTTAGATTTGTGTTCAAATTTTGCTTTTTTCTCTCATGATCTTGTGTATTATGAAGAAGCAGATAATGAGGAACATTGGATAAAAGCCATGGATGAAGAGATGGATTCTATTGAGAGAAATAAAACATGGGATCTAATTGACCTACCTGAAGGTAAGGATTGCATAGGAGTCAAATGGGTTTACAAGACCAAATTTAATGCAGAAGGTAAGATTGAAAAGCACAAGGCAAGGTTAGTAGCAAAAGGTTTTGCACAACAACATGGAATTGATTATAATGAAACATTTGCTCCAGTTGCTAGACTTGATACTATTAGAATGGTGTTAGCCATAGCTGCTCAAAATAATTGGAAAGTATATCAAATGGATGTCAAATCAACTTTCTTGAATGGTTTCCTCAATGAAGAAGTGTATGTGAAAAAGCCACCAGGTTATGAAGTGCATGGACATGAAGAAAAGGTCTATCGATTGAAGAAGGCCTTCTATGGTCTCAAGCAAGCATTAAGAGCATGGTATAGGAGGATTGATTCATACATGACAAATAATGGATTCAGCAAAAGCAGTAGTGAGCCCACATTGTACACAAAAATCAACAAAGAAGGTTAGATTTTGATTGTGTGTTTGTATGTTGATGATTTGATTTTTACTGGAAATTTGTTTGTAGACACATTTAAATCAGTAATGAAGAAAGAATTTAAGATGATAGATTTGGGATTAATGAAGTATTTTTGGGGCATTGAAGTTGTACAATCAGAGAAATAAATTTTTATTTGTCAAACTAAATATGCAAAGGATGTGTTAAGGAGGCTTAAGATGTTGAATTGTAATTCAGCACCTACACCAATTCCTATAGGGACTAAAGTTAGCAAAGAGGACAAGGGGCCTAATGTTGATTCTACAACATTCAAAAGACTAATTGGTAGTTTGATGTATCTTATAGCTACAAGACCAGATATCATGTATGGGGTCAGCTTAATCTCTAGATTTATGGAGTCACCAAAAGACTCACATTGGCAAGTTGGAAAGAGGATATTGAGATATGTGGCAAGAACAACAAAATATAGAATTTTATATTCCACAACTAATGATTTTGGTTTGATTGGTTATACTGATAGTGATATTGCAAGTAGCATTGATGATAGGAAGAGTAC
Organism: Cunninghamia lanceolata; assembly: GCA_027924645.1. Lineage (NCBI taxonomy): Eukaryota > Viridiplantae > Streptophyta > Pinopsida > Cupressales > Cupressaceae > Cunninghamia > Cunninghamia lanceolata. The sequence continues at coordinate 19,900,182 of BSBN01001281.1, forward strand.
TTCTGGACATGCCTTTCATTTTGGAATAGGTGTGGTCTCATGTGCATCCAAAAAGCAACCCATAGTGACACTTTCATCAGCTGAAGCAGAGTATGTGGCAGCCACATCAGTAACATGTCAAGCAATTTGGAAGACGAGAGTATTGATAGATTTATTGCAAGCATAGGAGTCAACACCAATTTTTTGTGACAACAAATCAACAATTGCATTGTCAAAAAATCATGTTTTTCACAAGAGGAGTAAGCACATTGATACGAGATTCCATTTCATCAGAGAGTTAGTGAACAATGGAGAAATCCATTTGAAGTTTTGCAGATCTGAAGACCAGTTGGCAGATATATTCACAAAGGCATTAGCAAAAGAGAATTTTGAGTTTCTAAGACAAAATTTGGGCATTGTAAATGCTAAAGTAGTTAGTGGGAGAAATTAAGGGGGAGTGTTACTAACTGCAGTCTAATTTCTCCCATATGTTTGCATGAATCACCGTATGAGAACAATTCTAAATAAAAATCTAGTCTTTTAGTTTTTGCATGAATAATAATCTTCAGTTAGACCACATGATTTGAGCATTTAAGTTTAGTTTCCAGTTTTCAGCAGTTTAAGTTTAGTGATCCATTTTTGCATTGTAAAAGAATCCTCTATTAATAGAGGTAGATTGTAATCATATTCAGAAGAAGGAGAATGAAAAAGTAGATTCAATAAAATATTTATTCTTGTTGTAGCAATTGTTTCTTTTCTGTTGTACGTACCTATTCTCTGTTTTTGTTTTTTTTGTCTCTACAGTAATAATTCTTTGTAGCTATACACTGTTGTTATATGGCTCTCACTGTATGGTCGGTGGATCTTTTTATTGAAGTACAATTTGTATTTTTATTTCAAGCAGTGTCGATGACAAAAGGAATTGAGGATGCATTCATGGTGAGTCTAGTTGTAAGGAAATGTGCACAGAGGAAAATCTATTCATAATTATTAGATTTGAATGTCCTCAATTTTTGTCTCTTTGGTGGAAAGTTTTCATTTTTTTTTTTCCTAGATGTTTACCTGGGATTATCCTAAGATTGGGTTTCGCCCATTTTTTTGCCTGTAGGGTAAATAAGGAGTTTGAATCTATCAAAGAGTATGGTAACTATTTAATCTATTATGGTTTTTATTAGGATTACTACAGTGGAAAATGACACTTATATTTTAAAATATCAATATTATAAAATATAATTTGCTTCAGTTATTTCAATAAATCTCTTAAAAAAGAAAAAGAAAGAAAGAATGGAAAGAGAAGAGAAGAAAAGAAAATGTAGAGTGGGTGAGGATAATGTTTGCAGGATTAGCACTTTAGGTGGAGTGCATATGATAGTAAATATCAACGTCCACTAATTTGATGGTCTATTTGACCATTTTTGCCATTTTAGACTGTATTTTACAACTTTAAAATTTTCTAGACCATATAAATTGACTTATTATAGGGTAATATAATAAATATTCTTATTTATAATATATATTATTTTATAATAATTTGTTATATAAATATAAATAATGTTTTCCTTTATAATGTTCAACTTTTTAAAAAAATTGATATAGAAATATATATTAAATTAGAATATTTTCAAAGAATGTTTATCTTCAATAAATTTTAAATTCAATTTAGAAACAAATCTTTGTTTTGTCTATACTTGTTAATATGTTATTCATTGTATTCATGATATTTCCATAGTCCATGTTAATGAGAATGTAGCATTTCTGGAAAAAACTGTGTATTGCTTTTTGCCTCAACGTTTCGGATCATACTCCATGATCCATCATCAGGAAGAAAAGAGGAGAAATCTAATGAGTGAATTGCAGAGTAAGTCTTCTTAAAAAGAGAGAGAGAGGGTAGGGGTGTGGATTACAAGGTGAGACATGGGAGAGGAGAGAGGCAATAACTAACAAAATAAGAGAGGAAAAATAAAAGGAAATAATAATAAGAAACCAAATGAAAAAGTCAGCCAAGACCAGAGGGTGGATAGAGGTGTATAAACAAAAACAAGGAAGATGGATAAAAATAGTTAAGAGTGAATACAAATAAACATAAATATATATATATATATATATATATATATATATATATATATATATATATATATATATATATATATATATATATATATATATATATATATATATATATATGGGAGTGAAGATGACTACAAGAGATCAAAGACACAAAATTGATAAGGGAGCAAGGGACAAAAAGGATAAATAAGACTAGGGAGGTAAAAATGAAAAGATAGGGATAAGAGAATGACAAGTGAGAATGTGAAAGGGGGTGTGAGTGTGAGCCCGGAGGAGGATGGATAAAGGGGGAGAGAGGAGGTGGTGATGAGCAATGCCCTAGATGGAACAACAGAGGAAGAACCAAAGAGTTGAAACAGAGGACAGAAAAGAGGGGGAGGGAAGGGAACAGGGGAAGGTAAACCAGGAAAATAAAATAACAACCAAAAGTTAGAGATGTAACCACAAGGGGAGAATGGAAAGGGGGCCCACACGGGACCCGATAACAAGGGTGGTGTGAGGAAGGAGAAGGGTGAGATGAGGTCACGAAGAAGACACGGGATAAGAAAGAAAGGGAAGGGAGCATGGGGAGGAGGATGGGGACGTACCAGGAACAATAGTAGGAGAACAAAGTAAAATGAGAGGGGAGGAGTATGATGGGAAGAGGAATGGAGGAAAGAGGAAGGGAGGGAAAGAGCGGAAAGTGGTGGTTAGCTAAGGAAAGAGGGGATGTAGAGAGAGGGATAAGGAGATCAAGAAGTGGGATGGTGAGTGTGCAGGGTCCTTAGAAGCAGGTTCCAAGTTTGTCTTAGGTTCCAACCACCACTTTCCTTAGCTAACCACCACTTTCCACTCTTTCCCTCCCTTTCTCTTTCCTCCATTCCTCTTCCCATCATACTCCTCCCCTCTCGCTTTACTTTGTTCTCCTACTATTGTTCCTGGTACGTCCTCATCCTCCTCCCCCTGTCTCCTCCTTCTCCCCCTGCTCCCTCCCCTTTCTTTCTTATCCTGTGTCTTCTTCATGACCTCGTCTCACCCTTCTCCTTCCTCACACCACCCTTGTTATCGGGTCTCGTGTGGGCCCCCTTTCCGTTCTCCCCTCGTGGTTACATCTCTAACTTCTGGTTGTTATTTTATTTCCTTGGTTTACCTTCCCCTCTTCCCTTCCCTCCCCCTCTTTTCTGTCCTCTGTTTCACCTCTTTAGTTCTTCCTCTGTTGTTCCATCTAGGGCATTGCTCGTCGCCACCTCCTCTCTCCCCCTTTATCCATCCTCCTCCAGGCTCACACTCACACCCCCTCTCACATTCTCACTTGTCATTCTCTTATCTCTGTCTTTTCATTTTTACCTCCCTAGTCTTATTTATCCTTTTTGTCCCTTACTTGCTCCCTTATCAATTTTGTGTCTTTGATCTCTTGTAGTTGGCTTCACTCCCATATATATACCATCTAGGGCATTGCTCGTCGCCACCTCCTCTCTCCCCCTTTATCCATCCTCCTCCAGGCTCACACTCACACCCCCTCTCACATTCTCACTTGTCATTCTCTTATCTCTGTCTTTTCATTTTTACCTCCCTAGTCTTATTTATCCTTTTTGTCCCTTACTTGCTCCCTTATCAATTTTGTGTCTTTGATCTCTTGTAGTTGGCTTCACTCCCATATATATATATATATATATATATATATATATATTCTTGACCACTTTTTCTCATTTTTCTCTTCCTCATTATTTATGTTTATTTTTATTCACTCTTAACTATTTTTATCCATCTTCCTTGTTTTTGTTTATACACCTCTATCCACCCTCTGGTCTTGCCTGACTTTTTCATTTGGTTTCTTATTATTATTTCCTTTTATTTTTCCTCTCTTATTTTGTTAGTTATTGCCTCTCTCCTCTCCCATGTCTCACCTTGTAATCCGCACCCCTACCCTCTCTCTCTCTTTTTAAGAAGACTTACTCTGCAATTCACTCATTAGATTTCTCCTCTTTTCTTCCTGATGATGGATCATGGAGTATGATCCGAAACATTGAGGCAAAAAGCAATACACGGTTTTTTCTAGAAATGCTACATTCTCATGTTATTCATTGTTTATTATATATGGAATAAGTACAACTTTGTAAATTACAATTACACAGATTAAGAAGAGATGTAACTAAGAGCTAATTTACAATTATAGGGATGAAATTTTTTTTGCTACTTCCTCCATTGTCATTGAATTCACCAAAGTCACATTTTTATCAACACACCAAGATGCCTATGTTAGAGCTGAATTGGAAATGTTCTCAACAGTGATACAATTGGACAAGTCCTAAGCATAGTGTGGCAATTGAAAGTTCTCTTAGAGTTCAAAAGGAGGGCAAGTTGGTTTGTGGAGTGGATGGGTTGTTCTTAAGGTACAGCCAATATTTTGTGAAACTTATTGCTTTCTATTTTCTATCTTTTTGAAATTTCATTTGAATGATTGCAATTTGCAAGTGGGAATTGTATTGGAGTGTTTGGTTCAAGAAAAAAGAAATCCTTTGTATTTCTTTTCAATTTATAATTACTGATTTTTTTAGGACTTCAATTTACACAATAGAAATGAATTTATGTCTTTATGTCCCTTTTGATAGCATTCAATGTCCACAAAAAAAAAGACATTCTTTCTTAAATGAAGTAAGTGGCTGTAATTTTTTATGGCACATTCATCAATTGTTAAAATGTTTGAGAGTTGTTGGTTTTGTTATTTGTTGTTTTGTTTGTGATTGTGTTGTTGATTGCTACTTTTTTTAACAGTCTTTAGACTGTTTTTTTTTGTAACTTGCATTTTTTCAATATAAAAAATTTACTCAACATTTTTTTGACAACTTATAGTTTTCTTAAAACGTCAATTAAATAGTTAAATAATCAAACTGTCATAAAAAATTATATGAGACTGGGGTGACCGTCAAATTCCAGGCCTGCCAACATCATAAAGGCCTTATATATCAAACAGGGCTAATCCACGGATTTCAAGCAAAAAAAACACAGTAAACAGGCGGACCTTAAATCAAGACAAGGAATATTTACCTAGACGTTTAGTTTAGTTGAAAGAATATGCGATGACTGCTCGGGAGTAGGGGTAAGGTTAGGACCGTTTGTTGGTAGTATTAATATCAAAAGAGAAAATGGTTTTAGAAACATAATGAAACATATAGGAACAGTGAGGTACAGGTTGAGTTTTGAGTGAAATGATATGTGATTAGGCATAAGACAGATTTGTGTGCAAGATAAATATCAATACACTACCCGAGTCCGGCCATTTTACAAGCAGCTGTTTGTGACAAATTCGTGAATTGCTTGAAATTTAGGAAACAACTCTATTTGAGATAATGACGTCAACCTACGTTATAATATAGTTATTTTTCAAAAGCAAAATAATTTTTTCCTACAAGGTTAATTTAGGTGAATTAAATAAATGTAAATAATTGACCACAAATTGATATAAATTATCTACAATACATAAATGTAATGGATAGTGATACTTAGCTCTTTGATTGAATAATGTGTGCATTTGGTGAAGAGTTTGGAATATGCTTTGTCTTGGTTTGAAAATGTGATCTTTTGTTTGTGGAATGCCTCAGATCTTGTGATGTGGTTGTGTATTATCTAGGGTCGAGTCCAACAATTGAGGTTGGATCTGGGACCATGGATTTATCCTTTGAAACATGACCTTATGCACTATATGCTCTTGTTCTTCTACTTGCCTAGTTGATCTTCATTTACTCTACTCTTTTTTAATATCTGATGGCTGATGGTATTTAGAAATTCCTTGGAAGTGTTATTTAGGTGTCACAAGGAGATGTGTTCTTCTAGGTTAGCCCCCAAAAATATTTGTAAAAGATTGAACACAATAGGCAAGGCCCCTAGAATGATGTATGCAAATTTGTTACTCTTTTTAGTGCTTTGAATCTAAATGTTTTTCTATTGATTGCTCCTTTAATTATTTAAGAGGAGAGAGGATGCTTGAGAGATGAGACATCTAAAATGAATGCTAATGAATGCCTTTAAATAATAGCACATAAAATCAAACTCCACAAAACATATACATTGTCAGCTTAGGGTGGGAAAATAAAGGGGGCTAGTCAACAAAAAATTAAATTAAAAAATAGAAAGCCAAGGGTGAAGTCCACAACCATGGGATTAACCCCATGACCATGCAAATGACTCTAGGTGGATGAACAATCATATTTGGTTGGGCAATGACTACACTGGGGTAGGTATAATAAATGTGGCTAAGATGAATGTATCAAAGTATGTGCATATAAGAATAAGGTGGGGGCTAAATATTAAAGAATATATGTGTGAGGATACATAAACGCTATGGGGAATGAGCCTAGTTTCACACAAGATTGTGCCATTTGTCAATATGTACATGTATTAAGACATTTCCTCAAAATGGGCACAAAAATAAATAGGAAGTGACATGAGTATGCAAATTTCCCCATCACATTTTGCCCCCATATTAAGGGGCATGTGAATCCTAAAATGATCATGCATCTCAAAGTATGTAGCACTCACAAACATGCATGTAAAGTAAATATTCAAATATCAAAGGATATGAAAGGGATGCCCATATAAAATAATTGACCTTGCAACATGTCATCATGTAAGCTTATCCTTTTGGTATGTTCTCTCCATGGTAACCTACAAAATAGAAGAAAAAATATGCCATGAGTAGTTGTTCACAAGTGAAAATTAGCTATAAAATATATAGGAGTTTGTTATCTATCTAATAAATAGGAAAAATCATAGTGTGGCAATGTAGTTCAAGATAAGTAAAACAAGACATCATGGATATGATAATAAACATAAGAGATATAGACAAAGCATAGTAAACATGAAAATGTGTAGGTGTCAAATGGAAGGATAATAAGATAATGTAGGCAAACCAAGTGGTTTTAAATCAAGAATAAAAATATCAAGATTGGATAGAAAAATGCAAAAGGCAAAGTAGAAAACAAAAAGGATCAACCTAAATGGAGAAATAAAAGAAAAAATAAAGGTAAATAATACAAATGTGTGAAGTAAGATGTGATTAGATATAAGATAAAATTTTCAATGAAATAAATAACAATGGGAATTAAAATGTCCCTACAAGTGGGGGAGAAAAAAAAGAAAGCAAAATATAGAGGGAAAAATGGTCATGGAACCAAAACATACAAGATATAATAAAAAAGGCCAAGGTGTAAAGGGAAAAGATAAAATAAAAATGATATCTAATCTATAGCTATATATGTACATATTCTATAGTGGTGATTTTTAATTATTGAATAAGATTTTAAGGTGTCTCGTTTGGTACCATAGTTTGTGACTCATCTAATAGATCAGCTTTGTATTCCCACCACAAATCATCCAATTTATATTCATGTTCTTTTTCTTTTTGGTCTTCTTGGCTTGCCTCTTCAATGCTTTGTTTCCTCTTGATATTTCTTTGTGTTAGGCGTAAACACACATTCAATAGGACATTCATCACTTCTTTTCTTACTCGTTCTTATCTTTTTAAATTGTTGTTATAGTGGAAAGATAGGAATTTGATGCACACAACCTTTTGTTTTGTTTCCATATATTATTTTACACATGAAATTCAAGTATTACTTTTCTTTCTTTATTTTACTCTTGTTTGATGTTTTCTTTTTTTCTTGTATCATCCTTTTGTTGTTTAGGAATATTGCTCTCTACTTTAGGCTCTTTATGTTTTGGTTGTTGTTTTAGTAAGTTAATGGAAATGGTGTACAAATTAGTAACTATCTTTGAGATTTTTAGTAAAATGTGTTTGTGTTATAAAAAACATAATGCATACACATTTTTAATTCCTTGAATTTAAATTTTATATGATCCCTACCCATTTAGTCTTGGATTTCCAACCCTATGGGCTGGACATCTCTTGTGACTCCTAAATTCATTCTTTTAACATAAAAAAACCTCAAATTTGAACTTCAGCTCATCAGATTTACATGTTGTGCAATAAAATTTTACTAAACCACCACCAAAACAAACATCTACTTCTTAGCTTTCTACCCATACAAACCTTTTAATATTTTGAAAAGATTAAGGTATTTAATTTTATTTTCTTTGAAGAGTGTCTTCAAATAGTGCATATGTATTATTATTTTTTAATAAATTTTGACTCACTTATCCAAATTTGAAAAAATAAATATATAGGATTGTTCTATACTTCATTGCATACACATTAAATAAATACATTTTCAATTATCTTTGTGCAAGTTATGTGATGTGCACACTTAGTGATGTAATTTTCAAGATGCATCGACTTCAAAAAATCACACAAAAAAATATATTCAATAAAAATAAAAAATGTACAACTTGGTACTCAGTCTTGGCTATATTTCCACCAACTAGTTTTTAAAAATACCTAATGTAGCAAAAATAGTGGGACACACACTAGACAATATCTTATATTTTAGTGATAAAAATAGGAACACTTTTATGTTCTCTTAGTATTTCACCCCCCTTAACCTTAACCATTTAAAAAAACTCTTGGAGTTCAAAAACCAGATTTAGAGTAATAAAAATTTTGTTCTTATCATATCTTCAAATATTGAGAGTACAAATCTCAAATTTCTCGTGCATGTTTAGTTTTAGCTAATTTCATTAAAAATGGCCACATTTAACCCACCTTTTGTCCCCCATTTCTATGCACTTACCCATTTCTTCTTCTATTTTTCTATTTGATTTGAAATCATTTCTTGAAATGATTATGATTTCTTTCTTTATCCTCATATGGGGTTTCTTTTGGAGTTAGAATATACATATCTAAAGTTAAGTGACTCAACTTAATTATTAGTTTGGACCCATCTCTTTGAATCTTTATGAATCCTTCTTTATGAACAAATTTAATGGATGTACCATGGAAGGAACTACTTTTAAATGTTTTATCCATGGTCTTCAAAGTAATATAAAGAATTGATCTATAGTAGTGATGACAAGGCATAAGACTTGTACCTTTTTTTGGCTAAATTCAAGTGGCAAGATGGTTCAACAAAACTCAAGATCTTAATTAACATTTCACTTTTCATCTTTAAAGAGACCCCCAAATGTGCACATGACTATCATTTTGTTTTTGTACATACTAAAAGATCTATTGTGAATGTGTTATATTTGTTTGCATGGTTAAAAGGACTGTCATAGATCTCCCATTCTCACATCTTTGCAAAGATGTATAATGGTCCATAATGGTTATTTTGTGGGATATCCTCATCATAAAATGAAATTGGTGGATCAAGAAGAGTAGAAGAAGAATATGTTGTGTTAATTTCAATGTCTCCCATAAAATGATGGCCAGGTGTTATGTCCTCATTGCTATCTATATCAAGTGCCTCAAAATTGTTTGAATAATGTGGAAATGGATGCGTAAATTTGTAATCCACTATTTCCAAGGGAAAAAATTGGATTTCCATTGTCATTTACTCTTTCAATTTTTATTTTGATTTTTTAAGGAGTTCTTGTACCTTATCCTTAAGATCTATAAAATCTTGAGTGTAGTGATCTTTAAATCGATGATTGTTGAAAATTACTTGATCATTATATGATTTATGAGGTGGTTTGTCTGGATCTAGTGGATTCTCAAGAGGGACTTAAGTAAATTAATACACAAAAAGATTTGAAGTAAATTGTCTATAGATTATTGAAACATTTGGCTTAAATTTCAAGGAAACGAAAAAAATACACCAACTGAAAATGGGAAACCTTTTGGATGAAAGGAATGTTAGAGAATAATGAATTAAAATGTTTGAAAGAAATTTACATGATGTGAATTTGAAGAATTTTCCAAGCTTGCATAAAATCTAATTCAATTGAGTGTGAAATGAAAGCTCTATAAGAGTAAATGAGAGGTTGTTACAACATATTTAATGATAACATATCTTCAAATTCTACATGTGCTAGTTGCATCAAAGGTGTTGATGGACATCTATGTTATAAATACATGTTTCTCTTAGGAGAAGAGATCTTTTCTAGTTTGTTTTTAATACTTAGGCCTTAAGCCAAATCTATAAAGGTGTCCTCTAGTTAAATGTGTAGACACCTAAAATTAACCTCACTTCCTGACTTAATTATTCATCTACCATACATTCACATTAATTAAATAATTCTTAACTATTTGATTAATTTCATCTATTGTTATGAAAATCACTTTACCTTACTCTTCCGCATTAATTAAATAATTATTAATTATTTAATTAAGTTAAGTTTTCTATTTCCTAGCATTAACTAAATAATTTTATAATTATTTAATTAATCATTTCTTTCTTCTAATATTAAGGAAATAAACCAATTAATTTTTATTTTCTTCACCATAAATAAATAAAATTAATATTTTATTTATTATCCAACATTATCCATGTTCACCAAAAATTAAATAATTTAATAATTTAATTTTCCTCCATAATTTCCTCTCACCATAATTCACTCTTATCTCACCATTATTGTCTCTCATCACTCCATTATTCACTCTCAATCAGATATGTTAACATTTCAATCAAATTAGTTGACTAATCAATCAATTTAGATAACAAATCAATCAATTCAGTCAACTCACCAATCAAGCTTGTTAACTCCCCTGATTCATGAAAGGACAAGGACACTTGTCACTCTTTCATATGTTTAATTCTCCCATTTAATTTCAACCATTGATCTCTCCAATCATTATCCGCCATTGATCTTCTTTTTTGGAAATCTATAAATTAAACTTCTTCCAAACCAAAGGATCATCTCTCATTTTCTCGAACTTATGCTGCTGCATTTAATTCATTTTCAGTTATCAAACTTATGCTATTGAGCTAAGAAATCCACATCCGCATGAATCAAAGGAGCATATCCATTGGAGTTTAAGTGCACTTCAATACACTCGTTCACTGAAGTAAAATATACTTGCGAAGGAAGGTATAACTGATGTTTGGTTTATTTTCTTTAGTTTGTCTTCGTATGGAATTTTATGCTTCACATTCTACGTCCGGTTATCTAACCCCATTTTTGTGAGTTTGTGAGTTCGGCAAGTTGCAATGATATAGGTTCCATGGAATAACGAGTAAATTCTGGTTGAAAGCAGAAATTCATGACTGATTTTCAGTGTTAGTTCACATATCTGAAGTTGCAACCTTGTTCATAATATAAGTTTTTAATTTTATTCCAATGATACCTTTCTCTTTGTACAGAGCATGTAATCGTGACTCAACTTTTGATAATTTATTAGCTATTTGTGCACACATTACCCTTGAAGCTTCAAGTTCATTGTTCCTCTTTGCTATAGATTTTTTTAAGAATTTTAGTTTCTTCTTCCATAGAGAACTATATGCGAATATTCCCTAGAATATGTTCCCAAAGCGGCCTGAGAATTGGCCTTGCATCGAGAAAAAAACGCAGCCTGTGCCTTGTCCAAATCATCTGTTTATTAATTTGATCAAGTTAACACGGACTATAGAATTGGACCAAGCCCTATTTTGTGTATCCTTTTGATTTGATTTTTTCCAATATATGACAACATTTAACGCTAGGTTTGCTTGATACATCACCAACAGTTGAAGCAACACATTGTAGCTTAGACCGGGCACCTTGGATTTATCTACAATCTCAACTCATTCTATTTCTAGTTGATCGTGTCAAGATTTTAACCTACACGAATAACGTATTACATGCTTAATTACCTATGGGTTTAGTTTGCTCCTTCAGATTTGTTCAAAGGGACTACGACAGACTAACGTTTCCTTCCATTTGGGTGCTATTATCATGAAAATCATGTTTCACATCTCTTATGTTTTTAGTGTAGATCTATTTGTTGTTGAGAATATTCAACATGCATTCTCTCTCGTCATGACAGAGGACTTCACAACCATGCCTTCACTCAAAATGGAATTACTTCTATGCTGTTGACTCTTTATCTTGGGCAGTGATCTTCAGATTGGTTCATTAATTATTTCATAATTCAAGGTCATTTCATACTGCAGTAGAAGTGTTACAATAGAAGTGTTCTTATTAACCTTGTTTAGCTGGAAGTAGATATTTGCTGCAGCTCTGATTGCAGTTGAGGAAGATGACCAGCTGCCGTGAGCATTTAGTGAATTGGTGCGACTATCTCTAGGAAGAGATCCGTATATGAAAAGCAACTTTGTTGGAGGATTTGATATTGTGAATATTGTTTTTTCTTGGTATTAAAGAGCATAAAAAATGCATTTCTTCTAGTTGAGGGATCTTGTTCAGTGGCCAAATCCTTTTCGATCATTTTAGGTGCATCTACAAGCAAGTTTTCAATCATTTAAATAATTAGTTTTTTTTAGTTTTTTAGTTTTAATTCAATTTTAATTTTAGCATCTTTATTTTAAATTTAGCTTTTCAATTCAACTTGTTAGTTTCAATTTATTTTTAATTTTAGCTTTTTAGTTTTGTCTCTTAGTTTTAATTTAAAATAGATGGTGAGAGCAAAGAAAATGGTCAAGGTTAGAAACACAAACAAAATGCACAAAAACACTAAGTTATATCTTGTTATTTCTTCCTCCTTTGATAAGGTTGAGGAGCTTGCACCCAACAACTCCTAGCTTTACCCAAGTTGATGTAGTGTAACTGTGGATTTCTCTATTGCATTTCAACACAAGATGAAGGTTGGATGAGAGATTTGGATGAGGATTTAATAGAGATATGAGATAGAATGAATGCTGAAGAGAGATGTGACTTATGATTTTGGCATTATGATGTTAGGATGAGAAGATTTTGGAGAGATTTTGGCATGGTTTTGATATGATGAAGAAGTTATGTAAATGGCTTAGGTGAGGGCTCTATTTATCGGCCATTTGAGGAGGATTTGAATCTAATGACTAGGATTCAAAGTAGAGATCAATGGTTGATATGAGAAGATGAGATCAAGGGTTAAGATCTCATCAACAATATTGGATGGATGGAATTAAATGTGAATTTTAAATTCACATGGGGAAGGGTGATAAGAATTAAAATGAATTTAAAATTTTTTTTTGAGGAAGAGTTAGCATTAAATGAGATTAGATAGATGAGGAACAATAAATAATTTTCTTGGAGAAAGTGGAATTAAAAATTCCACTTTATGTGTAGACATGTGCAAATCAAGGACACGTGTAATTATGGGTTCTTACACATGTAAGGAAGATGTGACCTTTTGAATAAAAACATGATTTTTTTTCAAAGTGTGTGGGAGGATGGGTTAAGCAAGGTTTGACCAAGCTAATCAAGAGGATTATCTTAATTAATGCGGCTGGAGGAAATTAGTGAGTGGGATAATGGGAGGTTAAAATTAATTAAATAAGGGTTTATTTAATTAATTTAGGTCTAGGGTAGCTAATTAAATAATTGCTATTTAATCAACTAGGCTAAGCTTAGGTTGATTAATACCTGGTAGATTAATCAAATAAGCATGATTTATCCAATTAATAAGGATTAGGGAGATGGACAAATTAACTAAATGAATATTGAGAATATAAATTAACTGAGGATAGTGTTGTAAGGTATAGTGATAGATTAAATGAATTAATTGATTACAAAGGATGAATAAATGGTTAAGGGTAGATGATTAGGGATAAATTACTTAAATAAAATAAATTTATTTAATTAATAGGAGGGATAATTGGTGGTGTAGAGATACGGGATATTGGTTTGCAGAGCCAGTTAATTTTAGGTGTCTATAGATGGTTTTTAGCTTCTAACATAGTTTAGTTTTCTTTTTTTAATTTATTTTTTTTCATTTGCATATCTTCTTGCAACTAACTCTTTGGTTGCAAGGTGAAATCGATTGATGAAGACCAAACTTTTTTTTTGCAAACTACTAATGTTTTGTGTGTAGTTGTTTATCGCTTGTCAAAGTTCAAAAAAAAAAATACTAATCCATTGTCTTGCAAGATCATTTGTTGAAGAGTATTTTTTTCACTAAATTAGGCATTTAAATTAGTTTAGTTGGTTAATGAATTTGTTTTCCATGCTTGTGGGATTTTTCAAGACGTATGCTCTCTCCATGCACTTCGTGTGATCTTAGAGATGAAAAAATCTTACACTTCCTTTTTCATGTTTAGATTAAATCCTAAGGTGGTGCTAACTCGTGTATGCTCTCTCCTTATGCCTAGTGTGAACCTAGGGATCAAAAGTAATTAGTATCTATATTCCCTATTAGGAGGCTTGCTAGGGGATTTCATCACCCCTAGGGACGACCTCAACCACACGTTCCGGTGGGGTATATCAAAGAGGGGAGAGTGAAAGACGTACCTCAATCTATTCACATAGCTCTTGGAATAGCCTTGGGGCCCCAGGTGATTTCAGACACAAGGTGAAGTGACATTCGCTTAATCACTTATGTCACATGCTTTCAATGGACTAGTGTCCATGGACATGTGCCTTGCAGTACCTTGCGTTATATAATGAGGAATCCCCCAGAAATCTTGTAATAACCTAGATAAGACCTTTCGATTGTTTTCTAGTGTGGTGCAAGGGACACGGATCACCCCCTGAAATTACTCACCATCATACCTCCTTGAAGTCGAGATAGAAGTCTTCTTTGGTTAAGGCATAAAATCCTCCAAGGAAAGGGGTATTGGGTGCAACACCCTTATTCCTAACTATCCACTTAGGGTGAAGTAAATTCTTAGTCAGGTAAGAACATGGATAGGTATTCTATTGTGTGGGCCCACATTATGAAATTAATCCTACTTGAATAGTATCTAGAAATGTTCTCAAGTGATTGGCGTGTTTTTTTTGTGAAATACCTGTAATAGCCACTTGTAGCCACAAAGGTCTATAACCTCTTGCATAATTTTATAACTTGAAAGTTGTTTCAACCATCATGCTTCTTGATTGTAGTAATCTCTTGATCCAATCCTTTTGTTTGATTTCCACCAAATCAGCCTTTTGAAAATTTGTCACATTTAGTCAAATTATTTAGCAGTTTAAATAATACACTTGGGATCTATCAACCTCTTCCTCATTCTGAAGCCACTCATACTTTCCATAGACAAACTTTTTCCACATCATACCATTTTCCAAGCTTCATTTCACCCATCAATCCATTTCACCATCCCTTCAATTTTACTCAGACTTGGATTTGTTCCACAAACACTTTGGGACTTCGATCTCGTCAATCATTTTGATCTTATCAATCTACATCCCAGATCATCCTTAAATCCAAAATCCAGCTTGTTAAATCTAGATCTTTTTATCTTTTCATCATTAGCTTGACATCTTGCTTCAGATCTCGACAACCTCAAGTAGTGTTAAGTTAATTTGTGGACTAATTAGCTTAGGATTCTTGACTTCTCTTGAGTTATTAAAATAATTATCTTACTCCCTATTTTTATTCAGATCTTGTCTACCTCAAGTAGGAAATGGAGCATCCTTACCCTTTTATTGCTTAGGCATTTATCTCTCCTAGGTAGTGAAAGGTATCATCATTTATCATCAATCAAAAGATCTATATTTGTACTTGAGCCAATTTTAATTCCTCATCCCAAACATCATCCCCAAGATATTGAAGTCCAAATTTGGAGTACCCCAAGTCATAATCACATTCTCTTTCTCTCTTCTAACCATTAACACATTTTTAATCTCATTTTATTTTACCCACATCCTTTCTTTTAATTCCACTCACAAGGTCACAAGCAAGAAATCTTATGGAGTCCAACATTCAAATAAATGTTACCAATAAACCTATCCCTCACATGGAAGTTGGAAAAGAAGTTGGGATGTTGCCTCATATCTTAATCCCAAGTGACTATAAATAAAACTCTCAACCATCATTAGCAAATGCACCTATGTTAGGCCAAGGTTCTCAAGGTCATCAAGCCATTTCCCCATGCCTACACAAATTTTCACAAGATAATGAATGCATGGAACTTATGCATTGAATGCTTGTACAACTAATCCTGACAAATACTTTCTCATGTTGGCTCAAAGTGGAGCTCAACTACCCTTGGACCATGATATTTCCAATCTTAAGCTACAAGATCCATTTGCATATCATCCTCAAAATCCTCCATCGACATCACAACTTCCCATAATTAATCCTCCATATCATCTTCACATCAACACAAAAATTAGTACACCCATTCATACTAATGTATCACAACCTTCAATTCTAACTTACTTATCACAACCTCAGAGTCAATGACAACTGTCGGTTCTAATCCCTCAAGTTCCAACCACTGTTCTAGCACTAAATCCCATACTTCCCAATACTCACCATTAATATCCTTTATCCATTCCAAAATTTCTCAAATCTCCACCTCATCCTCCTACATCAACCCCCAAGTCTCCAATCCACCTTTTAATTACCATCCTTTCCAAACTACCAACCCCACCACATCATGACAACAAAATATCCTCATCCAACAATTGATCAATCAACGACCTCTAAATACCAATCTAACTCCACCTCCTCTCACTAATCTTGCCCAAGAAGTTGAAGAATTGAGGAAGAAGATACAAGATATGGAGATGGGACATCCAAAGAAGAAATACTCTTTTGAAGAGATATGTCCCTATAATGATACCTATCTCACGTGACTCTTTCCCTATAGTCTCAGAGGCTAGGCTATCGAATGGTTCTCCCATTTACCTCATGGCATTAAGACATTTCAAGAACTTGTCAAGAAATTCATTGCACACTTTTCATATAACATCAAACATGAGGTATCTATGAAAGACCTTTGCAATAAAAATCAAAGTAATGGAGAATCTTTTGCTACCTTCCTTCAATGATGGAGGAATCTTGCTAGTATGTTCTCTTATCCCATCCCTGAGAAACAACTTGAAAACATATTTGTTCAGAACTTGAATCAAGAGATGGGTTTTCACTTGCAAACTCAATGTGCAAATACATTTGATGAAATCATAGACAAAGGTGTCACTATTGAGAAAGCCCTCATAGCTAAAGGTTTAGTCAAGGTTTACAAAGACAAAAAAGACAACAACAACAACAACCAAACTAATGAAAAACCTCATTTCTAGGTGAAGAATAAAAAAGTTGTGAATGATGGTGTAAGTAATGTCAAACACATTCAAAACCCACAAACTACCACACCTTCATTCCCACAACCCACAAATAACAACATTACCATCCCTAAGGGACCATCTAAACAAAAAATTACACTAGATGAAGATTCACTCCCTTACGTGAGCCCACTGAATCTGCCTTATGCAAATTGGTGCAATCAAATCTCATAAAACTACCCACTATAATACAACATGACGAAAATCAAGTTACACCCCCATGGTTCAATGAGAATGAATATTGTGAGTATCATAGGGTAAACGGACATAAAACATCAAATTGTATATGACTCAAAAATTGCATCCAAGACCTCATAGACCAAGGAGAGATTGTGGTATAAAGATACCCTCAAAAGATTGCCAATGTAGATTTGGGTATATATCAAGATGCCTTTCTAGCCCATGGTAAAACCCACAGCAAAAACAATGGCTACACCAACACAAATAATGTCAATTCCTCTAATTCCTATGACTCCATTGTAGGTCATATTGAAAATTTCATTCTCAAATTTCCACCATCAACATTGTACCAAAAACATCTGACTATGCTGTGACCACACGTTGAGGTCGAATAACCCTTCAAGGAGCCACATCCAATTTGCAACCATCATCTCAATATAGCATTCTTGATCACTTAATTAAAACCCCTACAAAAATATCCATCCTTGAGCTCCTCCATATTTCCCCTACACAAAAAAAAAATCCTTGATAAATCACTCCAAGTGTCATGTGTCCCAAATAACATCAATACCAATCAATTTTTGGCCATGGTAGGACACTTATCCTAACCCCATCATCTCATATTCATTGAAAAAGACATTCCTTTAGATAGTCCTTCACATAACAATGCCCTTATTGTTTCACAAGCATAAAATCAAGCAAGTCCTTATAGATGGTGGATCGAGCCTCGATCTTTGTACTTTAAAATTAATAAGACAGATGGGATATTTTGACAATGTCATAGACTTAGAAAAATACTACTATCAAAGGCTATGATGACGTTGAACGCAAGTTTGAGAGTATCATCCAATTACCAATTCAAGTTGGTCTTGTAATAATGGAAACTCCCTGCCAAGTTTTGGACGTTGATCTTCCCTATAATATCCTCCTAGGACACCCATGGATCCATGCCATGCAGGCCCTGTCCCTTCAACATACCATTAATGCAAAATATTTCCCTAAGATGGCTTTGAAGTTATGATTTTTGTTGACCCCTACCCATTTCAATATTGTAGGATGATGGAAGGAAAGAATTCCAAACTTTGTCCTAACAATGATATTGCATCCTCATCATCCTCCTATATAAAACCATCATTACTTTCATTACCATCTACCTCCAAAATTCTAATTCCTGAGATCAAGGTCCAAATCAAAGACACTAGGTGTGGAGAGTACAACCTACAAGAATCCTTCTGCATAGGCCAACTTCCTATCTCTCCAAAATCACATGGCAAACCTTGATCCTCAAGCTCAGTATCAACTGTGGTCATCAAATAGAAACCAAGAAATTTCAAGCATTGGGGAATGTTAGACAAAGAATCAATTGAAGAAGATGTCTCCAAATGGTTGTATAAAGATGAAGAGGAACATGTCCTATTACTTGTAGAAAAATATGCTAATGGATTTTGAATTATCAAAAATATAGGTTACAAAGGACAAGGTGGACTTGGGCTACATGAACAAGGTACCATAGAACCTATAGTTTCAAAAATAAGACATGGATCTCAAGGACTTGGGTATGGATCAGCTGAGTGTGTGTCCTCAAATCTTAGAATTATTCTTAGTGAGGTAGCCAAAGCTTTTCTTGCTATGGAGATCAATGTTGAGGATACCAATGAAGACTCATTCAAACAATTCACCCAACTCTTCCAAGACTCTTCCATATGTACCCTATCCTCCACTATTTTATTTACATCCATCGACATACCACTCATCTACCCCCAACTAATCGATTGGGACCAACAAGGTCCTCCCATCCTGGATACTATTCAAAATGACAAAGCAATTGCAGAGCTCATGGGACTATGAGAACACATTCCTTTAGGGGATCATAGAGTTGGTTTAATCATAAATCTTAACACCACAACATACTTCGATGAGAAGGTGAAACCCCCCAGTCCCAAAAGTAATATAATAAAAAGGTCGCCTAGTAAAAACCACCATGTGGCGCTATTGGACCCTGAAAAGGTAAAAAGAAAGGATGCATCCAATGGTGAAAACCTCTCTGAGGCACTAGAGGATGGGGTATTTGACCTTCATGAAGATGCTTCTTATCTTGAAAAATCTCCACTATTGGTAGAAAAATCTCAGGAGCTAAACTTGGGCACAACAGAGGACCCAAAAATCACATATTTAGATGCTTCTTTATCATAAGAGGAAAATAAGGATTTCACTACATTCTTTCAGTAACACTCCCACAATTTTGCATGGTCTTATGTTAATATGTCTGGTCTAGATCCATCTTTAGTGGTGCATCATCTAATGATATATCTTGATGCCAAACCAGTTAAGTAGAAACTAAGAAGGATGCACCCACATATCACACTCTTGGTGAAAACAAAACTTGAAAAGTTGTTAGCAGTAGGATTCATTAAGCCCATTGACTATCTACAATGGGTATCCAACATAGTCCAAGTCTCCAAACCAACTGGGATCATTCATATTTACACAGACTTCCGTGATCTAAAGAAAGCATGTCCCAAGGATGACTTTCTGTTACCAAATATTGACATTATCGTAGATTTCACTACTAGACACAAGATGCTCTCACTCATGGATGGATTTTTAGTCTATAATCAAATCTATATTGCTAAAAAGGATCAACATAAAACAACCTTGATTTGTCCATGGGGTACCTACTGTTGGCAAGTCATGTTGATTTTACTCTCAAATATGCTGGCGCAACCTATCAATGAGCAATGACAGTGATCTTTCATGATATGCTTCATAATATTATAGATGACTATGTGGATGAACTCCTTGGTAAGTCAACAACAAGAAAAAAACATCTCCAAGTCTTAGATAAAGTCTTTGATCGGCTAGAACAATATCAAGTATGACTCAATCCCAAAAAGTGTGTATTTGGTGTCACTTCTAGAAAATTATTGGGATATATAGTGTCAAGGAGAGGTATTGAAGTAGATCCAGCTAAAGTAAAGGCTATAGTTGAAATGACTCCACCAAAGAATCTAAAGCAATTCCATAGTTTACAAGGGAAACTTCAAGCCATTTTCTGTTTTATTGCACATGCAGACAAATGTCATCCCTTTACACATCTTCTCCAAAGAATGCCACATTCCAATGGGATGCTCCATGCCAAGCATCTTTTGATAAAATATTTAACATTTCTAATTCTTATGCCTCTTATTCAAGCAAAACCTCTACTTTTATATATTTCAACAACAGCAGCAGTATTAGGGGCTCTACTAGCACAATATGATGAATCGGACAAGGAAAAAGCTATATATTTTATTAGTCAAACCTTGGTAGGATATGAACTTAATTATACCTCCATGGAGAAAGCATGCCTTGCAATTGTCTTTAGTTCCCAGAAACTAAGACACTCTATGCTCAATCACCAAGTTAAGCTCATTTCCAAGGTAGATCCACTAAAATATCTATTATCAAAGTCTCCACTCATGGGACGAATGTAAAAGTGGGTAATAATTCTCAGTGAATTTGATATAGAGTATGTCGACCAAAAAGCTATCAAGGGACATGTTATAGCAGATCAGGTTGCCAATGCTCCTATTCATTCAGATCATCCACTTACCTCAGAATTCCAAAATGAATCCATATGCTCAGTCATCCCATCAACACATTGGAAACTATACTTTGATGGATCATTCAGTTCTCATGGGTTTGAAGAAGGAATTCTCTTCATCACCCCTCAAGGTGATTACATCCCTAAGGCATATAGGATCACATTTTTGTACACTATTAACATTGCCGAGTATGAAGCTCTGATTACAAGATTGAAAATGGCTATTCAATGGAAGATTGACACATTACACATGTATGAAGATTCCTTGTTGGTTATCAAATAAGATAATGATGAATATGAAACTAAGGATGACAAGCTAATTCCCTACAAGAAAATGGTCGATGACTTCAAAACATATTTTTTAGAGATTTAGTTTGAACAAGTACCTTAATTAAATAACAAAGGTATAGATGCATTGGAAACTATTGGATGGCTCATTGACATGCCATCCAACAACCAATGATGTGAGTTTCTTGTGGAACAACTCTTTATCCCCGCATATGACACCCCATATTCTAAACTCATCTGTAAAATAGTTGGAACTTCTTCTTCTTGGTATCAAGACATTTATGCCTACCTCTATGACTAGTCCCTTCCACCAAACCTATCCACCAACCAAAGAAAAAACTTCATTTGCTACTCATCCTGCTTTACCATCCTGGGTGATACACTATATCGAAGGTGTCTCAAAGGTACTCTTCTTAGGTTCCTAAAATCGGAAGAAGCCTAAACTACCTTATAGGAGGTACATAAGGGAATCTGTTGTGCACATTCTAGTGGTCCTACCCTTTCAAAGAAGTTATTGAAAACAAGATACTACTGGCGTAGTATGGAACAAGATGCCCATTAGTTTCCTAAGAAATTTTTAAAGTGCCAACAAAATGGTGATCTAATTCATGCACCGTCTCAATAATTATAGCTAATAACAACCCCTTGGCCCTTTTCACAATGCGGGATCGATCTTCTTGTTAAAATAATACCTCCATCATCCAATGGCCACAAATTTATCATAACTGCTACCGAATACTTCAGTAAGTGGATTGAAGCAATTCCACTCACTTACATTAATGGAACCCAAATAGCTAAGTTTCTCCTACATTACATCATTTTCAGTATGGAATTCCCCTCGCCATCATCACTAATAATGGTAGGCCTTTTAAGAATCAAGAAGTTTAGTCCCTTTGCACTAAATTCCACATCCAACTTCGCTTTTCCACCCCTACTATCGACAAGGTAATGGCCAAGCCGAGGCATCAAATAAAACCATCTTAAAAATCTTGAAAAAGATTGTCAATGACGATGGCTGTGACTGGCATCTACAACTAAATCTAGCCTTATGGGCATATCGTACTAGTATTCACACACCTACCAGGGCCACTCCATATTCACTTTTCTTTGGTTCCAAAGTCATCTTGCCAATCGAGGTCGATCTCCCTTCTCTACAGATTTTACTATAGAACCTCATGGAGGAAGAGGACTATTGTACATCACGATTATAGGAATTAGAACTCTTGGATGAGAGGCATCCTCATGCCCTAAACCATCTTCAAGCATATTAGAACCACCTTTGATGAAGTTACAACAAGAAAGTCAAGACCCACCATTTTGAAATTGGTGACCTTGTCCTCAAAGAGAATCAATGAAATCTACAAGAACAAGAGAAAAACAGAAAATTTGAACCAAATTGGCAAGGACCTTTTGTCATTACAACTTACTATGAATCAGGTACCTACCATCTTGCAACACCAGAGAGATAGCCTCTTGAAAAAAAAATAAACATCATTCATCTCAAGCAGTTCTATACTTGACCCTCGAATATCCCAACTAGTCAAAAAAGTCAAAAATAAAAAAACAAAAAAATATACAAAATAACAAAAAAATGACAAAAAAAATAATATATATAGAAAAAAAGTAAAGGGAAATAATTTGTCCAATGGTGAAAACCACTTTAGTGGTGCCATGGGCAAGTACCATGGTGAAAACTTGGCAAAAATGTGCCATGTGTAGAGGCTACTATCCACCTTCTATCGGGTTCTCACCCATCCCATCCAATCCACCATATATTATTTTTCCTATTTATCCACTTATCCCACTATCATGGCTTGATAATTGATAGAAATTGATCATATACAACACTCATCCATTTTCATAACAAGTATCGCCTATCCCATTCCATAATAAATACTCTTGTACCTAACTGGGGGCATTCTTGGTGTAGACACCTGAAAATGGTCACAACCAACTTCATCCATGAGCGCATTCAACTCTAGTCCATCTACATCACTTCATCAGATCCAATTATTAATTAAATAATTTTTAATTATTTAATTAATTTATTCTACACCTTTATCATATCATAAAAATCAAATTCCTCTACTATAGTTTGAAAATTAAATATTTTTGACTATAGTTCATTCCAAAAAATTAAATAAATTATCATATTTATTTAATTCCCTATTTTGTGCACTTTTGATTACTTTTTGTAATCATAATTATTTTCTTCTAATCCATGTACATATGAATTCATTTTAATTAATTCATCATTACAAGACCCCATGTTTCTAGAAGTCCACTTGTCATCCAATGTACACACATCTACATGACAAGTGGTACTTTGGAAGCATGGGCAAATCTTTCAAATTGAGTACGTTTCTCCTATTTCTTCCACCCCACTCCATGTGTCACTATTCCTTCCAATTTAAAATTCTATGTGGCACTATTTGAACACTATTCTTCTAATTTTAAATTCCATGTGTCCTCTCCATGGAATTTAAAATTCCTCACAAAGTCCAAGCCTTAATGTTTTATAAATGAGTCCTTACATGTCATACACCTACTTAATCCTAGTCATCCATCCATTAAAACTTGCATTCTCATCCATTGATCATTCTTTGAATATTGGGGCAACATTCTCATCCAATCTAATCATGCCATTTGTCCAATTTTCCTTGCTTGAGGATCCTCAAGCAATCTCAGTCATTGATCCTTCAAATTGATCCTAGCCCTCCAATCCAACCTCCAAAAATCTATAAATTGAGGCTCCATCTCCCATTTGGAACAAGTCATTTTATGCAAGAAAACTCTGTCAATTTGAGTGCTCAACATATAGAATTAGTTCAATTCTAGCATAGTTTAGTAATAGCATTTCATATCTTAGGGCATATCACTACTAATAGACTCATTTAGGGTGCAATTAGATAGTTTGTTAGTAGTTTAGCCCAATCTTGAGGTCCCTTGGACTTGAGATTGGGTGCATTTTAGGTGTATTTTGCATCCATTTTAGGTCTCATTTTCATAGGTAGACATTTTGGCACACTTAGCTAACAAATTTGCATGTTTTGTGTTGTTGTTCTTGTGACAGGTCAAATCAGTGCCTAATTTCTGCACACAAATGCCTATCTGGTCAATCAGTGCTTATCTAGCACTTCAGCGCCCATCCCGGCAGATCAATGTCCATCTAGAGAAGAGGTAAAATCACTCATTTCTCATGAATTTTAAGTCAAAGTTAGCATTTTATGTTTCCATGATGTTTTAAATGACATTATACTAACTTTTTTACCACCTTAGCTCTCTATTTTACAAGAAAAATCAACTTTGCAAGGGGGAGGTGCTATTTGTTTTGGATTAGCGTCTAGTCCTCTATATCAACGCCCAGTCCCATAGATTGGTGCCTAATTGGGAATTGGGTTTTTTGACTATATTTTGGTTTTGCAGCCTCATTCGATTGTCAAGGAGCTCATATCAATCTACTAACTTTTCCTTTGCAGGGTTTGCGTTAGCTTAGAAGCATTTGGCATTGTCATTTTTGAGTGAAATTGCTTGGTTAATCATAGGGACACTCATCTTGGTTAAAATGAACAACTTGCATCTTCACTCATCTTGGTTAAAATGAACAACAACTTGCATCTTCACTCATCTTGGTTAAAATGAACAACAACTTGCATTTTCACTCATCTTGGTTAAAACAAACATCAACTTGCATTTTCACTCATCTAAACAAGAAAATTTATAACTTTGTGTGAAGTGTTTTGTCATTTTGTTAGTGTTGTGAAAGTGTATGCTCTTCTCTCACACCTTTTGGTGATCTTGGGAATAAAAAATTCTCACAACACTTGCATAAATCACCCTCAACATAATCTAAGAGCTAAAAATGAACCTTGTTTAGTGTGATCCAAGCCTAAAAATACTTATTCTCTCCCCTTGCATCTTCGTATGAACTTAGGGATCAAAAGTATTTTTACGCTTGTGTTTCTTTTGTTGAACATTTAGAGGGCCTGCCACCCTACTTCAAAAGGTGGGAACGACCCAAGTGGCAACAAGATAAAGCCAAGCTCTTTCGAGTTGCTATTTAAAATAATGTGTTTGTGACGAAAGTCGCAAGTGATAGGTGTTGTTGTATCATACCAACGAATGTTTCCCACAAAACCCTATAGAATGTAACCTCTGCAGGCTAGGAAACCTCCTTATCGGAGTGAATCACCGCACGTATGGCTACCTGAACGAATGCACTTACTACAAACCATTGTTTTAGTAGCCCAAATCCCTCTATTTGTTGGTGCAGAAGGTGGGACCTTTGAAGCCGCCCTAATTCTCGTGGTTCTTAGTAGAGGTAGTAGGGACAATCCTAAGGTTTGGTGGGGGGACGAGCCTTGGGAAACCCAAAACTTGGTATGCGTGAGAAGTGAGTGCCGTGGAGGGGAGCCGGTGCTACCAAGATCCTGGAGCTATCCACTTTGAATAGGCATGGCTAGGGGATCCAACAAATATTGTCCTATCCTCAACTTAGGTTGTGCATGATTGTTTAATTTAACAATAAAACCTTTGGACATTGTATGAACTTGTTTGAAATGTTTGTATCACTTGGCAATGAAAAATATCATGGACATAACCCAAATATTTGAAAAAAAACAAACCATTGAAACTTTAGAACATCTCAAATACATCATTTAACCTCCAAAGCCCAAAACATCACATCCCAAGCCCAAAATTTGCATAAAACCATCACTATCCTATATCAGCGCCCAAACCTCTACATCAGCATCTAGACCTCTACATCAGCTCCTAAAACTCTACATCAACGCCCAAACCTCCATATCAATGCCTAATCCTCCAAATCAGCACCCAATCCACTTCATCAGTTCCCAACACTTTGTATTAGCACCTGATCCTATGAATCAACGCCCAGTCATCTACTTTAGCGCCCATTGACAAAACAATTAGAAAACTCAAGACTTTGTCCTTTAAGGTATCGGCAGTCCTCGTCCCACATCATCCATCGACATTTCATGCCACCTCATCCATATCTTCATCCATTTGTCCTTCTTAGCTTGTGATCCAATCCTAATCATCGATCATCATCATTGTCATCATCCTCATCAATTTATAGGTTATCCAAGTCACCCATTGTCAATTAAGACTAGTCTAGCATCATCCTTGTAATAATCAATATCGGTCCATAATCCACCCTTAGTCAAATCTTTGATGGACCATCCATTATCATCTCTAATTGATCCCACCATCCCTAATCAATATCCTCCTCATCATCCTCATCCTCATCCTCAAATTGAACTAATCCTCGTCCCCATCCATAATCGATCCTTCTCCAAATCCGTCAAATCAATCCAAACCACATCCAAATCCTAAGGTTAAAACTCTAGATCAAAATTATCCTTTTGTTTGTATTAGGCTTGAGACTTTGTTCATCTTGAGTTTAGTATAAATGAAGAATCATCGATCCCCTTGGATAAATTAGCTTAGGAATCTAGATGACTCCTAAGTTAGTGGATTCTAAGAAATCCTATTTTGCTTGGTGCATCTTGTCTACCCCAAGTAAAATAATCCTATTGTCCTCTTCCTTAGGCTCTTTATCTACCCCAAGTATATAGGATAACCATCAACCTTTAATCATCTTGATCTAGATTTTGGACCTATCTCTCATCATCTAAATCTGACCCAAATTCACCTTTTATGCCTCCTATCACGTGATCACAAGCTAAGAAAATGGACGCTCGTTATCAACCCCTCTCTCCTAGTGGCTCTACATAGAGAAACATGGAGGAATATGTCAACCAACCTAAAATGGGTGAAGCATCCACTCATCCTCATCAAACTTATTCCCCCACCTTTGTCGAGTTCCTTAACGAAAAGAGGTAACATGACAAGTTTGACCAATTCATTAACAACCATAAGGATGAATTTCTTCAATGTCTCATTGAACATGGTGCATGCCTTCCATATTCATATGACCATGACAAGCTCAAAACCATCTTTCATGACAAACCACCAACACCCATCCACGATCAACCATGAGGACGTGTCCCTAATCCTAACGAACCCATCTACGAGAATCCTTGGGCTAGTTTTGCTTCCAACACTGCCTCCGTTCACACCTTGGGACAAAACATGAGGGCTAGAAATGTTTCACAACCACAAGCATCGAATCCTCCCATCGGGTTACCTAAAGTATGACATGCTACCTTCCGATGTACCCATTTCTAGTGTACCTTCTAATGTCACCATCATTGCCATACCACCTCCACTAAACAATCAACAAGAAGCCACCACGATTATACCTCAAGCTCTACCTCCACTAAACATTCCACCAGGGTCAATCAACACACAAACAGTAGCACCACCCATGACTCAAACACCCACTGCGAATCTACTCAACCCACCACAAAACCCATTGACAAACTATGCTAATCCCACGCACACATATCAATCTTCCACACATCAACCCCATCATGAGTCATTAATGCAACCTCCTTACGACATCCAACAATAGCCACAACCCCAAACTCAACAAGTCATCCTGCAACAACAAGCATATGGGTCCCATGTTTACACATAATCCATAGGCCTACCCCCACGTATTCAACATCAATAATATGTCCAACCTCGAACTCAATAAGTCATCCCACAACAACAAACACATGGCTCTCACATCCACACACAAACCATAGGTCTTCCACCTCATGCACAACAACAATATGCCCACTCCCAACAACAATAACAATACATCCACTCTCAACACCAACAATCATCAATGCAACAACCTCCACTCCACAAGTACCACAACCACCTTTTTCTAACCCTTTTGACCATGAATGGCAAGAGATGAAAAACACCCTTAAAAACATCCAACTAGGGACCCAAAAGAAACAGTATAAGTTCGAAGACTTATGTCCCTACCCATTTGACAGAACATTGCCATCACGCCTTTTCCTCAACACTTTGAAATGCCAAAATTTGGTAAATACAAAGGAAAAAGAGACCCTCATGACCACATCAAGGAGTTCTTCATGACATGCCAAGAAGTTGCCAATGATGACCAATTCCTCCTTTGTCTTTTTCCATGAAGCCTAGGAGGACAAGCCCTAGAATGGTTCATGGACTTACCTTATGGCTCCATATCCAATTTCTCTGATCTTTCAAAGAAATTTGTCGCCCACTTCTTATACAATGTAGAACATGAGATCACTATGCTCAACCTTTGCAACACCAAACAACGAAGTGGTGAGAGTTTTGCTGCTTATCTACAAAGATGGAGAGCCCTTGCTAGTAGGCTACCTTGGACAACCCCTGAAAAACAACTCATCCATATTTTCATCCAAAACCTTAACCAAGAAATGGCCTTCCACTTGCAAGTACATTGTGCATCAACCTTCGACAAAATTATAGAAAAATGGGTCACTATAGAAAAAGCCCTTATTGTGAAGGGTCTAGTCAAAATCTACAACAAGAATGACAATGAGAAAACCTCCAATGACAAATCTAAATTTCAGGCTAAAAACAAGAACACCATAGGAGATGGTGCTACCGATTCCAAGTACATCCAAATCTCCTCTCCTAAACCAAAAGAGACAAACATAGTCCAAAATGTTTCTAACAATGTATCGGTCCCACCTGCTCCTCTAAAGAGAAATCCTCCTAACAATCCAAAGCGCAAATATACCCCCTTGGGTGAGCCACTCGAGGTTGTATTCCAAAAGCTACTCCATGCCAGCATGGTTGAGTTCCCCATAACAAAACCATTTTAAGAAAAAAAACCTAAGCCCATGTGGTACAAAGAGAATGAATATTGTGACTACCACTGCATTAAGGGCCATGCCACAAACAAATGCATGAAATTGAAAAACTATGTCCAAGACCTCGTTGAGCGTGGCAGAATCCAAATGGAAGACCATGATAATACATCACCCAATGATGTCCTAGGTGTCTATCAAGATCCTCTTCCCCACCAAAACAATAACCAAACCACATCCAAACCATCTTCCTCCAACACTAATCCTAACAACCAAGCCAACAACGTTAACTACAACAATGATCCGCCTTCCTACGATAATATAGTGGGTAGAATTGATTTTGATTCTACTTGTGTCACCACCATCAAAGTCAAAAATACCACCCTCGAATGTGATGTTACCACTCATCATGGGCGTATAACTATGAAGGGACCATCCCCATCCTCCACTACCACCACTTCCTAATATAACTTCCTCAATCATCTTGGGAAGACCCCCGCTCAAATCTCCATCTTGGAACTCCTTAGGACATCCACCATACACCAGGAAATACTTGACAAGGCTCTCCAAGAGTCTCATGTTCCTACTGGCATACCTCCCACCTAATTCCAAAACCTTGTCACTTAATTATCATCATCCTATCATCTCACCTTTAGTCATGCTGACATGCCACCTATTGACCTTGCACATAATAAAGCCCTTCATATTGAAGTCCAAATCACCAACCATAGAGTCAATGGTCCTCTTGGATAATGGATCTAGCTTGAACATATGTACATTAAAATTCATAAAACTCCTAGGGTATTCAATGACTGACTTGGAATCTTTGGTTATCTCCATCAAGGCATATGACAACACAAAGAGAGAATCCAAAGGCACTATATGCCTCCCTATCAAGGTAGGCCCGCTCACCATGTCCACTCTATGTCACGTGATTGATCTTGACCTTCCATATAATATCCTCCTAGGTGAACCATGGTTGCATGCCATCCAAGCTGTTCCCTCCACCTACCACCAATGCCTTAAGTTCCCTCATAATGGTGTGGAAGTCACTATCCCCATCGATCAACAACCTTTTGAGTACTACAAGGCCTTAGAGGTTGTCTATGATCGATAATTACATTGTCTGATTACCTATGGGGATCATGTCAAAGATCCCTCATCCACTCCATCCACATCATCATTCACACTGCAAGTCACCATGGAACAATCACAAGCTTCCACTTCATCTTCCACCCGTACACCTCAAAAGGTCAAGATTGTAGACAAAGGGTGTGGCGTGTATGAGCTTCACAATGACTTCCATGTGGGATAGTTACCATTGTCTGCCCACTCCTATGTCCATTATCTTCTAAAGAAGGAAAAAGAACAGTAGCATAGGATCAATGATAAAATTCCCTTTGTACCAACACAGGTCCCTAGAGAAGAAGAAGTCAAAGAAACAACTCTAAGTGATTGGCTATATCGTGATGAAACTACCCCAACACCTATCAATCTAGAATACTTCAAGCAAAAATATCCTGTACCATTTCAAATTTGTATAAAATACCTTACCATGGAATAGGACTTGGCACCGATGAACAAGGTGTTACAGAACCCATACCGGTTGATCCTACATCTCCCAGAAAATATGCTCAATACTTTGGTGTAGGATATGCTCCACTGACTATGACAATCTATGGACCCACTAAAACCTCGGTATAGGTAATGGAATCCCGTTCTAGTGTTGAAAACATCATACCGAGTGTCATCATAGCTTCATGTGAAGATTTGGACCTTTCTTGTATCTTCCCCGACAATGCCATCTTCGTTATTGACCTCCCCCTCATTGATCCCGAACTCATTGCTTGGGATTGTCAAGAACCCCCACGTCTCAACATATTTCCAAATGATGAGGCTCTCTCCGCATTTCTAGAACTTCACGACACCTCACAATATGACATATGCTTGCACGCTGATGCCTATTTTGGGGAAGAAGAGATCCTTAGTCTAAAAAAGCAAAAATCAAAAAATAGAAAATCATCCCCTAGTGAAAACCTCTTGGGGGGACTTTCAAACACAAAAGAGAAAAATAAAGATGTATCTCCTAGTGAAAATCTCTATGAGGCACTAGAAGATGAGGATCTCAATCTGCCCCTATACCATCTCACTGGCAAGAGCATTCCAACATTCTAATTGAAGGCACATAAGAAATTTACCTTGGCACGTAAGAATCACCTAAGCTCACACATCTAGCAGAAAGTCTTGGTATAGAAGAAAAATCCAACATCTCCATAGTGCTTCATGAAACACTTGATGTGTTTGCTTGGTCCTACGCCGACATGCTAGGATTGGATTTGTCTTTGGTTGTTCATCATCTTGTGGTACATCTTGATGCAAAACCTGTTAAGCAAAAACTCTGCAAGATGCACCCACAAGTCGCCTTGCTCATCAAAGAAGAGCTATAGAAATTGTTAGATGTTATCTTTATTTGTCCTATTGATTATCTAGAATGGGTCTCCAATATTGTTCCAGTTGCCAAGAAACCTGGGGGCATCCATTGTTGTACAGACTTCCGAGACCTTAATAAAGCATGTCTGAAAGATGATTTTCCACTTCCCAACATTGATATGATTGTAGATCTAATAGATGGACATGAGATTCTCTCCCTCATGAATGATTTCACTAGATGTAATCAAATCAAAATCACCCCTGAAGATCAACATAAAACAACTTTTACCTATCCTTGGGGCACCTACTGCTGGCAAGTCATGCCCTTTATTCTAAAGAACGTGGGGGCAACCTATCAATGTGCAATGACTAATATCTTTCATGACATGATAAATAAGATAATGGAAGACTATGTAGATGATCTACTAGGGAAATCTAGAACTAGGGAATAACATCCTATGATCCTGCAACAAATCTTTACATGGCTCAGAGAGTACAAGCTTCGCCTCAACCCTAAGAAATGTGTCTTCGGTGTAACATCAGGTAAACTCTTAGGGTTCATTGTCTCCCACAAGGGCATCAAGGTAGATCCTACTAAAGTCGCAGCCATAACAGAAATGCCTCCTCCAAAGATGCTCAAACAAATCAGAAGTCTCCAAGGCAAAGTACAGGCTATACGAAGGTTCATCACTCAACTTACAGACAAATGCCATCCTTTTGCCCATTTAAATCACAAAAATGCACACTTTAGGTGGGATCAAAATTGTCAACAGGTGTTCGACCGCATCAAGGAGTATCTTGCTTCACCACCAGTCCTCATGGTACCTATCCCTAGAAAGCCCTTGTTATTATACATATCATCAACTTTAGTAGCACTGCGGGCACTCTTAGCACAACAGGATGATACTGGCCTTGAGAGAGCTATATACTACATCAATAGGACTTTAGTTGGATATGAGATTAACTACACCCCCATGGAATGCACATGTCTAGCTATCATTTTCTACTCTCCAAAGTTACAACACATCATTCTATCAAGCTCATAACAAAGGTTGACCCCCTTAAATACCTCCTTTCTAGGACCGTACTCACAGGATGAATGGAAAAATGGGTCATGTTGTTGAGAGAATTTGATATTGAGTATGTTGACATGAAAGTAATCAAAGGACAAGTTGGTTGAAGCACCCCTCACAGATTATCAGCCACTATCCATTAACTTTCCAGATGAGTCCATCTTGACCATGGTAGAATCAACACATTGGAAACTATACTTTGATGGATCCTTCACTAATCATGGTTTAGGGGCAGGAATACTACTATTGACCCCACAAGGCAATTATATCCCTAAAGCTTACATACTTTCTTTCCCCTATACGATCAATGTAGCTGAATATGAAGCTCTAATCATTGGTCTCAAAACAACCATACAATGGAATATCTTACAACTACAAGTCTATGGAGACTCTAAGTTGATCATCAAACAAGTAAATGATGAGTTTACCACAATGGATGATAAGCCAGTGCCCTATAAGCAAATGGTTGATGAATACAAATTATTCTTCACCTACATATAGTTTGAGCAGGCACCTCGCCTTCATAGCAAAGCCACTCATGCCATGGCTACTATTGGTTCCCTTTTAGATATGCCTCAAGATAGCCATCAATGCAAGTTTCTTGTGGAACAACTCTTAATGCCAGCATATCGTGTCACTAAGTCAGAATTCATTTGTGAGATTGTTGGTCCAAAAAATCCCTGGTACCACGACATTTACACCTACCTCCAACATCACACTTTCCCTCCTGAATCCACCCACAAACAACAAAGATCACTCATTTGCCAAGCTCCTTGCTACACTATCCTTGCCGACACCCTCTATCGTTGAAGCTATAATGGCACTCTTCTCTGATGCTTAAACATGGAAGAAGCTTTCTTTGCCTTACATGAAGTCCATGTAGCTATTTGTGGAGCGCACACAAGTGGAATTGTCCTAGCCAAGAAGATCTTGCGTACTAGATATTATTGGCCTACCATGGAAGATGATGCATGTGAGTACATGAAAAAGTGCAAGCCCTGTCCGCAGCATGGAGATCTCATTTACACTCCTTCTCAGGCATTGCAACCTATTACTACATGATGGCCTTTCTCTCAGTGGGGCCTAGATCTCGTTGGCAAAATTCACCCATCCTCCTTCGACGAACATAGATTCATTATCACCACCATAGAATACTTCACTAAGTGGATAGAAGCCATCCCCCTCACTTTCACCATAGAAAACCAAATCGCCAAGTTTATCCTTTACCATATCATCTGCCATTATGGTATCCCATCTGCCATTATCACTAACAATGGTAAACCTTTCAAAAACCATGATGTTCTAGACCTTTGCGAACAATTCCACATTCAACATCATTGGTCCACTCCATATTACCCACAAGGTAATGGACAGGCTGAGGCAACTAATAAAACCCTACTCAAAATCCTCAAGAAAATTGTCAATAAAATTGGTCATGATTGGCACCTCCATATTCATCCTACCCTCTGGGCCTATCACACTAATATTCACACACCTATAGGAGCTACACCATATTCCCTTGTCTTTGGAGTGGAGTCCATCCTACCAATTGAGATAGAATTACCCTCCTTGCACATCTCCTTGCGTAATGTCTGTTGTCATGTAGAATTGCACCCTACTTGGAGAGAGTCCAAGCATTCTAATGACACAATGGGAATGATCTCGAAGTGTGGGACCCTGCGAACTAAGATTAGACCTCTAGAGAAGGCTAGATTCCTAGCTGGTTATCACCTAAAATATACTAGATTTCCAGAGGAAAAAGGAGAAGGAAAGCTTTTAAAATGAAAGATAAAACTAGAAAACTTGAAAATAATGGTGATGCACGAGATTCATTAAGCAATGGTGATCTTGGTGTAGACACAACGATGATCTCAATCATGAAGGGAGATTCACCTAGACTTATGAGACTGATTGAGGCTTCAGTATGGAGGTCAAACCTGAAGAGGAGCCATTTTACTCACAGGACAGACTATAACTCCAATTAAAACACAGAAATTAGGACACAAGAGAGGCATATATTAATCATGAAGGCCAAAAACCATTACATTACAAAAAATTCAGTAGTAGAAGTAGACCCAGTATAGCTAATCACATTCATTGTTGGATAAAAGGAAGACAACAGAGGCTAGATTCAAGCACAGTGAGTCACATTCCCATACCCTGCAATTACACTAAGATGTCTGACTATAGAAAAAAGATAGCATAACAGCCCAAAATAAAACCATTCATCTTTGTTACATCTCATGTTTATGCATATATAGCATTTTGCATTTGACCTAAGTTAGTTACAATAAATTCTCCCCATGGGCTCTATCAGAAAATATCATCGCTAGAAGGGATGTCCACCTGCAAGAAGTTATGGAATCAAATATCTGGAACAGGGTAGGTGGAAGATATTTTGGGCCTTGAATGAAAGTAGCTCAATCATCTATCTTCAATAATGAGTACATAAACTATCTGAAGCATGGCAGTTGAGAGATCAGATTTGTATTGATGGCAGATGGGACATATCGCCCCTTGACAAAGATTTTACAACACTTTAAATCCTTGTTCATTTGAATTTATGCATCCTCACTCGTTGAGATCATCTGCACAATCAGGCTCTGTATCCGTATAATCGGCCTTTGAATTTTCCTTGTTTGACTGAATTTACATTTTTTGCTTCTGAGTCGGCGATCATCAATTTTGCCTTTGCTGCAAGGAGAACTGTCATTTGTATGCATATAGAGATGCAAAAAATAATGGATACACTATAAAAACCATGATAATGTCAGCATCATATAGAACTTGGGCAAAGAACAGGCCTAGATGATGTCATCATGCTATTAGGTCCTTCAAATCCTTTGATTTTGCACTTATGCGATTTCTTCATTCGCTTTTGCATTTTGCATATCAAATTGCTTTGCATGTGTCTTTGTATCTCATTTTGTATATGCTTTTGTATGTGCAATTGTATATACAATACAATGGCCAACATAGAAAAGTGGACCTTAACCTTTGTATCACCTTTTGCATATATGCCCTTGCCACATATCATCACTCCATTGGTCACTGAGCTGAAACTGGGACCTACCACTACATCCTCCTTATCGGCCATCAAAAAGACCTCAAACTGAGCCAGCGATACACATTGTCTTGCCAAAAATCCATTGTATGTGTCTTTGTACATCGCAATTGTATATGAGATACAATTGCATGTACATACAATGTGGAACTCAAAGGATTATCAACCATATTGGATTATTGAAATAGGTCCCATATTGTATCTTTGCTTTTGCATATGACTTGGCATATACATGCACTTCAACATATGAACTACGGACCCCACCACTGAGTTTGCCAAATTTAATTTCCCAGTCGGGTCCGCATTGTATATCCATGTTGTATCTAACTTTTGTATATGCAATTGTATATATGATTGTATATGGGATGATACAATCGCATATACATACAATAGGTGGACCTCAACTTTTTATAAACCAAATTGAAATTAACATCGGGTCTGGCCTTGTATCTTACCTTATTGTATGTTGCACCTTTTTGACCTTGTATATGCAATATACAACTACGGACCCCAATGGACTATCTGTCATATTCAATTCCCCAGTCACATCCGGATTGTATGTATACCCTTTTGCATCTCCTTTTGTATATCGCATATACAATACGAATATACAAACAAAACTACATACAATCACTTGTACATACAAACATTGCATCTGACCTTTTGTATCTCCCCCTTGTGTATTGCCTTTGTATCTGTACTTGTATCTACCCTTTGTATGTGACTTTGTATATGCACTTGTATCTATCCTTTGTATATGCAAATATACAATGCGAACATACATACAAAGATGCATACAATTGCATCTGCCTTTCTAAAACAAAATGCATACTCTTTTAGGTCTGGGGATTTTATCTCAGGATTGTATACGCCATTGTATATAAGATTGTATGTACAAAGATACAATCACATATACATACAAAAAATAGACACACCTTTTGTATGTCCCCCTTGTATATCACATATACATGAAAAATGGCTAAGTATAAAACTGAGAAATCTCTGCGATAGAAAACAATTGGAGACAAAAGGTTTCTAGGTTTTTTGGGGTTTTCTTAAAGGAATTTCTAGGCAAGTTTTTTGGGATGTTTCTCAAGGAATAGCATCAGTAATTGAAAGATTTAAGCTTTGTAGGGTCATTTTCTAAAGGATATTCAAGGAATATACAAGATGAACTATTTAACTCTGGACAGAGGAAAATAGGTCAACAATTTGGTGACCTCTCAGGGGTGGTTTCCTACTAAACAAATTGATCAGTGGCCTTATACATCCATTGGGCATGGAGTCAAAAGAGACTGCAACAAGAATAGAGGAGCTGGAACACTAAGCAAGCTACCAAGCCAAAACAAAAAACAACAAGCAAGCATGTATCTCCTAATGAGAATACAGCAAAGTGCAAGGGTACTTATTAAAAGGAAACCTAAAACTGAAATAAAACCTACTCTAACCCTAAACTAACTAGTTAGAGGTGACCTTAAACAGAGCCATTAACTGGTTCTTGAAAGTAACTTCCCTTCCTTAACAATTTACAATGTTTCTCATGCATGTGGGAAGTTAAAAAATGGTGAGGGAGGGATGGACATATGACAAATTGATAAAACATCCCCCACAAAATGGAGATAAACTCACCTATCCACCTAGACTGATTGCTGATGTTGCTAACTTGTGGTGAATAAATAAGTTGATCCCACCCATTTTGATGCTCAACTTCATGCTTAGAGGTAAGTATGACAATTGGTGACTCCTCTTGATGTGTCTCCAGCTGGGCTAGATACCTAATTGGGAATCCCCTTGAAGTGACATGTAAATCATCATGGTCGATCTCATGTCTCTGTTCTGATTCTTTCTCTTCTTACCGGTCTAAAAACTCTAGCTCTTGTATCTCAATTAGAGATATGGTTGTCTCCACCTCATGAACAAGATGCTCATGATTTTCTAACTTAGGCTTAGAAAATGAGCCATGCACATGCTCAAAAGAGAAGACCTCCCTACCAAGAAGTTGATATCGCTACTGGATAATAAAGAACAAATCTTCAATTTGCTGCTAGCCATGTTCAGTCTCCTCATTATTTTCAATAAAGCATGGAAACTGCTCAAGCATATCAGCATCATCAACCTTTGCGTCATCTAGCATAGGGCAACATGCTTGCCCTTCTTTATGGTTTGGAACTTCACTGTCATGCTTAGCCTCAACCTGCAACAATCCGCCATCATTTTCACAATGCCCATGTTGTTGCATAGCCACAACCAGTTGCCCGTCCTCTTCATCTTCAACATAATCAGGTAGTTCATGAAGCAGGGTAGCATCATCCACTTGTGCAGTGACCTTAACAACTTTTTCCCCTATGCCTCCATTCTTTGACTGCAGCTCCATTGGATTGTGTTTAAGTTGCCTCTACAGCTGAAGGTTTTCCCCATGCACTCTTTACATTCCAACCTTTTTTGCTTAATCGGATGCATGAGAAAAGGCCTCAAAAGAACTAAAGTCTAGAGGACTCAATCCCTTATTTGGGTTAATTGTACTCACGGGTGCAATAGGTTCAAACAATTCTATCTCTGTAAGTGTAGGAACAAACTACTCATTAGTTTTATCTTCTTCCACCTCCCCTTTTGGCTCATCTTTCTAATTATCTTGGTAGACAACAGGTCCACCCTTGAGGATTGAAATAGCATCAGGGAAAGAAGCCTAAATATCTTCTTGAATTTCTTGGAGGGGAGAGGGTTCTTGAAAAATTTGTTTCTGGGGAGTGATAATTTGAGTTTGCACAAGAACAGGGGCTTGTGTAGGCTAAGGGTTTCTAAAACTTGGGATTTTAAAACTGGGAAGTAGTTTTGGAGGCGCAGATGGATTATCCTGCCTGAAGATTGGAATCTTAAATTTTGGGGCTTCTTCTATAACAGGCTGACTAGGTGTGAAAGGGAGAGGATGTTTGAAATTGGGAATATGAGAGAAATGTTTTACTTTGAGCTCTTGCACTTGAGCAAGCAACTGTTTTATATGTTTCTCCTTGGCTGCAAGTTGCATGTTCAAGCATTCTTCCTAATACACCCTTCTATTTTCTGCCTCCTACTGGTAATAAGAAATTTGATAGGACAACTCCTCTTGATGCATCTTATATTGTGCTTCTCTATCTATTTATAAAATCTACCTTTGGAAATCCAGTAACAAACTCTCCAAATCAGCATCATTTTGGGACTAACTAGGGAGGTTGCATGTTTGATTTGGAGAAGAATAGGTTTCACAAGGCTGACTATAGGAATGAACAGGCTGTAAATACAGATAAGCAAGAGTAGTTTGAAAATGCTCCTGCTGGTAATGCTAATCATAATGAGGTGAAGAGTTGTTTGGAGGCCAAAAGTCTAAATTTTCACGAAATGGAGGAGAAAAACCATTGTGGTGTTGATAACTAAACATTGCAAGGGTAAAGCATGAGGCATAGGCAAGTCTAAATACCAAATTAAGAATGAATATGGACAATAGGGGCTTGAAACACTAGGATGTGAGTTAGAACACTAAATAGAGTCACCAGGTGTTGAGAAAATAGTTTCAAATGATAGAAAACTAACAAGTAGCACCAACCTCATTAGTTGCTTGTACCTAGACTACTCATTAGTTGCTTGTACTTGGACTATTGAAACTAGCTAATGCTTCACTTGTAGAGTCACCAGGTGTGTGAATATTACCTCTACAGGCTGATGTTGTTGACATACACACCAAATATCAACAATGAATAAAGGACTTGTAGACTATGATAGTCTAATCTGTCCCATCGGGCATGCCAGAAATTGTTGTCATGTAGAATTGCACCCTGCTTGGAGAGAGTCCAACCATTCTAATGACACAATGGGAATGATCTCGAAGTGTGGGACCTTGCGAACTGAGATCAGACCTTTGGAGAAGGCTGACTTCCTAGCTGATTATCACCTAAAATTACTGGATTTGCAGAGGAAAAAGGAGAAGGAATGCTTTTAAAATGAAAGATAAAACTGGAAAACTTGAAAATAAGGGTGATGCACCAGATTCATTGAGTAATGGTGATCTTGGTGTAGACACAGTGATGATCTCAATCATGAAGGGAGATCCACCCAGACTTATGAGACTGATTGAGGCTTCAGTATGAAGGTCAAACCTACAGAGGAGCCATTTTACTCATAGGATAGACTATAACTCCAATTAAAACATAGAAATTAGGACACAAGAGAGGCAAGAAATCATGCATATATTAATCATGAAGGCTAGAAACCATTACATTATAGAAAATTTAGTAGCAAAAGTCGACCCAGTATAGCTACTCACATTCATTAGTGGATAAAAGGAAGACAACAGAGGCCGGATTTAGGCACAGTGAGTCACATTCCCATACCCTACAATTACACTAAGAGGTCTGACTATAGAAAAAGGGCAAGATAATAGCCCAAAATAAAACCATCCATCTTTGTTACATCTCATGTTTATGCATATATAGCATTTTGCATTTGACCTAAGTCAGTTATAATCAATTCTCCCCATGGGCTCTGTTAGAAAATATCATCGCCAGAAGGGACGTCCACCTGCAAGAAGTTATGGAATGAAATATCTGGAACAAGGCAGGTGGAAGATATTTTGGGCCTTGAATGTGAGCAGCTCAATCATCTATCTTCAATAATGAATACATAAAATATCTGAAGCATGGCAGTTGAGAGATCAGATTTGTATTGATGGCAGATGGGACATATCACCCCTTGACAAAGCTTTTACAACACTTTAAATCCTTGCTCATTTGAATTTCTACATCCTCACTCATTGGGATCATCTACACAATTGAGCTATGTATCCGTATAATCTGTCTTTGATTTTTCCCTGTTTGATCGAATTTGCATTTTTGGCTTCTAAGTCAGTGACCGTCAATTTTGTCTTCGCTGCAAGGAGAACCATCATTTGTATGCATACAGACATACAAAAAAAATGGATACATTGTAAAATCTATGATGACGTCAGCATCATATAGAACTTGGGCAAAGAATAGGCCTGGATGACGTCATCATGGTATCAGGTCCTTCAAATCCTTCGATTTTACACTTATATGATTTCTTCATTCGCTTTTGCATTTTGCATATCAAATTGCTTTGCATGTGTCTTTGTATCTCCCTTTGTATATGCTTTTGTATGTGCAATTGTATATACAATACAATGGCCAACATACAAAAGTGGACCTTAACCTTTTTATAACCTTTTGCATATATGCCCTTGCCACGTGTCATCACTCCTTTGGTCACTGAGTTGAACTGGGACCCACCGCTGCATCCTCCTTATCGGCCATTGGAAAGAGCTCAAACTGAGCCATTGATACACATTGTCTCACCGAAAATCCATTGTATGTGTCTTTGTACATCGCAATTGTATATGAGATACAATTGCATGTACATACAATGCGGAACTTAAAGGATTACCAACCATATTAGATTATTGAAACAGGTCCCATCTTGTATCTTTGCTTTTGCATATGACTTGGCATATACATGCACTTCAACATACGAACTGCGGACCCCACCACTGAGTTTTCCAAATTTAATTTCCCAGTCGGGTCCGCATTGTATATCCATGTTGTATCTAACTTTTGTATATGCAATTGTATATGGGATGATACAATCGCACATACATACAATAGGTGGACCCAAACTTTTTATAAATCAAATTAAAACTAACATCGGGTCTAGCCTTGTATCTTACCTTCTTGTATGTTGCACCTTTTTGACCTTGTATATGCAATATACAACTGCGAACCTGGTGCAGGAGCACCATTTGTAAAAAATGGACAATTATTAAAATCTAGGCTTTAGTTTTGAGTTTTGCATAAAATAAGGTCTTAAAAGACCATTTATTATTGTAATAAATCCTATTTGAGGCATTTTTGTAGTAGGGGTAATTATAGGACTAGGGTCTTTAAGTTTTTGCTTAAGTTTAGTATTTTCTATTTTGGTAGCCTTAGTGGAGAGGCTATTTTTATCCTTTCTTTTTGAGTTTTCTAGATAGAGGAGGAGTGGAGTGAAGTTATATATTGTACAAAAATCCTTTTTATATGATATACAGGTCATGGAAGAAGGAAATGAAGCTTTTGGAATGAAGGAAATAAGATAAAATGATTTGTTTTGCTGTTCTAGCTCAGTTTTTCTACATTTTTTGTTTGTTCTTTGCACTTGTATAGCTTGGTACAGCCCTGTAGCATCCTAAAACATACATGGTTGGATGGGGTATTGGATTACCTTTCTTTTTCATATATGTTTATGGTCTGGTCTCATGTTTTGTAGATTTTATGCTCATTTTACTAAAAATAGTCCAATAACCTAGGTTTTGACAGTCCTAGAGAGATTTTATGTTTTTGAGTGCCATGACCATGCCAAAATGGCACAAAATGGTGGAATGATAGGTTTTTATGTCCTTCAAATTATTTCTTCACTTGTGGAGTAAACAAATAAGTGTTATTGGCGTTTTGAAAAGTTCTTATTGCTGTAATTTCCTATTTTTTAGGAAGAATGAGGGTTTCTAGTTTGCATGTTTGAATTTGATCAGATAAGTGAGGGTCCTGATCAAACAAATGGTGGATTCCTCTATTTTAGTACATAAATAAAGACTGGCCATTGAGTTTTGGTAAAAATTTGGTGATCTTCAGGCACCTCCTTTGTAAAAGTGACCTAATTAGGTAAATTACCAGAATTACCAATCATTTTTAAGGCCTTATGTTGCAAAATAATCATACCTTCATAAAATATATGTTATGTAAGGGGATAATGGGTACTCAAAAGAGGTTTTAGTTCATGGGTTTGAGTTGTTTTGTGAAAGTTATACCAAAAATACTTCATTTGTTGTCCTAATTAGGCCTAGGAACAACATGTACAATCCATTTTTGAGGATTTCAGTCCAAAACAACCTACCCTGTATATTAGATATGTTGTGAAGGGGCTTAATGGGTATTCAAAAATGTAATATTTTCATGGGTTTGTCTTAGTTTCTGCAAGTTATGCCCCAAAAACCCTATTCTGAGGGCTACAAGCAAAGTCGAACTAGTTGTGAAGGGACAATAGGAAAAACAAGTTACTAAGTTGTTTTTATGAGTTTGGTGAGTATCCCCTAGTCATTTTAGTGTGGTCCAAGGTGGTTGGGAGGTTTTGTGGGTAGCTTATGCATTCAAACCATAAAATGGCATCTTTTCCTAGTCTTAAAGCAATGCATTCTAAGAGGACAGTCAAGACAATGTGTGAACAGTCAAGTGATAAATGAAACCTTGCATTTGTGTGCTACCTCTACCTCTGCATCAAGTGGTATCAGAGCATAGGAAATATGTTTCTTGAGAGTTGAAGGTTGGAGTTTGAGCAAAGTGGAATCTGAGAAGTCAAGATGCCTCCTAAAGGAAGTTCAGTTGCAAGAAAGATTGATCAGTAGGCTAGAGAGCTAGAAGCCTTGAAGAAGGAGATTGCTACATTGAAGTCTAAAGCTGGAGGCACCATGAGTGAAAGTGATTTTGAAGAAGAAGAAGAAACTTCTGGTGAAGAAGAAGAGTTGGATCCAGAGGATGTGAGGATGGTAAAGTTTTTGAAAGCTGTGAAAGGTGATGGACATAGAAAAATGGATTTGCCAATGTATGGAGGAAAACTAGATGGTGAAGAGCTATTAGACTGGATAGGAA
Source organism: Cunninghamia lanceolata (assembly GCA_027924645.1). Classification (NCBI taxonomy): domain Eukaryota; kingdom Viridiplantae; phylum Streptophyta; class Pinopsida; order Cupressales; family Cupressaceae; genus Cunninghamia; species Cunninghamia lanceolata. The sequence continues at coordinate 19,943,258 of BSBN01001281.1, forward strand.
CCATGGAAAATTACTTTGAAAGTGAATAGATAGATGAAAATCGCAAGGTGAGGAAGGCTAAAACCAAACTGAAAGGACATGCTTTGCTATGGTGGAACTTTGTGCAAGAGGAAAGACAGAAACAAGGGAAGAATAAGATCACTTCTTGGGAGAAAATGAAGGCAAAACTAAAAGGTAAGTTCCTTCCTGGTGACTATAATGTTCAATTACTGAAAAGATTACAAAATCTTAGGGAAAAGGACTTAGATGTGCAAGCATACAATGAGGAGTTTTATAGGTTAAGTATAAGGACAAAGCATAAGGAGGATGAGGAAGAAAGAGCGGCTAGATATCTCAATGGCCTAAGGTATAACATTCAAGATAAAATTAGTTTATTGGCACCAAAAATAGTGGAACAATGTTTTCAAATGGCAATAAGAGTAGAAGAAAAACTCAAGAGGAGATAAGAGAAGGAAACAAGAGGAAGATGCAGTACTTCTAGGGGCAGAGGTACATTTTCAACACCAAGACAATCCAAAGAAGATTTTGAATATGCTGATAAGAGTAAAGAACAAGCACCTAAGTCTAGAGGAGGATGGAGAGGTGGAAGAACAAGTTTAGGGGTAGATATGCAGATCAAGGAAGAGGTTCAAATGTGTTTACTGGAAAGTGCTATCACTATGGTGAGTTTGGTCATCCAGCTTATAAGTGCCTTGACAAGATTGGTACTACTTCAAGTGGAGGTGAAAGAAGAGGTAAAAAGAGAGTCCAAATTGTACAAGAAGATGAAAGAGAAAGTGTCCATGCTGCACCAAAGGTGGGTGAATCATTGATGGTGAGAAGACAACTCTTGAAGACATCTAGGGAGAAAGAGCTAATTCAAAGAAGAGCCTTGCTTAGGACAGCCTGCAGATGCAAAAATAAGGTATGCAAAGTAGTAGTTGATTTTGGATGCACTGATAATATGGTATCTAGTGATATGGTGGACAAATTGAACTTGCAAAGAGTGCCTATAGAAAAACCTTATCAAGTGTCTTGGGTTAGTGAAAATCAAACCATTTTGGTGAGTGAACAAGCTACTATTGAATTTCAAATTTGTCAATATAGAGATAAAGTTATTTGTGATATTCTACCTATGAGTTGTTGCCATGTTTTACTTGGAAGGCCTTGGCAATTTGATAGGTCAACAATGTATAATGGGAGACAAAATACATATAACATTGAAAAGGATGGGAGATCATTCATTCTAACTCCATTGGTTGAAGAGGTAAGAGAGCAAGGTGAGATCATCATGATAGGGAGAAAAGAATATGTGAGCAATGAGGAAGGTGAGAGTGTGAAATTTGTAGCCAAGTCATAGTTTGATGCTGTTGGGACAACAAATGAGAAGGAAAAACACAATATGCAGACAGAGATGAAGAAGAATGGTTTTGTATGGAAAGAGGAGAGCAAATTTGAAGTACAAGAAGGCATATTGATAGGGATAGTCATGTGTCCTATGGTAAGGTAGCCTAGTGATGTTGAAACTTGTAGGGCAGTGAAAGAGAGGACAGTGAATCATGAGGATAGAAGGACAGTGGATTGGGATGCTGGTTGGACAGTGGAAAAGGTAGGTGCAGATCTGACAAAGACCACCAAATACATTGCTACAAATGTTAAGGAGACTGGCAGAGAAGAAAGGACAGTTGACAGTGAAAAATATGCAAATAGCATGAGCATTGGACAATGGTCTAAATAAGAAGAGAAGAGGGAAGTGATGGAAGTAGGAGAAAGCTTGTATATAGACGTAAGGGGAGATTTGACATCAGAGTTTGGTGATAAGGTGGAACAGCACCCCACAAAATAGTACACATAGTTAGAACATGTCTCAAGGGAAGCTAAATGGAAGAATGTCAAGGACAGTCATAGTCAAGTACACAGTGAACCTATTATAGGCAAGAGTGAAGATCAGAGCCATGAAGAACACAAAGGAGCACAAGATGCAGTACTTTTTCCAGGAGACTTAGAAAACTTCAAAATTGGGGTGTATGGTGCAGGAGCACCATTTGTCAAAAATGGACAATTATTAAAATCTAGGCTTTAGTGTTGAGTTTTTCATAAAATAAGGTCTTAAAAGACCATTTATTATTGTAATAAATCTTGTTTGAGGCATTTTTGTAGTGGGGGTAATTATAGGACTAGGGTCTTTAAGTTTTTTCTTAAGTTTAGTATTTTCTATTTTGGTAGCCCTAGTGGAGAGGCTATTTTTTAGCCTTTCTTTTTGAGTTTTCTAGATGGAGGAGGAGTGGAGTGAAGTTATATATTGTAAAACATACCTTTTCATATGATATACAGGTCATGGAAGAAGGAAATGAAGCTTTTGGAATGAAGGAAATAAGATAAAATGTTTTTTTTTTTGTTGTTCTAGCTCTGTTTTTCACATTTTTTCTACGTTTGTTTGCTATTCTTTGCACTTGTACGAACTGGTACGGCCCTGTAGCACCCTAAAACATACATGGTTGGATGGAGTATTGGATTAACTTTCTTTTTTATATAATTTTATGGTCTGTTCTCATGTTTTGTTGATTTTATGCTCATTTTACTAAAAGCAGTCCAATAACGTATGTTTTGACAGTCCTAGAGAGAAATTTTATGTTTTTGAGTGCCATGACCATGCCAAAATGACACAAAATGGTGGAATGATAGGTTTTTAAGTCCTTCAAATGATTTCTTCATTTGTGGAGAAAACAAATAAGTTTTATTGGTGTTTTGAAAAGTTCTTACTGCTGTAATTTCCTATTTTTTAGGAAGAATGAGGGTTTTAAGTTTGTATGTTTGAATTTGATGAGATAAGTGAGGGTCCTGATCAAACAAATGGTGGATTCCTCAATTTTAATACATAACTAAAGACTGTCCATTGAGTTTTGGTAAAAATTTGGTGATCTTGAGGCACCTCCTTTGTAAAAGTGACCTAATTAGGCAAATTACCAGAATTACCAGTCATTTTTAAGGCCTTATGTTACAAAAAAATCATACCTGCATGAAATATATGTTATATAAGGGGATAATGAGTAGTCAAAATAGGTTTCATTTCATGGGTTTGAGTCATTTTATGAAAGTTATGCCAAGAATACTTCATTTGTTGTCCTTATTAGGCCTAGGAACAGCAGGTACAATCCATTTTTAAGGATTTCAGTCCAAAACAACCTACCCTGTATGTTAGATATGTTGTGGAGGGGCTTAATGGGTATTCAAAAAGGTAATTTTTTCATGGGTTTGGCTTAGTTTCTGCAAGTTATGATATAAAAACCCTATTCCAAGGGCTACAAGCAAAGTCGAACTAGTTGTGAAGGGGCAATGGGAACAACAAGTTACTAAGTTGTTTTATGAGTTTGGTGAGTATCCCCTAGTCATTTTAGTGTGGTCCAAGGTGGTTGGGAGGTTTTTTGGGTAGCTTATGCATTGAAACCATGAAATAGCATCTTTTCCTAGTCTTAAAGCAATGCATTCTAAGAGGACAGTCAAGACAATCTGTGAATAGTCAAGTGGTAAATGAAACCTTGCATTTGTGTGCTACCTTTGTCTCTACATCAAGATCCGAATGGACTATCTGCAACATTGAATTCCCCAGTCATGTCTGGATTGTATGTATACCCTTTTGCATCTCCTTTTGTATATCGCATATACAATGCGAATATACAAACAAAACTGCATACAATCACTTGTACATACAAACATTGCATCTGACCTTTTGTATCTCCCCCTTTTATATTGCCTTTGTATCTGCACTTGTATCTGCCCTTTGTATGTGACTTTGTATATGCATTTGTATCTGCCCTTTGTATCTGCAAATATACAATGCGAACATACATACAAAGATGCATACAACCGCATCTGCCTTTCTAAAACAAAATGCATACTCTTTTAGGTCCACGGATTGTATCTCAGGATTGTGTATACCATTGTATATAAGATTGTATGTACAAAGATACAATCACATATACATACCAAAAATAGACAAACCTTTTGTATGTCCCCCTTGTATATCGCATATACATGAAAAATGGCTAAGTATAAAACTGAGAAATCTCTGCGATAGAAAACAATTGGAGACAAGGTTTCTGGGTTTTTCTGGGTTTTCTTCAAGGAATTTCCAGGCAAGTTTTTTGGGATTTTTGGAAAGGCAAAGCATGGGTAATTGAAATATTTAAGCTTTGTAGAGTCATTTTCTAAAGGATATTCAAGGAATATACAAGGTGAACTATTTAACTCTGGATAGAGGAAAATAGGTCAACAATGTCATCACTGATGAAGAATACTATGTTGTATGCCTCCAAGAACTTGAGCTATTGGATGAACGGAACCTCAACGCCCTTAATCACCTCCAACCATACCAAAATTAGCTTCGCAGATCCTACAACAAGAAGATCCGTGCTAGGTAGTTTGTAGTAGGAGATCTGGTCCTGAAGAATATCAAAGGAATCTATCTAAGTGAGAAAAGAAAGGGAAATTTGAGCCTAATTGGCAAGGACCCTACATTGTCATTGCAAAGTATGGCTCTGGAGCATATCACCTCTCCACCCTTAAAGGAGAAGAACTAGAGGAGCCCATGAATATCATTCACTTGAAATGGTTCCATAATTAGTTTTCTGAATACCCCATGTCAAAAATACAAAAAAATTAGAAAATCTAAAAAAATTACAAAAAAATAGTGAAGAGAAATAATCCATCCTATGGTGAAAACCACTCCTTGTGGCACCTTGGATAAGTACCCTAATGAAAACCTACTTGTAGGTGTCATGTGTAGGTTCAAACTCGATCCATTATTCAAATCACCTTCCCATTTTCACCCGCACTATCCACTCCACCTATCCCCTTGTCTGAGCTTCAGAATAAAACCATCATCTGTGCTTCCATTGTCCATCATTCCCAAGACATCTCTCATCTCCCAATTACTTAATTTCCATCTTTCCACATCACCATTGCGTCACTCACTCTACCCTCCTATTCATCCATGACCTTGGTCCCTTTAATGTTTTCGCCACATCACAGCCTTTATTACACCAACACCATCCCCTACCTATCGTAGTTCTTTGTACCATGATACCCATTGACAAACTAACATCCTCATCATCTACACCACACCTCGTCATTCCACATGAACCAATGTCTATCCTTACATCATCAAGTCTCCCATAACTACATATCATCATCACCCACATTGTAATGTGGCTTGATCCCATGGATATAGGGTATGTAGGTAGTCTGGAATATGAAGGAAGTATCCAGTATGCAGGTACATAGAATGCACCCATCCAACCCATTTGGATGGTCCCACTTTTTTGAGCTCATTGATTACACTTGACCTAGCATCAATATACTTGTTGGGCATCTCATCAAAGCATAACACTCTCACAAAAAATCTTTCACCAACATGTTGTCTTTTCCATAACCAATAGCACGTATCACTCTACCGATCCTTAGTTTAATCCATCATCGATTCTTGTCCTAGGATGCATCCTTCCTACAATGGGCAAAAATCATCAATCCTCCATCCATCTTTTGGTAAGAGATACAATGGCTGTGTGTTTTGAGTTAGTCAGTCTTTTGGTCTTTGTTTTTTATTTTGTGCACCATTCCTACATTGTATCAAAGCTATCTTGATCTCATTATATTATGACATGTGGAGAAAAATCTAGAATGGGGCATAGTCATTGTTTTCGTATGTCGTGCTTGTGGGAGGTTCGCATTACTCTGTCTTAGTATTCATATCTTGTGGACCATAGGGTTGGTTCTAGCATATTAATCTCCTTTTACATCTAAGGTTCCGCATACCTCTAGTGTATTAAGAATTTATGCTATGAGTCCCCTTCCCTCGTCTAGACAAGGTTGTACTATTATGGACATGTATGGATTCATCCTATTGTTTGTAGTGTCTAGTCCCATGCATGGATGCCTTGCATCTTGGTTCCACATAACTTGGTGCATAAAATCCTATGCTATATCAATAGTAGCACTCAATTTTATTATCATTGGTAGAATATCTTAATATGACATTGTTCCTTGCATTTGTATCCACCCTCATCACCCCATCCCTCTCATGTTGCCTCAAGATTCATTAGCACTTACAATCACATTCCCCCTATTTCTACCATCCACTCATTTCCCATCATTTTGTGAACATTTATAGGGTTCTATTGGTGTGTCATGATCACCTATCATTCTATATCACAAACATGTCAGTAGCCCATCCTGCATCACAAATGCATTAGAATGTATCTACATACCATCATATATCATATGCACATATTGGCATTATACATAAAATCATCTATCCTAATACATATATGCATACGCTCCATCCTGCATCCAACTACATGTCAAATCATAACATCCCACATCTCAAACATCATAAACATATACATAACACATTACATCATACATCCATCCATACATCATATACATATCATAACATATAAATCCATCATATAAGTACATCCATACATGCATCCAATCACAAATACCACAACATAAATCAATGCATTCATCCATAACACATAGTACATCAATCGAACAATTCATCTCATATATATCTCAAAAAGGTGATCATGATACAAAATGAGGTCCTCAGACCTATCAAAAAATAGTACATGTATACATCATCCCCCTAGGTAGAGCTATCCCTGTCCATGTCCCTATCCTTGTCCTTGTCCCTGTCCCTGCACCTAGGCCTGACCCCATCCTGCTAACCCTATCTCGAGCCAATGCCCCTAAGCCATCACATTCCCCCATTGCCGTGTCCATACCAATCATACAAATAATACAAAAAAAAAAAACCAAAGAGGGGCACGGATTAGCACCCAATGGGTGCCAATGCACCAGAGGGGCACGAATCAACACCTAGCCAAGTTGATCAGTGCCCAATAGGTGCCAATGCACTGGAGGGGCATGAATCAATGCTCAACCTGGTGCATCAATGCCTAATAGAGCCAATGTGCCGGAGGGGCACGAATCAGCGCCCAACCTGACGGATTAGTGCCCAATAGGCACCAATGAGTCGGAGGGGCACAGATTAGTGCCCAACACAACAGATTCCCCACCCCAATTACAATTGTGTCAAAGCCACCACTACATATTCACATTCATTCCTTTATGATGAAATTTCATCACAACATTTCATTTCATTCATCCCTGGACATCAATAGATGTTCCCAAACATAGTCTTCCTAAGGTTGAAACATAGGGAGAAATTGTCGAAGCTTGACTGTATCACAAGTACAAATCTAGACCAAGAGACCTTGATATCAATCACAACCTAAGATTAATACCTCAAGGCTAGTTTAAGTCCATACTTCGAAGTGAATTTGGAAATTCATGAGTTCACTTTAATCAATCATCCTTCCAAGTGAAGCATGAAACTCATGGCTTCACCTTAATCAATCATTTCATTCACACCTCAAGGTCTTGACAAATCTAATTTGTGCTTTGAAAGGTCATTAGTAGATGAGAGTACCCTCTTGGAGCTAGACTTTTCGAAGACTAATATCATTAGCTTCTATCATAGTCTAGGCCTCATCACCTTCCATTGACATCCGCACAGCATCCCACAATTCACAAGTCTCATTTGGTAAATACACGTTTGTAAACGAAGAGAAAGGGAGTAGATCCTCCTTGCATCCCTCATTCTAACCATTCTACACATTCCCACCAACACATTCATTCTTGACACCTTCATTCTAATCAACATCCTAATAATTATTATTGTCATTTCTACATCATATCACAATCATAGCCTACTCATAGCTTCATCACTCAATATCTATTCCCTTCTCTTTCACCTTTGACTGATACGTTTCATTTTGAGAGCACACCCGTGTTTGTCCAACCCGCTTATCCTCTCGAGGGGGCATCATCATCCCATTATTATCCTTTTCGTCTATCCATTTCCTTATCTTTTTTGAAATGATGTTACTCTACACAAATCTCATCATCTCAAACATCATCTCAAAGAGGGGCAAAATGTAGACACCTGAAAATGATCACAACCAACTTCATCCATGAGCACATTCAACTCTGCACCTTTATCATATCATAAAAATCAAATTCCTCTAATATAGTTTGAAAATTAAATATTTTTTACTATAGTTCATTCCAAAAATTAAATAAATTATCATATTTATTTAATTCCCTATTTTGTGTACTTTTTCTACTTTTTGTAAGCATAATTATTTTCTTCTAATCCATGTGCACATGAATTCATTTTAATTAATTCATTATTACAAGCCCCCATGTTTCTAAAAGTCCACTTGTCATCCAATGTACACACATGTACATGACAAGTGGTACTTTGGAAGCATGGGCAAATCTTTCAAATTCAGTACATTTGTCCTATTTCTTCCAGCCCACTCCATATGTCACTATTCCTTCCAATTTAAAATTCCATGTGGCACTATTTGAACACTATTCTAATTTTAAATTCCACTTGTCCTCTCCATGGAATTTAAAATTCTTCACAAAGTCCAAGCCTTATCTTTTCATATATGAGTCCTTACATGTCATACACCTACTCAATCCTATCCATCCATCCATTTAAACTTGCATTCTCATCCATTGATCATTTCTTGAATCTTAGGGCAACATTCTCATCCAATCTAATCATGCCATTTCTCCAATTTTCTTTTCTTGAGGATCCTCAAGCAATCTCAACCATTGATCCTTCAAATTGATCTTAGCCCTCCAATCCAACCTCCAAAAATCTATAAATTGAGGCCTCCACCTCCCGTTTGGAACAAGTCATTTTATGCAAGAAAACTATGCCAATTTGAGTGCTCAACATATAGAATTAGTTCAATTCTAACATAGTTTAGTAATAGCATTTCATAACTTAGGGCATATCACTACTAATAGACTTATTTAGGGTACAATTAGATAGTTAGTTTGTTAGTAGTTTAGCCCAATCTCGAGGTCCCTTGGACTTGAGATTGGGTGCATTTAGGTGTAATTTGCATCCAGTTTAGGTCTCATTTTCATAGGCATATCACTACTAATAGACTCATTTAGGGCGCAATTAGATAGTTAGTTTGTTAGTAGTTTAGCCCAATCTTGAAGTCCCTTGGACTTGAGATTGGGTGTATTTTAGGTGTAATTTGCATCCATTTTAGGTCTCATTTTCAATCACAACTTGGGCTTAATACCTCAAGGCTAGTTTAAGTCCATACTTCGAAGTGAATTCAAAAATTCATGAGTTCACGTTAATCAATCATCGTTCCAAGTGAAGTCTGAAACTCACGGCTTCACCTTAATCAATCATTTCATTCACACCTCAAGGTCTTGACAAATCCAATTTGTGCTTTGAAAGGTCATTAGTAGATGAGAGTACCCTCTTGGAGCTAGACTTTTTGAAGACTAATATCATTAGCTTCTATGATAGTCTGGGCCTCATCACCTTCCATTGACATCCCCACAGCATCCCATAATTCACAAGTCTCATTTGGTAAAGACACGGTTGTAAACGAAGAGAAAGGGAGTAGATCCTCCTTGTCATCCCTCATTCTAACCATTCTACACATTCCCACCAACACATTCATTCCTGACACCTTCATTCTAATCAACATCATAATCATTATTATTGTCATTTCTACATCATATCATAATCATAACTTACTCATAGCTTCATCATTCAATATCCATTACCTTCTCTTTCACCTTTGACCGATACGTTTCATTTCAAGAGCATACCCATGTTTGTCCAACCCACTTATCCTCTCAAAGGGGCATCATCATCCCATTATTATCCTTTTCCTCTATCTATTTCCTTAGCTTCTTTGAAATGATGTTACTTGACACAAGTCTTATCATCTCAAACATCATCTCAAAGAGGGGCAAAATGTAGACACTTGAAAATGGTCACAACCAACTTTATCCATGAGCGCATTCAACTCTAGTCCATCTGCATCACTTCATCTAATCCAATTATTAATTAAATAATTTTTAATTATTTAATTAATTTATTCTGCACCTTTATCATATCTTAAAAATCAAATTCCTCTACTATAGTTTGAAAATTAAATATTTTTGACTATAGTTCATTCCAAAAATTAAATAACTTATCATATTTATTTAATTCCTTATTTTGTACACTTTTGATTACTTTTTGCAATCATAATTATTTTCTTCTAATCCATGTGCACATGAATTCATTTTAATTAATTCATCATTACAAGCCCCCATGTTTCTAGAAGTCCACGTGTCATCCAATGTACACACATGTACATGACAAGTGGTACTTTGGAAGCATGGGCAAATCTTTCAAATTCAGTACATTTGTCCTATTTCTTCCACCCCACTCCATATGTCACTATTCCTTCCAATTTAAAATTCCATGTGGCACTATTTGAACACTATTCTAATTTTAAATTCCACTTGTCCTCTCCATGGAATTTAAAATTTGACACAAAGACCAAGCCTTACCTTTTCATAAATGAGTCCTTACATGTCATACACCTACTCAATCCTAGCCATCCATCCATTCAAACTTGCATTCTCATCCATTGATCATTCCTTGAATCTTGGGGCAACATTCTCATCTAATCTAATCATGTCATTTGTCTAATTTTCCTTCCTTGAGGATCCGCAAGAAATCTCAACCATTGACCCTTCAAATTGATCCTATCCCTCCAATCCAACCTCCAAAAATCTATAAATTATGGCCTCCACCTCCCATTTGGAACAAGCCATTTTATGCAAGATAACTCTGCCAATTTGAGTGTTCAACATATAGAATTAGTTTAATTCTAGCATAGTTTAGTAATAGCATTTCATATCTTATAGCATATTAGTACTAATAGTCTCATTTAGGGTGCAATTAGATAGTTTATTAGTAGTTGAACCCAATCTTGAGGTCCCTTGGACTTGAGATTGGGTACATTTTAGGTGTAATTTGCATCCATTTTAGGTCTCATTTTCATAGGTAGACACTTGGTATATACCATTTTTATCCTAAAGAGGGTTCATTATCATTTTTACAATAAAAACTTGTCACCTACCACAAACCATAATAAATTTCACTATCCATCACCCATAATATATGCACACCCATTAGCCTTGATACTCAAGCAAGGCAAACCACACATCAAAAACATAGAGCTTTCATGCACAATCATAAGTAATACCACCTTTTGAAACACCCTGATACCTAAGTACCCTTGCCTCAACATATAGAGATATCATCTAGAATCATGCCTAAATAGGATAGATCTTTCTTGCATCTGACATAATCCAATATCAATCACATTTGTGGCAAGAGATTATGATCGCTTATTGGTTTTCTTTTGTCAGTTGGTCTTTTTCTTTTTGATTTATCTTTTGTCTCTATCTATTACTTATTCAAATGCCACCTTGATCTTTCTATATCTTGGTGTGTTAAGATTGGCATAGAATAGGGCATAGTCATTGATTTTCGTGTGCCATGTTTCATGGATGTTCTTATTACTCCAGCTAATATTTACCTTGTGTGTGTTGGAATAAGCTTTTTATGTACCAATTGTCCTTTGCATATAAGTTCAGTCAATACCTTTTGCGCAATTGGACTTTATCATGATCTAAGTTTTCTTCCTCACATATTTCAATACCTTTTGCATCAACTCCATGCAAAGGATAAAAAGTCACCTTGGTTCCTTATACCTTGGTGCATAGTATCCCTTATGCTATATTAAATAAAGGATTGCTCTACTCATGTCAATATATCTACTCCTCATAATAATTATATTTCTTCTTGCATCCATCTTTTTATCTTCTCCATTTTTTTCTCTATTTTGTTCTTCTTCTTCCACCAATGTTCCATATTTTATATAACCTTTTCTTCACATCCATTCATTTCGAGAGCACACCCGTATTCTTCTAACTTGTCAATCCTCTTGAGGGGGCATCATTCAACCTGCTAATTAATCTACTAAGTACTTCTACCTGATTGGGGCATCCTCATTTCTAATCCAATCATATTCTTCTAAACCAAAATCTTCTTCTGTCCAACAAATTAACCTCACTTCCCGACTTAGTTATTCATCTACCATACCTTCACATTAATTAAATAATTCTTAATTATTTGATTGATTTCATCTGTTGTTATGAAAATCACTCTACCTTACTCTTGTACGTTAATTAAATAATTATTAATTATTTAATTAAGTTAAGTTTTTTATTTCCTAGCATTAATTAAATAATTTTACAATTATTTAATTAATCCTTTCTTTCTTCTAATATTAAGTAAATAAACAAATTAATTTCTATTTTCTCCCCCACAAATAAATAAAATTAATATTTTATTTATTTTCCAACATTTCCATGTGCACCAAAAATTAAATAATTTAATTTTCCTCCATAATTTCCTCTCACCATAATTCACTCTTGTCTCACCATGATTCTCTCTCATCATTCCATCATTCACTCTCAATCAGATCTGCTAACAATTCAATCAAATTAGTTAACTAATAAGTCAATTTAGATAACAAATCAATCAATTTAGTCAACTCACCAATCAAGCTTGTTAACTCCCTTGATTCATGAGAGAACAAGGACACTTGTCACTCTCTCATCTATTTAATTCTCTCATTCAATTTCAACCAATTATCTTGCCAATCATTATCCACCATTGATCTTCATTTTTGGAAATCTATAAATAAAACTTCTTCCAAACCAAAGGATCATCTCTCATTTTCTCAAACTTAAGCTACTACATTTAATTCATTTTTAGTTATCAAAGTTATGCTATTGAGTTGAGAAATTAACATATCCATGTGAATCAAAGGAGCATATCCATTGGAGTTTGGGGGCACTTAAATATGCTTGATTGGTGAGGTAAATTGTGCTTGCAAAGGAAGCTATAAATGTTGTTTGATTATTTTATTTAGTTTGTCTTCATATGAAATTTTATGCTTCACAAAATGTATTATTTGGCATCAAATACTATGTGTCTGACTTAAGTCTTTGTGTCATTCATGGTTTCTGAAATTTAGAGGTGTTGTTTAGAGAAATCCTCTCCCTAATTTGTATGTCCTTTTAATTGATTGATAGTTTCAACACATAATAAAAGCATCTCTAGGATTGCATTTTCTAACTTTTATTTTTGTGATAAAGCTAACATGATTTTATTAAGAAAAAGGCCTTGGGCCCATTACATAGAAATAAGACTATCTTCAATGAAGATCATATAGCTGAAATTTAGTAAACATATCCATAAATAAAGATGCCACTCCCCAACTATAGAAATGAAATCATTTTAAAATAGTAATAACATCTTTTATGAATACCATGTGCATATCTAAGAAATCTATAGTTATAAAAATCAAACAACTGGCCACTGAGACAAATACAAAAATTAGAAAGGAATCAATAATATAGGAAAGTTTGATGAAACATAACTAAGATCTCCATGAACTAGTTGAATCCATTTGAAAACCTATTCAAAATTTAAGAAGAATTTTAAGTGGTTCCCATGTAGATAAATAAGAATGTTGAATTTATGAACTAAGAGTCACTAGTTGTACATAGAAACATTGTACTACCAATATAGAGTGCAAAGATCTTTCCAATTCCAAAGATCTCGATCTCTAAAGTGAATCTATATTTTTAATAAACTAGCCTAGAAACCCATAAAAGGCAAGTAGTCCAACGTTTAACATATCTTCCATAAAAAAAATGAGAACTGATTCAAATCTTTCTAACGCACTATTGGAGTTCATTAAAAATAAAAAGTTACTCAAGTCATTGCCCATAATTTAAAGATCTTAATAATCTCTTTAGAGACTTATGTTAGCAACTCAATCTACTGGATAATTTCTTTCCTAGTAAATCTAGTTAACTAACATTTACAAATTTATCAATAAGATCAATAACTTCTAAAAGAAGCATATAGAGTTCCCAATGCTTAACTCAATTTTTTGAACTCATGATAATTGTTCATGATGATCTTAATCATAACAACAATGATAAAATTTGCAAAGAAAACCTTATCTTCTTGAAAAGTATGACCAATTCAAGATGAATTGATGACTCCAGGTCTCTGTTGATTTGTTCATAATCTCTGACAATCTCTTTGTAGGTTTGATGTGAATTGTTGTTTTCCATTAGGGGCCTTACGTATGATTCAAAGTATTCATGTCTTGATATACAGATATTATTCTATTTTCCTTATGCTTTGTAAATTCTTAACAAAAGATGTTAAATATTATAATATTTAATAAGATCATGTAGATATTTATGATAAGTTTGATCAATTCTTCTGTCTATCACTCCGATTAAGATGATCCATAATTATTTTGATTAATTCTTCTGAAACTATCTTTGATTTACTTGACTTTGAATTAATCCTTGCTTAATTTTTCTTCTACACTTCAAATTACTCTAAATGATGTGCCTATAAGAAGATGTTTCCATGATTCTTATCATTATTTATGATTATTTGCATAATATTTGCTATTCTGTATGCACTTTGTCTAAATATTCCTATGATCTTCATGTATCTATGGATATCAACATATTTTGTGTTCTTCTTATCATTTTCAGTGTTCTGCAGTTATGATGATGATGATTTAATGAAATTTACTAAAATGAATGATGTTTGGTCACTAATCCACATATATCCTTGATACTTTTATGAAAGACAAGAAAGTCAAACCATATTTTCACTAGGTCATTCCACAACTACATATGATTGATGCAAATCTTCAAAGGGAAGGATAATAACAGCATTCATAGACTTAAGTGCACTCTAAGGGATGGAACAAATCAAAGGAATATCAAGATATCATCCACATATTATGCAGGATATATGATAATTTGTAATCACAAGTCTTCATCTTCATTAAGTATGCAAAAGGAGTATACATTTATAATTGACCTTGAGAATTGGTCATGACATTCAACAATCCAATCTCAATTAATCTTCCAATAATCTATAATTGAGATTCTCCATCCTTTTATTGAGAAAGGATGAGAATCGGTTACAAAAGATCCTACAATTAGGATTTATCTATTATAATCAACGGTTTACATTTCTTTGACCAAGTCAACATACAACCTATGTGGCACAAGTTTCCAGTTGGCAACTATCTATAAGGCATGAATGGATATCCTTTGACTTTGGATTTGGTCAATACAACCTCTTCGCCTCTCCTTCTATCAGAGTGAGCCTCTATATCTTCTTACTCGAATACATCATCCTCGTGCACCAACATTCCTGTTTCCAAATTCTAATGAAAGTCACATGGTCGCACAAAAGTGTCCACCTAGAGGTTACTTATCACTTGAGCTCTTTCCTTAGCATATTTCAATGCTCAAATCTAGTCTTCTAAGGACTTCATCATTGATGCTCTATTCTCTACCTCTTTATCATATGCCTTTACCTTCACATTCAACTCTGACATCTCATCCATGACATCCTTTGTGAAAAGCTTAACTGGATCTTCTGCCACTTCTCTGAATTTATCTTTGAATGTCTAGATGGCATCATCTATCTTTGGTACTGCTTCTTCTTCAATAGCATCTTCCAACAATTCCTCTAGCACTTTCATATCATCTTATAGTAGATCATGGATCTTGGTCTGCATATCCCTAACTCTAGTCATGCTTGTTTTCAACAACTCTATCTCAAATTACATCCATGTAACCTAGTAATGCAGTAGAGGAAGGGTCATATTGGTGACAATCTTATTCTTCAGTAATTCTTCATCTCACTTCCCTTTAGCTTCTTTGATCAGGTCCAATGCATAATTATATTATTTTATTCTCTAAGTGAATTCAATCTTCAAAGAATCAATGTTCTTCTTCAAATTGGACAATGTGTCCCAATTGAACCTGGAAGTCTTTATTAACTTCTCTCCAGATGTCGTGAATCTCATGAACCATTTGTCCATGATATGAGCTTGATGTTTCTATATATTCAGACTGACTATTTCTTCTTCACTAATTAATGTTAGAGCAGCAGGCCTTTCTGTAGCCTATAGGGTGGATGCTAGACTATCCGGCTTCACCAATCTCTATATGAATTGCTACAACTGAGCATTTTTCTCTTTCAATTCTTTCTTTCTGGATTTGAGTTTCTGTATTTCGAACACTATGGCCTCAATACTCTCAATATGCCCCTAAATTTCTTGTTCTATAGTGACATGACCTAAGTCAATCTATGTCACTTCGAATTCTTCTGGCCTAATTTCTCCTTTGGTCTTTCCTACCATGGGAACAATGACTTGAGTTATTTTCTTTCTTTTTTTGGGGTCCCTCTTTATTTTGGAGACTACCCTAGCTTTCCTTTTAGACTTAGATGTGTTTTGATGCTCACAACATGCCCCATTTTACTTCTTAGCAAAATGAGGACCCCTGCTGTGGCTGTGGCTTTTTTTTGCTTATGTGTGGGTCTGCTTGGTGGTAAAGGGAAAAGGAGGTAAAAGTTACAAACCTTTTTGAAAATTAGAAAAATTAACATCAACTACCAGAGTAGAATAGGGGTGAATTCTTTGTCAAAAATAAATGGGGGTTGCTTTTTGAACCATTTCAAAATTCCCAATATTTTACAAGATATGCGTGTTTCTTGGTAAAATACATTATAGGAAGGTTTGTATGTTGTATGTATAAGGTCGTTTGTATGTGGAGTTGTTGTATTAGTTACATGTTTCAGGTTTATGAATCATTGTACTTGTATGCATATTGTTAATGTTTTATTCTTTACATACAAGTTAGACCCGACAAGATTCAGAAGTAAAATGGATAATGAGTTAAGTCCATAGGTTGTATCTCGGGTTGTATGTTTGGCAAAAAGAAAGATACAAGGTGATATACAATGTGATATACATGTCATGGACCCGAGGAGAATATGAAATTTGGTTTTATTAAAGTATGTTTCACAGTTTGTATGTTACATGCTTCAGGTTTCTACCTTTCGATATACATACAGTGCGGAAGTCAAAGAGAATTAAATCTGATATAAGTGATGCATCGTACCTTAATGTATATTGAAAGATCCACTCACTTTATATATATATATATGTGGAGCTGAAGGGTTATGCAATATGGTTTATAAAAGATGAGGAGTCCAGGATGATTATACAAAGTAGTTTGTATATATGGAGGCTTGTATCTAAGAGTAGATAAAAGTATTGTTGTTCCATCAATAATACAAGTGGAAAGGTAAAGTGGGTCCCACAACTTGTATCTTAAGATTATATATTGTACCAAAAAATGAATATACAAGTCGACATACAAGCAAAGATACAAACAAAAGATGCAAGATGGATTTGAAAAAGGAATTAAATAAAGGAAAGGTTTTGTATGTTTGGGGTGATTGTATGTTAACAATGTACATTTCCAATATACAAGGAAATGAACGACATCCCTGGAAAGATAAAAGGTAAAAAAGGGCTCGTATGTGCGCTTGTATCTATGTCACATACATTACGATATACAAACCAAAGATATAGACACAGATATAAAGGAAAAGGGAATAACATTGTTTATAGCTCATTGCATATATGTTTGCATATTGAAAAGGTGCAAAAGGGACATACAAAGAACAATATACAAAGAAAGATACAAGAAAATACGATGTATGCAGACAGTAAACTAACGGATAGAAGGTTTAAAATAAAACGTTGAAACAAAAAACTGAAGCCATAGGTGCATTAATTGTTGTAATTAATGTCGATCTAACACTGAAAAGAGTAAAATTCAATGGGTTAGGGTAAATTAAAAGCTTTTTTTCTTTCAGATTTGTATTCTTAAAACTAAAATTGCAGAAAGAAGAGTTGCTTTGAAAATTGAACAAAATTCACCACGAGATGGAATTCCAGAAGCTAGAACGGAGTAGAAAATGGTAAAGTAAGTCAATGACGTAAGGTTGAGCTATCAAAAGATACAAGTATTTATCTTAAATGCCATTACAGTTAAGTTAGTTAAAAATGCAAGTAACTTTCAGTAATTTCATTTTGAAATGTAAGCATTCATTAAATTACTGTGTTTAATTGTTAATTAGTTGGGTTGGGTTAATTAATGTGAAAGTCAAAATGGGAAAAGACAAATGGGGGTTAGGGTAAAATGTAAAAAATAGAAAATTTGTAGTACCTAGGGAAGAAGGTAAAACAAAAAGTAAAAAAATGCATTTTTATAGGATGGCCCCAAAGTAGAAAAAGATAGATAGAGGAGGTAAAGTTAAAAAAGAAAGGAAGCCGCATAAAGAAACAGAGAAAGATGAGTTGCCATTACATAGAGGGTACCCTTCAATGATCAGTACCAGTGGAGTAGGGGCAGACACCAACATAGGGAGCTACGATGTGAAGGATGTTTAACAGAAGATCATAGCAACAGATGCTACACCAAACCTGAGGTGTATATGCGAGAGTGAATTGTATAGAGCTGTGGGTTTTCCATTAGGTATGGAAGCCAAGGATTTATGCTTAGATTGCATATACTTGTATGACCTAGCTATAAGAAAAATAATGTTCCATGATAGGCTCATTGCAGACTTGTCCACAGAAGGGATTGCAAGAACATTTGGTCTAGAAATACATGAGAAAATGGTGGATATTGATATAGATCAGTATAATGAGGATTTCAATAAAAATGAAAGGGATTGTAGAAGCAAGATCTTCTACAGTTGGTACAATGCAGAAAATAAGACCAAGGCTGTGGCAAGAGTGCATAAAAATCTGCAAAGAATATACTTTAAAGAAGAAATATACTTGATGATTACAATGTTAAGTAGACTAGTGGGATTGAGAGATGGAACTAAGTGTGAGCCTTGGATGTTCACTATCATCCAATTCATGAGGGAAGCAAAAGGGGAATAAAGACAAATTCACCGGGCTAAAGCTATAAGCACAGCCATATGGAAACAGGCAATGCTAAGAAAGCAAAAGATGACGCTTTTCTATTTATCCTCATATGTATTATATTCATGTGTAGCAATGGTTCAATTCTACATACATGGGATTGACAGAGTTGGAACCTTAGGATATGGCCCAGATCAGCAACTGGTATATGAGCATTATCTTGATTTACAGGAAGAGAATGCATTGAGGAAGTATGCTCTAGTGAATGATGTATCCTATACATACATGGTTAGAATTTTAAGGGAAGATCTAGATAAGAGACTATCTAAGGATGCAGAGGATACAATTGGTCTGCACAGTTCTTGGTATATTCAATTTCAACACTTTACTTATATCAGAACTGAGGGATTTGAAGGAAAACCTTTCACGCTGCCCAGGTATCCTTCCAATAAATTAATTGTTCTAGAGTTCTCAAGGCAGAATTTGAATGCCTTTAAGATGTACAAAAAGGGGTTTAACAGAGGAAATCTTAAGTTACCTTAGACAATTGGTAGGTACTCATGCTACAGTGAAGAGGTTGTTGGTTATTCAAAAAAAGGAGTTGAGGTATTATGGATTTGAGGAATTTGAGTTGGCCCGAATGTTTGATCCCTTTCATAGAATCCAAAATACAGTTAATTCTAAATTCAAACATCAAATACATATTGAAGATTTTTGGTCAGATTGTAAGAATGATAAAGAGCTAAGAAAGAGAGCTCATAAAAGATTAACAGTTGAATAAATGAGGTCCATGGGAGATATCTATGTTCCCCCGGAGGTTAAAGAAGATGATAAATTATTGCACCATAGTTATGAAAGTGTCAAGCTTGCTCGTATTGGAGAGCCTGATTGGTCACAACCATGGAACACATCTTTGGACACATTGTCCAAACTGGTCATCTTGCTTTTGAAGACATGGTTGAAAGATAGAATTGAGGAGCTTAAGGCTGAAGGAGTGGAGATTACATATCCAAAGAAGGGAAAAAAGAGAGTAAGAGAGCATAGTGATGATCTCCAGTGCTTTTATGAAAAGAAAAGAAAGATTGTAGAAGCCAAAATTAAGGAGAAGCACAAAAATGCTACTCTAATGGATCCTTATGCATTATGAGTGATAGTAAAAGTGTCATCTAGCACATTTGTGGAGGACAAATCATTAAGCCATGATATTAGTATAGAAGAAGCACAAGTCTCCAAAAAAATAATAGGACAGAGGGTTAAGAAAGCAATACCAGTGGGCATATCCAAAGGAGAGACTTCAAAAAAGAGTGAAGTTATAGGAGTACTACAGGTAGGTGCTAAATTGAGTGATATACTTGATGCATCCACCTCAGTAGAAAAAAGACAAGTATATGCCAAGGTAAAGACAAAATTGGCTGAACAAATGTTGCATGGGTCAAAAGTGCATGAAGACAAACAAGTTACTAAGACTGTCCACATTGAAGATGACAGCAGTGAAAGTGAAGAGAGAGAAATGGATTCAGGAAAAGAAGTTCGAATGGAAGAAGAAGAATCTAGTGAATTTTTAAATGAAGAAGAGGAGCAAGACACTCAAGCTGAAATAGAAATTGAACAAGGTTCAGTGTCTGAAAAAGAAATGGCACAAGAAGAATCTAGAACAATAGATCCTTTTGGTACCTTGGTTTCTACTGAAATAATAAAGGATGTGCAGGATGTAGCACATAAAATTGAAGAATCTGAAAAAGAAGATGCACCTGAGGAAATAGTAAAGGAAACACCTGCTCAAGCCAAAGAAGAAACAAGAGCTAGTACCTCTGGCGTAGATGTATTAAACATTCTGAACATGTAAGGAGAACAAAGTGAAGAGGAAAAGAATATAGAAAGCAAAAGGGAATAGGGAAAAAAGACAAAAGAGGTTGATAAAGTGTTGGGTTCACCTTCACATATAGAGCAAGTTAACATGCCTAAAAAGGTACCAAAGGAAGGTGAAACTGCAGAGGATGAAGCAAATAAACCTGAAGGTAAAGAAAATACATAAAATATTGATGAAGATAAATCTGAAAAACAAATGGAGGATATAGACATGATAAATGTAGAACAAGCAAATAAAGAGGAAGACCAAGAAAAAGAATCATCAAAGAAAGAAGGTCCAGATGAAGAGGATGAAGAAGGAGGAGATATAGAAATTGAACTAGAAGATAATGAGGGTGAATCTACACAACAGAATGATCCAATGATACAAGAACCAACCCCTCAACAATAGCCTCCTCCACAACAACAACAAGAATAAGAACAACAACAACAAGAGCAGGGAGAAGTAGAAAGGCCTCAGGAAGAGGTAATTAATGAAGAAAAGACTGCTGAAAACACAAAAGAAGTTCCATCTTGGTTAGGTGCAAAGATAAGGAAAGAAATGGTGGAGGTACAATTAGTACCTATAGACATCAAAAGTCTATTAGGTGATACAACGCCAAGGAAAGAAAAGAGGAAGGCCAGAACAATTGTCAGCAATACAAAGAGGTCCAGATGGATCCAGGACACAGAACTTGGCCATACCACAAAAGGAGAAGGCAAAAGGAGAAATAACACTAGATGAATATAAAATACTCAATTTTGACCTAGGGCATACAACAAGGGAGCAACACATAAGTGAATGAGAGGATATGCACCAGGCTACATCAGAAATGTTAAAGAGGGATAAAGATAAACAAGAATATTTGAAAGGACACATTGTTCAATTACAACAATTCATTAGGGGGATATTTGATCCCAATACAACAGAACCAAAATTACCTAGTGAAATAGCAGTTGTGTCTAAAGATGAAATAAAAGATATGGAAGATAAGAGGCTTAAAGCCAATGCTTTTGAAGAATGGTTCAAGGAATTCATGCAAGAAGGAGAGGAGGTAATCAAAGAAGCAATGAAAGGATGGGAATTGGCTATAGTAGAAAAGAATAAATGCAATATACTTGTATATAATGGTTAATTTAGAAAAGAAGAGTCCAAATTTGAATTGGATCAGCTAAAAGAAATTGAGGAGAGAACATATGAATTAATAAATGAAGGAGTAATTACCCCTTTGATGGCAAATCAAGTGCCACAGGCAAGGTTGGAACTAAGATTTGAAGATGATAATCTCAAAAGGTGCATAGTAGCCACTCAGGGTTTAGAAGAAAAGGTAGATAACATGATCAGGATGCATAAAAGGATAGTTGAAAGGCTCTTAGATCATAAGTGCATGGATATACTAGCATATGAACTTCAAAGAGCATTAACATAATTCAAGGCCCTTTTTACACCATGTATGGAGAATCCAGAAGCATATTTAAGAAAACAAATGATTGATTCATTGATGGAGGAAAGTGCCAAGATGAAGAAATACAAGAAAAAGAGCAAAGGTTCAGATAAATAAGAAAATAAATTAAAAGAGGGAGTCACAATGCAGGAATATGTATGGACAAAGAGTCCAGGGGGAGATCACACCTTTATAGGTGTAATAAATAACTTCAAAGCATATCTAAAATAGTAAGAAAGTGTGGAAAAGAGTAAACAATACTAATAAAAGAGTCAAGTGAAAAGTATCTATGGGCAAAGTCCATAGGAAAGCAAAAGTCAAAGGAAGGGAATCTCAGTTTGAAAAGATTCTAATGCCATCCTTTGAGGCAGAAAAAATACCATAAAGATATTTAGAGAAAACGGTTAAGAACAAATGTGCACCCTTGATCAAGAATAGATGAATACTAACCGTAGATTGGATTTTGTAGCCGTAGCAGGATGAAGCTTCAAATTCTATATAAGAAGCTCTGCTACTTGTATATTAGTGACATAGGGATTTTAGAATTGTAGCTTGCACTTATAATTTGTCAGAGTATTGAAATAGAGAAGATATTTCTTTTAGTTTAGAAAAGGAGGTCACCTGTGTCTGCAACAAGGAGTAAATGGAATGTCTTATCTCCTTGGTGTATCTGTAAAAATGTCTATAAGTTGTTTAGTAATTTGATTAATGAAACAAAGGTCATTCTTACATTGTAAATCTTATATGCCTTTATGCTTTGAATACAAATAAACTTAGAATTTTGCATCTATTACATAGTGTTTTTCTGACTCTTACTTGTATTTGAAGTATTATTCTTTAAAAGATTGCAATCTCTGGTGTATGTTCATGAAAGAATGTTCAGGACTTTACATTTGAAGATTTGAATGTGTTGATTTGATCAATTTACTATATGCTTAAGGGCATGAGTAATAGAACATATAAATCATGTTTTGAAGTGATACTTAGTTTGAGTTTCTCTAATGTTTATCCAACAACTGAAAATAATTAGATTAAATGCAGAAATCTTAAGGAAATTGTCTTACATTTGAAAGAAGCAACAAGAATTTGTGTTAATATTTGGCAATTTTCATATTTATTTGAAAGACAGAGTTTGTTTCTTAGAAATTCATACAAAGCTTTGTAGTACAATAGTGAATTTGTGTAAAAGAATGAATACTTTGTTGATATTTGCAACAATTTGGATAGATTGAGTCTAGTAAGTCACTGATCATCTTAAATCAAGTAAAGCCCCTTGAATATTACAGTTTCACATCAACCTACTGAATTGTCCACAAGGTCAAGACCTAACCATACAGAAACTTGGGATTAAGAACTCTTAATTGATTTCTTCATATCTTTCAAGATAGTTTAGATTTATTTTGTGAATTTTAACTTTTGTTGTGCGTATGTAAAAACAATCATCAACAATTTTTGGTGCTAGAAGGAGGGCTTGATTGGAGTTAAGGTAGGATTTGAGTAAAGCTAGCTCATAATAGTGGTAGAGTGACCAGGTCTAGATCCAGTTCAGAGGATATCTTTTTGCAATTACCTAATAAAACGCAGAGTAAAGGTCCTTTGATTTAGAATCCTAGAATATCACATGTAGGAGGCTCATCTGGAACACCTCCTGGATCACCTTTTAACATCCATAGCATAGTGAGTCCTGACAGTTCCTCATTTAGATCTTTGAATTTTTGTTTAAGTCCTCCTAAAGGTCCTAGTCCACCTATAAATCCAGGTACTCCCAGAGGTCCAAGCCCACCACGTGGCCCTGCAATGGCTTATTTCAATGTCAATTCTCCTATAACATTCAATGATTATCATGAGATGCCAAAAAATCCTGAAAAGATATGTCCTAAATATCAATTGCATCAGGATCTAGAAGTTCACATTAGGATATTCAAGGAGGCATGCTTTAGAGCTAGGTTAGAATATGAAGATGTTGTGTGTAGATTGTTTCCTTACACCTTTAATGAGCAGTCTTCTAACTGGTATGTTAACTTGCCTAATGATTATATTTCTTCTTGGGCATTTATGGAAGAGGCATTTTTGTCTAGGTTTAGGGGACCAGTTGATCCTTCCACCTTATATCATAAATTGGCTGTAATTAAAAGAGGTGAAGGAGAGCTAATTGATAACTTCAATGATAGGTTTCAAAAGGCTTATTCCTAGTTAGTGGCCCCTTACACAGTGACTGCAGATATGTTATTAGCCATGTATTATGTCGCCCTTGATCCACTAATTGCTATGTTTGTCAAAAGAAAGGTTGATATAGATACAATATGCAAAGCTTATAAGGAAGTAGCCTCAGTAAACTAGGAAATGAGGAAAACAACTTATAATCCATTTCTTAATGGAGGAAATCCTGGGTTACAAAGTCAAGCACAACCTTGGAATGGAGTTCTTATGCATAATACTCCCTTATTGAACCCAATTCTTACATACACAACTGTGTATAATCCTTCCCCAATTCAGACTATAGTTCCCTATACTGGTAATAGTACCAATAACAATTAGAGTAATGGTCAGTCATTCTTCCAGCCTCCTCAGGATACATTTGTGGCAAAGGCACAATAGGATAGGGAAGAAATCAAAGAAATTACTGCACACCTAAGAAGATTGATTACTGAAATGACACAAGAAATGAAATTTTTTATGGTAGAAATAGTCAAGGGTACAGTCAGAACAATAACCAGAATCATAACCAGGGTTAGGGTTCAAATCAAAACCAGAGTCAAAATCATAATCAAGGACAAGCAATGCAAAATAGAGGACCTACTATAGATAACAAGACCTAGGGTAACAACAATAGAAATCAGAATTAGCCAAGGCCACCTAGGACATGGAACACAAGGCCAAATAATGGCACTCTAGCTTCTCCATTTGAGAATTTGGATAATCAGGAGACAAAAGAAATAGCTAGAATTCAAATGGCCAATGTAGCATAAAAAAATTGGTGCAGGATTCATAATACCAGTGCACATGCTGAACTAGATTGTCCTCAGTTTTATCTGGCAACAAGTATTTTCAATGTGGATGTATAGGCTCCCACCTCTAAGTTTCTCATTCCCAAAGGCAATGAAATAGTGCCCTCAGGATTTGAGACTGCTTTAGTCTTAGATACTTTTACCTTTGCAACTAGAGAGGAAGAGGATCAACTATTAGAGGATGAGCCTTACTTTTGTGAGAACCTATACCTTGAATCAGCCTTAGTATTGAATGCATTTTGGTTTCCCTTTGAAACTGAAAATGAAGTGTTATATGAAATAGAGGAGGTACAAGCTTTTCAACAGTCTAACAAAAATCATACCTACAATTTGAGAAGTAACACTAGGTGTGGAGGTCCTTTCACTACTTCCACTCCTAACAATTTCAATACTCCTCTAGATAAACATGCTAGTAATAACCCTGCTATACTAAAGGCTAATAATCATGTGAATGGTGGGATAGTAGCATCAAAAGTCCAAACAGGGAAAATAGAGACAGTGGAAACAAAGAGGTTAATGAGTTACTTGTCTGAAGAGATAAAAAAATCAAGGTCAGCATACCTTTATGTGAATTGTTGAAAAGTCCAGGGATCAGAAATGGTTTCATAAAGACTTTGGATACATATGTGACAAGAGAGGTCTCTATTGATATGAATGTTCCTAGTAAAGATCCACAGTCCAAAGAAAAGAATAAGAAAACTAAACAACCTTCCAACCTGACTTTCTTTTCTTCTTTAATAATTAGTGCAGTATCAAAACATTTAAGCATACATGAACATGACAACAGAAAGAAATCAACACACATAACACAAGGATTTTTACGTGGAAAACCCTGTTAAGGGAAAAACCACGAGGTGACTAACCCAAGATTGTATTCTCTGTTAAAAGAATAGAAGTACAAAAATGGCACTTGCCAATTAGGGCTCACTGCTTGAGCACACTACTCACAAGAGGCTCACTGCCTACAATAGTTTATAGAAAGAAACTAGGTACTTGAACTGATGAGAAGCATCCACATATGTTGAGGTTCAGTTCCGGTTAGGCTCAATATACTAATCTATTACACTTCATTCTTATTTTGCTTTAGTGATGTTGTTCTGTCACATACCTGACCAGTATTACTACTTCCACACTGCTCTTTCCTTTTCTTCACACTTCACAACACATCTTCTACTACTTCTCATCAAAATCCATCTGGTATATATATCCACACTAAGGATTTCAACATTTTTCTAGTCGGCATCTAGAACACTCAATATTTTCCCAAACTCTAGTCTGTTGGCTGAATCCTTGCTTACTAAGTGATGTGTATTAAAGAGATACTTATAGAAGTTATCAATCATGCCAGCCAATCATGAATGATCCCTCAAGAAACTTGATCACCATCAATATCTCATCCGGATTAAGGTCTGATGCTCTGTCGGTCAGTTCTACCTCAGTCTACTCTGCCAAACAGAAACCCAACACTTGGGTGCTCATATCTTTTCACTCTTTCATCACTGGAGGCTCAATATTTGGAATGCATCAGTCATGGTGCTCCTCTTGACTTCCCCAAGTCCACACTTTGCTAAGATACTTCCTCTAAGAGATCCAAACCTGATTGACAGACCTTGTTGCATGCTCTGTTCTTGCTCACTGGACCACGATACTCTTCAATTTGACTTCCGGTATAGTCATACCATGTCCTACGGATGTGTGGGATGGACTTTGATGCCATTGATAACAGCACTCATGAAGCCACATAGTGTCTCTTGCCAACAATCTCCCCCTTTGGCATTGATGGAAACACTTAGTGAAAAATGACTAAGTGTCACACTACACTCCCCCTTGGCTGATGCTGTGTTCTAAAGTACACTTTTCTGGGGCTCCCCCTTAGCTAGATTCCATATTTTTCACTGCTCCTCACTCCCCCTTTGACATCAATGGCAAAGGGTTGAATCCACACACCAAAATTTCAAAAAATATAACTATACTTAGCTGCATAAATATATATATACATATTATACTTACATATACTGAAGTATATCTACAAATGTGGTCTTCAACTGTACTTCTGTTGCCCAACTCTTCTTCATCCTGGCCAAAATTGAAATGTGACCACTTAGCAAAAATGTGAAGGCTTTGGCCCTCTTTAGGTCTGCCAGATCACTTGTCCGGGCTGTGGTCTGGGCATCAGTTAGGGCCTCATGCATTGCCTCTAACTTGGGGATAATTATCCCTCTTAGTTCACTTACCCTGCTTATTCTAATTTTATTCTCCTTCTCAAGCTTCTTTATTTCATTTATAACTACAATAGTCTGACATTCTTGATTCATTATGGAAGAGGTGAGAGGGTCAAAATTTTGAGATAAACTTGATAGTTTTCTCTCTTGTTCTTCCACATTCTTGGTGATATCTGATGTCACAGTGGACCAAGATAGACAAAATTTGTATAGATCTATGCCATCTTTAAGAGTATTTTCTAAGCTCTTTATCCCAATATCCAAATTTCTCCTATCATTTGTTATAAGTCCTTGTATCTCAGAGAATCTCTTACCCAAAAACTCTTTCCAGACTTTCTCTTCTGCTACTTTCTCCAAAGAATCAAAATGTGTGCTAATAGAATTAACAAGAGATTTTAGATTACCAGATGAAGAGGCTGAAAGATCCTTCTAGAAGGATGGCATGATCTTCCCCAGCACACCAGATGCAATCTCTATCAACTCATAGTCTTCCATGTGAGACTTCAGAAGTTTTTCTTTTGCCTTTTCTTGGGCAAAGGATGCTATCTTCATTGTTTGAACCAGGGAGAGGGAATCAAAGTTGAATGGTCCTTGAAGTAACTTCGGTTCATCTAATTCCATCATCTCTTTTGTCAAGAAGTCTTTGACTGCTTCTGCAGTGTCTCTTGCTGGAGACAGAGTATTCTTCCTTTCTATGGCCTCAGAGCTGTCATCTGGGGTTTTCTCTATTTGATCTTTTTCTCTTCCCTTGACTTCTTCTTCTTGACAAATTTTCTCATCTTTTCTTTCTTCTCCTTCAGTTCCAGAGTCAGTAGGGGGATCCGGAAGAGAGATGTTTACTTCTTTAGGGACTTCCTCTTCCAGAGTAGAGGAATCCAAGTCCTGAGTCCTTTCCTCACCTATGTCCTTTGGCTCTTCTACATTTTTCACAGTAGATTATCCTTTGTCATCCATGGTAGAGGGTTCACTACCTAAGTCCTCTATAATAGGAAGATTGAATCTTTTAAAAGCATTTTGAAGGATATCTTCTGTTTCTTTTGCCACTTTGTCAGTTTCTCCAAGCATAAGCTGGTTCATTCTTGCTTTGCTTCAGAACTCATCCATACAGTCCTTGAATATCATGTTCTTTTGTTGAGGGGTAATGGAACAATAGAGTTGGATAGCAATCTGCTCCTGGATTTCTAGGTCTTTTTCCTTGGCATTGTTCTTTCTCATTTCAAGTTCCTTTTCTAAGCTTTTGGGAATCAGAGATATAATTTCAGTGAATGCTTTATTATAGATGTTTAGATACCTGATTGTGGCATCTTGCAAGATCTTCTGATCTGCTTCACTATATTCATCATAAAATTTAGTCATTGGTTGTAGGTTCCCATCCACAGTAATTGATTTGATGATATCATCAATGCAAGAGTAGGCCTTTCAACGAATTCTTCTGCCTCTTCTTCCTTGTTATGACCAGTAGAGGGTTCACTAGATGTTTTCTTCTTCTTCTTCATTTTCTTGATCTCCTCATCAGATTATGTCTCTTCATCATCCTTCTGGCTAGTGTAAGACCTTGTGGCCTTTGTTTTAGTTCTCTTCTCTCCCTTTTTGGATGTCCTGGCTTCCAGTTTTGAGGCTTTTTGACTCTTACAAGGGGCTGGTGTAGAGCTTTTGGAGGATCTGGTCCAGGAGGGGGCTTACACTGGAGCACTTTCCTTTTCTATTTTTTGCCTTTCTTTCTCTGCCCTTTCCACCTTCTCTTTGTTGGCATCAACTGCCTCCTTTGAAATTCCACATCTCTTAGCAAATTCTTCTACTTCCCTTCTCACTTTTCTCTTGATCTCAGGCTATCTCAGTTCAACATGAACTTTTCCGATCAACTCTTGGAAGGTTCCAAACCTTTCTGCCTTAGAGTCCTTAGGCTGACTTAGTAGGTGTTCGATATGCAGTTCCAAAATTTTCTCATCCACCTCATACCCCATTGGCATAATCCAGACTATCCTTGGCTCCACTGCCTCCATTAGACATTGATCAATGTCTACCATGAAGCACATTGTATCCTTGTATTTTTCAACTAGAGATTGGGGAATTCTTTCTCTGGCCTGCATCATGCCTTGGAAGTTTTTGAAGTAGCCCTAGAGTGCAGTGCTTTATGCCTTGGCATCACCAAGCCCATACATCTAATCTCTGATTTATATGGCAATCAGTCTATCATTTTGCCATACCCAACCACTAGTTTCAGGTAGCTCATTCATATAGTAGAAGAATAGGAAAAGTATCAAGCCACTATACTTAAATGAATTCTTTTTATCCTTCTTTATTTTCTACAAATTCTCTAATAGTTGGTTCAGGAGAAGCTCACAAATATCATAGTCAGCATTTTCTCTTAAGATCTGATAAGCAGTGTAAATTGCAGTTCCACATACTGAATTTTCCCTGTTGGAGTGATATATCTTGTAGCCAATTATCATGGAGGCAAACTTGATATCTAGATCAGTGATATCTTCTATTGTCATTGTTCTCTTGTCAAATTTTGATCCAGTAGCCTCACTCACAGTTTAGTTTTTGACCGATTTGAGAATAGGTAACCCTCTGGATGAGTGCAAACTGGTTACCACTCTAATAGCATCTTTTGTGATCTTAAATGGCCTTATCAACCACATGAAGTTGTCATGCACTCTGCTTAGAACATACCAGACCCATTCATCTTCTGCAAAATAGGGGAAATGGATGCAATATCTGAAATGCTTATCTCAGATGGCCTTGTATTGGGGTTTAAGTTCAAGTGATTTGTCTATCAGTTCCTTGTGGTAGATATCCATTAGCTTGGATTACCCAAATTCTTCAATGTTTGCATGTATGTAAACCCTAACATCTTCTACATGCAGAACCCCATGCGGGATGCTAGAGAATGCGCCTATGGGATCAACTTCTAGAGATTTGTAGGGGTGTTTCTTGAATTTAGGTCGTGGCCTATCAATGATTTTGACAACATTCAGAGTAACCATCTTTCAAAAGATTCAGTGAGAGATTTTCAAGAGCAAAAATACCTTTTTATGCTTTTAGGGTTCACAATATGAGCTGGATAAGATTGTTGGTTGAATTGACTTCTGTTGTTGATCTTTGAGAAGTTTTGAGGCAATTTTGTTGCAGAGCTCCTTCTTTCTTCTTCTTGAATGCAAATGTGCAAATGATGAACAAGAGAACCCTTATATTTCTGCGCAAACCCTAATTTCACATTGTAATAAATGTACAACTTCAGTTATTCCAGTTGCCTTGTTCTCCTTATCCTAAGAGATCTTTCCAGATCACTGAGATGCACTTAGAGTTATTTTCGGTGAATATTGGCAATCTATCTACCTTTCTCCAATCATTCCATTTATCCACAGATCAAGATACCTCATATTTGAATCATACCAGATCTAATTGTGAAAATCCTACTCTTACCAGATGACTGTTAAACTGGATCAATCTTGGATGATTAACCTCTTCAAAACTTCTTGTAAATCTTCCAAATCTTTACCAAGGCTTATTTAGATGTTTTCTCTAAGAACCCTTTAATTTGTAACTTTCCATGTGCTAATTTCAAACACCAATTGACTGGCTGGGTGAATTTGTTTTCCTTTTTGACTCCCCCTGAGCCAGAGCTCATCTATTTAGTTTTCAGAAGGAATATCAGCACCAGATTTTGGTGTGGATCCATCCCCAACATTTTCTGTACTTCTTTTTACCCAAATCTTGTTCATCTCCCTTTGAACTTCATCCACATTGAATTTTGTTTTTCTTTTGTCTTGATTTTGATTATGATGCACTAGACCCCTTTTATCCTGATTCTTACTTCTGCAGAATTTGGCAATATGACCAGATCTATTGCAATTGTAGCAAATAACATTTCTTTGTATATTTTGCTGATATCCTCTTAATCTGCATTGATTAGCCATATGTCCCGTTCTATTGCATGCAAAGCATCTACCATTGAATGAATTGCTTATTTGCCTATTTCTGTATTCATGAGATTTGTGACCATACCTTTTGCTATTGAAACACTGTCCAAAGAAGGATGAATTAGTCTGATTCTTTCTTCTTCTACACTGATTTGCTTTGTGACCAAAGTTATTACAATTGTGGCAATATCCATTGAAAGATGGATATCTTTGGGTATTTGGTTGTCTTACCAAAGGTCTTCTAGGTCTGTTCCTTAAATTTCCTGATCTAGAGTTCTTCTGACCGGATCTGGAGCTTTCACCTTTCTCATATCCCAAGCCATGCTTGTCATCTACACCCTTTTGGCTTTCAAGAAGAACTTCAAGTTGAGTAGAACTTATCTTGAATTTTTATTTGTATTCATTTGTTGTTTGAAGATCCCTTTTAAGAGTATCTATCTTATTTTCAAGTTGTTCTTCATTATCTTTAGCTTCTTCAAGATCAGATTCTAGATGTCTAATTATTCTATCCATTTTGTGGCAGTCTTCTGACTTCTCTTGAGAGATTGTCTTAGATTATCTTCCTTTTTTCTTTTCTCTTCAATTTCTTGGGTGAATTTCATAACCCCTGATTCCATTTCATGTGTTACCATAATGAATTCTTTTGATAGCTTTTCACATAACTTGTTCTTCTCATTCAGATCTTCATGAGTATCATTGGCTTCACTTTGACTTGGTAATTGTTGAAGAAATTCCTTTCTTTTCTTCATTGAGATACTTAATTTTTCTTTGAGTTCATTTATGAAATCATCAGCTTGTTTGAGTCTTTCCCTCAGGTTATTGACTTCAGAGTGAGATTGCTCAAGATCATCTAGGACAGACTAAAGTTGATCCCTCATACTGTGCATATCCATGGAGATTCCCTAATACCAATTGTTGATAACTAAGAGGGGGGGTGAATTAGTTATCTTAATTATTTGACTTTCTTTTCTTCTTTAACAATTAGTGCAGTATCAAAACATTTAAGCATACATGAACATGAGAGCAGAAAGAAATCAACACAAATAACACAAGGATTTTTACATAGAAAACCTTGTTAAGGGAAAAACCACGAGGTGACTAACCCAAGATTGTATTCTCTATTAAAAGAATAGAAGTACAAAAATGGCACTTGCCAATTAGGGCTCACTACCTACAATAGTTTATAGAAATAAACCAGGTATTTGAACAGATGAGAAGCATCCACATATGCTGAGGTTCAGTTCTGGTTAGGCTCAATATACTAATCTACTACACTTCATTCTTACTCTGCTTTAGTGCTATTGTTCTATCACATACCGGACCAGTCTTACTACTTCCACACTACTCTGTACTTTTCTTCGCACTTCACAACACATCTTCTACTACTTCTCATTGAAATCCATCTGGTATATATATCGCACTAAGGATTTCAACATCTTTCTAGTCGGCATCCAGAACACTCAATATTTTCCCAAACTCTGGTCTGTTGGCTGAGTCCTTTCTTACTAAGTGATGCATATCAAAGAGATAGTTATAGAAGTTATCAATCATGTCAGCCAATCATGAATGATCCCTCAAGAAACTTGATCACCATCAATATCTCATCCGGATTAAGGTCTGATGCTCTGCCGGTCAGTTCTTCCTCAGTCTACTCTACCAAACAGAAACCCAACACTTAGGTGCTTATATCTTTTCACTCTTTCATCACCAGAGGCTCAATCTTTAGAATGCATCAGTCATGGTGCTCCTCTTGACTTCCCCAAGTCTGTACTTTGCTGAGATACTTCCTCTGAGAGATCCGGACCTGATTGACGGACCTTACTACATGCTCTATTCTTGGTCACTAGACCACAATACTCTTCAATTTGACTTCCGGTATTGTCATACCATGTCCTGTGGATGTGTGGGATGAACTTTGTTACCATCAATGACAACACTCATGAAGCCACACATTGTCTCTTGCCAACACAAATCTGCCAAGGTTGCTGCACAATTAGACAAAACTGAGGTTAATGTGATAGGAGAATTAATGCATATTCAAATGCAGTTAGCCTTAGATCCTAGGGTGAGTCAGTTCATTGACATTCAAGTAGTAGATATACCTATGAATTACAAGATGTTATTAAGTAGAGACTGGTCTCACACATGTGGTTACCTTGGAGAGGTGTTTAAATCAAATCAGGATAGAGGGTGAACCTAGAATGAAACACATGATTACAGAGTATAATAGAACAAATGAGATATTATATGCTTCTATTGAACTAGGTGTTTTTAGAGTCACCAAATAAGGGAGTGCAAATTGAAGAAATCCTAATGCTAAATTTTAGAGAGAAACCTATCAGAAAAGAAATAGTAGTGTTCATTGAGTCTGATGGAAATTCTTCTGATGAGGAAGACAATGCAGTAAATAATTTTGGTTGGATCATTAGGTAGGAAATAGAAAAGTGCATTGAACAAAAGATTCCAGTTCAATGCAAGTTGTACAAAAGCATGTGCAGAGTCCATAATAGGCCTCATTCTGAAGAGAATTGTGGAATGTGCAGAGACATTATAGAATATCAATACATAAAGTGTACAAAAGGGATGGAACTGCAGGAAGGAAAGGTTAATCCTAAGCAACCAGAGATATACTTTTAGCATAACATGGATGTATTAATTCTAGATTTAGATAAAGGAACAAAGGACAAGAGTGTCTATCATTCTAATTTACAAATTGAGAATGTAAATATGCAAGTAGGTCAAAATGAATCACCCATGAAGAAACAAGATAGTACAGCACAGGTAACAAAAAAGCTGAGACATGTCAAAATAAAGGGTCAAAAGAATAAAGAGGGCCTGTGGACACTGAAATGTGATGGGTCTAAATCTAAATAAGGTGCAGATGCAGGTGTTGAACTTATAGATCCTAATGGTAAGTCATTTTTAGCAACATATAGGCTACAATTTCCCTGTACTAATAATGTAGTAGAATATGAAGCTTTGATTTATGGACTTGTTATGGCTATCAAGAAAAAGGTGAAAATGATCAGAGTGTTTTCAGATTCTGAGTTAGTGGTCAAAAAAGTGAGAAAGTTATATGCATGCAATTATAAGAAGCTAGTTTTTTATAGGCATAGGGTGTGGGATTTGATAGATTCATTTGATGCTTTTAACATAGAACATATCCCTAGGGAATTGAATCATAGACCAGATGCATTAGCAGTTGCTACTAGCACTTTGGAGCCCTTAACATTGTCAGGTTTAAAATGATTTACTGTTGAATTAGTGAATGTTCTGAGCATACCAGATAATGTTACTCATTTTCAGGTACTTGAAGGGGATCAGCAAATTGTGGATTTTCTCACCGGTAAAGAAGTGTTTGAATCTCAAATTATTGATGAACATGAAAGGCCTGATGTGTATTGGGATGAAGAAGACATAATAAACTTGAAAATAAATTTCTTACCTAAGGGGGTAATTGACTTGGAGAAGATTTTTGACTTTGATGGGGTAGTTAGACAAAAAGATTTGCCCAAAACTGAAGGGGGAAAATGTGATCCCTATAACCTGGGAATAAAGCAAAGTCCACAGAATGTACTAATTGGAAAGGCTTGCTCTGATAAGTTAAGAAAAGAAATTGTGGACGTTTTGAAAGAATGCAAACATGTAATAGCATGGACATATGAAGATTTGAAGACATATTATACGTCCATCATAACTCATGTAATACCCTTAAAACTAGAAGTTAAACCATTTAGATAGAAACAAAGGCCTGTGAATGCTATTTTTGAGCCTTTAATCTTTGAGGAAGTGAAAAAATTGTTGTCTGCCAGGATAATATTCCCAGTAAGACATTCAACCTGGGTAGCTAATTTGGTACCTATGAGAAAGAAAAGTGGAGACATTAGGTTATGTGTGGACTTTAGAAATTTGAACAAAGCTTCTAAAAAAGATAATTATCCCTTGCCTCCAATAGATGAAGTACTGCAAGCAGTAAATGGGGCTAAGATGATGTCTTTCTTAGATGGATTCTTAGGATATAACCAGGTCTTAGTTGATAAATAAGATAGGTTGAAGACTACTTTTACTTGCAAATGGGGTAATTATGCATATAGGAGAATGTCGTTTGGTTTGATCAATGCAGGTGCCACTTTTCAGCAAGCCATGGACATTGCATTTCATGGATTGATAAATAAATGCATTGTTATTTATATGGATGATTTAACTGTGTACTCTAAAAATGTATCCACTCATGCAGAAGATTTGAGAAGGGTACTCAAAAGATGTGAAAGGTATGAGATTTCTCTTAACCCAAAGAAATGTTCATTTGGTGTAATTGAAGGAAAATTGTTAGGACATGTCATTTCTGAAAATGGGATATCTATTGATCCTGATAGAGTAGAAGGAATAAGAAATTGCAATTAGCTAACAGTAAGAAGGAATTAAAATCCTTTTTTGGTAAGATTAAGTTTGTCAGGAAGTTTATTATAGGATTTGCAGAGATTGTGCAACCATTAAACGCCATGCTTAAGAAGGATGCAAAGATAGAATGGAGACCAGTAGCCAAGGCCGCATTTGAAGATATTAAGGAGGCTATTTCTGATGCTCTTGTGTTAGCAAGTCCAAATTATACCAAACCATTTTACATATATTCTTTTGCATCTACACATTCAGTTGTAGCTACCTTGACACAAAAAGGAGAAGATAATGAAGAAAAGCCCATAGCTTTCATGAGTACACCTCTCAAAGATGCACAATTGAAGTATCTAGACATAGAAAGATAGGCATTTGCACTAGTAAGGGCAGTTAAAAAGTTTAGACATTACATCTTATGAAGTCAAGTTAAGGCCATAGTACTAGATGTAGGAGTAAAAATGTTGCTAATGCAAAATGAGCTTGGAGAGAAAAGGGCCAAATGGATTACAATATTGCAAGAGTCTGATATGAAGATCATTGCAATGAAGTTGGTTAGAGGACAAGCATTAGTACAGACCATAGCAAACACAGGTCCAAATTTGGTTAAGCAGCAGTATGTATTAAACTCTAATGATGCATCAGGCTAGTATGATGATTTGAATACATTTCTGATATTAGGTAAATATCCAAGTAAGATGAAGTCTTCTCAGAGGAGAGATTTAAAGATTAAAGCAAAAAGATACATGGTACAAGGAGGTCTTCTATTCAAGAAGAACCATGAAGGTATATATTTAAGATGTTTAAACAAAATTGAAGTAGATAAAGTATTATTCAAGTTACATGATAAGTATGGAACTGCTCATGGTTCTCATTTAGCTGCTACGCATAAGATATAAAGAGTGAGATACTATTGGCCAACAATGTTTAAAGATACAGAGAACCATATTCGAAGTTGTCACACTTATCAAACTACAGCAGACAAGGGAAGGAATTAGGCTAATCCATTACAACCAATCATTGAGTCTAGGCCATTTGCACAGTGGGGCTTGGATTTCATTGGAGTTATAAATCCTCCATCATCTACATGACATAAGTTTATATTGACAGTAACTAACTATTGTACAAGGTGGACTGAAGCCATATGTTGCAAGTTTTCTACTACTGAGGTGGTTATTAAATTTCTTGAAGGAAACATCATAACAAGGTTTGGATCTCCATATTTGCTGGTATGTCATAATGGCCTTGCATTTTCTTCTTTGAAATTTTCTAAATGGGCATTTGAATATGGGATAGTTTTAAAATTTTCCTCAAATTATTATCCTTAGGGGAATGGTTTAGCTGAGTCCACAAACAAGATTTTATTGGATATAATCAAGAAACTAATTGTAAAAAATGCCAAAGAATGGAATACATTGTTAAAATATGCAATGTGGGTAGATAGGACTAAGGTTAAGTCAACCTTAGGCAATGCACCTTATCACCTAGTTTATGGGATTGATCCCATACTTCTAGTGAATTTAAGAATACCTGTCTGGAAGTTTGCTAATGAGTATTTAGGATTTGATGATCACAGAGAAGCTAAGATAATCCAAATGTTACAATTGGATGAGAAGAGGGATCAAGCCATTGAAAAGTTTGTCAAACATCAAGCAGTGGTCAAAAGATGGTTTGACAAGAGAGCAAGAGTCAAAACATTTATAATATCAGACTTAGTAATGTGTTGGGATAAAGCACATGAAAAGAAAGGAAATCATGGAAAGTTTGACAAATTATGGTTAGGTCCATTACAAGTCGTAGAGTTAATAGGAGATAATACGTTCAGGCTCAAGACCTTGACTAGGGAAGATGTACCATTACCTGTTAATGGCCAACATCTAAAACATTACTTCCAAGCTTGAGGTGAGGGTAGTTGGTATGTTATGTATCATAGTGTAAATAATGTACACTTGTCTTGTTGGTTTGGTTGGGCTTTGTTCTGGTTTTGTTGTGTTAGTTTGTGTGTTGTGTTTCCTTGGTAGGGATGTTAGTTTTGTTTGAAGTATATAGGAGCAGATTGACAACTAGTGAAAACAATAGAAAATTTAGAACATTTAGGTTAATTATTTGAAATTTATGCATAGCTTGTTGTGACTGTCATGACTATAGAAAATGGTTTGGCTTGTGAAATTTTGTATTCAATAATTGTGGGTTGATTATTCAAGAGAAGTTTCTCACAATGACGCACCTAAAATCCTTGGGTTTGTTGAACATACTGGTGTAGGTGTTAGGTGAAAAATAAGAGGTCACCCTTGCTACCATTACAATTCTTAGCTTAATTTCAGCAAGTGATCACTCCTTGCATTATGAAGTTACAAATGTAAAATTTTATAAAGTCTCTATCTTACACAAAATATTAAAATATATATATATATAATAATAAGTAAATAAATAAAATGGATTTTATTGAAAAT
Organism: Cunninghamia lanceolata; assembly: GCA_027924645.1. Taxonomy (NCBI): domain Eukaryota; kingdom Viridiplantae; phylum Streptophyta; class Pinopsida; order Cupressales; family Cupressaceae; genus Cunninghamia; species Cunninghamia lanceolata. Next base: position 19,981,328 of record BSBN01001281.1, read on the forward strand.
CCATATTAAGCCATCTAAGTAACTCTACCGAGGCTATAGACACTTGCTGGTAGTGGGGCTCTACTTAGGAGAATTGTAACGATAACCTTGTCGGGGCTATAGATGTCTGTTGGTAGCAAGGCTCTATCCGGTTAGCTATGAGGGAATGGCATCAACTATGTAGTTTAATATCAGTCATTGGTTTATTCAACTTATTTTCAAGATGAGGATTATTAATCACATGCACCCACTTAAACTCAATTGGGAGATTCATGCACCTTATTGAATACATTATGTCTCAAGTTAAATAATGATTTACAGAAAACAAAGTTGGAAGTTATGGATTTATTTCATTTAGTTTTCTATAATGGTTTTAATTTAATTGTTTTATTTGTTTGCTTGTTGTTGTGATGCTCACAACATCCCCCATTTTACTTCTTAGCAAAATGAGGACCCCTACTGTGGCTGTGGCTTTTTTTTGCTTATATGTGGGTCTACTTGGTGGTAAAGGGAAAATGAGGTAAAAGTTACAAACCTTGTTAAAAATTGGAAAAATTAGCATCAAGTACCAGAGTAGAATAGGGGTGAATTCTTTGTCAAAAATAAATAGGGGTTTCTTTTTTAACCATTTCAAAATTCCCAATATTTTGCAAGATATGCGTGTTTCTTGGTAAAATGCATTATAGGAAGGTTTGTATCTGGTGTCATTGTATTAGTTGCATGTTTCAGGTTTATGAATCATTGTACTTGTATGCATATTGTTAATGTTTTATTCTTTACATACAAGTCAGACCTGACATGATTCAAAAGTAAAATGGATAATCGGTTAAGTCCACAGGTTGTATCTCGGGTTGTATGTTTGGCGAAAAGAAAGATACAAGGTGATATACAATGCGATATACATGTCACAGACCCGAGGAGAATATGAAATTTGGTTTTATTAAAGTATGTTTCATGGTTTGTATGTTACATGTTTCAGGTTTATACATTTCGATATACATACAATGCGAAAGTCAAAGAGAATTAAATCTAATATAAGTGATGCATCGTACCTTAATGTATATTGACATTTTCCATTCACTTTATATACATATGTCGAGTCGAAGGGTTATGCAATATGGTTTATAAAAGATGAGGAGTTCGGGATGATTATAAAAGGTAGTTTTTATATATGGAGGCTTGTATCTAAGAGTAGATACAAGTATTGTTGTTCCGTCAATAATACAAGTGGAAAGGTAAAGTGGGTCCCATAGCTTGTATCTTAAGATTGTATATTGTACCAACAAATGAATATACAAGCCGACATACAAGCAATGATACAAACAAAAGATGCAAGACGGATTTGAAGAAGGAATTTAATAAAGGAAAGGTTTTGTATGTTTGGGGTGATTGTATGTTAACAATGTACATTTCTGATATACAAGGAAATGAAAGACATCACCAGAAAGATAAAAGGTAAAAAGGGACTTGTATGGGTTGTTTCTATGTGTGCTTGTATCTATGTCACATACATTGCGATATACAAACCAAAGATACAAGCACGGATATAAAGGAAAAGCGAATAACATTGTTTATAGCTCATTGCATATATGTTTGCATATTCAAAAGATGCAAAAGGGACATACAAAGAACAATATACAAAGAAAGATACAAGAAAATGTGATGTATTCAGAAAGTAAACTAACGGATAGAAGGTTTAAAATAAAATATTGAAATAAGAAACCGAAGCCATAGGCACATTAATTGTTGGAATTAATGCCGATCTAATAGTGAAAAGAGTAAAATTCAATGGGTTAGGGTAAATTAAAAGCTATTTTCCTTTCAGATTTGTATTGTTAAAACTAAAATTGTAGAAAGAAGAGTTGCTTCAAAAATTGAACAAAATTGACTACGAGACAGAATTCCAGAAGCTAGAACAAAGTAGAAAACGGTAAAGTAAATCAATGACGTAAGGTTGAGCTATCGAAAGATATAGCTATTTATCTTAAACACCATTATAGTTCAGTTAGTTAAAAATGCAAGTAACTTTCAGTGATTTCATTTTGAAATGTAAGCATTCATTAAATTACTATGTTTAATTGTTAATTAGTTGGGTTGGGTTAAATAATGTGAAAGTCAAAATGGGAAAAGAGAAACAGGGGTTAGGTTAAAATGTAAAAAATAGAAAATTCATAGTAAAACCCTAGGGAAGGTAAAATGGAAAGTTAAAAAATGCTTTTTTGTAGGATGGCTCCAAAGAAGAAAAAGATAGATATAAGAGGTAAAATTAAAAAAGAAAAGAAGCCGAACAAAGAAACAGAGAAAGAGGAGTTGTTGTTACATAGAGGGTACCCTTCATTGATCAATACAGGTGGAGTAAGGATAGACACCAACATAGGGAGCTATGATGCAATTGATGTTTTGCAGAAGATCACAGCAGTAGACGCTACACCAGACATGAGGTGTATATGGGAGAGTAGATTGTACAGAGTTGTGGTTTTTCCATTAGCTATGGAACCCAAGGATTTATGCCTAGATTGCATATACTTGTATGACCCAGCTACAAGAAAAATAATGTTCCATGATAGGCTCATTGCAGACTTGTCCACAGAAGGGATTGCAAGAACATTTGGTCTGGAAATACATGAGAAAATGGTGGATATTGATATAGATCAGTATAATGAAGATTTCAATAACAATGAAAGGGATTGTAGAAGCAAGATCTTCTACAGTTGGTACAGTGCAGAAAATAAGCCCAAGTTTGTGGCAAGAGTGCATAAAAATATGCAAAGAATATACTTTAAAGAAGAAATATAATTGATGATTGCAATGTTATGTAGACTAGTGGGATTGAGAGATGGCACTAAGTGTGACCCTTAGATGTTCATTTTTATCCAATTCATGAGGGAAGCAAAAAGGGAACAAGGACAAATTCACTGGGCTAAATCTATAAGCACAACCATATGGAAACAAGCAATGCTAAGAAAGCAAAAGATGATGCCTCTCTATTTATTTGCATATGCATTATATTCATGTGTAGCAATGGTTCAACCCTACATACATGGGATTGACAGAGTTGGAACCTTAGGAAATGGCCCAGATCAAAAACTAGTATATGAGCATTATCCTGATTTACAGGAAGAGAATGCATTGAGGAAGTATGCTCTAGTGAATGATGTATTCTTTACATAAATGGTTAGAATTTTAAGGGAAGAGCCAGATAAGAGACTATCTAAGGATGTATAGGATACAATTGGTCTACACAGTTCCTAGTATATTCAATTTCAGCACTTTACTTATATCAGAACTAAGGGATTTAAAGGAAAACCATTCATGCTACCCAGGTATCCTTCCAATAAATTAATTATTTTGGAGTTCTCAAGGCAGAATTTGAAAGCCTTTAAGATGTACGAAAAAGGGTTTAACAGAGGAAATCTTAAGTTACCTTGGGAAATTGGTAGGTACTCATGTTACAGTGAAGAGGTTGTTGGTTATTCAGAAAAGGAGCTGAGGTATTATGGATTTGAGGAATTTGAGTTGGCCCAAAGGTTTGATCCCTTTCATAGAATCCAAAATACAATTGATTCTAAATTCAAACATCAAATACATATTGAAGATTTTTGGTCAGATTGTAAGAATGATAAAGAGGTAAGATAGAGAGCTCATAAAAGATTAATAGTTGAACACATGAGGTCCATGGGAGATATTTATGTTCCCCTGGAGGTTAAAGAAGATGATAAATTATTGCACTATAGTTACTAATGTGCCAGGCTTGCTCCTATTGGAAAGCCTGATTGGTCACAACCATGGAACACATCTTTGGACACATTGTCCAAACTAGTCATCTTGTTTTCAAAGACATGGTTGAAAGATAGAATTGAGGAGCTTAAGGCTGAAGGAGTGGAGATTACATATCCAAAGAAGGGAAAAAAGAGAGTAAGAGAGCATAGTGATGATCTCTAGTGCTTTTATGAAAAGAAAAGAAAGATTGTAGAAGCCAAAATTATGGAGAAGGACAAAATACTACTCTGATGGATCCTTATGCATTAGGAATGACAGTAGCAGTGTCATCTAGCACATTTGTGGAGGCAAAATCATTAAGGCATGATATTAGTACAGAAGAAGCAGAAGCCTCCAAAGAAATAATAGGATAGAGGGTTAAGAAAGCAATACCAGTGGGCATATCCAAAGGAGAGACTTCAAAAAAGAGTGAAGTTATAGGAGTATAGCAGGTAGGTGCTAAATTGAGTGGTATACCTAATGCATCCACCTTAGCAGAAAAAGACAAGTATATGCTAAGGTAAAAATAGAATTGGCTCAAGAAATGCTGCATGGGTCAAAAGTGCATGAAGCCAAATAAGTTATTGAGACTATCCACCTTGAAGATGACAACAGTGAAAGTGAAGAGAGAGAAATGGATTCAGGAAAAGAAGTTGGAATGGAAGAAGAAGAATCCAGTGAATTTTTAAGTGAAGAAGAGGAGCAAGACACTCAAGCTGAAATGGAAATTGAACAAGGTTCAGTGTCTGAAAAAAAAATAGCACAAGAAGAATCTAGAACAATAGATCCTTTTGGTACCTTGGTTTCTCCTGAAATAATAAAGGATGTGCAAGATGTAGCACATAAAATTGAAGAATCTAAAAAAGAAAATGCACCTGACGAAACAGTAAAGGAAACACCTGCTCAAGCCAAAGAAGAAATAGGAGCTAGTACCTTAGGTGTAGATGTATTAAACATTCTGAACATGTATGGAGAACAAAGTGAAGAGGAAAAGAATATAGAAATCAAAAGGGAACAGGAAAAAAAGACAAAAGAGGCTGATATAGTGGTGGGTTCACCTTCACATACAGAGCAAGTTAACATGCCTAAAAAGGTACCAAAGGAAGGTGAAACTGTAGACGATGAAGCAAATAAACCTAAAGGTAAAGAAAATACAGAAAATATTGATGAAGATAAATCTAAAAAACAAATGGAGGATATAGACATGATAAATGTAGAATAAGCAAATAAAGAGGAAGACTAAGAAAAAGAATCATCAAAGAAAGAAGGTCCAGAGGAAGAGGATGAAGAAGGAGGAGATACAGAAATTGAAGAAGAAGATAATGAGGTGAATCTACATAATAGAATGATCTAATGATATAAGAACCAACCCCTCAATAGCAGCCTCCTCCACAACAATAAAAAGAACAACAATAGAAACAACAAGAGTAGGGAGAAGTAGAAAGGCCTTAGGAAGAGGTAATTAATGAAGAAAAGACTGCTGAAAACACAAAAGAAGTTCTAGCTTGGTTAGGTGTAGAGATAAGGAAAGAAAAGGTGGAGGTACAATTAGTACCTATAGACATCAAAAGTCTATTAATGCCAAGGAAAGAAAAGAGGAAGGCCAGAAGCATGTCAGCAATACAAAGGGGTCTAGATGGATCTAGGATGTTGAACTTGGCCATACCACAAAAGGAGAAGGCAAAAGGAGAAATAACACTAGATGAATATCAAATACTGAATTTTGACCTAGGGCATACAACAAGGGAGCAACACATAAGTGAATGGGAGGATACGCACCAGGCTACAAAAGAAATGTTAAAGAGGGATAAAGATAAACAAGAATATTTGAAAGGACACATTGTCCAATTACAACAATTCATTAGGGAGATATTTGATCCCAATCCAACAATACCAAAATTACCTAGTGAAATAGCAGTTGTGTCTAAAGATGAAATAAAAGATATGGAAGATAAGAGGCTTAAAGCCAATGCTATTGAAGAATGGTTCAAGGAATTCATGCAAGAAGGAGAGGAGGTAATCAAACAAGTAGTGAAAGGGTGGGAATTGGCAACAGTAGAAGAGAATACATGTAGTATATTGTATATAATGGTCAATTTAGAAAATAAGAGTGTAAATTTAAATTGGAACAACTAAAAGAAATTGAGGAGAGAATAGATGAATTAATTAATGGAGTATTTACCCCTTCAATGGCAAATCAAGTGCCACAGGAAAGGTTGGAACTAAGATTTGAAGATGATAATCTCAAAAGGTGCATAGTAGCCACTCATGGTTTAGAAGAATAGGTAGATAACATGATCAAGATGCATAAAAGGATAGTTGAAAGGCTCTTAGATCATGAGTGCATGGATATACCGGCATATGAACTTCAAAGAGCATTAATAGAATTCAAGGCCATTTTTACACCATGTATGGAGAATCCAGAAGCATATTTAAAAAAACAAATGATTGATTCATTGATGGAGGAAAGTGCCAAGTTGAAGAAATACAAGAAGAAGAGTGAAGGTTCAGATAAAGAAGAAAAGAAACTAAAAGAGGGAGTCACAAAGCAGGAATAGGTATGGACAAAGAGGCCAGGGGGAGATCACACCTTTATAGAAGTTGTAATAAATAACTTCAAAGCATATCTGAAAGAGTAAGAAAGCGTGAAAAAGAGAAAACAATACTAATAAAAGAGTCAAGTGAAAAGTATCTATGGGCAAAGTCTACAGGAAAGCAGAAGTTAAAGGAAGGGAATCTTATTTGAAAAGATTCCAATGGCATGCTTTGAGGCAAAAAAGATACCATAAACATATTTTGAGAAAACAGTTAAGAACAAATGTACACCCTTGATCAAGAATAGATGAATACTTACCATAGATTGGATTTTGTAGCTGTAGCAAGATGAAGCTTCAAATTCTATATAAGAAGCTCTGCTACTTGTATATTAGTGAGACATGGATTTTAGAATTGTAGCTTGCACTTATAATTTGTCAGAGTATTGAAATAGAGAAGATATTTCTTTTAGTTTAGAAAAGGAGGTTACCTGTGTCTACATCAAGGAGTACATGGAATGTCTGGTCTCCTTGGTGTAACTGTAAAAACATCTATAAGTTGTTTAGTAATTTGATTAATGAAACAAAGGTCATTCTTACATTGTAAATCTTATATGACTTTGTGGTTTGAATACAAGTAAACTCAGAATTCTACATCTATTACAGAGTGTTTTCTGACTCTTACTGGTATCTGAAGTTATATTGTTTAAAAGCTTGAAATCTCTGGTGTATGTTCATGAAAGAATGTTCAGGACTTTACATTTGAAGATTTGAATGTGTTGATTTGATCAATTTACTGTATGCTTTAGGACATGAGTAACAGAACATATAAATCCTATTTTGAAGTGATACTTAGTTTGAGTTTCTCTAACTTTTCTCTAACAACTAAAAATAATTAGATTAAATGCAGAAATCTTAAGGAAATTGTCTTATATTTGAAAGAAGCAAGAAGAATTTGTGTTAATATTTGGCAATTTTCATATTAATTTGAAAGACAAAGTTTTTTCATAGAAATTCATACAAAGCTTTGTAGTACAATAGTGAATTTGTGCAAAAGAATGAATACTTTGTTGATATTTGCAACAACTTGCATAGTCTGAGTCTAGTAAGTCACTGATCATCTTAAATCAAGTAAGGCCCCTTGAATATTATAGTTTCACATCAACCTGTTGAATTGTCCACAAGGTCAAGACTTGACGATATAGAAACTTGGGATTAAGAACTCGTAAGTGATTTCTTCATATCTTTCAAGACAGTTTAGGTTCATTTTGTGAATTTTAACTTTTGTTGTGAGTATGTAAAAACAATTATCAACAAGATGGATCAACAATAAATAAAGATTTAAAATCAAAAGGCACTGATTGTTCCTATGCATGGCCTACCTACAAGGATACCAACGATAATGTAGATGACCTAGTGATCCTTTTATCTAGTTTCTCCTTCTCAACATCTAGTGTATCTTATTTTCCATGCTTTGTATCCTCTTGTCTCTATTTTGGAGGTGGCTGATCTATAGGTGCCATACCTTCATGTTTATCCTAATCAACATTATCCTAAGGCATGTCTTTGATTCATTGTTCATGCATTTTTTCCTCTGTTTGAGCATTTTCAAGCTTTTGTGCCTGATCATCCTGATGGGGTCTTTACTCTTGTTGCCCATTATCACCCTCATCATTCTTATTGCCTGAATCCCTGGCTGATCCTGACACGGGCTCTTTTGTAGGTTCATTCATCAGGATATACTGATGTCCTTGTTCACTTTAATCTCTATAGATATTTGGATGTGCTCTTTCCATTTGAGCATCCTCACTCTTATCGTCAACTTCCATTTGGATATTTTCTTCCTATGCTTGGCTATCTTTAATAGCCTCTTCTTCAGTTTCTTCTCCTTCAGGAAGATAAGTCAAATCTACTACTATTGGGCTAGTTAATGTTTCAATCAAAGTATTCAGAGGTCCCATTTGTGTCTCTACTTCAAGAGATTCTTCCCTTTTCATTTTTTCTTCATGTGACTCTAGTACATCCCCACCTGTAGACTCTGTATGTTTGAGCAAAATCTCAATAGGATGGCTAGTGATATCCTTTACTACATCATCCTCAGCCAGATCAATGGTCTCACTCAATGGGAGAGCCCTAGCTACTTCTTTCTTTTGAGATTTACTTTTAGCCTCTTGTGTCATTTCACCCTTCATCTTGATTTTTGTTTCCACTAGCACACCATGTTGTAACTCCTTAACTACATTCAATGATGGATCAACTTATCTTGATGCTGCTGGTGGTGGTGAAATGTCTCCCCTCATACTTGGGATTTGATATCTGGAGTGTATGGGTGCTTTCACCCCTTGAAGTAGATCACCTTTCTCCCTCTTCAATGTCTCAATGGGCATCTGATCTTCTTCATCGTCACTGTCCTCCTCCCTTGCAGTAATCCTAAGTAGACTTTTCTCTAGATCTTCTAACATTTCCTCTTGTGTAGTTGATACTTTAGGAATGGATATAGGGATAGCTGCTTGGGGTTGACCCTTAGGTGGTGAGGGTGGTACATATATCAATGAGATTCCTTTAGTTGTAAGCTTCTCTGCAGCTCCTAATGAACTAAGCTATGATGCCTTGGTCCCAAGGATCTGCCTTTTCTTTATCAGAAAATCATCAAACTCGGGTTCCTCCCTCTCTTTCATTTTCTCTTTTTGTCATATGTGACTACAATACATTTTTATTTTGACTTATTGACCCTCTTGGCCACCCAATTTTTTTTCCTAGCCATGACTTTGGTAGTGAGGATATCTATTGATGTTTCATCTCCTTGTGTTAAATCTAGACAAGAGATTGTTTTTGCATGATGTTTTGTCATTGATTGCAAAAGGTGTTTGGTTTGATGCTTTAGGCTATGTTCATGCTGATGTTCCCATGCTTTAGGATGTGTGTTGTCTTCACGTTCATCATGCCATAATAGGATTTTAGATTGTCTTCATCAGAATCTTAGATTATCTTCATGTTCATCACCTTCTTCATAATATGGTTTTTCCATGATGTGGTGATATGGTGTTGAGTGAGTTGGATGGTGGTGTTGATACATTTTGATATCATGGTGTTATTCTTCATGGTTCAAGAGTTTATACTTATATCCATTATGTTTTAGGAGTTAAAGCAAGAGTTGTTATGATGTTGAAGTTGGAGGTTGTCATGTTGTTTAAGTTGAAGTGATATTCATGTTTTTCCCTTGATCATTTTTTATGATTTTGGTGTAACATGTTTGTATTCATACTTTTCCCTTGATCATTCCTGAGGATATTGGTGTAACATGTTTGCCATTGATGCCAATTGTGAAGTGTAGTCACGTTCAATATTCTTCATGTTCGTTATGGAGCTTGATGGTGTACAGTTTGAGTTCATGTTTCAAGATGCTTCATAATTTCTTGTGGTGTTCATTGTGGTATGGAATTCATGTTTAGAATATTATGATGTTGTAATTCCATATGGTGTTCAAAGTTTGTTTGACTTGGTTTCTCTGCATAAGAGATTGTGGTTGTAAGATGTAAATTTAGGGTTTGGTAATGTGTATTGAGAGACATAAACCTAAAACCCTAATTGATTACCTAAAACCTAATTCACGAGTTATAAGCCTTTGGTGATAGTTTTACTTTTTTTTAAATTTTACATTGACCTTCTATTATAGGTCATATCCACTAAATGTGACTGATTGAAGGTTTTTAATGTCATAGCCTTACTGACCTCTCCTTTAAGGAGATCAATTCTTTCAGTCATCACATCTTAGCTCGGGTGCCAGTTATAAATCATTGGTTAGGATTTAAAGTCAAAAGGTGGGAGAGAATGAATCAAAGGATAAAATTCAAACTTGGTTCAAATATAAATGGTTACTCTTCCTTTGTAAACATTGACGGGCATCCAAGTGTCAATCTGTTATGCAATTTTGTAACTTCTCTATAACCAGTGAAGAAGTGTTTGTGTGAGGATATAAAGCTATTTTTTGATCAAGTGTTGGTTGTTGATACAGGATGATATGAAGATCCTATTCATGGATTTATTATGAGTTGAAAAAGTAATATACAGAGAGTTTGTTTATGCAGCAGTTTATGGACAATGTCTGATACCATGTAGCATATCATGTTTGGAGGTTATTGATGTTTTTGTTCTTTGATTGATGTCAGAAGAGAAATTAATAGAGTGATTGTATAAGAAGGATGTACAGAGTTTGCTAAAGGTGTTAAGGAAAATGTGACAGAGGTATGTATGATGATAAAGCAATGATTATCATTAGATAGTGTGATTTTTTGTCCTAAAGATGAAGATGTTTATGTTGAGGTACACATAATACTCTTGGTTAGTTTTACAACTGTTTCAAAATGCTAAGATAATGTGACACCTAGTGTTAAGGGAAAATTGGTGTAAATGAATAATCAATATAAAATCAACAATACCTAATAACTCAATGAAATAAGAAATAAAGAAATCAATCAAAAAAAGAATTTCAAACATTTGCAAACCTCTTCACTTCATGGCTTCCATTGATTGCCTATCACAAATGATCTTGTCTATGAATATGGCCCTCAGAAGGTGCACTTCTTTTCTATTCCAAGATGTCAAATGGTGATGACTATGATAGTTTATTGGAATGAAGATGAGCTTCACAACAATGGTAATGATATGGTAACAAGTTGATTGCAAGCAAATGGAATGACTTGGGTGCCAAAGGTGCGTTGTAATTCCTGCAGAGTAACAATACTAAAAGCTTGGATGAATAAAATGGAAGAATAGGGTTCAATTTATACACTTGTGAGAGAGAAGATCAATGGTATAGAAACCTTGAGACAATGTGCGCAAATAGAAAGAAGAGAAGTGTCACACAAAAACTATTTTGTTTGAGTTAACTACTTTCTTTTATAAAGATATGATTTGATTTCATAAATTAGAAAGATTTTTTCTAATTTAAGAGATTGATAAAAAACAAAATTGAATGAATCAATTAACTCAACTTGTGATTTTCTTTTGCATGATTTGAGAGAAATTAAATAATAAATTATTTAATTTTGTGCACATGAAGAAGACTTATGTTTTTGTGCAATAGGTGAGAAAAAGGTTGACACTTGTCTGCCAGTTGTCATATGAACCAATGGATTACCTATAACTTGCCCTATAGAGACCGCAGTTGAGTGATGTTCTTTGGCGGTGGCATTTCCATGATATCTTTGACTTTGGCAAGATCTACTTTGATCCCATTTGTAGATACAATGAAATCTAAGAGCTTGCTGGAGGTGACTCCAAACACACATTTCTTTGGGTTCAACCTAACTTTGAAGTGTTCCAGTCACTGAAAGACCTTCTCTAGTACATCTACATGTGATTCTCTTGTGAGTGAATTTGCAAGGATATCATTTACATAATCCTCCATTGTGACGTGCATCATATCATGGAAGATAGTTGTCATAGCATGTTGATATGTTGCCTCAGCATTCTTTAACCCAAATGACATGATATTCTAGCAGAAGGTGCCCCATGGACAAGTAAAAGAAGTTTTATGTTGGTCTTCTAGTGCTATCCTAATTTGTTTGTACTCTAAGAAGCCATCCATAAGAGATAACATGGTATGTCCTACTGTCAAGTCGACTATGATGTCAATGTTAGGCAACAGAAAGTCATCCTTGTGGCAAGCTTGGTTTAGATCTTGGAAATCATTGCACAATCTAACTTTGTCATCAGGTTTGGATACTGGCACTATGTTGGATACCCATTTTGGATAGTCTATTGCCCTGACAAACCCTACATCCAGCAGTTTCTTGAGTTCCTCTTTTACTAGTAATGCAATGTGCGGATTCTTGAGCTTCTGCTTGACTTGTTTGACCCATGGATCTAGTGGAAGATGATGTAGAATCAAATCTAGATCTAAACCAGGCATATCTACATATGACCAAGCAAAGTTGAGTTTCCTTTTCTTGAAGAATGGTACAAATTTGGTCTTTTCTAGTGGAGATAGAGACTTTGCAAAGTGAATGATCTTAGGATTATCCTCTGTTCCAAAGTTTACAGGTTCTATAGGTTCCACAACAATCTGAGACTTATCCTGATACATGTCGGTGGGGAGAGTGTCAAGGCTTCCATCGTCTAGTGCCTTAGATAGGTTTTCACCATTCGATGTGTCGTTTCTTTTTACTATTTTGGGATCTGATACTATCGTAGAGCAGTTTTCACCATCAGATCCATTTTTTTTTATGTTTTTGCGACTGGAAGGCTTGGTACCCTCTCCTAAATAAGCCATAGTGTTGAGTTAAATGGTGAAGCTAGCTTTATGATCTCTTGTAGGTAGGCGGTCCGTAAGTTCCATGTAGTCAATATAGGCATCATCATTTTGGAACATGTCTAGTTGTGGGGTTCCTCATAAATCCTAGTCGATAAGTTCAGGATGCACAAGGGGGAGAGGATCGGAAGATAGATCTAATTCATTATGTGTGATAGTTTGAATGGATATATGGTCAGGATTTAGATTGGTAGGGATATGAGCCGGGATGGTACTTTCCTCTAGATTGTTTATTTCAATGGAACTCTAACCTTCCTCGAAAGTCATACTCTCAGGAGTTGGTGAATCAGACTCTAATGGTCTATGTGCTAGTGTTTGTCTCTCACGGTAGGGGCTATAGGTTTGAATAGTGTCAACTCCTTTGTCCTCATAGGAGTGCTCTGTGAGTTCCTCCCACTCATACTCATTAGAATCTATGTCACTGTCCTCTTGAAGGTTATGGATCATTTCCAAAAGACAAGCATTTGCCTTAGGCTTGCCTTTGTCCTTGTATCCTAGCCCTTTTGTATTTCTTGCCAATGAGGATGAAGAGGGTTGGATGGGTTCTATTATTCCTTCTTTTTGTAGGCTAATGGGACCCTGTCCTTCATAACCCATTCTGTGTAGGATAGACTGACCACGCCCATAGATTTATGTTGGGAGCTTAGGTGGTTCTTGTTGTATATTATCTTCCTCTGTGTAGAGCCATTGTTTAAGACATCTCTTTCTTCACTCTCATCTGATAGGGTCCCCCATTTTATAGAGGGAGCTATGGGAGCTTCGTGAGGAGTAGAAGGTTTTGGAATATATCTAGGTGTAGGTTAGCCAAAGGACCTTGGAGATAGAGGAATTTTGGCTAAGTTGAGGATGTGCTCGATGGAGTATTCTCCTACTCCTGTTTCTTTGATTATAATTTTCTTCTCTTTGGGCTTGGATGAGGAAGCTTCAGAGGTAGAAACATGCTATGAGATGGGGGATGTAGAAGCTCTATTGTTGGGAATGATGCAATTAGGATTTGAACAGATAGTGTTGCAGTGCTGGAAAGCATCAGGATCACCTTGGATGGTGATGTGTTTGCTGTTATGAGGAAATTTGATGCAGTGGTGGTAGGTAGAAGGCACAACTCTCATGGCATTAATCTAGGGTCTACCTAGGAGGATATTATAGGCTAGCTCCTTGTCTAGGACTTGGCAAACAAGATCCTTTATCATTGGTCCAACTTGTAATGGAAACACCACTGTTCCTTTATAGTTCTTTCTTCTTCATCATAGGCCTTAATAATGATCTTTTTCCTAGGATCCACCGCAGTTTCAGAGAACCCCAATGTAAGGACTAGCTTAAGCGTACAAATATTTAAACTAGCTCCTCCATCAATAAGATCTCTTTTGATATAGTGTTTATGAATGAAGGTGACAATATGCAAGGGTGTGTTATGGGGCTGAGACACTGAAAGGTCATCTTGTTTGGTGAATGATATGGAGCTTGAGGAGGTTATATTTCCTACCATGGCTTGAAACTTCTCTTGGGCTAGGTTCATGGGCATAGTTGTTTCCACTAGGGGTTTATCGAGAATTTCCTTGTGCAAAGGAGACGGACGCAACAACTCTAAGATAGATATGTGGGCAGGAGTTTTCTAGAGTTGGTCTATGACACTGTACGTATGGGAGTTAGACAGGGAGGGTGACGACCATGGAGGAAGCATGTTTAATGTGACCTTACCACTGTGGGTGATGATGCTGCAATTAGTTTTGTTGGGCCCTGACTGTTGGTTGAATGTGATCATATCGACTTGTGGGATGTGCTCTGATATATAGTTGACGGTATAATTGAATGACATGCTCACGTAGCTAGAATTGTTGCGTCCATTGTTTTGATTCTGCCTATTGTGATTGTTGTTGTTATTGTTATTGTATGGCCTGTCGTGATTGAGGAGTGGATCCTTGTATGCCACATGTGTCTTGTTAGAGGTATGTTCTTTAGTGTCCCCCTGATTTTGGTCAAGTATGTCATGAATGACGTGTTTGAGACAAATGCAGTTGTTGGTCGTGTGGCCTTTTCCTCTATGATATTCACAGAAATTAGCATCTTTCTTGTAATGAGGTTTTATTTAAGGTTCATAGTCACTAGTGGGTGGAAGAGTCATCTCATTGTTGGCTAATAGCTTTCTTAATGCAGACTCTTGGGACTCCCTTAGTGGTATGAATTTTTCTCTAGGATTGGAGGTGAACCATTGCTTTGGCTCATGAGAGAAGGTTTTGTTTGGTGTAGCATTGTTTTCTTCTCCTTTGAGAGTGAAGATTGGTTGCTGTTTGGGAGCCGCCACTTTGGCATCAACTACTCCATCACTAACGACATTTTTGTTCTTTTTCCAAAACTTTGACTTGTCTATGGTGTAGTTAGAGTTAGGGGTGTCCTTGTACAACTTTATTTGTCCCTTGGCGATCATAGCTTTCTCGATAAATAATCCCATCTTAATGACGTTTGTAAATGAGGTAGGGCATGAAATTTGGATTTGGTAACTTAGATTGTATGAGTGTTTTCTTGCAAGTTGTCTCCATCTTTGTACGAAAGCGGTAAAGGATTCGCCACCCTTTTTCTTTGTATTGCATAGATCAAGCATGGAGACTTCATGTTCAATGTTATATGAGAAGTGTGTGATGAACTTGTTTACTAACTCATCAAAAGTTTTAATACCTAAGGAAGTCATGAGAACGATTCCATGGCTTGACCACCTAGAGATCTAGGGAATAGTCTCATTAGGAAAGTTTCGTTGTGCACTACTTCTAGGCATGCGACATTAAATTCCCTAATGTGATCCCTTGGGTCTCCTTTCCCTTTCTATTTGTCAAATATAGGAACTTCAAACCGAAATGGGAAGGGTACCAAGTTCAAACATTTGTCAAAGGGATATGGTGTGATGTCTTCCAAGGAATAAGTTTTAGTGGTTGTTCTTGTTTTGAGATCCATCATTTTCTATGTTAGGCCCTCAATTTGTTTCCTCAACTCTTCCATAGGTATGTTTGGGTCTACGACTTTCATTCCTTTGTCCTCACTAGTGTGGGTTTCATGAGTTTCCTCTATGGTCTCTTACAGTTTGTTGAGATCAAAGTCAGTGGGGAGTTTAAGTCCTTGATTTGCAAGATGAAGAAAGTACTTGTGAGAGTCCTCGTTGAGCACTTTTTCTTGCATGCGTTGAAATTTTTGATCTTGGAGGGTTCCTTGGCAATCTTCATGAGAGATTACCTCATCACTATCGTGAGGGGATATAATGTAGTTGGATGTCCCAGCCATTTCAAGTTGTTTTTGGTATTGAGATCTAGTTAAAACCATGTGAGGTGACGTGGGAAGATGTGGGGTGAAACTAGAGACTCTTGCGAGGTGTTGGTGTAGGTTGGTGAGAAGAGGATACTTGTGATGAGATTCGAACAAGGGACTCTTTTGATCAATGATTCCAAGTAAGTCGATCGACACAAGATGATAGCCACAAGTAAGGATACTTGATACCTGTTTACTATGTAGAGACTAGTGTTGCACCAAGACCACTAGTGAAGTTCTGTGACATACTAGGGTTACTTGAATCTGAAATGATCTAAAAAAGGTCTTGCACTAATCTGATATGGAACTTTTGACTTGTTTGTGGGAAGACCTGGTAGAAGGTAGATGAGACAACCGATGAAAGAGAGGGTATGCTATGGAAACAGATGGAAGAGGTGACTTCACGGTAAATCTAATCTCAGAAACTAGAATAAGGCTGAAATGGGTATCTAGAAAGGCTAAAAAATTTCTCTCAAAAGACGTGGAAATGCTCACTATTGTGGATGTGCTGAAACAGAGGATAAATGCACAACAAGTTAGTGCAAAGGTGTAGCTCTAGTAAATGGTAAAAGCACAATAACAAGTGACAGATGCATAGAAAGTCGATGCAAATGCGTCGCAGGTCGACACAAATGCACAGTTTCAAAGGGTATATGCGTAGCTCTAGTTTTCTGATTACTTTTGCAAACACAAATTTGGCACGTTTTTTTATGGTTTTGGTTTCTTGGTTGCAAGTTGGTGTTTTTGATCTAATTTTCTCAATTATGACAAGTAAAACACAGCAAATACAAAGAAGTTTTCATGATTTTTTTTTTATCTTTTATTTTTTGTAATTTTATGGACTCTTTTTTACTCAAAAATAAAGTACAAATCCTAGGCTGGCTAGGACAATATAAATTGAATTCTCACTATTTCTAGTGAGACATCTTCGAGAGGTGATAATTGCCCTTCCATGCATCGGCTTATAGGGGTTTTTGGCTAGTAAAAACAAAGGATGATTAATAAGTGCAACTGTTCAAGTGGTTATACACGTGGTAGCACTACTCTCTGTTATGGAGTCTCCCAGCCTACAAAGGTTATGCCTTGGAGGGTTTTGGGGGAGGTTGGTTGTCGGTATAACACAACTTCACTCATTGTTAGAAGCTTTGGCTCCAAACAAAATTATTTATAGTGGCTTGGCAGGGCTTGGCTTTAGCCTATTATCACTTAAGGTCATTCCCATTTGGATGGAAGGATATCCAAGGGCACGTCTCTCTAAAAGTTTAACACATGTGAAAATGATATGTCTGGCATTTTGGTCACCCAAGATAGGGGAGAGCATAGGCCTAAGATAGTGGTTATTTTCGCCTAGTTAAACTAAAAAAGACTATATGAGCTATCTACTTGGGCACACAGGCAAGTTATTAACTTTGAAAGCAAGATAGAAATGGTTCAATTTTATCCTCCTAGCATTGGGACTATCTTCAATTTGTTGATGCAACAATATCAAATTACAATCCTTCCTAGTTAGATCTAGATGTGATTTTACATGAACATTTGATTACTATCCTTTAGAAAATATGATGTGTTTTAACAATGCAACTAGAATGTCTAAACTAGCCCCTAACCTGCAAGTAGATTAGAGAATTTTCCTACAACAAGTGTCAACGTTAGCAAAATCACAACAAAACTCAAAAAGTCACTGTCATAATCATATGTGCATGTATGGAGGTTAGATGTGTAGAGACAGAGATCATATGTGTAGCTATTACAAAAGCACTGAGACAGAGGTCAAAAGTGCAGAAACAGAGAGTATATGTGCCATTTGGTATATGCGTTGTAACAGAACACAGATGTGCATATTCAGGAGGTAAACATGCCGAAAGGTCAGATGCACCAAAACAGAGCTCAGATGCATGTTAGAATTGTTCAGATGCATTGAATCTTCCTCTATATGGAACTCTTTGCACAAAAAAATTTAGTTTTTGGGTTAAATTGGGGCAAGGTCCCACAGTGGGCACCAAAAATGTTAAGGAAAAATTGGTGTAAATGAATAATCAATATAAAATCAACAATACCCAATAACTCAATGAAATAAGAAACAAAGAAATCAATCAAACAAAGAATTTCAAACCTTTGCAAACCTCTTCAATTCATGGCTTCCATTGATTGCCTATCACAAATGATCTTGTCTATGAATATGGCCCTCAGAAGGTGCACTTCCTTGCTATTCCAAGATGTCAAATGGGAATGGATATGCTATTTTATTACAATGAAGATGAGCTTCACAACAATGGTAATGATATGGTAACAAGTTGATCGCAAGAAAATGGAATGACTTGGGTGCCAAAGGTGCGCTATAATTCCTGTAGAGTAATGACACTAAAAGGTTGGATGAATGAAATGGAAGAAAAGGGTTCAATTTATAGACTTGTGAGAGAGAAGATCAACGGTATAGAAACTTTGAGAGAATGTGCACGAATAGAAATAAGACAAGTGTCACACAAAAACTATTTTGTTTGAGTTAACTACTTTCTTTTATAAAGATATGATTTGATTTCATAAATTAGAAAGCTTTTTTCTAATTTAAGAGATATTGATAAAAACCAAGATTGAATGAATCAATTAACTCAACTTGTGATTTTCTTTTGCATGATTTTAGAGAAATTAAATAATAAATTATTTAATTTTGTGTGCATGAAGAAGAAGACTTATTTTTAGAAGATTTGGAAGATAATTGAAGAATTAGAAGATAAGAAAGAAAATTAAATAAATAGATTTATTTAAATTTTGTTTGTGCATGTTTTGGAAAAATTAAAAAAAATTTGGTTGTATTTTACTTTTAGAGAATGAGAGGATTTAAATAAATTTCATTGATTTATTTAAATTTGGAGGATGAAGATATTTAATTAAATAATTATGAATTATTTAATTATTTTGGAGGAATTAAATTAAATAAAAGATTTTATTTAATTTTGACTTTAGAAGAGGTAATTAAATATTTTGATATTTAATTAATTTAGAGGAATACGATTCAAATAAATAAATTTGTTTATTTATTTATTGAGAGAGGAAATAGAATGAAATAATTATTAAGAATACTTATGTAGATTGATTCATGTCATTTTTAGGCATATACACTTATTGATCTATTTTTCTTTATCTACACTGAGTTTCTATTGTGTAGTGATGAGAGATTGAAAATTTGTTTGACTGTAAGTTTGAAAGGTTGGGGTTGACCTGATTATACACGGTGAAGAAAGATTGAATGGAAGTGTTACATTTTTTTGTTTTATATAGAAAGTGCGATCATGTTATGTCGATTCTTGAAGGATAGTGTACATATGATTTACATGAGAAGATTGACATGTTATTATAGTTGGGTATGGAAGTCACTCCTTGGTGTTACATTTTGTAGTTTATTGTTCTTAGTAAAGATTCTTGTATGCCAACAAGGAAAAGGGGCACAATTTGAATGTCACTTGAACTTGGATGTTACCATTTAATCCATGATGTCATTCTAATCAGAAAGTGCATTGTTTTATGATGTCAGATTAATATTCTTCTATATTGAATATATGGTGGTCCTATAAAGGAGAGATAAGGGGTTTTGTATCTAAGTTATAGAAATCATCTATAGCCAGTGTTATTAAGGTAAACAAAGTAGTACTCTGTAGTTTATCCTTTTTGTTATGAGATTGGAGATGATTGTCGGTGAGACACATTGATTGTCAGTGAGACATTGTTTTTCCAGTGAGGCTTGTATGTGATCAGTGAGATCCTAGCCAGTGAGGCTTATATGTACTTAGTGAGATTTTAGTTAGTGAGACCTAATAAAGTGTTGGTGAGGTTTGGACAGTGGGTTTTCCCTGGAAAGGGTTTTCCATTTTATATCTTGTGTTATGGCTTCATTTGTGTGATTCTATCTTTTGTTGATGTCTTTGTCATGATAATATTAGAGATTGTTTCTACAAGATTGATGAATAATCAAGTTTTATTAGGTCAATGATTCACCCCCCGTCTCAGTGATCCTTAGTATTCCTATAATTGGTATCAAAGCACAGGTAGATTCTAGAGGTGAAATACTATGGGTAAGATGTATAGAAAAAAGGTTTCTAAAAAGGAAAAAGGTTTGCATCAAAAGAAAGAGAAGTCTAATACAAAAGTTGATGTTGTTTCTAATGTTCTTGGCTCTAAAGAATGTCATGCAAGAATGTCTGATGTAGAAAGACATGAGTTTCAGTTCATGGAGGTTGCAAATGAGCAGTATGGTGAAAATGATGAAGAGGAAGCACAAGTTTATCTTGAAGATGAATTGATTGTTGCCTTGGATAAATTGAAGAAAGAAAGAAGAGAAAAAGAAGAACTAAAGATGAAGTATGAAGAATCTAATCAACTTGATGAGGGACTAAAGAAGAAGTGTGTAGAATCTAATCAGATTATTGAGAAACTAAAGTTGCAATTGGAAGAGTCTAGAAAAGTTGAATAAGCCACTTGCATGAAGTTGTAAACCAAAGTAGAATATTACCAAAAGCTAGAGGCTAAAATATTGTTCCTAAAGAAGCAATTAGAGAAGGTAAATAAGGATTTGAAAAGAAGTCAACAAAATGAGCAGAGCACTAAGTTGTTTGAGAAAATTATTCTAAGTCAAAGGTCTCTATCAAACAAACCTCGGATAGGATATGAAGGAGAAATGAGTAACAAAGATGCTATAGTGTCCAAGAGGCCAATGAAATTGACAAGCCTGTCAAAAGGAATAGCATATGAACAAGGAGAATCAAGTCTTACTTCCAAAAAGCTTGCAAATCAAAATACTTATGAGGATGCATATAGAAGAGTTCATGATCCCAAGCAAAGTTTTAGAAGAAGGTCATCAACAAGACAAATCAGGTACAACTATTCACATTTTCATGGTTACTATTATATATGTAATGATTATGGACATAAAGCAATTGGTTGTAGAAGAAGGAGTCAATCTTCATCTAGTAGAAATATGAATGTAGTTTATTATAAGTGCAACAATATTGGCCATATAGAAAGAAATTGTAGAGTGCATGGAAAGAATAGTCATGTATTGAACACAAGAAATGATTATGGGTTGTCAAGAAGACATAACAAAAGGTCAAATATATTGACCAAAAATAGAGAGCAGATGCCTTAAGCAAGAAGAAGAAAGAGCCTATAAAGGTTTGGAGAAGAAAACAAGACCTAGGAAGAGAAAGCTCTAATCCAGTGCATGTTGCACTAAGAACATCACCAACTACATAAGTTGTGGCATGAGTTTAGGGGAGTTGGTTATTGTATTAGCTTTCAACTCCTTAGAGAGACTTTGAAGGTGTCTAACTAGTTTAGTAGTGTTTGGAGATCCTAAGATTTGGAACGGACATGTGTGTTAGTGGTTTAGTGTTTGTTCCTAATCAATCATGTTAATGGCAGTATGTCATTATGAAATGTAATGCTTTCTTGTTTTCATCAGGATCCTCATCCACATAAGTGCATCCAAGACAAGGGGGAGTAGTCTTTGATGTTAGTCTAATATGCTCTTATCCCCGACAGTGATCAATGTTCTTTTTGTTGTGTAAATTTCATTAAGTTTTGTGGCAATAGTATAGTAATGTCTTGGTCAGTGAGTTGATGGATTCATACTAGTATGAAAGATAGTTGTTAAAGGTTCATTTTATGGTGTGTTCCTAAAGAGGATAATGACACTATGATCAAACAATAGTCAAATTCTTTTTCACAGTTTTGAAAGTATGGTGCTTATATGGTTAGTTTGATTATGCTTCATCTATTGTTGTAGTTACAAGTGCCCTAGTAAACATGTATGCAAAATGAAGAGGAATAAACAAGTGATATACTACCTTTGAGACTGTCTTAATCTTTTAGTAAATATTGTACAAGTCTTATAAAGATTAAAGGATCTGAGAAATGGAGATGACAATTTTATTTTGTTGAAAACAGAATGTAGTTGATAGCTGTAAAAATAGGTTCTACAACCTTTACTAGCATTCGTGTAACCTACATGAAAAAGAACTTTGAAACAGGGTATGACATTAATTAAGGAATAAAAGTTGTGAAAATGTTCACATGGCAAAGTTCTCTGATAGATTAGCATATAGATATATACAAAAGCACATGAACTATGACAAAGTACGACAGATAAATATATCTGTATCTAACATCATTTTTTGTAACATTAATGATTCACTATACTGGTATCACATTGAGTAATTATGCATATTATTTGTATGTGACAGTATTTAGAGGTGATTGGAGAGGTTTGAGATAGATGTTGCCCTCTGTCCATAATGTCTAATGGAGGTGCAGTGACGGTTAAACTTTCACAAAAAATTTGTTGAAAAATACAAGAAAATATTGATGGGAGGTATATACACAAACTCTGCAACTCTTGCTAGTCTTCTCTCTGTATTTGAAGCCTTGAAATAGGGTCCTAGGTTTGTTGTTAATGATGTATGATCACAGTGGTGCCACTTTGTGTAATGAAATTTATTTTTCAAGTATGGAATCGGGTTTAATTGAAATATATCATATTCATATGTGAAGTTGTTTGTATTTCACCTTAACATATGAATAAAAGAGTCTTGAATCTCTGATATAGTGAGATACAACATATAGTGATCCTCTTGTCATTGTTTTAAGTTGAAGATTTCATTGTATTTAAGTCCTTTGTACAGTACAGGAATAAAGTGATGAAATTGATACTACACAATATAGTTATCCTACCACCCAAAGCAAAGAGCTATTACCATGATAGGATTTATGAAGCAGTAGTTTGGAAATTCATGCCAGATGTGGTGTTTGATGATAAGGTCTTAGTGCAGACAGATCATATTAGAACTATTCTAGGTGTGGTACATAGGACTTCATGGAGTTAATGAGTTCATATGTGTTATTTCATGATAGTAGAAACCTTATATGATAGTGCAAAGTTATCTGATAGGAGAGTTATGTCAATGCAATGTTTTGACAGTGCTTAGGATTTCATAGGTTCAATTTAGGAGTTCATAGGTTCAGTGTCTTTGACATTTAAACTTCATGATGACAATGTCTTTGACACTGGATAGGGCATTTCATCTAATGCATGACAATGGTGTTAACATGTAAATAATATGATTGATATGGTTGATTGAGATGCAATGTCTAGAAGCATTGAAGGTAGAGTAGGAATTTTTTATTGTCAAATTGTTGCATTGATTTCTCAGCAAATTTGTATGAGGGAGAGTCAGTTGCCCTTTGTCCTTTAATGTCAAAGGGGGAGAGAATTCGTGTTTTTCCATCAATGACAAAGGGGGAGTTTTTTGCATGATGGTTTGTCATTAATGTCAAAAGGTGTTTGGTTTGATGCTTTAGGTTGTGTTCATGCTGATGTTGCCATGGTTCAGAATGTGTGTTGTCTTCATGTTCATCATGCCATAATAGGATTTCAGATTGTCTTCATCAGGATCTCATATTGTCTTCATGTTCATCACCTTCTTCATAATATGGTTTGTCCATGATGTGGTGATATGGTGTTGAGTGAGTTGGATGGTGGTGTTGATACATGTTGATATCATGGTGTTATGCTTCATGGTTCAGGAGTTTATACTTACATCCTTTATGTTTCAGGAGTTAAAGCAAGAGTTGTTATGATGTTGAAGTTGGAGGTTGTCGTGTTGTTTAAGTTGGAGTGATATTCATGCTTTGCCCTTGATCATTTTTTATGATATTGGCATAACATGTTTGTATTCATGCTTTGCCCTTAATCATTCTTGATGACATTGGTGTAACATGTTTTCCATTAATGTCAATTGTGAAGTGTAGTCAGGTTTAAGGTTCTTTGAATGTTCATTATAGAGCTTGATAGTGTACAGTTTGAGTTCATGTTTCAAGATGCTTTGTAATTTCTTATGGTGTTCATTGTGGTATGAAATTCATGTTTAGAATCTTATGATGTTATCATTCCATATGGTGTTCAAAGGTTGTTTGACTTGGTTTCTTTGCATAAGAGATTGGGGTTGTAAGATGTAGATTCAAGGTTTGGTAATGTGTATTGAGAGACATAAACCTTAAACCCTAATTGATTACCTAAAACCTAATTCATGATTTATAATCCTTTGGTGACAGTTTTACTTTTTGTTTTAATTTTACATTGAATTTCTATTACAGGTTAGAGCCACAAAAGGTGAGTGGGTAAAGGTTTTTAATGTCATAGCCTTACCGACCCCTCCTTCTAAGGAGACTAGTTGTTTCAGTCATCACAACTTAGCTCGGGTCCTAGTTATAAATCATGGGTCAGGATTTAAATTCAAAAGGCGAGAGAGAACAAATCAAAGGATACAATTCAAACTTGATTCAAATATAAATGGTTACTTTTCCTTCATAAACATTGATGGGCATCCAAGTGTCAATCTTTTATATAGTTTTGTAACTTTTCTATAACCAGTGAAAAAGAAGTCTTTGTGTTAGGATATAAATCTATAATTTGATTGAGTGTTGGTTGTTGATAATGGAGGATATGAAGATCCTATTCATGGATTTATTATGAGATGAAAAAGTAATATACAGAGAGTTTGTTTATTCAACAGTTTATGGCCAATGTCTAATACCATGCAGTATATCTTGTTTGGAGGTTATTGATGTTTTTGTTCTTTGATTATTGTAGAAGAGAAATTGACAGAGTGATTGCATAAGAAGGATGTGCAAAGTCTACTAACAGTGTGAAGTAAAATGTGATAGAGGTATGTATGATGATGAAGCAATGATTATTATTAGATAGTGTGCTTTTTTGTCCTATAGATGAAGATGTTTATGTTGAGGTACATAGAATACTCTTGGTCAGTTTTACAACTGTTTCCGAATGCTAAGATAATGTGACACTTCGTGATCTATTTTTTTTTTATCTATACCGAGTTTCTATTGTGTAGTGATGAGAGATTGAAAATTTGTCTGACTGTGAGTTTGAAGGGTTGGGGTTGACTTGATTATACACAGTGAAGAAAGATTGAATGGAAGTGTTACATAATGTTCTTATATCATTGTAAGTGGAGTGTTTTTTTGTTTTATATAGAAAGTGTGATCAGGTTAAGTTGATTCTTGAAGGATAGTCTGCATATGATTCATGTGAGAAGATTGACATGTTATTATAGTTGGGTATGGAAGTCACTCCTTGGTGTTAATTTTTTTAGTTTATTGTTCTTAGTAAAGAATCTTATATGCCAACAATGAGAAGGGGTACAATTTGAATGTCACTTGAACTTGGATATTGCCATTTAATCCATGATGTCATCGTAATCAGATAGTGCATTGTTCTATGATTGCAGAGTAATATTCTTCTGTATTGAATATATGGTTGTGCTATAAAGGAAAGATAAGGGGTTTTGTATCTGAGTTATAGAAGTCATCTATAACCAGTGTTATTAATGTAAATAGAGTATTACTCTATTCTTTATCCTTTTTGTTTTGAGATTGGAGATGATTGTTAGTGAGACATATTGTTTTGCCAGTGAGGCTTCTATGTGATCAGTAAGATCCTAGCTAGTGAGGCTTATATGTACTCAGTGAGAGTGTGGTCAGTGAGACCTAATAAAGTGTTGGTGAGGTTTGGACAATGGTTTTTCCCTGGAAAGGGTTTTCCACTTTATATCTTGTGTTATGGCTTCATTTGTGTGATTCTATCTTTTGTTGATGTCTTTGTCATGATAATGTTAGAGATTGTTTCTACAAGATTGATGAATAAACAAGTTTTATTAGATCACTTATTCACCCCCCTCTCAGTGATCCTTAGTATTCCTACAATTGTGTCATTATATACTTTCTTTTCTTTGTATTCAGGGTCCATGACATTGTCATCATCCATCTTGATTTGTGGAGGCACTTCAGGTTGCCCTATAGTCCTCATCTGATCTAATGTTAATCTTTGATACTCTCTTCTCCTCACCTCGTGCTCATCATCACAATTAGCCCAATAGTCCTCGAGGTGTAAACTATGTTTTTACTACTCATTGAATATTTTCTCGATCCTATGGTAAGGATCATAATGTCTGGCTAGTGGAAATAGCTTCAAGTACAAACTTTTTAGGTCAGATTCAACCTTTTTTGCATTGTCCATAGCTCCTACCAGGAACCAGTTGATGTCAATGGGAAATTTTCTATATGGCCTAACCTCTTTATTCTAGGATAGTTCAAATATGGGCAACTGTTGCCTCATCATCTCCATTAAGAGAACCTAGTCTAAACGATACCTAGATAGCATATATGGTTTTCCACTGAAACCTTCCATCTAGATATAAGAATATGTCTTGGCATAGATGAACCAAGAAAAATATCTGTTGATCATCTATGTATCCCCTACTGAAAACCTTTTGGCTCTATCTCCCTCCATGAGCCTAACTATGCGCATTAGAAAGCAATCATTGACAATTTTATAATGCTAAACTAAAAGCCTCCTCTCCAGTTGGGGATAATGTTCCTAGGGGGTCTTCTCATGTGGTAATTTACCCATATTTCCCATAGTTTGTAATCCATGGAAGGTACCTTTTGCTACACAAGCATACACTAGGTAGGAGGTCATCCTAAAGACCATACTTTTATCCTCTTTCCATTTCATCATCTGATCATGTATTGTATCACTAATAATTTTGGCCCATTCGACCTTTGTATTCTCTTTCTCATATTCAGTGACCATTCTTATCAGTTTGAACATCCATGGCTCAAAAGTTCTACAATTTACTAGGCCCTTCATCCTACTAAGCAAGAATATCATGTACTACACCTCTTCACTAAAGTCATATTTGTAGAGGTGTTGTGGCAATTTTGTAGCTACCTTTACCTTGTTGGCTGGATCTTTCCATCCCTGAAAGATTACATTCCTACAATTCTTATTGTTTGCATCAAATTCCTTGGCTAGTGCCTCTAAGTATGGAACATAGTGTTGCAAGTATGGGCCTAACTGGTGTTGTCATTGATGTCAACATACTCCTATTGCATTGATGTCAAGGATTGGATGAGCTGTGTGCTGAGGATATTGAGGAAATTAGTCCTATCAGAAATAGAGAAGAATAGTGAAGATCCCAGCTAAGGTGAAGATCTAAGGATGTGCATCAAAGGGTTTGTAGATATGTGTCTAAAGATGATCTAGTCAAGATTTGAGAGGTCCGCATGAAGATTTGAAGAAGTTATGGCCATATGAGTATAACTAGTTCTGGCAAATGTTTAGATGTGACAAAGTGACACAAATATATCTGGTGAGATCCAGAAATGCAATATCTTGTTCTGCAGATTTGGTGGAGTGCTTAGGAAGTCAATGTGAATTGACAACTCAATTGGTTCATGGTCTGGAAGTCCGCAATCATTTATTCCAATATGACAGTGATGACAGACTGTGTTCTTGAGGTTTCAAATGAAGAGGAGAATGATTTTAGTAAGCAAAAGTAGTGTGGATGTTCTTGGTGATTCAGGCAAGCTTGTGGGGGTCTCTAGATTGTGTCTAGTTCGTGTTGGTAGTCCACATTGAAGATTGAGCTCGTAATTGAAGAATTACTTCTAGATGATGATGTTCTTCCTAAACTTGGCTGACCAGATGATTTACACATCTTGCAAATGATCTTGAAGATGTTTCTACGAAGGATGGCGTGTTCCTCAAAGAAGATTGAAGTCCCAGATATATGTGGCTGACAGTGTGGTGATTTGTATGAAGGCTTTTGCAATAAATCAAGTTGTATTTTTGTATTTTCTCTGTAAAGTATGCTGACTTTGATGATTATCCCAAAGTTGATGTCTTGTATAAATAAGAGTTATGAAGTCATTTCAAAAGTAGTTGGGCAAAGATGAGAGTGTGGCAGAGAGGAGAAGAGCGAAAGGCAAAGCAGAAGTGTTGAGCTCAAATGGAACTGACTCAAGCATGGTGAAGATGCTAATCTTTAGTTCACGTATGTAATACTTATTATTCTATAGACAGTGTGTCTCCTGTAGGTAGTGGGCCTCTTGTGAGCAGTGTGCTTAGGCAGTGAGTAGTGTGCTCAGGCAGTGAGCCCTAATTGGCATGTGCCATTTTTTTTGTCTTATTCTTTTAACATAGAATACAATCTTGGGTTAGTCACCTCGTGGTTTTTCTCTTAACTGGGCTTTCCACATTAAAATCTTGGTGTCATATGTGTTAATGTATTTCTACTCTTGAATTATTGCATTGTGTTTCCATGATTGTTTTATTATTATTCTGCTAAATTACAAGAAGGATTTAAGTGGTTAATAAAAGGAAATTTTTGGGACAACTGATTCACCCCCGCCTCTCAGTTGTCTGTCTTGAAACTAACAATTGGTATCAGAGCTAAGTTCCTCTAAAAGAGATTAACTACTTGAGGAGATCCAGGATGTCTTCCTACAAGAAGGATAGTTTCAGGTTTGATGGAACCAATTACACTCTTTGGAAAAGCCACATGGAATGTCACTTGCAATGTATGGGAATGCAATATTGGACCATAACTTCAAAGAACTATGTTCCTCCAAAGAATGGTCTGACAACTGTAGATGAAATCAAAGATGCTGAAGATAATCTTCAGGGTAAATAAGCTTTATTAAGTACCTTATCTGATTCAGAGCTAACAAATGTTAAAGATCTAAAAACAACATATGAGATTTGGGAAAAACTGCAACTTCTGCATGAAGGAGACAAATATGTTAAATGTGCCAAGCTATAGAGTCTGAAAGGAAAATTTGAAAACTTGAAGATGAATGAAGATGAGAATATCACTACATTTATGCCAAAAGTAAATGAGCTTGTTTGTGGCATTAGGTGTGCTGGTGGAATCTTGGATGAAGATGAGATTGTTGCCAAAGTTCTCAGATCCCTACCTCCTACTTACAAACATAAGGTTATTGCTATTGAAGAATTGAGATCTTTTTCAAATATCACAAGAGATCAATTGGTTGAAAAATTAGTTGCATTTGAATTGGTTGAGTTTGGAGTTGCACCCCCAAGACTAAATCTGCATTCAAACCTAGTGCCTTTGTAAAAGGCAAACAAAAGTTTGATCTAGGAGAGAACTCCTCAAAGAAACTATCATGGTATGAAAAACCAAGAAAAGATCTGGAAGAAGATGAAGCAAAAGCTGCTCAACTTGAAGTCTTATTGCAAAAAGACTGCCAAGAGGATCTAGTAAGTATGAAGGAAAATTTCCCTTCAAATGTTTCAACTGCAACAAGATTGGTCATTTTATCTCAAGGTGTTCGGAAAGATTTTCAAGGGCAAATCCAAATAGATCAAGATTCCAAAAGAAATGTTACTATGTTCATGAAGATGATGATGATGATGATGATGATGATGAAGAAGGAGTAACAGATGATGAATTAGAGACAGGAAACATATCTGGAAGTGACTAGGTGTTTATTACCATCAAGGACAAAGATCCAATGTCCTCTGAATCTGTCAATCATAAAATGATAGAAAGAGCTCTGGCTGCCCAAGTTGAAGAAAAGGATGATTGGGTCATTGACAGTGGATGCTCCCACCATATGACTGGTGACAAAAATAAGTTCATAGATGTGGAAAGATATGGAGGAGTTGTAAAATTTGGTGATAATTCTATTGGCAGAATCAGAGGTAGAGGAACTATTTCTTTTGATGGTTAGAACAAAACCAGTGATGTACTATATGTTGAAGGTCTGAAGCACAATCTTCTCAATGTTGGACAGTTGGTGGAGAAAGGCTATGATCTCTGATTAAAAAATGGAAAATGTAAGATCTTTGAAAGTTCTGGAATAGAGATTGCATCCGGTACTCAAACAAAAGATAACATCTTCCACTTGATTGGTACTAGCAAAAGTTGTTTATTTGTTCAAATTGATCAGAGTTAGTTGTGGCATAGGAGAATGTGTCATGTGAATTTTGATACTATCATCAAGATAAGCAACACTCAAGCTGTAAGAGATCATCCAAGACTAGTGAAACCTACTAATAGTTTGTGCAAAGAATGCCAGTTGGGTAAGCAGAGCAGAGTCACATTCAAAAGTAAGGAACAATCTTCTACCAGATTATTGGACTTAGTACATACTTATCTATGTGGATCAGCAAGAATCAGGAGTTTGTAAGGTGATAGATACTTCATGTTATTAATTGATGACCACTCCCGGATGATGTGGGTGACTTTTCTGAAAGAAAAATCTAAGGCTCTTGAGAAATTTAAAATATTCAAGGCTATGGTAGAGAATGAAATTGGATTAAACATAAAATGCCTCAGGTCTAATAGAGGTGGAGAATTCACATCCGAAGAGTTTATAGAATTCTGTGAAAAACATGGGATAAAAAGATAGTTATCTACTTCAAGGACTCCACAATAGAATGGAGTAGTGGAGAGAAAGAACCAGATCATCCAGGAAGCATCTAGAACCATAATGATGGAAGCAAATGTTCCTCAGATCTATTGGAGAGAAGTTGTAAGCACTGCTGTCTATACTCTTAATCGAGTACAAATTAGAAGCAATACTGGTAAGACCCCTTATGAACTCTGATTTGGCATCATTCCCACTGTGAAGTATTTCAGAGTCGTTGCTAGCAAATGTTACATTAAAAGAGATGAAGACCTTGGCAAATTTGATGCTAGAAGTGATGAAGGGATATTCTTGGGTTATTCTACTCAAAGCAAAGCATACCAGTGTTATAACAAGAGATTGAGAAAGATTATAGAAAGTACAAATGTGAAGGTTGATGAAGGTAGTGAAAAACCCTCAAGGTTTTATGAATATGAAGAAGAAGATCAGAATGATGTTTTGGTCCAAGAAGTCCAAGCCCCTTCTGAAATTTAGATCCTGACTAATTCAGAGAATCCTGAAATATAGGAAGAAGAGATAAGTTTGAATGAACCTATCCAAGAAATAGAAGTGCAAGAAATTCCCAAAACTCCTAGGTATGTAAGACTGAATCATTCTAAAGATTAGATCATAGGTGATAAAAGAAAAGGTGTTCAAACAAGAAGAAAGATTGCTCAAGACTCAGAAAAGTATTGTTTGATTTCAAAAATTAAACCAAAAATAGTAAGTGAAGCATGTAATGATGAAAGCTAGACTAAAGCAATGAAGGAAGAGTTGATGCAGATTGAGAAAAATCACACTTGGGATCTTGTTCCTAGACCTAGAAACAAAAATGTGATTGGAACCAAATGAGTCTTCAAGGATAAACTGAATGAAGATGGTGAAGTAGTCAGAAACAAAGCCAGATTGGTCTGCAAGGGTTATTCTCAAGTAGAAGGAGTTTATTTTGAAGAAACTTTTGCTTCGGTGGCAAGAATTGAAGCAATTAGATTATTTCTTGCCTTTGTTGCCTTCAAGGATTTCAAAGTATATCAGATGGATGTCAAGTCTGTCTTCCTGAAAGGTGACTTGGAAGAAGAAGTATACATTGAGCAACCAGATGGATTTCAATTATCTAATCATGGTGATATGGTCTGCAAGTTGAAGAAAGCACTGTATGGACTCAAACAAGCCCCAAGAGACTAGTATGAAAGACTGGATAAGCATCTTTTGAAGATTAGTTTCAACAATGGTACTGCTGACAGTAAATTTTACTTCAAAATTGATCATGAAAATATCTTGATTGTTGAAGTATTTGTTGATGATATCATTTTTGGACGAAGAGATAGTATGTGCAAAACTTTTGCAAATCAAATGAAAAGTGAATTTCAGATGTCCATGTCTGGGGAAATGAATTTCTTCTTGGGTCTACAAATCACTCAAACAAAGAAAGGAATCTTCATTTCACAGAGTAAATATGTGAAAGAATTGTTAAAGAAATTTGGGATGGAAGACTCAAAACCAATGAATACTCCCATGGCAACTGAATGTAAACTGAGCAAAGATGATGACTCTCCTAAGGCTGATCAGAAAAAGTACAGGTCAATGATTGGAGGACTATTGTATCTTACTCAAACTAGACCTGCCATTATGAATGTTATTGGTCTTGTTGCTAGATTCCAAGCTGATCCTAGAGAATCTCATGTCATGGCAATCAAGAGGCTTCTCAGATATCTAAAAGGAACAATTGAGTATGGTTTATGGTATCCTAGAGATCATGATTTCTCTCATCATGCATATACAGATGCAGATTGGGTAGGAGATGTAGATGACTGGAAGAGTACCAGTGGTGGAGCATTCTTTTTAGAGAATAGATTGGTTTCTTGGCTGAGCAAGAAACAAGAGGCGATATCTCTGTCCACTGCAGAAGCAAAATATATTGCAGCAGTAGGTAGTTGCACTCAAGTATTGTGGATGAAGAAAATGCTAAGAGACATTAGAGTGGATTATGAGGAACATATCACAATCTTCTATGATAATTCAAGTGCAATAAATATATCAAAAAAATCAGTGTTGCATTCAAAGACAAAACATATATCCATCAAATTTCACTTTTTGAGAGAGCAGGTGAACAAGAATGAAGTAAGATTGGAGTTTGTGCCCTCCAAGGATTAGATTGCAGACATTTTTACTAAACCTCTACCTAAGGACTCTTTTGAGTATCTCAGGGAGAAGCTAGGGGTTATTACCCCTTTGGTTTTGAATTAAGGTGCACTAATGTGCATCAGTTCGATGGATCTCACAGTCATATCTTGTGCTCCAGATTGATGATAGGAAGCTGCTACTCAGGGGGAGAAGTCTGTATGAATCTGAGTGATGCAAGTATGTGCCCTTTGCCATTGGTGTCAAAGGGGGAGAGAAGACATGTGAAAAACAAAAAGTGGTTTCTAATCAAAGGGGGAGCAGTAAAGGAAGAGAAGACATGTGAATGGTTGTTGTTGATAGGGGGAGCTATGTCAGTCAGTGAGGAAAAGTTCTTGTCTTGATGGTTAAAATATTTTTTCACATCATATGTTGCCATCAGTGACAAAGGGGGAGATTGTTGCAAGTATGGG
Organism: Cunninghamia lanceolata; assembly: GCA_027924645.1. NCBI lineage: Eukaryota > Viridiplantae > Streptophyta > Pinopsida > Cupressales > Cupressaceae > Cunninghamia > Cunninghamia lanceolata. Next base: position 20,014,084 of record BSBN01001281.1, read on the forward strand.
CCTAACCGGTGTTGTCATTGATGTCAACATGCTCATTGGATGAGCTGTGTGCTGAGGATATTAAGAAAATTAGTCCTATTAGAAACAAAGAAGAACAGTGAAGATAGTGAAGCTCTATGAAGTGAAGATCCCAGCTAAGGTGAAGATGTGAGGATGCACATCAAAGGGTTTGTAGATATGTGTCTAATGATGATCTAGTCAAGATTTGAGAGGTCCGCATGAAGATTTGAAGAAGTTATGGCCATATGAGTAAAACCAATTCTGGCAGATGTTCAGAGGTGACAAAGTGACACAAATAGGTCCAGTGAGATCCAGAAATGCAATATCTTGTTCTGTGGATTTAGTCATGTTTAGGAAGTCAATGTGAATTAACAACTCAATTGGTTCATGGTCTAGAGGTTCGCAAGCATTTATTCCAATATGACAGTGATGACAGACTATGTTCTTGAGGTTCCAAATGAAGAAGAGAATGATTTCAGTAAGTAGAAGTAGTGTGGATGTTCTTGGTGATTCAAGGAAGCTTGTGGGGGTCTCTAGATTGTGTCCAGTTCGTGTTGGTGGTCCGCATTGAAGATTGAGCTCGTAATTGAAGAATTACTTCTAGATGATGATGTTCTTCCTAAACTTGGCTGACCAGATGATTTACACATCTTGCGGATGATCTTGAAGATGTTCTACGAAGGATGGCGTGTTCCTCAAAGAAGATTGAAGTCCTAGATATATGTGGCTGACAGTGTAGTGATTTGCATGAAGGCTTTTGCAATAAATCAAGTTGTATTTGTGAATTTTCTCTGTAAAGTATGCTGACTTTGATGATTATCCCAAAGTCAATATCTTGTATAAATAAGAGTTGTGAAGTCATTTCAAAGAAGCTAGGTAAAGATGAGAGTGTGGTAGAGAGGAGAAGAGTGAAAGACAGAGTAGAAGTGTTGAGCTCAAATGGAACTGACTCAAGCATGGTGAAAATGCTAATCTTCAGTTCAAGTATGTAATACTTATTATTTTGTAGACAACGTGTCACCTGTAGGCAGTGTGCTCAGGTAGTGAGCCCTAATTGGCATGTGCCATTTTGTTCCTCTTATTCTTTTAATAGAGAATACAATCTTGGGTTAGTCACCCTATGGTTTTTCCCTTAACCAGGTTTTTCACATTAAAATCTTGGTGTCATAAGTGTTCATGTGTTTTTTTCTGTTGAATTATTGCATTGTGTTTCCATGATTGATTTATTATTATTCTGTTGAATTACAAGAAGGATTTAAGTGGTTAATAAAAGGAAAGTTTTGGGACAACTGATTCACCCCCCTCTCAGTTGTCTGTCTTGAAACTAACACATAGATGGGTCGAGATACTAGCAAGTTGAATACCTCAGTGATGCCAGCTATAGATAAATCAGCATAAAGTCTTTCTTGTTTCTCCATCTTCCTTGTGGTAATGTTAGAATTTTGTGTACACTCGACCATAAGTTTGAAACCTTTTGTGGCATAGGGGAATGTGGCTGCATGATACATGCCTAATGTTACTATGTTATTCAAGATGGGATTATCTTCTCTGGCATTGATTTGAGCTCTAAATGCCTCAATGTCTGTATTACCCGAATGGGTATCTTCTGTAAACCCCATCTTGTTGTACATGTTGCACGTCCTAGGGAACATAACATGTTTAAATTTTGCATCTTGTTTATCCATGCATGGATGAGACATTTCTTCCTACAAATTAAACATACTGGTCTCAAACAACAACATATATTTATCTATATAGGGTTAGCACATTAATTTTTATGTTCTAGAAGGATATTAAAATGCCTAAACCCTAGGAATTTAGCAAGCCATTTCATGAATTCTATTATTGTTCATCATTTACCCTCTTTCAACATGACTATGGCATAATTTATGAAATAACATAGAGAGTTAAGGCTTCATACATACCTATGAGCACTTCCCTAACCTACAATTGATATGGTAATAATTGAATTGATGCTTTGGGTGAGGCGTTCTTCTATAATTTCACTCACTGCTATAGCTTTGGTTCATAATTAGCTCTTATGCAGTGAAATTAGGGCTCCCGAATGCAATTATGTTGATTATGATGGTAAAATCCCTTTTAACCTAGTCAAGCTATAATTTTAGGGCTTATTAATGGTTTCAGGGAGATGTGATGACATCATTAGACTAGATCTTAGGAGATCACTACAGGTGTTCGTTGGCGTGATTTCAAATTTAAATGCCAACGGCCTTTTACACCACATTAAATGCAAAAAGCATAGGGATATGTCGATGGACATCTAGATAAGGAATATCCATGTGGATATCTAGATGTGAATAATATCCAGATGACATAAGCATATGTCGGGTCAACCTTTGTTGACCAAAGATTCATCATTGGGTCACCAATTTACCTTGAAAAGGTTGGGTGTCCATGTGGACACGTGGCATCGTGTTATTGGTTCAGTCCAAGGCATGGATATTAAATTAAGGTCTAGACATTATAAGCGCAAATTCTCTATCCAGTCAAAATATCTAGATGACATTAGTAGGGAGTAAGTCCTTTATTGACATGTAAAAAAATGATGTCATCAGGATAAGGATATTAAAATAATGTCATGACAACAGAAGTGTGAAATATCCCCATGGCTTAATGTCTTAATGACGTAGGCAAACATATATACTTTATATCACGTCAAGGTAGGATGTTGTCATTAGGATGTGGATTTTAGGATAATGTACGGATACTAAGTTAAGATCTAGATGTTATGTAATATTCGGATGACGGAAGTGAGTTTAACATTCTTCATAAGGATGAGATGACATGATGTCATCTAGATCAAGATGTTAAAATAAGATTAGGATATTAATCAAGTTAATATCCATGCACTTTAATGTCTAGGTGATGTAAGTGTGCTCAAGACTCTTTGTAAGATTGGATTACATGACGTCATTGGGACATGGACATTCTCGATCAAGATATTAAGTGAAGATTTGGATGCTAACTAATATCCCTGTGCATGATGTCTAACCTACTAGGTACTTTTAAATTTGACATCCGGACATGATTAGAGGTTGGGATATGAAGTTAAGATCTAGATACTATGGCAATGTGAATATCCAGGTGACCTGTTGACTAAACTTTGACCAACTGTAACTTCCTTGTTTTAATAAATTTCAGGGTGCTTCAAAAAGCAAACTTGCTTGGATTTTCATGCTCTTTCACTCGTATGATCTATAATAAGATATTCAAAATCTAAAAATTTGACCTATATCATAGGATCCTGATATGTCCAAGATGACATCCTGATGTGCATCTGATGTTGATTTTACCATACCTCCCAAAAGCAAGGGAAACCAGACAAGCCAAGCCGAACAAGTTGGGTCCCTATTTTGCTGGGGCAAATGGGGCATGTTGTGTAACTAGACAACAACTTGCCACCAAAGAAAACAACTAAAATTCAAATAATTCAAGAGATGAAGACAAATTAAGACATAATATTCCAACTATTATCAAATGTAAGCATCCTGACCTTCCTGAATGATATCATGTTCATCAAATATAGCAATGTTGAGAAGGAATCAGGTGTGTGCATGTGATTCATATCCTTCATCTTGAAGACAAGTTGAAAACACTAGTGACAGGTGTTAAGCTACATAGTTTGATTTAACCCTCATAGCCAATCTGGATAGAGCCTTGCTTCCAGCAGGCATCCATAGCCCCAGAAAGGTTATCTTTGCAATTCTCCCAAGAATAGCCCCACTCCCAGATAGGTGTCCATAGCCCTAGTAGAGTTACTTGGATAGCCTAATTATTCCTTTGGATTTTCAATATTCTTTTTTTCTCTATATTTTTGTTTCAATTTTCATAAGATATGGTCATGTAAGCACATTTTGCAAGGTGTGGACACTTGTTGATTTAGGTTGAGAATTGCAATGGTATCAAGGGCAAACCTTTAGATTTTTCACTTAACACTACACTAGCATGTTCAGAAAATCCAAGGCTGTTAGGCGTATTCTGTGAGGATCTCCTTGAAAAAAAGAATTATCACTGATGAATAGGATATCTTAGACCTGATCAGGGGTACCTAAACTAACATGAGTTATAACCTATGTAATAATTTGTATTCATTTCCTAAATTCTAACAATTTCACTAGTTTCTAAATTGGAAAGGTACACTATCTTGCCTGACCAAAATAGGGACTCAACACACAAACCAAAGCAAACACAGAAAGCAAACTGTACAAACAACTATACAAAATATACATATGATACATCATCCTGATATGACCTACCTAGGCCTGAAAGTAATGTTTGAGGAACTGTCCATTGACTAGCAATGGAAAATCCTCACCTATTAAGGTTATGAGTCTATAGGTGCTATCACTTAAGATTTCTGATATTTGGAAAGGGCCTATCTAAAGTTTGTAGAATTTCTCATGATCACCTTTCCTTTCATGGACTTTATCCCATGATAAGACTAAGTCTAAGATTCTAAATGCTTTTATTCTATCTCTTTTGTCAAACCAGCATTTGACTGTAGCCTGATGTTTTACAAATTGATCAATCGCCCTATCTCATTTTTCAACTAGGTGCATTAGTTGTAATAAATCGATTTCTTGTTTATTATCAATGCCTAGGTATTCTTGGCAAATTGTAGGGTAGGGATTTTTAGGTTAACAGGTAGGATTAGATCTACCCCATAAACTAACTGGTAGGGATAATTTCCCAGTGTTGTCTTTATTTTTGTTCTATCTACCCATAGGGCATACTTGAGTAGCATATTCCATTCTCTAGGGTTTTTATTCAATGAGCTTTTTAATGATATTCAATAAGTTTTTATTTGTTGATTCATCCAAGCCATTACCTTGGGAATAGTAATTTGATGATAACTTTAAGATTATCCCATGGTCAAATTCCCAACTAGAAAGTTTGAGAGATGCAAAAGCGGGTCCATTATCACAAACAAGAGCATAAGGGATTCCATACCTAGTGGTAATGTTGCTCTTTAGAAAGCTGATCACATCATCTGAAGTACAAGTCTTGATGTTGATGGCCTTAGTCCATCTGGTGCAGTAATTTGTAATTACCAGTACATAACTGTGTCCTGAGGAGGATGGAAGTTTTATGGAACCAATGAAATGCATGCCCCATTGTGCAAATGGGCACATCTCCATCACAGGCTGAATTGGTTGAGCTGCATATCTTTCCTTGTTCGAGGCAGTTTGACATGCATGGTAGAACTTGATGTGCTTAGTAGTGTCTTTAAAGATGGTTGGCTAGTAATATCCTGCTCTAAGGATGGCATGTGTGGTGGCCAAGTGGGATCCATGAGCTGTGCCAAATTTGTTATGTAATTCTAGAATGACCTTGGCAGCTTCTGGTTTATCTAAACCCCTGAGGTGTATTGCTTCATAATTTCTTTTGAACAAGGCTCCTCCTTTGATCATATATTTCTATGACATGATCCTCATAGGTCTTCTCTAGGATGCATGCATACTTTGTGGACACCTCCCAGTGATCAGGACGTGCCTGATATTGGAGTACCAATCATCATGTTCATTTGTATCTACAACATATTGCTAATTTATCAGATTGGGATCTATTTCAGCAATCATTTGGCTAAGGGCTTGTCCCTTGACTAGCTTCATTGGAGTTATATCCATGTCATACTTTTGTAGTACAGTTATCCACTTTTCTCTCTTCTCTCCTAGTTCATTCTACATAAGGAGCATCTTGACAACTAAATCTGGTACTATAGCAATCACTTTGCTTTTAAGCATATAATGTCTAAATTTCTTCATGGCTCTAACTAAGGCAAGAGCCTATCTTTCCACATCCATGTACCTGAGCTTAGTGTCTCTAAATGGGGAACTCATCAATGCAATGGGCTTTTCCTCCTTTGCTTCACTCCTTTGTGTCAAAACTGTTGGACATGTATGGTCAGATACAAATGACTAGATGTAAAAATCTCTAGTATAATCCAAACTGATTAGAACTAGGGCATCTACAATGGATTTCTTGATATCTTCAAATTCTACCTTTTCTTTAGGAGTCCATTCAATCTTAGCATCTTTTTTAAGAATTGCATTGAGAAGTCTTACAATTTTTGCAAACCCTATAATGAACTTCCTGACGAAGTTAATCTTACCAAAGTAAGATTTAAGTTCTTTCTTGCTTCCAGGAAGCTGTAGCTTCATAATTGAATCAACTCTTGTAGGATCAATGGTTTTTCCATTTTCAGATATGACGTGATGAAGCAACTTGCTTGTGGTCACCCCAAAAATGCATTTCTTTGGATTCAAGGAAATACCATACTGCTCACATTTCTTGATTATTTTCCCGAGCTCTTCTATATGATCACCTCTCTATTTTGAGAACACTGTCAGGTCATCCATATATATGATGATGCATTGACCTACCAATCTCCTAAATGCTATATCAATAGGTCACTGGAACGTTGCCCCAACATTGATAAGGTCGAATGGCATGCACCTATAAGTGAAGATTCCCCATTTGGTAGTAAAGGTATCTACCTTGTCCACCATCACCTGGTTATATCCTAAGAAACCGTCCAGGAAAGACATCATCTGTGCACAATTTACCATCTGGAGCACCTCATCAAGGGAGGGTAAAGGATAATTATCCTTCTCTAATGCTTTATTTAAATTCCTAAAGTCCACACATAGATGTATGTATCCATTTGTCTTCCTGACTGGAACCAGATTAGCCATCGAGGTTGAATGCCTCACTGGAAATATGATCTAAGAAACAAGAAGCTTCTTGACTTCTTTATAAAAGACTGGTTCCAACAAAGCATTAACTTGTCTCTGCTTCTACCTGAAGGGTTTTGCATCAGGCATCAAGGGTGTTGTATGGGTAATAATGGATGTGTCATATGTTTTCAATTCATCATACATCCATACAATGACATGAATATAGTCTTCCAATGCCTAGGTTATCCCATCTCTTTCTTCTTTAGAACAAAATTTACCTATTAGGACATTTCTTATATCCTCACCTTATCCTATGTTGACAGGTGCACACTCCCCTCCATTTGTCTTGGGAAGATCTTTTTGTAAATTATTATGTTATCTAGATCAAAGTCTCTTTCTAGTTCAATCATGCCCTTGGGGATTTTCTTGCTTGGTAAGTCCATTATGACATCTTCATCCCAAACATGGTCTTTAATATTTTTCTCATCTACTATCTGGGCATCAAATATGTCTCTATTTGGAATGAAATCCAAGATGTGTTGATCATCATCAAACACCCAAAAGTTGATGATATTATCAAGAATTAATGATGTTGACACCAGCTCTACAAAGAACCTCTTCATCCCAGATATGGATAAAGGTTCTAATGTGCTAGTATTCTTTGCTAGTGTATCTTCTTGATGATTAAGCTCTCTGGGTACATGCATGATATTAAAAGCATCAAAGCATTCTATCAGGTCCTAGACTCTATATCTGTAACTTGATAGTCTCTTGTAGTTGCATACATATATATTTCTAACTTTCTTCATTACTAGTTTTGAATCTCCATAGAAATGCAATACCTTAACTTATTTCTTCAAAGCAAACAATAAACCATGTATTAGGGCCTCATATTTAGCCACATTGTTGGTGCAGGGGAACTGCAACCTGTATATAGCCAGGAATGACCTTCTTGATGGATTAATCAAATCAACACCAATGCCGACTCTCTATTTTGACTTTGAGCTATCAAATCTTAAGATCCATGGTTTATCCTCGGTTAAAGGCTTATCAAGACCTTCTCTTTTCTTCTTATCACGTGCAGCTACACCTACAGATATCCATTTTATCTTTTGTGGTTCATCTTTTACCACATTTGGATGTTTTGTTAGGACTAGAAAATCCTCCTATTTCTTCTGACCAATCATCTTGTTGAGTATCTTCTCTTTTCATCATTTTATGAAAGGAACCTAGGTGTACAGAAATTACTTCCTACACTAATCTAATGAGGAGAGATCAGTGCAAATTCATTTTAATCTTTATAGTTACAACAATGTTAACCCACTAACAGAGATATTGCATCAAACACATACACAAGAATGTAAGATAGAAGAAGAGAGAGACAAGATATATGTGGGGAAAACCCTTACGGGTGAAAAACCCCACACTCCAAAACACAACTCAAATGTATTCCGTAAGCAATGAAGGTTACAATACAATCACAGAGCCAATGCTCTTGTAGGAGTCTTCAACACTCATATCTGGAGACAATCCGGCAACATAATAGTACGTGTCAATCACATAATACATCTCCTCTCCAAAGTACCTGTTTATAAAGAAAATATAAGGTAAAAATGACTCTATCTTGGGATGGGCATCCAACATGGCCTCTTGGCCCAAAACCCATGCCTATGGACACTTGTCCAACATTGTAAGATGTTCTTGACAATTGTCAACTCACCCCATCCCAAAGAGGTTACCTATTCCCAATTTGGGTAATGATAGATGCTCTTACGACTCTTATGACCGTCATAGAATCTGTCATACTGACATATCTTACAGCTATAAGAGAATCTATCATAAACAGGCTATAAATAGCATATTCTCTTACAACATGTTATATCCCTCCTTGGGGAGCCCAAAGATGCCATTTTTAAAGATGCTTCTCGACAAATGTCTTCACCTATCATAGAATCCTCCATTTCCAACTCTTACATGTCATAGATTTGTTATAGGAATATGTCATAACTGTTTCGGTCAATATTCCCTTACACACTATACAAGATGTTGACACATGGAAAAATATTCCCACCACTAAGTGGGATGCCTATCTCCTCATGTGAGGACAAATTTACATTTGGTCATCTTCCATGTAGGATGACACATCACCGTGCCAACTCCCACAAGATGACAACATAGGATTTGCATCCTAATTACACAATAGGCAATAAAAATTAAATACAATGAAATATTGCAAGGAAATACCAAGGTTGAGACATGTTAATTCCCAACATTCTTCCACTTGTCGAACACCTTGTAAGAGCCAATAGAAATAACAAGATTTAACTACTATAAACCGAGAGGCCCATAGACTCCAAACACCATCTAAACTTCTCTGTGCCCACTGATTTTGTCAATGCATCCCCAACATTCTTCAAAGTGTCTACCTTCTCCAAATTTATCTTCCCTTCCTCTACCAGGCCTCGCACAAAGTGAAACTATACATCAATATACTTTGTTCTAGCATGGAAAGTCAGATTCTTTGCTAGGTGAATCACACTCTGACTATCACAACAAATCGTAATATGTCCTTCATCAACACCAATATCTAAACACAATCTCTTAAGCCAAATGGCTTCGTTACAAGCATGAATTGTTGCCATATACTTAGCTTCTGTAGTGGGCAAAGCAACCACAAGTTGTCACTTACTCATCCAACTAATTGCACCACCAAACATAGTGAACACATAGGCACTGGTGGATCTCTTGCTGTCAATGTCACCTGCCCAATCAAAATGCATGAATACAAATAGAATGTAGACGTTCTGTACCATTACCATGATAGCATATGGAATACTCGGAAGTACCCCTCAAATATCTGAACACTGGCATAACTACATCCCAATGTACCCGTCCAGGATTAGTCATAAATCAACTAAGGACTCATACTGCTTGGGCAATGTCTGGTCTTGCGCAAACCATAGACAATCATTAACAGACAACTTTGTCCCCAAAGAAATAGGAACATATAATGATCTACAATCTGCCATACTGAACCTATCCAACACAGTCTTCACATACTTACTCTAGATTATCCAAAGTTTTTTGTTAGTTCTGTCTCTTCTAATTTCCATTCCCAAAATGTACCTGGCTGCCCCTAGATTTTTCATCTCAAACTTTCTAACAACTGAGACTTCAAATCAGAAATCATATTCTTACCATTCCCAATCAACAACATATCATCAACACACAATGCAATAATAAGAATGCGATCATTGTCAAACTTGTAATACACACAATGATCCAATTTCAATCTTAGATATCTAATCAGTAACACAAAGGCATCTAACTTCAAGTACCACATCCTAGGAGACTACTTCAAACCATACAAAGACTTTTTCAACTTGTAAACCAAATTTTCCTTACCTTTCTCTATGTAATGCTTTGGCTGTGACATGTAAATCTCTTCCTCCAAATCACCATGAGGGAATGTTGTCATCACATCCATCTGCTCCACCTCTAAGTCATAAGCTGGAGCAAGAGATAATAGGAACTGAATAGATGTCAGCTTTGCAACGGGAGAAAAAATTTCACCATAATCAATTCCCTCCACTTGTGAATACCCCTTCACAACTAGTCTAGCCTTGTACTTTTCAACTATGCCATCTATACTAAAATTCTTCTTGAACACCCATTTGCATCTGACAGGTTTCCATCCTTCAGGCAAAGGCACCAAGTCCCATGTTTTATTCTTCTCCAAAGAAGCCATCTCATCTTCCATGGCCTCCTTCTGGGAACTTGCATCTTTCATGCCCATAGCCTCTCTCACAATTCTAGGCTCATCAGTGTTAGTAAGCAAGGAAAAACCACAACTAGAATCAACCAATGATTAACCAAACCTATCTAGTCACTTCTTTGTTCATGTAGACCTCCTCAATGGTTGAGGTTGAGGTTTTGCTTCTTCATCTAAACTTTTAGAGCTGTTAGAGCTCTCCTCATCATCAAGTCTCACAGGGTCTATTGGTTTAGTCTTCTCAGGGGTAGAAGGAAACTGAACCACATCATCTTTCTTTTCTATCTGTTCTAGCTATAAAACAATGGAAGAAGGTGTTAACTCTCTGAAGATAACACTTCTTCTATACAACACTTTTTCAGCCACAACATCCCAAAGCTTGTATCTTTTCACACTGACACCATAGCCAATGAAGATACACTTAATAGCCTTGTTCTCCAACTTACACCATTTCTCCTTAGGCACATGTGCATATGCCTCACAACCAAAAATATGATGATGTCTAACTGAAGGATTCTTACCAAACCACACCTCCATAGGTGTCTTACCAACAAGAGCTGATGTAGGAGACATATTTACCATGTAGCAAGTAGTGGCTACAGCTTCAGCCCAAAATTTTTGTTTGAGGCTTGCCCCACTAAGCATACTCCTAGCCTTATCCATCAGTGTCTTGTTCATCATCTCTACAACTCCATTTTGTTGCGGGGTGTATGGAGTTGTCTTATGTCTTTCAATCCCTTGTTCTTTATAGAACTTATCAAACTCTGCCAAACAAAACTCACCACCGTTATTAGTTCTCAAACACTTAATCTTTTTATTAGTCTAATTTTTAGCAAAATCTTTAAACTCTTTAAACCAAATAAAGACTTCACTCTTGCTTTGGATAAAATAAACCCATGTCCTACTGTAATCATCTATGAAAGATACAAAATATATAGATTTGAAAATTGAAGGAACATTAATAGGATGAAACACATAAGAATGATTAAAATCCAATACATGAGAAGACTTGTGAGAACTAGAGTAAAACTGAACACGGTTTTGCTTTCTATATACACAATGTTTGCAAAAATTGAACTCAAAATTACAATCATTTAACCCCTCAATGAGGGTTTTATTTTTCAGGGTTCTAAGACCCTTCTCACCAATGTGGCCATATCTCAAATGCCATAACATAGTCTTTTCAGCAGGAAGTTTAACTTCCAAAGCATGTGCATTATCATCAGAAAGTGTTACAATAGATTTCTTCACTACTTGTTTAGATGGTGGGGATGAAGTGACTGCAACTCTTTTCTTCAAGTCATAAGAACTATTGCACTATGAAGTGCATTCCTCCAGCTGAAACAGAGTACCTCTCTAAGTAGCCTTTGCAAGCACCATAGATTCTCTAGTGATGCAGTCAAGGTAGGAGGGTCCGGTGTGGGACTGTCCAACCTTGCAGCCTTATCCAAACAACACCATGATCATAATAGATATGCAACAGAAGCTAACAACTAAAAAATAGAGAGATAAAATAAATTCATGAACACATAACACAAGATGTATCTTGGGAAAACCCTAACAGGGAACAACCTAGCCTTCAAAGCTCATTCCTCATATATTATACTTCAAATTGAATTAAACATGCCTCAAGGGCTTTATAGATGCTAGGCCATAGCTTAGGGATTACAAAAGATTCATACAACAATATTATTTCATGATTTCTTTCTTTTACAACTCAATTCTCTGCTCTGCAACTCATTTTGCTTCCTGCTCTGCCTTCTACTCTATTCTACTACTCCAGATCATAACAAATTTAGATCTCACTTCATATCTTCGTGCTATCGATCACTTCGTAGAAACAATCCTTTATTTCTTATTTATATCATTTGCAAGCTTTCAAATCATCACCAGGTCAGCCTAATTATAACGACTAGCTTGTGTAACGTGTACACAAAAAATAGGTTGGGCCTAAACCTAAGGCACTGCTCCACAAATGCATAGAACTTCATGCGGATCACCATTGAAGTTTGGCCATGTCCTAAGCTTCATTGAACAATGATCTTTTTTGCTCCGTAAGTCATGGATTTGATCTGCAAGCCAATTTAGACTCCACTAAACACAGTTGGCTCTATTCTGCAAAAAAAGTCAATCTTTCGGTAGTGATAACTCTTTGGAATCAAAGCCAAATGATCTAAATTCTTTATATGTTATAACTAACTATGTCTAGATGTTGATTACAGATCCATAGCCTCTAATATTCAAATGCCAGAATTCTCCAAGGTCACTCTCTCTACAATCTGCAACTTCACTATCAACTGTCTCCATTGTTCTAAATGCTTCCGGATGCTCCTGCATTAGACTCTCAAGGTTATTTGAAAAGTAAGCCTCTTCACTTTGGTCTTTATTATGTCAGATTCAATGTTGTTTCTTTGAATAGGTTCGGTGATCTGTTCATATCGACTTGCAACTACCTCAAGGTCGACAGTCTATTCAAGTCCACCCTACACAACTGCTGCAAATTCTTCTAAGGTCGACATTTCTACTTGTAATCCTCATACTGCCTCAATGATCAGTGGTCTAAGAAAGTGTTCTCCACAAGCTACCTCAAGTTCTTCCTCTTGTCATGGTATAGGTTCGGCAGTCTACTTGCACCCCTTGCACTACCTCAATGATCGGTGGTCTAAGCAAGTCTTCTCCGCAAGTTGCCTCAAGATCAATTTCTGTTTCAATCAATTAAGAGTCAATCAACACCTATATGCATCCTCTGGAACAATAAAGTTACTTCCTATTACATTCATGAATTCTTCTTTGTAACTCTGTCTAAGTCCAGGTTCTAGTCACAAATTTCCTCCGCACTCATCAAAATCTCATAGTTTCCTCTCTGCATACACCTTCCTTTTTCTCATCTCTGTTTCTTTATCCATATTTACTTCACTCTGGTACATCATCTTTCTCTTCCAGTAGAATATTTTTTCATTTCCTCTTTTTTGCAACATGAATTTCTTTTCTCTACTATGTTTCACACTTGTTCATACCAATTTTATGTATACTACTTTCTCAGATATTCAGTCTACAACACAATTCTCCTTAAGATCAATGGTTCACCTTCTTTCAGTCTCTCTATTATACTCAATGATTTAAAATTTTCTTCTTCTTCCTCTACATAAATTGTCTCTGCATCATTCTCTTTTGGTTCTTCTGTCAAACCTAGTGATTCCAAGGGTTCTTCTTCTGCATAAATCATCTTTGTATCAATTGGATTTTCATCCTCTACACAAACTAACTCTGTACTAACAGGCTCTTCTTCATCTACACAAACTATCTCTGAATTAGTTACTACTTCCCCTTCATTAGCTTTTTTGGCAAAAGGTTCTTAATGACATTCACTGCTTGATTCTTTTCTCCTCCAAACTTGAAAATAGGTTCATCTAAATGGTCTTCTATCAAATCTTCTTTCATCTCTTCTATATCCTTCATTGTGATAAGAATTGTGACTCATGTCATTTCTCCTCTGTAGTTTGAATTTCTGCTCTTGTTCTACTCTGCATAAGGTCTTCTATCTCTACAACCTGATCCAACATATGAATACTTTAGTTTATACCTCCCTCTGAACATACCAATAATATTTCTCCATTCTTATCCATCAATCCATCCATAATCTTTCTATATGCAACCTGTCATAGATTTCCTCCTTCCCATTCTATTCCAACAAATCTTTTTAGAATGATTCCTTAATCCACAAAACTTACAAGGGTAAAGATCCCAACACAACTCCTCATGTCCATGTCTATTACAATGTGAACAATACATACCTCTTCTTCCCTGATTTGATTTGTTTGAATTTTCCATAACATCCTTACCTCTGTCATATCCAAGGGCTTCACTTCTTGATCTGATTACTAGTTCAATAGGTTTTGTAATTCCTTACTGATGCCTTCCCAATCCTTGTCCTTCATATCCCATTCTTTGCATGATTTTGAAACCAATACCATCACCATCAACTCCAGGTTCTGCCACACTGTCATCTTTAGTTTCACTTTCTAAAGGAACTTCTATATCATCACACAAATAATTACTGTCACAAGAAACATCACAAAATTCAGGGTTAGATTTCAGATTTTTATTCTTTTCTCTATATGCTACAACTGACTATTCTAACTGATCTTTCTACTCTTTTAATTCTGATATTTCACTTTTCTACAAACCATTCTCCTTATTCAATTCTTCCAAACCATCTTTTAGATCCCTATTCCTCTGTTCAACCTTATAAAACAACTTAAATCCTTCTTCTAGTTCTACAAAATTCTTTTCAACATACTCACAATTTTAGTTGTACTTCTAGTTCTTTATTTCTGCTCTTTACATCTTTCAGTTCTTCTTCCAAGGCATCAAACTTGTCCACTCCTAGATCTTTCATCTTCTCCAATAATTCTGCATTATACTTTCAGATTTCACACAGTTCATCTTCCAAAATATATTTTTCTCATATTAGGGTTTCATTTTATTTCTTCATCCTTTTTCCAATCTTCCCCATCTGAAACAAACTAGATAAACAACTAAATTTGAAAAGATTACCAAATATTGATTGCCTTGATCTTCTTCAGCAATGATACTCATTACTTCTAGGGTTTTACACAACAATTTATCGGATTCGCCACCTTCTAATAGATTCGCAACCAACCCAGTAGATTCTAGACCAACTTTGATACCACTTGATGCAATCAAGGTAGGAGGGTCCAGTGAGGGACTGTACAACCTTGTAGCCTTATCAAAACAAAACCATGATCATAATAGATATGCAACGGAAGCTAACAACTAAACAACAGAGAGATAAAAGAATTTAACACATAATGCAAGATGTATCCTGAGAAAACCCTAACAGGGAAAAACCCACCCTTCAAAGCTCATTCCTCATATATTATACTTCAAATCAAATTAAACATGCCTCAAGAGATTTATAGATGGTAGGCCATAGCCCAGGGATTACAAAAGATTCATACAACAATATTATTTCATGATTTCTTTCTTCTACAACTCAATTCTCTTCTCTACAACTCATTCTCCTTCCTGCTCTGCCTTCTACTCTGTTCTGCTACTCCTCCAAATCAAAACAACTTTAGATCTCACTTCATATCTTCATGCTATTGATCACTGCCTAAAAACAATCCTTTATCTCTTATTTATATCATCCACAAGCTTTCAAATCATCACCAAGTCAGCCTAATTGCAACGACTAGCTTATGTAACGTGTACACAAAATAGGTCAGGCCTAAACCTAAGGCATTTCTCCACAAATGCATAGAACTTCATGTGGATCACCATTGAAGGTTGGCGATGTCTTAAACTTCATTGAACAATGATCTTTTTTACTCTGCAAGTCACAAGTTTAATCTGCAAGCTGATTTAAACTCCACTGAACACAGTCGGCTCTATTCTACAAAAATAATCAATCTTCTGGTAGCGATAGCTCTCCATAATCAAAGCTAAATGATCTAAATTCTTGATATGTTATAACTGACTATGTCTAGATGTTAATTCCAAATCTGCAGCCTCTATTATTCAAATGCTAGAATCCTAGAAGGTCGCTCTCTCTACAATCTGCAACTTCACTGTCAACTGTCTCCATTGTTCTGAATGCTTTTGGATGCTCCTGCATCATCTAGTCATCTTGCATCCATCCTTTGAAAAGACAACCTAGACACCAGCATCATTCAACATACTTATAGAAAGTAGGTTTCGTGCAAGGCCTGGGATGTGCATAACTCCAATGATCCCCTTCACTCATCCATCAGGGAATCAAATTTAGACTCTTCCACGATCAACAATCTTCAGATGAGAATCATCAGCCAGGTATACTCTTCCACCATCATATTCTTCATACTTCGTGAACTAGCTTTGATACAAGGTAATTTGGAATGATGCACTAAAATCAATCAACCACACATCATCAGATGCATGAGTGGCCAGGGCTGCGATGAAGGCATCACCATCATCTTGAGGTTTGTCAGAATCTGAATCTGGGACATTCTCCTTCTTCTTTTTCTTTTCTTCCTTGCACTCCTTTCAAAAATGCCCAGTTTTGCCATAGTTCCAACAAAGAGCCTTGGACTTTCCAGGAGATTTGGATCTCCCAAGAGATTTGGATCTCCCATGAGATTTGGATATGCCCTTCTCAGCTTTCTTGTCCTTCTTTTTCCAATTCTCCTTGGGTCTTCCACGAACCACAAGAGCCTCTTTGGCTGCCTCATAAGACTTTCTCCACATCTCTTTAGATAACAATGAAGATACCATGTCATCCATTTTGAATGTGGATGTGGTGCTCCCAATAGCCATCACAAGATGATCCCACAAGTTTGACAAAGAACAAAGCAAGGTCATACAACGATCCTCCTCCTCCATCTTCACACCAATAGATGTCAATTGTGCAACTAACATGTTGAAAGCACTCAGGTGATCTCCAATTGCTCCTCCATCCTCGATCCTTAGAGAATAAAACTTCTTTCTTAGAAAAAGTTTGTTCACCAGTGATTTGGCCTCAAAAACATCACCAAACTGCTTCCAAAGATCTTTTGTACTCTTCTCTTCATGGACATTTAACAGGACAGAATCAGCTAGATTGAGTATTATGAGACCCTTAGCTTTATGATATTTGTGATCCCAATCATCTTGTACCATTGTGGTTGGTTTTACACTGGATATGGTTTCCCATAGGTTATGATCAAAATACATGTCCTCCATCTTAAGTTTCCATAACTCAAAATTAGTGCCATTGAATTTCTCCACCTCTAATCTTCCAGATGTGCCTGCCATCTCTTTCTTGCAACAAAGATTACTAAATGCTTAGCACAAAGCTCCCACTCAACTTAAGATTAGCTCAAAAAACCCCTACCCAACAACTAGGACCAAAGGTGATCAAGCTCTGATACCAACTAGAAGGAAGCTAGGTGTGCGGAAATCACTTCCTACACTAATCTAATGAGGAGAGATGAGTTCAAATTCATTTTAATCTTTATAGTTACAATAATGTTAACCCACTAATAGAGATATTGTAGTAAACACATATACAAGAATGTAAGACAAAAGAAGAGAGAGACAAGATATACATGGGGAAAACCCTTGCGGGTGAAAAACCCCACAGTCCAAAACACAACTCAAATGTATTCCATAAACAATGAAGGTTACAATATAGTCATAGAGCCAATGCTCTTGTAAGAGTCTTCAACACTCATATCTAGAGACAATCTGGTAGCATAACCGTACCTATCAATCACATAATACATCTCCTCTCCAAAGAAACTGTTTATAAAGAAAATACAAGGCAAAAATGGCTCTATCTTGGGATGGGCGTCCAACATGGCCTCATGGCCCAAAACCAACACCTATGGACACTTGTCCAACATTGTAAGATGTTCCTAACACTTGTCAAGTCACACCATCCCAAAGAGGTCACCTATTCCCAATTTGGGTAATGACATATGCTCTTATGACTCTTACAACCGTCATAGAATCTGTCATACTGACATATCTTACAGCTGTAAGAGAATCTATCATAAATAGGCTATAGATAGCATATTCTCTTACATGTCATAACCCTCCTTAGGGCAACCAAAGATGCCTTTTTCAAAGATGCTTCTTGACACATGTCTTCACCTATCATAGAATCTTCCATTTGTGACTCTTACATGTTATAGATTTGTCATAGGAATATGTCATAACCGTTTCGGTCAATATTCCCTTACAAACTATACAAGATGTCAGTACATGGAAAAATATTCCTACCACTAAGTGGGATGCCTATCTCCTCATGTGAGGACAAATTTACATTTGGTCATCTTCTATGTAGGATGACACATCACCATGCCAACTCCCACAAGATGACAACATAAGATTTGCATCCTAATTACACAATAGGCAATAAATAAATAAATACAATGAAATATTACAAGGAATTACCAAGGTTGAGACACCTTAATTCCCAACATTTTGATGTTTTCACCATTATCATCAGGGGATATTACAATTTCTTTCCTTGCATCTTCAGGAATATCCCTTATCTTATGTATCTTGTTTCTTGAGCACTTCCACTCTTCCTTATTTAGTATATGCAAGCACAAAGCACAAGTTTTCTCTAAATGTGGGGCCTCATGAAACCTGCACCATCCTTGAATAAATGCATGATGTGGAGGAATCCCTTGCATAATTTGTCTTTAAATTTGCTTAGGCAAGAACTCAAATTGAGTCAAATGACTCCCTCTATCCTCGTCTGATAACTCATAATTATACTCAATGAGACAATCAGTCCCTGGAGAGTGATTTTCTTATCATCAGAATGTGTCTCATCAAATAACAAGATCTCTTCTGAATTAGGCGTCAAGACATCCTGATGCGTATCCTATTCATGTTCTTCTATATCTAAGGAATACAACAAAGAATCATAAACATCAGCATCAAATATTTCACTTATCCTAGCTGATGATGATCTACCCTCTATGCATATTCTTTCCAATTCAATCATGTCCAGACATACTTCACATGTACTTTCAGAGTGTGCATCTCCGTTAAATCTGCACCATCCGGATATTAGGATATCCTCTATGGTTGTCCTTATCAATTGAGATCTCTTAGTTTCTCTGGACAAATACCTCTCAAATTCATGAAAGTGATCTACCTCATCTTCATCAGTTCAACTATAATTAGACTTTGTCATCAGTCTTTTCTCACTCACAACTTTGTTCTTTTCATTACTTTCATGCATGTGCACATTGAACATCAACACCTCCTCTATTTTAATAGTCTGAGGCCTCAGTGTATACACCCCTGGCTCAACATCCACATACATTATCTCATTGGCATGATTATATTCATTGATCATGTGTTTCATATGTGGTTCAGTTTCAATTCTTAGTTGATTAGGGATGCCCTTCCATGGAAACCACATATGACTGAAATTCGTAGCCATGTAGCCATTTAGAGTCTTTGACCAATCTCTTCTAAGAAGCATACCATATGTGTCAGGTATACCCATTACTTGAATGCCTATGTAATATTGCACTATGGGGTTTGACGCAAGCTGCATATGTATGTGAGTCATCTCTCCTAGCACACTTAATTCTAATTTGTCTAGCTGAGTTACTTTCTTGAGGGATTTTGCTGGATGTAGACCTAAAGTCTTACAAATTGCAAAGGGCATCACATTGATTGAGGCACCTAAATCCACAAGATAGTTGTGTAAATTCTTACCAAAAATCCTCAATGTGAGTAAGAAAGGGGGTGATTCAGATTTATCTTTGTATAAGGTCATCTGTGATGTTTTAGTAGCATGAACAATAGATTACACTTTTGGTTTGGTAGTATTATCTGTAGGTGCAGGATCTCTAGTCAGGATATGACTAGGGTTATGACTAGGACCTTCTTCTTTAGGTACAGGTTCTTCAAGGGACTTCAAGAAAGCTTTCTTGATGACAAGGGTTTTCAATAATTCTGATAATGACAGGCTGATTTTTATATTTTTCATTTCTTCAGCCAGGTATGTAACAAGCTTATCAGGTTCAGGCAGCTGGTTCATGGCTTTTTCTACTGTGGTCTGTGGTGTAAAGTACTATGTATTCACCTTTGGAGGTCTAGGGTTATTGCTAGCCTTAGGATTTGGTAGTGTATTGAAATTATTTGGAGGGATGGATGTGGTCAAAGGACCAACAGGGTGATTTGTATTACTCCTAAGGTTATAGTTATGTCTCCCCTGATACTATTGTTAATATGCATGAACTTCCTTAGGTTCTTGTTCAGGTTCATTTTCATCTTCAAAAAGAAAAATATAGTTTGTCTCAAAGGCCAAAGCATACTCCTCACATGCCAGGGTACAGTTTTCATGCATTGTAGTCATCTGATCATGCTTATAGTCATTAGAACTCTCAAGTACTAAGGCAGACCGATACCCTAAGGGAACAATCTCATTACCCTCAGAAAAAGGTGGATCCCCTGTAGTGTTTGACACTTCAGCTTGGAAGATACTAGCTACAATTTTAATTGCAGGAAATCCAACTCAGCATGTGCATTAGTGTTATGCATCCTGTAGGAATTAGTGAGTGTAGATTCTACCATATTAACTCTAGTTGTTTTCTTAGGTTTAACAGGAGATTGGTTATCTAATAGTTAAGATAATGAGATGTTATTAGGATGGGTATTCCAAACTCTAGGTGGTCTAGGGGCATTGTTCTTACTATTGTTGAAATTTCTGTCATTGTTAAATCCCCTGTTAGGATATCCAAACGTATCATTATTGTTTCCCTATCCTCTATCAAGATATCCCCTATTTGGGTTCTGGTTGGGCTATGAGTAAAAGTTTTGACTCCTCAAATGAGTGACCTTAGTGGTTAGTTTTCTTAACTGAGCTGATATTTCTTTGATATCATCCTTTTCTTCCTACACTTTGGCTACTACATTATCTTGTTGAGGCTGGAAGAAAGACCTGCCATTGTGATTTTGTACAGCATCCTGAGGTGCATGTCCAGGGTGAGGTATGATCTGTCCATTATCCTAAGGAAACAATATGCTAAGTGGAGGTACTTGCAATGGATTAGGCATTATAGTTATAGGCGTCAAGGCTCCATTGGCTTGTGGTTGACTAGGATATGTAAGATATCCGAATTTAGAGGTAAAACTAGGTGTTAACTGTTGGTTAACTTTGATAGCTTCTTCATAAGCACCTGCCAGGGATGTGATAGCAGGATGTGTCCTCCTAAGACTGAATAGTAAATTGACCTAGTTGCTTCATCGCCTATATTATAAGGACCATTTAGGTTGGAGTACATCTCTTAGAACCTAGCATTATAGGTGGAGATTAACTCTCCCTCAACTCTTTTGATTGTAGCAAAGAGGTGATATGTCATAGCTAGATCTACAGGTATCTTGAATCTTCCCTAGAAATCTTTCTTCAAAGCTTCCCAAGAGGCTATACAAGACTGAGAGAGACTAATATACTAGTTGTATGCCTCTTCTCCTTGTGAATAGGGGAACAACCTACTGTATTCTAGCCCTAAAACAAGATTCTTTAAAACTTCAGATGTGATCATCCGCATCTTGATAGGGGTAATATTTTGGACAAATCTTGTCCTCATTTTTAGGCAAAGCGTTATAAGCTGCAAAAAGCAGTGGAGATTCAACAGTAAAGTACAACATTGTCGGTGGTACTAGAGGTATCACTACAGCTACTACTAGAGATAATGGTGAATATTTGTTATATGCGGTCTAAGTCCAAAAATAGGCAATTCCTCTAAAGGCCTAGTACAACCACAGTAGGAGGGTTCATAGAATGAACTGTCTAGACTGTGCATCAAGAGTAAACACAATGAAAACAACTCAAGAAATAAAGCAAATGCAAATTCAATCATTCAGTATATCATAGAATTCAAATAGAGATCAGCTAGAAACATGTGGGATTACAATTAGGGCTCACAGGCCTGATTACATACATGCACAAGATAAAACTTTAAAGGTCCTTCATACAAAATCTAAACTATTAGATCTTTCTTATGTGAATAGATACTTTCCTAAGGATCTATTACATCAATATATATAATTTCTAAACCAATAGATTCCTTCGCATCGGCCAAGGAAGATCACAAACTCCAATGAAGAGTTGTAATATTTTAACAGATAGGTCAGACCTAAATACATAGAACACTTCCTCAAATGAATGGAATAATGTGTGGACCCTTGGTTAAGGTCAACCATGAACCAAAGAATATTGAATGATGTGTCAATGAGATCCACAAGTCAAGGAATGATCTACAAGCCTTCTCCTTCAGCTGGTCATCATGAACTATTAGAATGCTCTACTCTGAGAAAAACAATCAACTTCTGATAGTGATATCTTTTCGGTAATTGATCCATATCCTCTAAATTATTGATATGTTGTAGATGAATGAATGTAGATGCTAAGTCTAGATTTGTAAGATGTGAAATACCAAAACTAGGCCATAAGCTGAGAACTGCTACTGACTGAACTATCTGAGTTGAACTGGAAAATGAAAGAACTGAAATGTAGACAAATTGAAATGTAAACAAACTGAAATGCAAATGTTTTTGGTTGATGCAAGATTTCTCTTGAACTAGGGATGCTCCTACATCAGACATTCAAGGTTACTAAAAAAGTGAGTCCCTCACTTTGCTTGGGCTAGGGGAGAACCAAGATGGTCCACCTTAGCATAAGAAATCCAAGATGAATCTTCTTCCAGTCTGCCTTTCCACTTCACAAGGTATTCTTTGTATTGTCTACCTCTAGTGCTGCATCCAACTATACTGTATAAAATATCTTCTATCTTCTCCAGTGCTTGTTGCGGTAACTGCTTCTTTAGGTCTTCTTCCATGTTGTCACTGAACTCTGCTTCATGATATTGATGTAGATCCGTAATGTTGAAAATAGGTGAAATACCGAATGTCTCCAGTAATTCCACTTCATATACATTTCCTGAATCAAATTTCTTGAGTATCCTACAAGGTCCAAACTTCTTCATCTTTAACTTGTTATATGTCCCAACTGGAAATCTTTCTTTTCTCAGGTACACCATCACTTCATCTCCAACTTCAAATTCCTTATGTCTTCTCTTCTCATCTACTTTCTCTTTGTATTTACTATTCATATCCTCCAAATGTTTCTTTATATAATTACGCATTGTCTTCATGTGATTTACAAATTCTTCTACTTATGTACTCTTTTCCTCTGTACTGATATCCCTCAATTCTACAACTCCTCTAGGATTCACTCTGGTAATAATCTCAAAAGGTGTTCTACCAGTACTCCTATTTACTGAATTATTGTATGCAAACTCTGCTTGTGAAAGAATCAAATCCCAACTTCTGGCTTTGTCTCCAACCAAACACCTCAACAAGTTTCCCAAACTCCTATTCACTACCTCTATCTGTCCATCTGTTTGTGGATGAAAAGTAGAATTGAACTTCAAATTTGTCTTCAACTTCTTCCAAAGTGTCTTCCAAAAGCACCCAACAAACATTGTATCTCTGTCTGAAACTATACTCTTAGGTAATCCATGCAATCTCACAATCTCCTTGAAAAATAGGTCAGCTACATGCACTGCATCAGTTGCCTTCTTAGAAGGTATGAAATGAGCCATTTTTGAAAATTTGTCAACCACTACAAATATTGAATCATGTCCTCTCTGTGTCTTAGGTAATCCTATTACAAAATCCATGCTTATGTCTTCCCAAGGTCTCTTTGGAACTGTCAAAGGTTTATACAATCTAATGTTCTGACTACTCCCTTTTGCAACTTGACAAACTCTACAAATCTACACAAATCTCCTAACATCCTTATGTATTTGTGGCCAAAAGTAATTTTCACTCACCAAAGCCACTGTCTTATCAATGGCAAAATGTCCTGCCAATCCACCACTATATTTTTCCTTCATCAAATTATCCCTCATAGAACTTTTAGGTATGCACAACTAAATTCCTTTGAACAACATATCTCCCTAAATGAAATAGTCTAACCACTTAGTCCTATCTGCCACAATAGGTTCCTTACATGATTTCCAAGGTTCTGCAAAATTAGTGTCTCCCTCATACATGTTCTTTAATTCATCAAAACCCAACACTTCAACTCTCATCTCTGTCAACAAGTTTCTTCTTCAACTCAAGGCATTGGCAAATTTGTTTGATTTACCACTCCTATGCTTCAACACAAAAGTATAACTCCTCATGAACTCTACCCATCTCATATGTCTCTGATTCAACTTACCTTGACTATTCAAATACTACAAAGCTTGATGATCTGTATACAACACAAACTCCTTAGGCAACAAGTAATGTCTCCACTTCTTCAGGGCTTGAATTATGGCATAGAACTCTTGATCATAAACTGAATATCTTCTCCTTGCATCATTCAACTTTTCACTAAAATAAGCTACAGGTCTACCTTCTTGGCTTAACACTGCACCAATTGCATTTCCACTAGCATCGTAATCAACTTGAAATACCTTATTGAAATCTGGTAATTCTAAAATAGGTTGCTCTGTCACTTTCTTTTTCAACAACTCAAAACTTTTGTCTGCTCCTGATGTCCACTTAAAATCCTTTCTGTCATCTCTCATTGTCTCTGTCATAGGGTTACAAACTGAACTAAAATTTTTTATGAACTTCTAGTAGAAAATAGCCAATCCATGAAATGATCTAACTTCTCCAATACTCTCCGGTGTAGGCCATTCAACAATTGCTCTTACTTTCTCAGGGTCCATCTTCAATCCTTCCATAGAAATCACAAATCCCAAATATACCAACTTTTCCTTCATGAAACTAAACTTCTTGATGTTTATCAGCAATTTCTTCTCTCTCAACTTCTGCAAAACTTGTCTAATAGGCAACAAATGTTCTTCAATTGTTTTACTGAAAATCATAATATCATCCAAGTACACAATTACAAACTTATCCAAAAATTTCTTCAAGATCTCATTCAACAACCTCATGAAAGTACTCATTGCATTTGTCAATCCAAAGAGCATCACTAACCACTCATACAATCCTTCATTTGTCTTAAAAGCAGTCTTCCATTCATCACCTTCTCTGATTCTGATATGATGGTATCTAGTTTTCATATATATCTTTGTGAAATCTTTTTCTCCACTCAAACAATCCATGATATCATCCATCCTAGGTAAAGGAAATCTATACTTAACTGTGATCTTGTTTATTGCTCTGGAATCAGTACACATTCTCCATTCTCCATCCTTCTTTAGTGCAAGCACCGTAGGTACTATACAAGGGCTCAAGCTTTCTCTGATCAAACCTTTCCTCAACAACTCTTGTATCTATCTATTTAGTTCTTCATTCTCTGTCGGTGTCATTCTATGTGCTGCTTTGTTAGGCAAACTTGCTCCTGGTATAAGATCCATGTGATGACTAATACTCCTTATAGGTGGTAATCCTTCAGGCATATTATTTGATATGATGTTTTTATACTCTATCAACAACTCTCTTATCTCCTCTGGTTCAGTCTCTCTCCTCAATATTTTAGGCTTCTTAGGAATCAAGGCATAACACATACTTTCCTATTTCAAACCATCTAAAAATTTCCTTCCATTTACCAAACAAATTATAGCATTCTGACATACCACATTTTTAGGATCATCTTCTAAAAGAATCAAAGTAATTCTTTTCCCATTTGCTATTATAGTATATGTATTCTTTCTCCCATCATGTATAGCTTTTCTATCATACTGCCAAGGTCTACCCAACAAGATATGACAAACATCCATAGGCATAATATCACACAAGACATCATCATGATAAGATCCAATATGAAATTTCACCAAACATTGTTCACTCACCAGTATCTTATGATCATCCTGAATCCATGCTATCTGATAGGGCTTAGGGTGTTTCAACCTTTCCAACTTCAGCTTAGTCACCATCTCCTCTAAAACTAGGTTATTTGAACTACCACTATTAATTACAACTTTACAACACTTACCTCTGGATTTGCGTTTAGTTCTGAACAGAATTTTCCTCTGTGATGGTTCCTCATTTGTCTATACTTGAAATAGTGCTCTCCTCATCACCAATGATTCTCCTTTCTCTGGATTGCCAACTGAACAAGGTGATCCAATAGGTTCTTCCTCAATGTAGGCTGCTCTCCCACTATTCTCTGTCTTCTTTCTTGTACTACCTTGATTACATTCAAATGCTCTATGTCCTTCACCTCCACACTTGAAATAAGTACCTCTGAATGTCTTCTTATCAAATACACTTCCTTTTCTCCTGTATCCTTCATTCCGGTATGTACTAGAGTTTCCTCTCTGAGAAATGTTTTTGTCATCTCTCTAGTAAGCATTGTTATCTTTGTCATCCTTCTTCAACAGGCTGTCAAACTTGTTATGCTCCACAAATGATCTATCATATCTGGAAAACATTCTTCATGTCTAAAATTTACCTCCTCTACCTCTCTATCTCTGATCATGCTTCTTATTTAGCTTTTCTTCGACTTTCAGGGCAAACTGATATGATTCTTCCAAATATGTCATCCTTACCAAACTTAGTTCTTCTTGAATATTCAATCTCAGTCCATTGATATATCTAGCCATTTTCTCCTTGTTTGCTTCACTATGCCCTGTTCTTATGATCATCTTATGAAATTATTTAGTGTATTCCTTTACATATTTCTCTTTTTGTCTCAGGTTTTGCAATCTTTTCAACAATTCCAACTCATAGTCAGAAGGTATGAATTGATTCTTCAACTTTGTCACCATCCAGTCCCACTTTGTAATCTTTTCTTTTTGTCTTCTATTTCTTTCCAACTGAACTTCTTTCCACCATATAGCAGCATGTCCTTTCAACTTTGTCTTTGTAAATTTCACCTTCTCTGGATCTTCAATCTCCTCATATTCAAAGTATTCTTCCATGTCATTTATCCAATCAATCAACTCTTCAAGGTTCAAATTACTAGTATAGTTCAGAACATGAACTCTAGGACTCTTTCCAATCTTTGAAATAGCTCGCAACATCTTTACCTAATTTGATTCTTCTTCTTTATCACCTTCTAGTGTTTCACCAGTGCGTTTAACAGATTGAAATTCTTCCTCATCATCACTTTCAACATTAGGTCTCAGTGTTAATCCTCTTCGCCTATCTTCTTCAACAAAATCCAAACAAATTCACATTGTTCTCATGAATTCCATCATCTCATCCATTCTATTAGCCATTGTACCAATAGGAGGAACTCTTTATGGTGGCATCTTCCTAGGATCAAGTACAAACTGCCTCAGGTTCGGTGATCAGGCTACAAGCAACAACTACCTCTCAATCAGTGATTGGTTGCACACAAGTAACCTACATAAGATCGATGATCTGCTCACAAGGAGATCTTACAGAATCACTTCACAAATTCACTCCAAAGAATTGAACTTTCACTCTCCAAGATTCAAACTTTCGCTCTGATACCAGTTGGTGTAGTCACGGTAGGAGGGCTCACATAATGAATTGTCAGGACCATGTAGTAAGAGTAAACAAAACAGAAACAAATCAAGAAATAAATAAAATGCAATTCCATTCATTCAATATATCATAGAATTCAAATAGAGATCAGTTGGCAACATGCAGGCTTCCAATTGGGACTCACAGGCATGATTACATACATGCACAAGATAAAGCTTTGAAGCTCCTTCACACAAAATCTAAACTATCATATCTTTCTTATGTGAATAGATACTATCCTAAGGATCTATTACATCAATATATATCATTTTAGGAACAATAGATTCCTTCGCATTAGCCAAGGAAGATCACAAACTCCAATGAAGAGTTGTAACGTGTTCACAGATAGGTAAGACCTAAATGCATAGAACACTTCCTCAAATGAATGGAACAATGTGTAGACCCTTGGGGAAGGTCGGACATGAACCAAAGAACATTGAATGATGTGTCAATGATATCCATAAGTTAAGGAATGATCCGCAAGCCTTCTCCTTCAGCTGGTTATTAGGAACTGTTAGAATGCTCTACTCTGAGAAAAATAGTCAACTTCAGATAGTGATATCTTTCCGATAGCTAATCCAAATGCTCTGAATTCTTGATATGTTGCAGATGAATGAATGTAGATGCTAAGTCTAGATCTGTAAGATGTGAAATGCTAAAACTAGACCATAAGCTGAGAACTGCTACTGACTTAACTACCTAAATTAAACTGGAAAATGAAAGAACTAAAATACAAACAAACTAAAATGCAAATTTTTTTGGTTGATGCAAGATTTCTCTTGAACCAGGGATGCTCCAACATTAGGTCTAGTGGATCTCAACCTAGTATCAGGTCTGTGAGCCAAGGCTTCACAATTCTAAACAAATTTTAGGTATTTTTCCATAATCTTTGCAAAGGTGTGGATATTTACCTCTCTAGAGTGGATATTTATGAACATATGTCTAAGAGGATAAGATATTTTTAGGATATTTGTAGAAAATGCAAATATTAACTTCAAATTTGAAATTCTAGACAACTATTTGTAAAGATCAGAATGATTGACCACAAGGATGAGGTATTTATGGTCGGCTTCCTCAAATTATCAAAGATAGGTGGAATCTTTGTACAAATGGTCAGGATTCGACATATTGTTAAGAAATTTGAAAATACCTTCTCAATTGAGCATGGAAAATGATATCCAGATGGAAGATCCTCAAATTAAATTGCTCTATCCCTCCTTCTAGTGCCAAAAATAGTTGATGATGATGTTAATCACAACAACAATGATAAAATTTACAAAGCAAACCTTATCTTCTTGAAAAGTATGATCAATTTAGGATGAATTGATGACTCCAAGTATCTGTTGATTAGTTTATAATCTCTAACAATCTCTCAATAGGTTTGATGTGAATTTTTGTTTTCTATTAGGGGCCTTACGTATGATTCAAAGTATTCATGTTTCGATATACATATATTATTCTATTTTCCCTATTCTTTGTAAATTCTCAACAAAAGATGTTAAATCTTATAATATTTAACCAGATCATGCAAATATTTATGATAAGTTTTTTCAATTCTTCTATCTATCACTCTGGTTAAGATGATTGATAATTATTTTGATTAATTCTTCTGAAACTATCTTTGATTTACTTGACTTTAAATTAATCCTTTCTTAATTTTACTTTTGCACTTCAAATTACTTTAAATAATGTGCCTATAAGCAGATGTTTTCATGATTCTTATCATTATTTTTGATTATTTACAAAATATTTTCTATTATGAATGCACTTTGTCTAAATATTCCTATGATCTTCTTGTATCTATGAATAACAACATATTTTGTGTTCTGCTTATCATTTTCAGTGTTCTGCAGTTATGATGATGATGATTTAATGAAATTTAAAGAAATTAAACTAAATCTTTCTAAATTTTCTAAAATGAATGATTTTCAATCACTAATCCACATATATCCTTGATACTTTCATGAAAGAGAAGAAAATCAAACCATATTTTCACCAGGTCATTCCACGGCTACATATGATTGATGTGAATCTTCAAAGGGAAGGAAAATAACAACATTCACAGACTGCAATGCACTCCAAGGGATGTAGCAAATCAAAGTAATATCAAGATATCATCCACATATTACACAAGATTTATGATAATTTTTAATCGCAAGTCTTCATCTCCATTAAGTATGCAAAAGGACTATACATTTATAATTGACCTTGAGAATTGTTCATGACACTCAACACTCCTATCTCAATTAAGCTTCTAATAATCTACAACTTATATTCTCTATCCTTTTATAGACCAAGGATGAGAATCAATTACAAAATATCCTACAATCAAGATTTGTCTATTATAATCAATGGTTTACATTGCTTTGACCAAGTCAACATGCAACCTACATGGCACAAGTTGCCAGTTGGCAACTATCTATAAGGCATGAATGGAGATCCTTTGACTTTGGATTTGGTCAATAGGACCTCTTCACATCTCCTTCCATTAGAGTGAGCCTCTATATCTTGTTACTCAGATACATCTTCCTCGTGCACCAACATTCTTGTGTCCAACTTCTTATGAAAGTCACATGCCTGCACAAAAGTGTCCACCTAGAACTTACTTATCGCTTGAGCTCTTTCTTTAGCATATTTCAATGCTCTAATCTATTCCTCTAAGGACTTCATCATTGATACTTTATTCTCTACTTCTTTATCATATTACTTTAACTTCACATTCAGATCTGACATCTCATCCATGACATCCTCTGTGAAAAGCTTTACTGGATCTTTTGCCACTTCTCTGAATTTATCTATGAATGTCTGGATGGCATCATCTATCTCTGGTATTGCTTCTTCTTCAACAAGATCTTCCAACATTTCCTCTAGCACTTTCATTTCATCTGATAATAGATCATGGATCTTGGTCTGCATATCCCTAACTCTAGTCATGCTTATTTTCAACACCTCCAGCTCAAATTCCAGCTCTATAACCTAGGTGTCCAGTAGAGGAAGGGTCATATTGGTGACAATCTTATTCTTCAATAATTATTCATCTGGATTCCCTTTAGCTTCTTTGATCAGGTCTAATGCATAATTATATTTCTTTATTCTTTGAATGAATTCACTCTTCAAAGAATCAATGTTCTTTCCCAAATTGGACAATGTGTCCCAATTGGACCTAGGGGTCCTTATTAACTTCTCTCTAGATGTCATTAATCTGATGAGCCATTTGTCTATGATATGAGGTTGATGTTTCTATATATCCAGACCAGCTATTTCTTCTTCACTAATTAATGTTAGAGCAACATGCCTTTTTGTAGTCTATAGGGTGGATGCTAGAGTATCTAGCTTCACCAATCCTTGTATGAATTGCTGCAACTAAGTATTTTGCTCTTTCAATTCTTTCTTTCTATCTTTGAGTTTCTTTACTTTGGACACTACGGCCTTAGTACTGTCAATATGCTTTTGAATTTCTTGTTCTGTACTGACATGACCTAAGTCAATCTGTGTCACTTGGAATTCTTCTAACCTAATTTCTCCTTTGTCCTTTTCTACCATGGGAACAATAACTTGAGCTATTCACTACCTGTTTTAGGGTCCCTCTTTATTGTGGATACTTCTCTATCTCTCCTTTTAGACTTAGATGGATCAATAGTAAATAAAGATTTAAAATCAAAATGCACTGATTATTCCTGTGCATGGCCTACCTCTAAGGATACCAATAATAATGTAGATGACCCAGTGATCCTTTAATCTAGTTTCTCTTTCTCAACATCTGGTGTATCTTCTTTTCCATGCTCTGTATCCTCTTGTGGTTATTTTGGAGGTGGATGATCTGTATATGCCATACCTTCTTGTTTATCCTGATCAACACCATCTTGAGGCATGTCTTTAATTTGTTCTTCATGCATTTGTTCCTCTATTTGAACATTTTTGGCTTTTGTGCTTGTTTATCCCGATGGGGTCTTTGCTCTTGTTTCCCATTATCACCCTAATCATTCTTATTATCTGACTCCCTAGCTAATCCTGACACAGGCTCTTTTTTAGGTTCATTCATCAAGACATCTTGATGTTATTGTTCACTTTCATCTGTATAGATATTTGGATGTGCTCTTTCCATTTGAGCATCCTCACTCTTATAATCAACTTCCATATGGATATTTTCTTCCTATGCTTGGCTATCTTTAATAGACTCTTCTTCTTTTTTTTCTTTTTCAGGAAGATAAGTCAAATCTACCACTGTTGGTCTAGTTATTGTTTCAATCAAAGTATTTAGAGGTCCCATTTGTACCTCTACTTCAAAAGATTCTTCCCTTTCCATTTTTTCTTCATGTGAGTCCACTACAGCCCCACGTTTAGAATTTGTATGTTTGAGCAAAGTCTCAATAGGATTGTTAGTCATATCCTTTACTACATTATCCTCAATAAGATCGATGGTCTCACTCAATGGGAGAGCCCTGGCTACTTCTTTCTTTTGAGCTTTACTTTTAGCCTCTTGTGTCATTTCAACCTTCACCTTGGTTATTGTTTCCACTGACACACCATGTTGTAACTCCTTAACTACATTCAACGATGGATCAATAGATCCTGATGCTTCTAGTGGTGGTGAAATAGCTCCTCTCATACTTGGGCTTTGATATTTGGAGTGTCTGGTTACTTTGACCCCTTGTAGTACATCACTTTTCTTCCTCTTCAACATCTCAATGGGAATTTGATCTTCATCATCACTTTCCTCCTCCCCTGCAACAATCCTAACTAGACTTTACTCTAGATCTTCTAACATTTCCTTTTGTGTAGTTGATACTTGAGGAATGGATATAGGGATAGCTGCTTGGGGTTGACCCTTAGGGGGTGAGGGTGGTGCATATACAATGAGATTCCCTTAGTTGTAAGTTGCTTTACAGCTCCTGATGAACTGAGCTCTGTTGCCTTGGTCCCAAGGACCTACCTTTTCTTTATTAGAAAATCATCAAACCCAGGTTCCTCCCTCTCTTTAATTTTTCTCTTTTTGTCATATGTGACTGCAATACCTTTTTCTTTTAACTCATTGACCCTCTTGGCCACCCAATTCTTTGTCCTAGCCATGACTTTGGTAGTAAAGATATCTATTGATGTTTCATCTCCTTGTGTTAAATTTGGAGAAGAGATTATGTCATTGTATACTTTCTTTTCTTCGTATTCAGGGTCTATGACATTGTCATCATCCTTCTTGATTTGTGGAGGCACTTCAGATTGCCCTATAGTCCTCATATGATCTAATGTTAACCTTTGATACTCTCTTCTCCTCACCTCATGCTCATCATCACAATTAGCCCAATAGTCCTTGAGGTGCACACTATGTTTGTACTTCTTATTGAATATTTTCTTAATCTTATGGTAAGGATCATAATCTCTGGCTAGTGGAAAAAACTTCAAGTTCAAACTTTTCAGGTTAGCTTCACCCTTCTTTGCATTGTCCATAGCTCCTACCAGGAACTAGTTGATGTCAATGGGAAATTTTATGTATGGACTCCCATCTCTATTCTTGGATAGTTCAAATATGGGCAACTACTGCCTCATCATCTCCATCAAGACTACCTTGTCTGAAGGATACCTAGGTAGCATATATGGTTTTCCACTTAAACCTTCCATCCAAATATAAGAATATGTCTTGGCCTATATGAACCAAGAATCATAATGATTGATCATCTTTATAGCTCCTACTAAAAACCTTTTGGCTCTATCTCCCTCCATGAGACTAACTATGTACATTAGGAGGCAGTCATTAACAATTTTATAATGTTGAACTGAATGCCTCCTCTCTAGATGGGGATAATGTTCCCAGGGAGTCTTCTCATGTGATAATTTACCCATCTTTCCCATAGTTTGTAATCCATGGAAGGTGCCTTTTGTTGCACAAGCATACACTATGTAAGAGGTCATCCTGGAGACCATACATTCACCCTCCTGCCATTTGATCATCTGATCATGTATTGTATCACTAATAATTTTGGCCCATTGGACATTTGCATTTTCTTGCTAATATTCAATGACCATTCTTATCAGTCCAAGCATCCATGGCTCAAAAGTTCCATAATTTACCAGGCCCTTCCTCCTACTAAGCAGGAATATCCTGTAATGCACCTCTTCACTGAAGTCATATTTGTAGAGGTGTTGTGGCAATTTGGCAGCCACCTTGACCTTTATGTCCAGATCTTTCCATCCTTGAAAGATTACCTTTCTACAATTCTTATTGTTTGCATCAAATTCCTTGGCTAGTGCCTCTAAGCCTGGCACATAGATGGGTCAGGATACTAGTAAGTTGAATGCCTCAGTGATGCCAACCATAGATAAATTAGCATAAAGCCTTTCTTGTTTCTCCACCTTCCTTGTGGTAATGTCATAATTTTGTGCACACTCGACCATAAGTTTGAAAGCTTCTTTGGCATAGGGGAATCTAGCTACATGATACATTCTTTATGTTACTATGTTATTCAGGATGGGATTATCCTCTCTACCATTGATTCAAGCTCTGAATGCCTTAATGTTTGATAGACATTAGATTTCCACAGTCCATAATGATTGAATGTAGTGTTTCAGGATTAAATTGTGTTAGAGTTTTTTCTCTCAACGTTTCAGATCACACTCCATGATCCATCATCAGGAGAAAAAGAGAGCAAGAGAACAAAAGTCTCAATGGGTATCTTCTATAAATCCCAACTTGCTATACACACTGTACATCCTGGGAAACATAACATGTTTAAATTCTACATCTCGTTTATCCATACATGGCTGAGACATTTCTTCCTACAAATTAAACATATCAGTCTCAAACAATAGAATATATTTATCTATATAGGGTAAGAACATATCAATTTTTATGTTTTGGAAGGATATTAAAATGCTTAAACCCTAGGAATTTAGCAAGCCATTTCATGAATGCTATTATTGTTCATCATTTACCCTCTTTCAACATGATTATGGCACAATTTATGAAATAACTAGAGGGATAAGGCTTCATACATACCTTTGAGTGCTTCCCTAACCTACAATTGATGTGGTAATAACTGAATTGATGCTCTAAATGAGACCTTCTGCAATTTCACTCTCTTCTATAGCTCTAGTTTGTAATTATGTATTATTCAGTGAAATTAGGGCTCCTAAATGTAATTATGTTGATTATGACGGTAAAATCCGTTTTAACCTAGTTCAAATGTGATTTTAGGGCTTATTAATGGTGTTAGAGAGATGTGACGATGTCAATAGACTAGATCTCAAGAGATAGCTACAAGTGTCCATTGGCCTGAGTTCAAACTTAAATGCCAATGGCCTTTTACACCACATTAAATGCAAAAAGCTTGGGGATATGGGGATGGACATCCAGATAAGGAATATCCATGTGGATATCTAAATGTGAATAATATTTGGATGATGTAAGCATAGGTTCGGTCAACCTTCGTTGACCAAAGATTCATCATCAGGTCACAAATTTACCTTAAAAAGGTTGGGTGTCCATGTGGACATGTGACATTGTGTTATTGGTTCAGTCCAAGGTATGGCTATTAAATTAAGGTCTGGACATTGTAAGTGCAAATTATCGATCCAGTCGAAATATTCGGATGACGTTAGTAGGGAGTAAGTCCTCTATTGACATGTAATAGAATGACGCCGTCAGGATAAGGATATTAAAATAATGTCATGACAATAGAAGTGTGAAAAATCCCCATGGCTTAATGTCCTGATGTCGTAAGCAAAGATATATCCTTTATATCATGTTAGGGTAGGATGATGTTATCAGTATGTGGATGTTAGGACAATGTCCAGCTACTAAGTTAAGATCTAGATGTTATGTAATATCCAGATGATGCAAGTGAGTTTAGCATTCTTCTTAAGGCTGAGATGACATGATGTCATCTAGATCACGATGTTAAAATAAGATTGGGATATTAACAAAGTTAATATCCATGTGCTTTAATGTCTAGGTGATGTAAGTGTGCTCAGGACTCTTTGTAATATTGGATTACATGACATCATCGAGACATGGACATCCTCGGTCAGTATATTAAGTGAAGATCTGAATGTTAACTAATATCCATGTGCATGACATGTAACCTACTAGGTACTTTTAAATTTGATGTGTGGACATGATCGGAGTTCAGGATATGAAGTTAAGATTTGGATGCTATGGCAATGTGAATATCTGGGTGACCTATTGACCAAACTTTGACTGACTATAACTTCCATGTTTTAACAAATTTTAGGGTGCTTCAAAAAGATAACCTACTTGTATTTTCATTCTCTTTCACTCGGCAAGATATATAATAAGAAATTCACAATCTAAAAATTTGACCTATATCATAGGATCCTGATATGTCTAGGATGACATCCTGACATGCATCTGATGCTGATTTTACCATACCACCCAAAAGTAAGGGAAACCAAACAATCCAAGACAAAAAGTTAGGTCCCTATTTTGCTAGGGCAAAATAGGGCATGTTGCGTAACCACACAACAATAACCAACTTAGAATACACTTTAATGATGATGTTCTAATAGTTAGTCATTAATCCCATTTTCAAATCCATGATCATGCATTCCATTTTTGCAAAGTTGTTCATATTGAGATCAAAAAATTACGTTAAGAAACCAACTTCGCCTTTATGATTTCTAAGAATAGCTCGATCACTAGATGTCCCTAGGTTGTTTTTGAAGATCCATCAAAATTAACTTTGATCGATCCTTTAGGCAGCTAGGACCACTTAGCATTTCTTGATTTTCTCCTTTTTGTAGGTTTTTCTTGATCAAAAGTCTATAGGATATTAGGCCATTTTTTAACAATAATTTAAGATTAATCAAACTACCTTATCTATTCTCCTTTCTGGGTTTGCTCTTATACAAAGCTTTACAGATATGCATGATCTCATCCCATAGATTTTTTTAAGTTAGAAATAAATAGCCTAGTATTCCTTTCAAGCTAGATCTTCTGCACAATGAGCCTATGAGCCATCTCCCAAAGATCTCATAGAAAATTTAGATGAGAAGGAGACTCCTAAGATTTTTTTTGATCCCTTAAGGGATTAGAGAAAATCCAACTAAGATTGAAGGAATTAATAAAATTATTCCATATTTTATTAGAATAATCACATAGGAATAAAATATCATCAATATTTTCTTCCTTTTTCAGACAAAGAGGGCATCTGCCTAGACAAGTGAAACCTTCTTTTTTAGTTGGTCCCAAGTCAAAATCCTTTGATGATAGGCCAACCATAGAAAAAAATAGCATTTAGCAATCTTTTAGCTTTCCAAATATAATCTAGGAAAGTCAGACATTTGTATAGTTTTATATAAAAAGTTTTATTATAACCTTGTTTGAGTGTATAACTCCCACAACCATCAAGATCCCATCCTAATTGATATCTTTTATCATTCCAAATATGCCTAAAATTTTGCAAAATAAATGAAATTTTATCTCCATCCTTCTTATCAATCTCAAGAACTGAAGGTAAAGATCTCCATACTCTTAAATTTCTAAAATTTACAATCTTTTCTTCCCAATAATCCTTAATTTTAGAGCCCCATTTATTTGTAATATATAAAGAGAGACTACCTAAATTGTAAATAATATCTAGAGGAGTATTAGTTAACCATTTGTCTTTTTAGAATGAGATAAAAGAGCCATCTTGGATTTTCCAAAAAATGTACCTCCCAATTATTTTTTTGAGGACTTCATTCATTTTCAGATAGGTGAACCCAACAAATGATTTATAACATTAAACATACTTAAAGGTTGATAACCATTGAGATACTTAGATCTAAAAATATGAATAAAAGAACTTTGAGAAGAAAAAGATATATATCTTCACACTAGTTTAGCCAATAGAGCTTCATTAAAAGATTGAACATCTTTAATTCTTAAGACCCCTCTTTTGTATTAATATAAATTTTTAATCTAGATTAACAAAGAGAATTAAAAATAATCACTAGATCCTTTCCAGAGAAAGTCTCACATAATAGTATTGATTTTTGCAAGAATGCTTTTAGGTGCCAGAAGAAGAGAGAAGAAATAAATAGGAATAAAGTGGTAAAATGAAAGTAAGATGAACCAACCTTCTAGGAAAATAAATCCACCTACCTTTCCACCCTTCTAATAATCCACTAAATATATCCAGGATACAATTACACAATAGTTTGTCATTTATTCCATAGAAAAGAGGAAATTTTAGATCAAAATCTAGGAAAGATCTTTTACTAAAGAGTAGATAATTACACATAAAAACTTGTTCCTTTTCCCCAATGTTGAAGAAGAAGATTTAGATTTAACTTCACCATCTAGTGAGACACATTCTCAAAATAGATAATAAGACTCTAATTATCTTAATTTCCAAGATGTATGGAGAAGCAAAAATCATCATATCACCATAAATTGTTGATGAATGATAGTATTTCTTGTAGATGAAGCTTTGAGACCATGTAATGAATCATTATTTTTAAGAGAATCTAGACTCCTTCGAAGATATTTAGCCAAAAGAATAAATAGATAAGAGGACAAAGGGTCCCCTATCTAGGACCTCTCAAGGAAAAAAGTAACCTTTAGCATAACCATTAATTAGGATTGAAAAGGAAGATAAACAATAATAGAAAAAAAACGCAATCCCTCCATTCCATACAAAAACCAAATATTTCTAAAATTTAATCAAGGAATTCCTAGTTTACTTGATCATAAGATTTCAAAATATTAAGTTTTAATAAAATACATTTTCTTTTACTGACCATATAAGAATGAATCATTTCACGAAAAAAGAAAAATCCATTTGATATGTGGCGATCCTTGACAAAAAATCTTTAAAGTCTTCAGAGATTAAAAAGGGAAGGACAATTTTGAATCTATTAGCAATGACTTTAGAAATGATCTTATAAATGGTGTTATAATGAGAAATAGGTCTAATGTCTTTATTAGTAAGAGCATTCTTATTTCTAGGAATAAGGGAAAGAAAAGTAGAATTCATAGCTTTAAGTACCCTTCTGGATTCCATGAACTAATGCACCACATCCCAAATTTCTTCACCCATAATATCCCAAAAGTGTTGAAAGAAAAAGATCAGAAACCATGAAAGCCCTAAGGACAATCCCCAACCATCTCAAACAAAGAAAGTTTAACTTCTTCCAAGGAATTATTCTTCATCATATTTTTACTTTCTTATTAGTAAATCTTAGAAGGAATGGATTTAAGGAAGAGAGATTGTTTTTCCTCTCGATCCATTAAAGAACCTTTGATTAGATTTAGATTATCACTTATTTGTGCTGATTCAATTTCTAAGTTGGAGATGAAATTCTATCAAGTTTTCTTATATTGCAATAGATATGGAAAAACATAATATTGAGATCCGTTTCCTTAAGCTATTTGATTTGATTTTTGTAGAATATCTCTTCATATTTGTATATATCATCAAATTGAGAGGCCACCTCCTTCAATTTTACTTTCAAAGAGTAAAATTTTTGACCATCATGATTATCATCTTGAATTTAAATCACTCTACTTTTCAAACTATTTTATCTAAGAAAAATATTTTTGAAAATTAATCTATTCCAATCTTTGAGAAAAATCTTCATGGATTTCAACTTCCTAGAGAAAATATATATTTTAGTACCATATAGAGACTAATGACCTTTCCAAAAACCTAGAGATAAGCTCTTTAAAGTGATTATGTTCTAGCCAATTTTTTCAAGCCTAAATGGTATATTTATTTGAAAATTATCATTATTAAAAGTGAAAAGGATAGGGTAGTGATTGGATCCCATTTTTATGAAAACCTCAGACTTAAAAATAATGTCATTTTGAAGCCAAGATGAAGAGGCTAGAAATCTATTTGTTCAGGCTAGAATATTTTCATGACCTGTCATCTGTTAGACCAACTAAACCAACCAATATATGGTGTAATATCCCACAAACCATAATCTCTTAAAAAGGAATAAAATGTGACATTATCTCTAAAATCTTGGGATCCCCTTTTTTCTAGTAGAATCAAGTCTAGCATTACAATCTCTAAGCACAATCCATCTTTCACTTAGATCTACTCTCTAGAAGGAAGAAAAGGTACATAATACACTTCCTATACTAATCTATGATAGTAGATATGAGAAAAAATAAAATAATCACATAGTTACAAGAAAATAAACACAAAATAAATTTACCATAACACAATGATATACGTACAGAAAACTCTTTCGAGAGAAAAAACCCAAAATCCAAAGCAACTCAATACATTATTTAGTAATCAAACGTTACAATACACTTGCAGAGTCTAAGCCTTTATAGAAGTATCACCAACTAAAGACCTAGAGGAATTTTGTTAGCATAATAATACATGCAAAACTCCAAAACCTCAATCTCAAGGACCCAATAAATAGGAGAAACAATACATGAAACCATCAAATGGTAATTAGGAAACCATGAGATAAACCCACCCAAAAATGTAGCACTCAAAACCCTAATTAGAAATCCAACACCCAAATCCAAAGATGAGTCCACAAGCTAAAAATACCATATTTCTTCCACCTATCATAATCTCATCATAATGAACTCACCAACTTGGTAATTCTAGTTTGTCTTCATTATCACCATCCAAAGATGCCTTATGACATATATTAACATGTCATAAGTTGGTCAACAAGTGCAGCTCCATATTAAAACTCTTTTATGTGTCCTGGATGTTTTTACATTTCTAATGTAGGAGGACCAAATTTTAAAGACCATAACTTTTGGTATAGACAACCCTTTTTTAAAATTGTAGAGCTCAAAGAGATCCATGAAAAAATCATCAAGGAACCAATACTGAGCAATTTAGAATTTTGTTTTTCCCAAAAACCCAATCTGTAGTCTAGTAATTGAGTTTTCTATCATGTGTCTTGAAAATCATAGTATTTGTAATCTTAACATTAGGAACAAGGTTGAGAAACCTTTCCTAACACTCTTAATATAGAAAAAATTTGAGCCCAACAATGCTCCTTATCCTGTTGGATTTATGACCATAAATATTAAGAAGGGAGAAAGTTTTCTTAGAATCTAGAGAACTTACCTAAGTAGCCATCTAAGAATTAGAAGATATAATATCTAAGATGGATATCACTATATGATTTAAGATAATAGCCATCCCTCTAGAAAAATCTTTATCTTCCTTTATGGTGACTCCTTATTATCTAGATGACTTAGTAAAAGATTTGAAATTATCCATATTAGTTTACTTAGTTTCTTGTAATGACATAATCTCTAGATCATATTTCTCCAAAACTATCTCAAGATAAAGAATATTGAAAGGTGAATTTAATCCCCTTATTTTTATTGGTGCCTACAAAGACAACATCTAATTGAGGTTGATTACCAACAACAATCTCATTCATTCTTTCATTTTGAAGAAAAAAATATTGATTAGGTCTCCTCACTCGTTTTTGACAAAAATCTCTTTTCCTCTTCTTTGTCTTTCTTAAGAAGCTAATTTATTCAAATTATCAAGATTTGGAAAAATCCCTTCATAGATTCTAGATTATCCTTATTATATCCTTGAGATTTTTCATGGAGAAGATGAACTTACAGAGCCTTTCTTGTTTTCCTTGATGCTTTGACTTTGAAGATTTATAGTTTCTTGTTCTATCAAAAAAAATTCTAGGTCACCTTTGAATTCATAATCCTCAAGAAATCACTCACTAATTTACCCTTCATTCTGATGATGATCTTATGGCTTATTAGAATTAGTTTTCCTAAAAGAAGAAGAAATATCAACATTCTTCTAGAGATTTTTAGAGACTAGCTTTCTATATTTAAAGGATTGTTTCTTATTTAGAGTCATGACTCCCTCTACATCCTTTTTTCCAGCTTATTTAGTTTTTCCTTGTCAAGATTACTTGGAAGCGTGGGTTATTCTTGGATAAGATGACCATATTCATGACATTCATTATATCTAAGACAAATAATTTCATAATCAAGAGCCTAAGACGATTCAAAATACCTCATATAAAGAGTAACACTTTTGGGAAGAGGAGAAGAAATGTCTAGTTCAACATGGATTCTAGTATAAATAGATTTCCCATGACCATGAAAGGGTCTTGAGATATATATGGATTTCTCCAAAGAACTAGAAATTATCTCAAAGATGTCAGTTGACCAAAAGTATTGAGGAAGAGTATACATCTGAATCCAAATAGGAGCCATTGATGGGATTTCCTCTAAAGAGTTAAAAATCACATGCCAACATTTCATAAAAGAATTTGCATTTCAAAAGAAATAAGAAATTCCTCCAAAAACTCCATTTCCATTAGACTCATTAGTAAAAAATTGTTAGTGTATATTATCTCTTGCATTTACATGCACATGGATAGTTACACATAGGAGTTAAGCTTTCTTAGGATTACTAGTTGAGTAGGAGTCCATCTTTAGGTTCGTGCTATTTTTGGTCATGTTATTTTTAGCCAGTATTAATTAAGTGGACATGCCTAGTTTGGCTCCACTAAATTTAGATGACTATTGGCATATATATGTACTTCATACTATGAGAACTCATTCCATTTGACTATTGCTTTCAATCTTGTTTTTATTGCATACTCTCATTTTCTAACTCTTGCAAGAGTGTATGATTGTTTAATCTCTCATGGGTCAACCAAATGCCATCATTCATCCAAAAGATCTCAGTTCTCACATGGTATTAGAGTAGATCTATTTATATTGATGGTTTAGTAATTTTGTCAAGTTTTATTTAAAATAGAGCTATTACATTGTATCAGAATTATTTTTTGTCAGTATTCTTGTGGTTTTCATGTGGAAGTGTGTATGCAAAGTTTGATAGATTTGTGGCCATACCCCAATAAAGGTTGAACAACTTACACGATTCGAAAGGTGCGAGAAGGTAGAACGAGGGTTTGTTGGTTCATGACTTGCATAGGTGGCTCATGGCTTCTGCATAAGGCATGTGACCTCTTGAGAATGCCTACAACCTATTGCTTGGCTCATGACTTGTGGAGAAAGGTCAATATCGTACTCACTAAACATTATATAGTAAAAATAGGATGAGATCATGAATGCATGTGGGTATACTAGATCAAACCCTCCTTTCATGACAACATTGAAGGACAAAACCAAGCCAAGCCACTACAAGATGGAAGAGGGCTCAGCTACTATTTTGTGTTCTTGTTTGCAGAAGAAATATGTGATTCAACCAAACCTTTTATCAAACCCTTGGCTAATCAATACACTAAACCCTAGAATTATGATAATCAGCTTATAACAGAGAAATAGAAACAACAACTCATGATATGAAAGCACCAGAATGATCAGTAAGATGTCCAAACCTATCACTCAGAAGTTGAAATATTAGAAGACTCTAGGGCTAGTGCCTGAATCTAGAAAGTTAAGATCTCCAATAACTCAAAACTTGAAAAATGTTATAAATGATGCTTTGATGCTGATTTTAGGGTTAGTTTATGATATTGGACACTAGGACTAGCACCCTAGTCCACTACAGTGGAATTTCTAAACTTTGTTTTTGGATCTAGAATCTCTATCTGTCAAACAACCATCCTGTACCTTCACTTCTGTAATTCCCGCAATTGTAACCTACACAAAAGAAGAAAAGGGGTTTGGGGGTTGTGGTGTCAAGGGATTTGCCTCAGTCAAATCCCGTGTTAGAATTTGAGCTTTCCTAACACCATTATTAATGAGAGAGTGTGTCCTTGCAAGATAGAGGCTAAAGATAATCTAAATGATGATGAAATGATTCAAACACAATGATAATGTCACCTTAATGGTGAAGCCCCTAGGAGGATGAAGATTCTTCAACTCTTAAGGATGTTGATGATGATTCCAAATCTCAAACAAACACAATGAATGCCTTGAATTGACCTTTGCACAATATCACAACCTTGCTATCATCAACCTTCTAAAAAATGAATTCAAAAACTTGTCTATATAGGCTTATCCATTAAACTTTCACAAATTAATTGAAAGAGCCGACAAGGGAGGACCCATTTAAAAGTCATGCCAATATCTATTTAATTTTACCTTGACCAATCAGGGTGGACTTGGGCGCGAGCACCCAAGTTCCAAGAGGCTTTTTTGGTCCAGACAAGTAGACATAAAATAGGCCCCTAGTCCCAATTTGTCATGGGTTTCAGGGGATTTCTCATCGAGATGAATAATTTTCTCATAAAGTGTAAA
The DNA here is from genome assembly GCA_027924645.1 of Cunninghamia lanceolata. NCBI lineage: Eukaryota > Viridiplantae > Streptophyta > Pinopsida > Cupressales > Cupressaceae > Cunninghamia > Cunninghamia lanceolata. The sequence goes on from BSBN01001281.1 coordinate 20,057,687, forward strand.
CATGAGGATCTAGGAGCTAAACTAGGAGGTAAAAAGACATGTATCCACTTTTTACTCCATAATATTTAGCCCCCACTTTAATGTGTGTGCGATCCTACAATACACCACATGCATTAAAGTATGTTCAAAGCATATCAAACAAAAGAATGAATACACACCCAAGTTTGAAGGACTATTTCTAGCCCCCAGACTTAGACAAACATAAGAAAACACTTAACAGTCACATAAGACATGGTGAATAGAGTAAGGAAGCACACAATACACGAAGAAGACAGTGGAAGCATGCAATACGTAGAGAAGACATGAGTGTAGTCATGCAAGACACAAAGAAGACATGGAGAGAAGACATGATGGAGCAATTACATATCTACATATATATTGGTAACTAAAGTAAACAAAACACACATGTAAAGATACACAAAACACATAGCATGGGGAGGGACTCATCGCCACAAAAATTTAGACCATGCCATAAACACACAAGACATGCAAGGAAGACATATAAAACACATAGAAGACAAATGAAATATACGAGCATTGCATAGTATTCCATCGACACACTATGTGTCTTATACACAACAAACATGAGTGATAGGGAGGAGATCATCACTACTCCACTACCTAAAACATGCCAAACACACCTGACGATTGAGCTATGATACCACAACTGCCAAAGACATGCTTAAGGGTGAATGAATCAACATCCAACGTACATCGCAATGAGGACTTTGTATAAAAGGATGTGCACTAGCTCAAGTGATACACCATCCCACCTTACGATTAGGGCTTCCAAAATACAACCCCACCTGCATCATAGAAATGTCTTATACTGAAAAGGAGGCATGTGCTCAAGGTATACAACCCCACCTGCATCACGGAGATTCCTTACAGTGAAAAGGAGGTATATGCAAAAGATGTAATACACAACCCCACCCACATCACAGAGACACCTTACAGTGAAAAGGAAGTGTATGTAGATACTATTATATATGCGCTCACCCTAAGGTGGTTGATCCTACTTTCTGGTATCAAGCACATTAAGGTAGAGTGAAAATATGCAAGGGAACAAGAGCTTTCATAAAGCCCATGTCCCAAATTGATATGTACCATGACCACCTAATGTTCCCACAAACACATCGTTATAATTTGCTAGGATAATCAACAAGAGATAAGCTTTGGTTAGAAAATCTTACTCTAAGATAATAATAAATTATATATTAGATCACGTTAAGTACCAAGGCTACACTTGTAGGTTCAGAACTGAGTATAGCCATTGGCTGATACTGTAGGTATCTCAGAACTAAGTGTAGCCTAAAGGTAAGATACAAAACAATCCAAAGTGCATTGGAACAGATTTAGAGTATTGTAAAGGTTTGTTACAACAAATGTCACAACATGATACTGTATGCACAAAAATCATGCACAGCCTCCAAGAGGACCCCTATGATGATTTTAATCCTTGTCATGTACATGTAAGCATGAAATAATGTCCACTAAGTAGCAAACCTCTTGATGACATGTTTTCTTTCTTGTCTTGTGTTGATTCCTCTTTGTCAATTTCTCTCTCTCCCTGTTTGCGACGCTTTTTGACACTTTTTGCGACACTTGTCAATTTACATTTTCTAAGATTTTGACCTTGCTCCTAAGCCTTGTAAGCATCTTGTAAGTGAGTTCTCACCTTTCCCCTATATTTTTCTTTTTTTGCACCCTCTAGAAGTCTTCTAGAGGTCCCCCCTATCCATCTCCCACTTTTAGTTTTTAGTTCCGCTCAACCAATCCAAATCTCCCCGTATTATTTCTAGATCTCCCCTGGGTGATCCTACAAGTGCAAGTGGAGGTTCAGATTCTTGCACATGATTGACCTGTTTCTAGAGGCAAAACCCCTCCTTTTCCTCTCTTCTGTCATTCCCCACCTTACAATTCCCCATAAGACCCTGTCTAGCTCGGATCTCCCCTAGGCGACCCATGGTCACCTAGGCGAGACCCTACTGGCAAAAGGGGTGACCCTGCCGTGTTTTCAACCATGGAAAAACTCAAGTTTCTCACTTGTTTTAGCTCTATTTTCACCTATTTTTCTTCCAGTTCGCATGATTTTTGATGCCTAATATGGAGTTGACTATTTCATGCACCCACACATGCATAATTAACTCCATTTGATATAAAATTAACAACTCTATCAATCTCATGCATCCTCTAAACTCCAATTCCTCTTCAGTGATAAGCTATTATTGATTTATCACTCCATAGTTAGCTGACTTCATTGGGTAATCAACCTTGTTAACTCCCCAATCAATCCTTGTTAACTCATGAATCAAATGAGTTAACTCCTCAATCAATCTCATTCCTCAAACCTATAAATACCCCCTCCCTCATGCACAAAGGGAGGCAAATTCATTGTGCACACAACTCTTGCCAGTTTTTGCTCTCCAACTTAGCATTCAAATGCTCTCACAAGATGAAGGTGCCTTTTGTTTTGTTCATTGTTCAACCAAGTATCATTACACTACTTCATTCAACACCATTGTGCTCAACCAAAGCTCTCATTGAGCTCTTTTAAGCTTCAACAAGCTTTTTTTTGCTTCTTTGTGTCATTTCTTCGTCAAGAGGTCTTCATGCTACTTCAAAAGGACTCGAGGTTGCCAATATCAAGGATTTATGAGGGTAGTGGAGTTACACAAATCTTCATTTATTTTAGGTTCCTTGAATGCTTTATTCAATTCATAGTAATTAGAAAACCAAATTTGCTTTTGGGAATAGTAAATCTTTTCTTTTTCCTTGATAGTTAGATCTTGCATGTTAGAATAATTATTTTCATATTCCTAGATCTAGATTATTTGAAGAAGCAATTTCCTATTTTTAGATTAGATTACTTTAAAATAATCAAAAACCCAAAAACATAGATTAAAGATTGCATTAAGAAAAGTCATATTAGCTTGCATTCATATTTCCCTTTTATAGATTAAAGAGCACTTTTATTTCCAAAATACTAAAAAAGCACAAAAAAATGTTTGCATGTCATTTAGCTTTGCATGCATATAGAAACCCTAGAAAAGACAAACTTGCAAACCCTCGATACCATATCTAAACCATGATTAATGATTCAATCAAACCCTTGATCACATCACAAGGTAAAACAAATCAAAACATAGTCAAACCCTAGCTTAACTAAACCATAGGTCAAAACCCTAAGTCTAGTTACAGATTGGTCATCACACATTTACCTCTATCTTGGCTCATGAATGTTCCTAGGAGTGAGAGGAGAGTGGGTGAGGGCTATCCATAACAAGGTTGAAAAAATCAATCTACAACAACAACAAGACCTATTTGTCCTATTATTGTTAGAAGAAACTAGACAACTCCAAATACCACAAGAACTGATTCAATGCATAGAAAGATAAGAGGACATAAATGAGAGTAACTGCTTACCCACACAAAGGTGGAATAGAAGAAACCCCAACAGGAGAAGAGAAACTAGTGACCCTTAGGGTCGTAGGGTTATCTCAACAACAACTACCATTGAATGAAACATTCAACTTAGAACACAACAACAAAGGCCACAGAACTTGCTGACCCCTATCCATGAAGTGTAGCTCTCCAATGAGCCATACCCCCACCATGTCTCACCTCCTCTCGACTGGATACTTCCACGATAGTGAGAGTGACATGGTGGATCTCCCCATGGCAAAGAGGGAAGGGTTTGTGTGCATACCAAAATCTGACTCGATAGCCCTAGGCAACCGAAGTCACAATTTTGAGCATACATATTTTGGTGAACTCAATGTGAAACTACAGAATCTTTTGGTTTTTTAATTTGTGTTCCCATCTCAAACACTTCAAAACACATTTAAACAAAAGCTTCGAAACACTTTTTTACTTCTCTTCATAGCCACTTCAGTTTCTGTCGCTTGCGCTAGCATCCATTCCATTTGTTTTGTGGTGTTTGTGGTACCTCTGAACATGATAGAACCTATTTTAAACCAAGGGAATATTCCCTCAAGAGAACCAAAAACTCCTTCCTTCGACAGGTATGTGCCGCCACATCCTGATGCACCAATCACCAATTGTTATGACTACAAAGATTTTGATTATGAACTAGATTAAAGAGAATCTAGGCACTCTTTATCTTTCAACAACCCATCTTGGGAAAACAACTTGGCCATACAAAATGCACCACATAAAGATAGAAGGATAAGGTCATAAATACACTGACCTAATTAGTCTTCCATGAGAACATCAAGTACTCATCTTGATGAAGAAGTCAAATGATGAGAAAAACACTTGCAAGAAGCCAAAGAAGCTCAAGAGACATTAAGGATTGCCTTGTGAGAAGAGCAAAGAGAAAATGCTACACGTGAAGAAGCATATCACCATGAAAATACTTGAAGAGAAAATCCTAGAAATGAAGAAATACCTAGAGCTGCAACTCCTGTAAATTTAATCACAACTCTAGTGGAAAGAATTAGAATCTTGGAACTAGAGCAAGGTGCTCCTAAAAGAAGGCAAAAATCTCATGAACAGGACTAGAGGGCATCTCAAAATCCTCCTACCTCAATTACTATTCATGAAACACTAGCAACGACACATGTTTGAATGGGAATCCTCCTGTTCAGAATGATCAAACAAATCCTACAATGGGTTATCAAAAACCACCTACAGGCTAATTACTATCAACCCTGCAATCTCAAAGTGCCTTTCTCAAAACATATCCTGAGTATTTGAAGGAACCTCTGGATCAAAACATAAGAAGAGTGCAACTACCTCGGTCATTACCAGATCTCCCAAAGTTCAAAGGAGAAGGAGATCCAAACTCCCACATTAAAGCCTACACCACGGCCATAAGAGAACTACTCTCTTGGGATGGGGTTGTAGCAAAATCCTTTCCAAAGACTCTTGAAGGCATAGCTCTGGATTGGTATTATCATTTATCAAAAGCTTCAATCCACTCATTCAGACAACTAATCAGAAAGTTTGTCATGGTATTTGACATGAACAAACTCATAAAAATGGGGATCAGAGAATTCCTCACAATGAAACAAGAGCCAAATGAATCCATAGCCCACTTTGTCACTCGATGGAGGTAAGTCCTCTTCTCTTCGACTAGTGCTTTGAACATGGATCACCGAGAGCTATGTGACCTCTTCATGCATGCCCTTAACAAAGACATGAGAGAAGATGTTCAAAATTGCCATACAAATCCTATGAAGAAGCATTGGAAAATTCTTTAAGGATTGAGCAAGCCGTCGTCGATAGTGGTCGGAAGACTTACGATACCAACAAAAAACTTAGGACACCCAAAGGAACAGAGAAGACTACATCCAATGTGCCTCAAGAGAAAGATGTTAATGTCATAAAAGGAAATCCTAGTAATGACAAATGGCGACAAAAAAGAAATCAAGGATCAAACTAACCCTCATACGACTGCAATACTTATTGTTGGTTCCAAGGGATGAAGGGTCATGAAACAAAAACTTGTTATGGATACAATAAAGCTATCTCCAAACTTACTCTAGATCAACAAAAGAACTTCCTCAAACTCCTCCAATCCCAAAGAAAGGAGAAGGAACCTCAAATTAAGAAAGGGAAGGCCAATCATAACAATTCCAATCATGTTGAACTAAACCAATAAGTGTTTGTGATCCATGAGGAAGAACAAATAGATCAAACCAAAAACGTCTTCTCACAAGTGATAAATTTGTTGAGAGCCTCTCCCTCACACTGTAAGACATTCCTAGAAGTATTGGAAGTAGGATGTTAGACACAGAAGGAATCACCTCCTCTCACATTCGATGTTTCCAAATTACCCCAAAGTGAAGGAAGTAAGAAAAAGGATTCACATCTGTACATACAAATTCAAGTCGAAGAGGTCACTATAAAAAGAGTAGTGGTGGATGAAGGATCGACAGTCAATCTCTTGCCAATGTCATTCCTATGGAGAATGAGATATAACAAAATAGGAATCAATCAACAAACTACAACATTAAGGATTTACGACAGCCATGACATCTGAATAGTTGGAAAAATTAATTTACCACTCACTCTAATGGGTAAAACCATCTCTACAGATTTCTATGTTATCAACAAAGAAACCAGCTACAATATGATCCTTGGAAGACCTTGGATTCATGCCATGAAGGTCATCACCTCCACTTTATTCTAAGAATTTTTTTTCCATCATCTGGGAAAGGTCACCATCATCAAAGCAGACCCTTATCCTTTCAGTATCTTCAGAAAGGAACAGGAAGAAAAAGACAAGAAGTTAAAGACACAAGAGAAATGGAAATAGGAAGCTCAAGATGTCCAAACAAATACAAGCACTCACAACATATCCTATCAAAGAATGGATGATCTTGGGGAATTCCCCTTTGATCCACGTACTACCAAGTCCCATGCACAGTTCAACTTAGCAGTAATTCTATGTATCAACGACTGGGATATCAAAAAGCTCTTGGTTGGAACAATTGAAATCATTGAAGATGGAGATGAGAAAGAGGAGAAGCGAACCTCCACTTATGAGTTTGGAGAAACATCTCAATCACAAAATCATCAAAGCCTATGTACCCTACATTTTCATGGAGCTAGTTGCAAAACAGGGGCAGGGATTGGGATAATCTTGACATCTCCCAAAGGAAAAGTCTTCCCCTGCACCTTCAGACTAGACTTCTTTTGCACAAACAAAATCACTGAGTATGAAGCCCTATCCCTAGGAATCATGCTAGCCATGAGAATGGGTGTCAAGAAAATCTCCATCTTTAGAGATTCTCAATTAATAATCGACCAAGTCATGGAAAACTATGAGATAAAATCAGAATAACTACGACCTTATAAGGAAACCATTAGGAAGTTGGTTCAATTCTTTGACTTCTTCTCAATCAAAGCCATACCCAGAGAAGAAACTCAAGTGGCAGACTCAATGGCCATGTCAGCTGCATTATTTTCACCACATGCTCAATTACAAAATTTAGAATAAATTGTATCAATACGTGGAGAGCCGTTGTTGGAAAAGAAAGAATTACCAAATATCCTAAATTATGCCATGGGTCAAGAAGACAGACCAACCCGAGACTATGCTGAGAATAATGAAGCTATCTTGGAATATCTACATGCTTACGATGGACTTCCAAGAGTACACCACAAAAAAGGATACATGCTCCTCCCTCATCCAGAGGATTATTTTGGGAACAAGAAAGAAATCCTCCAGATTGAAGCAAACTCAGATTTATCGCTTGCCCCTTAGAAGTTTGAGGAAGGACACCCATCCCTAACTAGGGATACGATCAACATCAATGTTGGAACACCCAAAAACCCTAGGATGTTAAAACTAGGAGGAGAACTAAATGATGAAGAACTGGAGGAGTACATGGAATTCCTCATCAAATATTCTAACATATTCATGTTGGCATATTCAGACATGCTAGGATTAGATCCAAAAGTGGTGGTGCATAATTTAGTGACAAAACCAGATGCGAAACCGATGAAACAAAAACCAAGGCCCATAAAGCCACAGGTGGCTGAAATGGTGAAGGAAGAAGTAAAAAAATTGTTAAATGTTGGCTTCATCAAACCAGTGGACTATTCAAATTGAGTGTCGAACATTGTCCTAGTTCTAAAGAAGGATGGAAAAATTTGGATATGCCTTGATTTTAGAGACATCAATCAAGCTTGCCCAAAAGATGATTTTCCTTTACCATCCATCGATCAAATTGTCAATTCAATGACAAGATATGAGATTGTCTCTCTCATGGATGGATTTTCAGGATATAACCAGATCAAAATCATAGAAGTTGACCAAAACAAAACAACATATACTACCCCTTGGGGAATGTTTTACTACATAGTCTTGCCATTTAGGTTGAAAACCATAGGAGCAACCTACCAAAGATCAATGACACACATCCTCCATGATTATATCCACAAGATAGTTGAAACTTATGTTGATGACCTTTTGGTTAAGTCAGAGAAAAGGTCAAGATGTGGAGGACCTTCGCAAAATGTTCAATAGACTTCGAGAGTATAAAGTAAGGTTGAATCCTGAAAAGTGTGTTTCTGGAGTCACAGAAGGAAAGTTATTGGGATTTATTGTCTCACGAAGAGGCATAGATGTCGACCCAGCTAAGGTCAAAGTAGTTTTAAATGTAACCCTATCAATGAGGGGGACAATAGTAAGAGCCTTCTTAGGACAATTAGGTGCAATCAGATGATTCATACCAGACACGACTTTCAAAATTCATCCAATCAATTAGTTTTCAAAAAAACAAGTTGGTATTACTTGGATGGTAGAATGTCAAAACACATTTGAGTAGGTGAAGACATTCCTACTAACCCCATCCACACTGATGCCACCAAAACATGACAAGCCCTTTATCTTATACTTCAAAGCAACCGATATCTCTGTAGCATGCATGCTAGCTCTAGAAGATGAAGGTGGGAGAGAAAGAGCCATCTATTTCATAAGTCGAACCTTGTTGGAATATGAGAACTATACCCAAGCTGAAAAAGAATGTCTATCCATAGTCTTTGTGACCCGAAGGCTATGACATTACATGTTGAATCAAGAAACTAAGGTTATGATATGATCTAAGCAATTGAGAACTTTCTTGAATCATCCTATGCTCTTGAGAAGAGCTGGCCAATTCATAACTCTATTGAGTGAGTTTGAACTAGCTGTATAATGAAAAATTTAGATAAAATTGAAAATGATAAAACAAATGAAGTGCATTACCTAATCCAAATATTCAATACCTTGAATAGATAGAAGATGAATTGTTTGATTGATTTGATATGTTGTTTGCTCAATTTAGTAGCATACCAATAAGATGAAGATGATTGATGAAAGAATGATAGATGAAAGATAATAACATGGAATATAATGGATGAATGATGCAAAAGGCTCTAATGATATTTCGACAACATAAGGATACTCAAGACTCAATGCATGCTAATGGATTGGGAGAGGGTTTATTTATAGGAAAGGCTTAGTTCAAATGGATGGTTGAGATCAAAGGGATAAATGAATGATGTGGAAGGCTAGGGTTGATTAGGTTATTCCCACTCTTCAACGAAGTTGTAGTCATGTGACAAGTGTACAAAGGAGGATAGGGGTCATGTGTGACCATGTACACAAAAAGTACTACATGTGTGATTATGTATATAAAAAGTAGTACATGTGAAAGATATTAAATGAAAAATGTAGTACCACACATAATTCAAGTGAGAGGTGGACAAGTGTTGGCATATGATGAAAGGTGAGGATAAATGATGTGATATGTGAGGGAAATTAATTAAATAAATAAAATTTATTTAATTAATTGGGAAGATGGTTAGGATAGGATTGGGATATGATGTGGAAATTAATTAAATAAATAAAATTTATTTAATTAATTGGAAAGTGAGATTATGAATGTGAAATTAATTAAATAAATAAAATTTATATAATTAATTGGCTAGTGGGATAAGGATGGGATTAAGATGGGATTTTAATTAACTAAATAAAATTTATTTAATTAATTGGCTAATAGATTAAGGATGGATTAAGAGTGGGATTAGGACAAAATGTTACATGATGCCTAAGATAATGTATTTGACTAGGTACTGCAAGACATGGACAATTTTGGGTGTCTACATTTTGCCCCTCTTTGAGATGATGTTTGAGATGATAAGATTTGTGTCGAGTAACATCATTTCAAAGAAGCTAATGTATGGATAGAGGAAAAGGATAGGGTGAAATGGAGATGCTGGTGTAAGGATATGATGAGGATGATGCCCCCTCGAGAGTATAGGTGGGTTGGACAAACATGGGTAGTCTCTCAAAAGAAAATGAAATGGTCAAGAAGATAAGGGGATGGATAGAAGAAATGAAGGATGCGTTATGCTACAATGAAGGTGAGCAACCATGGTGTTTTATATAGCACTAGACGTTATGCACCAAAGTATAAGAACTCCAGGGTGATGATGTGTCTTGTGCCCCAGTGTAATACAACCTTGTCTAATGTATGAGGAAGTAAACTTAGAGCATTAAAGTCTTAATGCACAAAATGTATGATATGACCTTAGATGCAAAGGATAGTGCAAAAAGCTATTCCAACATACACAAGATATGAATATTAGCTAGAATGATTTAGATGTGATACAAATGCAAGATAAAATGATAAAACACACAGGCAAGCAAGCAAGCATGCACAAATGATAAAAAAATAAACAAGGTATCGTATCTGTCAAGCTGTAAACCAATGATTAATTGATTGATTGATGATAATAGTGTTTTCATTGCAAGGAACGCCATATCCCTAGATCAACACAAGGATGCTTGATGATGATTGATTGATTGATTGATTGGTTTAGTTTACTACAAGGCTAGGATTAATACCAAGGATGTGATTGGATAATTTGATACAATTTATTAGCTTCGTTGATATGGATTAATGATTGACTTGCATTTGGATTATTGCTTTGATTCTTTGGATTGATTTGATTGGATGAAAGGATTGATTTGACGAATTGATTTGATTGAATTAGATTGATATGAATGTGATTGATGAATTTGATGGATTGATTTGATTTGAGTTTGATGTTATTGATGGGATGATATGAATTTGATTAATGTGATTTTGATTGATTGATAAATTGGCTTGATTTGATGATTTTATTGGATATTTGATTTTCTTTGATGGATTTGAGATTTGATGATGATTGATTGTTGATGAATTTGATTTGATTTGATGATTTGATTGGATTTGTTTTGATAGATTTGTGATTTGATTTGATGATTTGAGGGTTGGTTTTATTGCTTCAAGTTTTGATGGATCTTTGATTTTTTTATGTTTTTGGAATATTTTATTTTTTTGTATTTTTTGAATATTTTATTTTTTTGGATTTTTGGGATATTTGATTTTTTTAGAATTTTGAAATGTTTTGGAAAATGCCAATGTATTTACAATTTAGGTAGCCTTTGTGCTTGATATCAATGACAAGGGAAAACCAAGTCTAGGTGTAAGGATGATAGGTAGGATGGATAGATAGAAGGATGGGTGATAGTAAATGGGATGGAAGGCTCATGATAAATGGGTGGATAAATGGATAGGCCATAAAAGGGAAAGCTCATGATAGATGGATAGATATAAGAATAGGCTATGTGTTGTTATATGGAGCCTAATCAGACTTGGAGGTTATATTTACCCCACTTTTATCGGCACGGTTTCCCCCAAAACTCCTACGAGGTCAAGGGGTAGTGCCCCTTGCAGGGGTTTGGGGGCAGCGCCCCCAAGATGGGGTCAAGGGGTAGTGCCCCTTGCGGGGTCCAGGGGCAGCACCCTTGGTGCGTTCCTTGTCGTGATACAGGGCAGGGTCAAGGGGCAGCACCCCTGTGGGGGCTAGGGGGCAACGCCCCCAAAACCTCACACAATTTTTTATTATTTTATAAAGCACCAAGAGTTATTTTTCATTGACTGACATAAGAAAACCCTATTTTTGTAACTGACAAAAGGCTTGATAAAAAGTGGCTAAGGGTTAGGGTTTTCATGTATTGTATTGTAGCATTTTGCAGTGGTATTGAGTTGCAGGGATTGCTGATTGTAATTGGTTTGATTTACTGGATAATAATATTGGACTCTCTGTTTGGTGGATGTAGCCTGAGTTTGGGTGAACCACGTTAAAACTTGTCTCTCGCTATTATTATTTCTGTGTATTTCCATTCCTCTGTTTAATCTTTATTTGCATTTAATTGATATCTTCTTCCAGCTAACCCTAACAAGTGGTATCAGAGCAGGTTGTGTTTTGATTATCGTCTACAGGAAAGTCTCACAGTTGAGTGGGAGTAATGCCGGATGAGGGTAAATTGAAGGTCGATAAATTCAATGGGAAGAACTATTAGTTATGGAAGATGCAGATGGAGGACTACCTCTATCAAAAGGATTTATGGATGCCATTGAAAGGAGTAGCCAAGAAACTAGCAACAATGTCTGATGAGGATTGGAATCTTCTTGACAAAAAGGCACTGGGAACCATTCGATTATACCTGGCACCATCGGTGGCATTCAATTTAATGGAAGCAAAGACAATAGATGGTTTGATGAAAGCTTTGGCAAAATTGTATGAAAAATCATCAGCCTCAAATAAGGTATTTCTCATGAAGCATTTGTTTAATCTAAAAATGGTTGAAGGTGGATCTGTGACAGATCATTTAAATAAATTTAATATGATTGTCAGTCAATTAACTTCTGTAAATGTAAAATTTGATGAAGAAGTTAGAGCTCTCTTGATATTATGTTTATTGCCTAAAAGCTGGGATAGTTTGGTAATGGTGGTTAGTAACTCTATTTTTGGTTCAACTACCCTGAAATTTGATGATGTTGGTGTTATTCTGAGTGAGGAAATTCATAGGAAAAGCTCAGGTGGATCCACATCAGGCAGTGTTTTGAATGCAAAAAGCAGGGGTAGATCAAAGGAGAGAGGAAAAGGTTCTGCAGGTCATGGGAAGTCACGAGGAAAATCAAAGGACAAAAGATCCCAAACCAGAGGACAGAAGGATTGCTGGTACTGTGGAAAACCAGGTCATCTGAAGAAAGATTGCTAGTCTCGGAAGAACAAAGAAGGAGACAAACAAGAAGGCAATAAAGAAGCAAATGTGGTAAGAAATAAGTCTGAAGATGATGCTTTGATTCTTTCCCTAGATAATGCTGATGATTCATGGGTTTTAGATTCAGGGGCCTCATTTCATGCTACGCCCCATAGAAGTTATTTCCTTGATTATGTCCAAGGGGATTTTGGGCTGGTTTATTTGAGAGATAACGAACCCTGTCAGATTGTTGGAAAGGGAAGAAACAAGATTAAGTTGTAGAATGGAAATCATTGGCTACTACAAGAGGTAAGGCATGTTCCAAGGCTCAGTAGGAATTTAATTTCAGCAGGGCAGCTAACTGAACAAGGTTGCACTGTTACATTCACTGATAAAAATTGGAAGGTTTCAAAAGGTGCCTTAGTAGTAGCAAAAGGTGTTAAAGTAGGCACCTTATATCTTTGTACAGGTCATACTGTTCCTTCTACTTTAGCTATTACAGAGAAAAAACAAACAGGTTTAGGAATAGTTGCTGCAGTTTTGCAGGAAGAGACTGGAAAAGTTGCTGCAGGTTCTGAGACAACACTGTGGCATAACAGACTTGGGCATATAAGTGAAAAAGGTATGAAGGTACTTCATTCTAAGAAAGTTTTACTAGGTCTAAAATCTATTAATATAGATTTTTGTGAAAGTTGTGTGTATGGCAAATAAAAGAGAGTCAGTTTTCTCAAGGATGGGAAGCAAAAGAAAAATGAAAAATTGGAGCTTGTGCATATAGATGTATGGGGACAGCTCAGGTATCTTCTCTCGGTGGCTCTTGGTATTATGTTACATTCATAGATGATGCAACTAGGAAGGTCTAGATTTATTTCCTTAGATAGAAATATGATGTATTTGAAACATTTAAGAAATGGAGAAGCTTGGTTAAAAATGAGACAGGTAAAAGATTAAAATGTCTCAGATCTGATAATGGTGGTGAGTATTGCAGCAAATAATTTGAAGATTATTGTTCCTTTAATGGAATTAGTAGGTAGAAAACGGTTCTAGGGACTCCACATGAAAATGGAGTGGCTGAAAAAATGAATAGGACTATAATGGAGCATGCAAGGACCATGAGATTGCATGCTGGGCTGCCTTTAAACATGTGGGCAGAGGCTATCAACACTGTTGTATATTTAATTAACAGAGGTCCTTCAGTTCCTTTGGGCTATGGTATTCTAGAGGAAGCATGGACCGGCAAGAAGGTGAGTTATTCTTTTCTGAAAACCTTCAGCTATGAAGCATTTGCACATATAGATTCTGAAAATAGAACCAAGTGGGATGCAAAATCAAAAAAATGTACCTTCGTTGGATATGGCATTGATGAATTTAGTTATAGGCTTTGGGATTTTGTAAATAAAAAAATTGTGAGAAGTAGGGATATTATATTCAATGAGAAGGTGTTGTACAAAGATTAGTTGCAGTAGCATGAGATGAAAGAAAAGGATTATGTGGTGCTGGATGATACTCTAAACAGTGATGTTCCAGTGGTTCCTCATGCTCCGCAACAACAACCAGAAATACCACAAACTCCAGTGAATGTTAGATGGTCAACAGGGATAAGTAGACCTCCTGAAAGGTTTTCTCCCTCTTTGTATTCTATTTTGTTAACAGATGCTGGTGAACTAGAAGGGTATGATGAAGCTATGTAGGTGGATACACAGGTTCAGTGGGAGCTTGCAATGAAAGAAGAAATGGACTCCTTGCTGAAAAATTAGACTTGGGAATTATGTCAGTGACCTGTAGGTAAAAAAGCTTTACCAAATAAATGGGTTTATAGGCTGAAAGATGAAGATGGAGGTAAGAAACGATTTAAGGCCAAGTTAGTTGTAAAAGGATTTGTACAGAAAAAGGGCATCGATTTTGATGAGATATTTTCTCTGATTGTCAAGATGACTTCTATTCGTACTATTTTAAGTATTGTGGCTGCTGAAGATTTGCATTTGTAACAACTAGATGTGAAAACTGCCTTTCTCCATGGTGATTTGGAGGAGGAGATATATATAGAACAGCCCCAAGGATTTGTGGTCAAAGGTAAGGAGAAACAAGTGTGCAGATTGAAGAAGAGTTTGTATGGCCTGAAACAAGCACCTCAGCAATGGTATTTGAAATTTGACAGTTTTATGGCTGAGCAAGGATACAACAGGTGTAATTCTGACCATTGTGTTTATTTTAAGAGGCTGGATAATGACAGCTACATTATTTTATGTTTATATGTTGATGACATGCTTGTAGCTAGGTCTAACATGGATCACATAAGAGAGTTAAAATAGCAGTTAGCATAGTCATTTGATATGAAGGATTTGGGGGCAGCAAAACAAATCCTTGGTTTGAAAATTTGTAGAGATAGGAAGAACAGAAAATTGACTCTATCTCAAGCTGCTTATGTTGAAAAGGTGTTGCAGAGATTCCACATGGAGAATGTAAAAGCTGTCAACACACCTTTGCCTAGTGATTTGAAATTGACTAAGGACATGTGTCCTAAGACACAAGAGGAGGAAGATAAAATGTCCAAGGTACCCTATGCTTCAGTTGTAGGAAGTTTAATGTATGCCATGGTATGCACCAGACCAGATATTGCACATGTTGTAGGAGTCGTTAGCAGGTATATGAGTCATCCTGGATTAGAGCATTGGAATGCAGTAAAATGGATTCTTAGATATTTGAGAGGTACATCCAATAAACACTTATGTTTTGGGGGCTCTAATACTGATTTAGTAGGTTATGTAGACTTAGATTTGGTAGGAGATATTGATACCAGGTGGAGTACTACAGGCTATGTCTTTACTGTAGGTGGAACAACGGTGAGTTGGATTTCCAGGTTGCAAAAGGTGGTTGCTTTATCCACCACAGAGGCAGAATATGTCACTGCAATAGAGGCAAGCAAGGAGATGATATGGCTGCAATCTTTCATGAATAAATTGGGCACACAACAGGTTAACAGTTATTTGTTTACGGATAGCCAGAGTGCCATACATCTTGCAAAGAATTATGCCTTGCATTCAAAGACCAAACACATACAGTTGAGGTATCACTTCATTTGGTCGGTATTAGATGATGGATAGTTACAGCTGGCAAAGATACATACAGATGACAATCCAGCAGATATGTTTACAAAAGCAGTAATAAGGGAGAAGCTGAGCTCATCTTCAGCTTCGGTTGGTCTTCTAGACTGAAAATAACAAACACAGAACAACAGAGTCCAGGGTGCTTATTTCCAGTGGGAGCTACAGGGTTAGTGGTGTTATGATTAGTATCCAAGTGGGAGATGATATGGTGTGGATTCTGATTAGTCTCCAAGTGGGAGATTGTTGTTATATGGAGCCTAACCAAACTTGGAGGTTATATTTACCCCACTTTTATCAGCGCAGTTTCCCCCCCCCAACTCCTACGGGGTCAAGGGGCAGTGCCCCTTCCAGGGGTTTGGGGGCAACGCCCCTAAGATGGGGTCAAGGGGTAGTGCCCCTTACGAGGTCCAGGGGCAGCACCCCTGGCGCATTCCCTATCGCGATACAGGGCAGGGTCGAGGGGCAACGCCCCCATGGGGGCTAGGGGGCAATGCCCCCGAAACCTCACACAGTTTTTTATTATTTTATAAAGCACCAAGAGTTATTTTTCATTGACCGACATAAGAAAACCCTATTTTTGTAACTGACAAAAGGCTTGATAAAAAGCGGCTAAGGGTTAGGGTTTTCATGTATTGTATTGTAGCATTTTGTAGCGGTATTGAGTTGCAGGGATTGCTGATTGTAATCGGTTTGATTCACTGGATAATAATATTGGACTCTCTGTTTGGTGGATGTAACCCAAGTTTGGGTGAACCACGTTAAAACTTGTCTCTCATTGTTATTATTTATGTGTATTTCCATTCCTCTGTTTAATCTTTATTTGCATTTAATTGATATCTTCTTCCGGCTAACCCTAACACTATGGAATGGAAAGCTCATGATAAATGGATAGATACACGGATAGGCTATAATGGATGGATGTATGCCTCATAATGGAGCTAGGATGTGATCTCCAAAGACTATGTCACATAGGAACAACATGCCCCCATTCTAGATATAGACTTAAGATTTTGTATGACAGAACTTATGCCAAAAGGATGACATGCTAGATATTACATGACAAGGCTTATGATAGGTGGATAATAATAGGATTTTTTGGAAAAGGATGAGGTATACCAAGAGATAACCAAAGCATATTTCAACATTTTGGCCCCATGTCTCTATCAAGATCAAAAGGAGGAAAGGAGGATGGATGGAGGATTATGATAGGTATGCGAGATAATGGAGAAGGATGGTAGGATAAGATAGTATGGTAGGATGGAATAGATAGTTTGGATGAGACAATGTGCCCCCAAGTGTAAGTGGCATAGAAGATCAAGCTACACATTGCTAGGTTTTCATCATGGTACTTATCCAAGGCACCTGTTTACCAAGTTTTCATCATTGGACGAAGGGATTTCTCTTTACTTTTTTTTTATGGGATGACAATTACACATGGCACCTGTTTGCCAGATTTTCACCATGGTAACGGATAGGAGGGACTCAAGTGTCTAGTTCCATGAAGGGTGATAGTGTCCCACTAGAGGTGGATGTCATCGCATGGACCATGTCATTATGCTCATAGATTTTGGTAAGGGATTTCATGAAAGGGAGATGGAGTAGGTGGATAGTGGATTATGATGTGGATTATGCGTGGAAGATAGTGGATTATGTAGGACATATGTGAAAGGATGGATGAAAGGTTTATGCAAAAGCATGGACCATAGGAAGGTGATGGAGAAGATATGTAATATAATGGATGAAGGTTGGGGAGATGGAGGTATGTGGGAATGTTTTGGAATTGAAGGGAATCATGACCAACGGTTGCACACACCGTGATAAATAATGAAGCTTTTGATGGGAAGGTGGTGCAGGAAGCAATGGGGATGTTTGCTTAGGATATGGGTGATTGAGTGATTTAGGGACCCACATAGTGTTAGGATTTTCATGTTTTTTTCCTTGCTTGTGGGATTTTTGTGATTTTTGGATGGAATTGGATTTTGGGATGGAAGTGGATGGTTGGGATTTTTCAGATGTGGATGCTACATTTGACTTGACTTCTTTTTGCTTAGGGACCCAAACCATTTTACTTTTGGACTTTTCATGTGAAGGTTTGGACTTAGATAGACTTTTGGATGTACTTTGCTTTGACTTTCATGTTTATACCCTAAGGCATGAGGATTTTTAGGATTTTTGACTTTATGAAAGGAGGCATCCAAATTTTTAGTTTGGAATCCCATGGGTTTGGTGGAAGCGAGGTTGGTGAAATGAGTGGAAGCTTTATGTTTAGACAATATGTACATTTGTTGGTCATGATTAGGAATGTAAGGGTGCTTATTGATGAATGAATTAAAAGTGGGTTTATGGATAAATGGATAAGGGGTTTTGAGGATAGGGATATTAGGTGTTGGGAGTAATGGTGGTAAAGTGAATGGAGGGAAATTAGGAGTTGGAAGAAGTGGAGGTAAAGTGGATGGTGGAAGGTGTATGGTCACATGCTTTTAACATTTGTAGGTTGAGGGAGGTGGAATGACAACATATGTTTTGTGTGTATGATAGAATATATGGGATTTGGGATGGAAAGTGGACTTAAGATGCATGGAGTAGGTACCAACATCTTTAGATTGCTTACCTTGGGGTGTATATCCAAGGCCATATGAGCGTGGAGGAACTTTGACATAGATAGGCTCCAAAATACCTTATTCATGAAGGCCTAAGCCTTTACCTTGGTAGTTCATGTTTCAGAGTATGCAATGGACTATAGGACTTGGTGTGCTTTGAACATTAGACTTGAATTCATTATTGGATGGAGAAGATGAAGTGGATAGAGTTCGTTGTTGTCCTAAAGAAGAATACTCATGTATAAGGGTAGTAAGACCAAGTGAATATGATGGTGGACTTGAAGTGGAATCGATGGTGGATGTAGAAGGAGGATCATTAGGATCTTGATTAGCATTCTGTTCACTAAGATCTAAGTTATTTGTTTGATCTTTTATGCTTACTTGGGGGACAAGTGTCTCATCATGACAACTGGATGTTTGCTCATTATGGATAGGGCTAGATGGCGGATGACTAGGAGTAATTTGGATATCTTTCTCATGGATTATAGGATTATGGATAGGATCAAGGTGCTCATGGATAGCTTCTTTATAGGTATCATCTTGATCATAAAGAAGGTAAATATTATGGATAGGTTGAATTTGGATAGATTGCTCATGAATAGTTGTTGGGAGATGGATAGGATCAAGTGGCTCATGGATAGATTCATCTTTATGGCTATCATCTTGATCATGGAAAAGATACATGTTATGGATGGGTTGCATAAAAGTGATTTGACCTTGAGTTGGACTAGGGATTAATGTTTCCACATGTTTAAGATTAAACTCTTGACATACCTCTTGGGTTGCTTGAATGGAAGTAGAAGACTC
The DNA here is from genome assembly GCA_027924645.1 of Cunninghamia lanceolata. Classification (NCBI taxonomy): domain Eukaryota; kingdom Viridiplantae; phylum Streptophyta; class Pinopsida; order Cupressales; family Cupressaceae; genus Cunninghamia; species Cunninghamia lanceolata. Next base: position 20,076,751 of record BSBN01001281.1, read on the forward strand.
TTGAATAGATTCTTGGTTAACAACATAAAGGCATGATGGCTCTTGACTTGGGTTCATGGGAGGTTCATGAATAGGTTTGATGGCTTGTGTATCATATGATGGGCTTAAAGAGATAGACATGTTATTAGAGGACTCTTGGATAGGCTCAAGGATAGGTGGACCACATGATGGGATTATAGGATTGGACATGACCTTTGTAAGTTCTTTCATAGGCTCATGAATGGGTGTTTGACATGGGGGTGTTCTATTCCATGCTAGTAGCCAATGGATCACATTCTTTGCAAGAGTATGGGTAAATGAGTAATATAATGGATGAATAATAATGGTGGATGGTGTCGTGGGCTTAGGATTAGGACTTGTCAGATGGATAATGGGATTAGATGGATTGTGATTAATCTTAACATAATTTATGAGGTTTTTGATCAATCTCTTAAGTTTGGCACAATTGGTTGTCGTATGACCCTTACACCTATGGTATGCACCATTGTGGTTTTCATTATACCAATGGGGTTTGAATTAAGGTTCTCCAAAGGATGTTATCAGTGGTAGCTCAATCAAATTTTCTTGGACTAATTATTCTAAAAATATTTCCAATGGATCCTTCAGTGGAAGATTAATAGAACATGGGGATGAAAGTGATGAAGGTCGATGGACCAATGGACTAGGGGTAGGATCACATGGTGCTGTCAAGATAGGCTCATGGATTAACATTTGATTGGATGATGGAGGCCACTCATAGGATGCATTGACTAGATTGATATCTCCCTTGTCAAAGGTAATTAGGTCTTGCAACATAGGTGGACTTGGGCTCACTTGTGCTTGTTGTGGAGGCCATTGATAGTCTTGGTGGTTGGGTGAAATGGTGGGATATGTAGATAAAAGGTCTTGGGGTTGGTATGAAGTTGAGGGCATTTGATCTTGTTGCTAAGGTGGATATGGGCTTAATGTTCTTGTTGTGATGTGGGAAGATATGCTGACGTGGCATTGACATGATAGGTGGATGGATTAGGTTGGTATGAAGTTGAGGTGGATGACACATAGGATTGAGGTGGAATTTGTTGAGGTTGGGATGGTGTTTGGATTTGTTGTTGTGATATTACTTGTTGTTGTTGTTGGTGAATGTGTTGATGTGATGATGATGGAGGGGTTGCATGGGATAATGGTTGTTGTGATATGGACTGATATGGATAAGGGTTGACATTGGAAAAGGTGTGATAGGTTGATGAAGGGGTGATATGACATGTGGATGAATGAGTTTGATATGAAGTGGATGGGGATGACATGTAAGGTTGATGTGGTATTGGTTGATGTTGAATGGATAGAGGATGATATGCTTGTTGGGCTTGACAAGTGGCCATGAGGTGGTGTGCGTGTGCTATGAGTTGTTGCAGTTGAAGTGATTGGCTTGCTTGAGATTGAAGTTGTTGAATCATTTCATTGGCCTCTTGAATGAATTGTTGGTCTAGAGGTGATTGGCTTTCTAGAGCTTTGTGAAGTAAGAAAATGAGTTTTAGTGCTAGGTCTTCTAATTTTGGTATGGTGTCACACAAGTGTTTAAGTCTTAAGACCTTTTGGCAAGTGCTTGATTATGATTTAATGATGATGTGGATTATTTGGATGATGATTGGATGATTACGATAAAGGTGACTAGGATGAAAGTTTAGATTGATTTTCTTATGTGTTTGGTGTCTATAGCTTGATTTGGCAATGTTCAAACAAATGATTATGCATGTACACACATGAATCACTCATGCAAGACACATAAGAAATTTTTTAATTTGAAAATGAAACATGATGATTATTAAACAAGCACTTGAAAACACATCACAAGCCTAATGTCTAGTCAAGTGGGTATGGCTGATTAGGTCTTAAGCTAGATTGCACAAGGTTGACTAAGGAATTGAAAGCAAAATCCTGCCACACAACCAGGAGAAAGGCGTAAACCACCCTTCACCTTCACTTCCCAAAGGTATAAATTTCTTTGGGGCTTAGCCAAGAGTGATAAGATTCCAACTGCCAATGAGGGTGTCTTTTCATTTTGCCTTAGTTGAGGTCATCCCTTAGAGTGGTGTGTCTCCAAGTAGGCCTCCTAAATAGGGTAAGCAAAAGCAAAACAAGTGAGCTATCACTTGATTCACACTTGTAGTTGTAAATTAACCCTTTAGAAAATGAAATGTGTGGAAGATAATTCAAGCACTTATTCTTTTTAAATCCCCAAATCCAAAATGTGATTGAAGCCACTTGTTTGTTTTAACCCAATTTTAATGATGTGATTGCAAGAAAGTTGTTTGTTTTAAGCCGAAATCCAATGTGTGATCAAATAATGATTAAGAGATGAAAGATTAGAATGAATGCACTTGATAATTTTTCTTTCCACTTGTTGTTGTGACTGGTCCAAATGTTCCTCTAGCTCCTTTTATTCACCTACAAGTCACCAAATTGTAAAAGAAACAAGTAAACTTGCAAAGAAGATGATTATGTGAAAAAATATGAAATCTAATGAAAATGATCTGATATAGAAAAATGGATTGCATAAATAGAAAGTTTAGGAGATTCTAAGCAATTTGAAAAAACATTCATTGGAATCCAATTGATTTTGCTCAAGATATGCTCAATTGAAGTTTAAAAACAAGTTTGACTTTGACTGATAAAAAAGATGGTAAAATGATAGAGTCACTTGATAAAGCCTGCTTTGTTGTGAAGTTCATCCTCTCAGCTTTCCAATGAGTCCTTGTTTACATGATTTGGCCTCTGTATGTGAAAGTTATGATAGAAAAACCAAAATCCACAATGATAGCAACCAAAATTGAGTTACAGATCCAAAAGTGATGTAATTTCAATCATATACGACCTAAATTTTTCCAAAAGTGAGTAGTTTTTGCTAAAAAGCAAGGCAAATTTACCCAAAGCGAGTAGTTTTCGCTCAAAAGCAAGGCAAACTTACTAGATGCTTAAAAATTCCTATTTTTGCACAATTAGGGTTAGGATAATAAAAAAAATGACTATCAGAGATTGCAAACCCTAGAATATCAAGTCTAGTGGATGAAATATGATTAGATGGACTCCCTATAACTACAAATTTATAAATTGAAAACCCTAGAATGATAAATTTGATAAGATCTTGCAAAAACCAAGGGTGTTAGCTCAATAAAATCAAAAACCCTAATCAAATTGATTGGCAGATGATATGATGATCAGAGACATGCAAAACACAGATTAGAACCCCTAATTGATCAATAAAAATCTAGCATAGCAACCTGCAAAATCAAATGTTAACAAAAAACCCTAGATTGCTGAAAGCGATTGAAACAACTAGAAGTGACCATTTTCTGATCAAAAGTGATTCACTATCAACCAGAAGTGATCACTATTCACTAAAAAATGATGTAGAAATGTTGGAATCAATTGGTTTTTTTCTCAAAAGCGATGCACAAATGTCGGAAGCAACTAGTTTTTGCTCAAAAGCGATGTAGAAATTTTGGAAGCGATTGGTTTTTGTTCAAAAGTGAGGCAAAAATGCTAGAAGTGATTGGTTTTTGTTCAAAAGTGAGGTAGAAATGCCAAAGGCGACTATTTTTTTCTCAAAAGTGATTGGTTTTTGTTCGAAAGTGAGGTAGAAATGCCAAAAGCAACTTTCTACAGCTCGAATACGAGTTTCTTCACCAAACGCTCTTTTCTTCACAAAATCTAGGCAAATTTGTACTTAAAATTTATAGAAATGGCCTCGCAGACACAATGGTGAGGTTCAATTTGAGCTAGCAGATCATCTACATACATTTTCATCCAAATATTGATAAACTAAGGTTAGAAAAAGCCAAATTTTTGTAACAAGAAGCTACAAAAACTAATGATTAGATCCAATAGGGCATGTTCACGTCAGGTTCACCAAAATGTGTAAGGAAAATTTTGGATAATGAAAAGGATAAAAAAATGAAATGCATTCCCAATCCAAATCTTCAATACCTTGAATAGATAGAAGATGAATTATTTGATTGATATGAAATGTTGGTTGCTCAATTCAGCATCATAACAATAAGATGAAGATGATTGATGAAAGAATGATAGATGATAGATAATAAGATGGAATATAATGGATGAATGATGCAAAAGTGTCTAATGATATTTTGGTAGCACAAGGATACTCAAGACTCAATGCATGCTAATGGCTTGGGAGAGGGTTGATTTATAGGCAAGGCCTAGTTTGAATGGATGGTTGAGATCAAAGGATAAATGAATGATGTGGATGGCTAGGATTGATTAGGTTATTCCCACTCTTAAAGGGAGTTGGAGTCATGTGACAAGAGTACAAAGGAGGATAGGGCTCATGTGTGACCATGTACACAAAATGTACTACATGTGTGATTGTGTATATAAAAAGTAGTACATGTGAAATATATTAAATGAAAAATGTAGTACCACACATAATTCAAGTGAGAGGTGGACAAGTGTTGGCATATGATGAAAGGTGAGGATACATGATGGGATATGTGAGGGAAATTAATTAAATAAATAAAATTTATTTAATTAATTGGGAAGATGATTAGGATACGAATTGGATATGATGTGGAAATTAATTAAATAAATAAAATTTATTTAATTAATTGGCTAAGTGGGATAAGGATGGGATTAAGATGGGATTTTAATTAAATAAATAAAATTTATTTAATTAATTGGTTAATGCATTAATGATGGATTAAGAGTGGGATTAGGACAAAATGTTACATGATGTCTAAGATAATGTATTTGACTAGGTGTTGCAATACATGGACAATTCTGGGTGTCTACACTAACTTACGCCAATCAAAAAGTAGTCAAAGGATAGCTAATAGTAGATTGGTTAGTAGACAATATGGTTCCGCAAGAGGAACCCATGAACTATCTTGCAAACAAGACTTACCTAGAAAACATGATCCCTTTGGGAAAAAGACGGTTACATTTCCTCACTGCAAGATATGTTTTAGTAGACGATGTGCTCTATCAAAGGGCCCTAGATGGAATGTTGCTTCGATGTGTTGATAAGGAAGAAGCACGAAAGATCTTGGAAGAGTGTCATAGAGGAATCTGTGGAGGACACTTTGGTGGTCACACCACGGTGAGGAAAATACATAGAATGGGATAGTTATGACTAGGTTAACAAGGAGATGCGATTAAGTTCGTAAATAGGTGTCTGAAATATTAGGCTTATGCTCATGTTCACCACACACCAACAAGATATTTACAACCGATCATTACCCCTTGGCCCTTTTCCACTTGGGGGTTAGATCTGGTGGGGAAGATATCTCCCTCTTTGACAAATGAACATAAATGTTCATCATTACCATGATAGAATATTTCACAAAATGGGTGGAGGCCATGCCTCTCACTACAGTTTAAGGGGCCATAATCACCACATTTATATTGAATTAAATCATTTGCCAGTTCAGGGTCCCCCAAGTGATAGTAACAAATAATACCTCATCATTCAAAAATTTGCAAGTAAGAGAGTTATGTGAGAGATTTCACATCAATTGAACAACTCTCCCTCATTCTACTATCCTCAAGGAAATGGACAAGAAGAAGCTACCAACAAAATCTGAAGTCAATACTGGTTAAAAGCGTAAAGGATTCTAAAAGGGATTGGCACTTATAGTTATATCTATCTCTATGGGCTTATAGAACAAGCATTAGGACTCCAATTGGAACCACCCCTTATGCCCTCACCTTTGGGTCAGAGGCGGTATTACCATTGGAAGTAGAGTTGCCTAGCCTGAGAGTGTCATTACAAGGATTATTGGACAATGAAGAATATAGAGTAGTAAGATTGGCCGAATTAGAAATGATGGATGAAACATACTTGAGAGATATTCAAAGACATGATTCTTATCTAGCAAGAATGAAAAAGAAATATAAAAAAAAGGTTATCCCTAGAACTTTTCAAGTGGGACATCTAGTGCTTAGGATAGACAATTTGATTGATAAAAGAGCTAGTGAAGGACAAAAATTCAAACCTAATTGGATAGGTCCTTATATGGTCAAAGAAGATGTCAGAAATGGTGCCTATCTCTTGTGCACAATGGAGAGAGAGGAATTTGGTGAAATAGTCAATGCCTTTCACCTCAAGAATTACTATGTCTAAAAAACCAAGAAAATCACAAAACATAAAAACACACAAAAAAAAAATCAAAATGTCAAAAATAATTTATTTCTTGCATTTCAGTATCATTCTATTCATCTTGCATTACAATTAGTGACTTTCTCTTGTACTATTTTATTTTCAATAAGGAGTTTAAGGTTTCCTAGATATACGTCATCCTTTTAGGACCTAGAGATTCCTCATTTTCACAATCGCCATTATCCGCTTTCATTCCTAGTGATTCTAATCAAAGCCTAGCTCTTAGCTTTACACTAATCCCAGTCTTAATGAGTCAAGATGTTAGGTCTAAACAAAGTCAGCATTCAAACCTATAGTGTTCAAAGGAAGCTTGCAAGTATACCTTCCCAATTCTTCCCTAGTATTAGAGAAGTCCAACCAGATTACAAAAACTTTAGGTGGTGCTTAGTCCCTTATATTTCCTGGCCAAAAACATCAGTAAGATCAAAACTCTGAAGGAAGCAATCTAATATCTGAGTGAATAAAAGAAATGAGTGGTCAAAATAAGAGTGTCAAAAAGTGAGAATTGAGAGATCAAAGTACTACATATCAAAAGTTCCAAAAGCATTCATTTCTTGAAAAGTCAAAATCCAAAAAAAAGAGAAAAATCAAGTGAGGAAATACAAAAAAAAAGTAAATAGAAAAAAAAAAAAGAGAGACACAAAAAAAAAGTGGGAGCAAAGAAGATTGTTTAATGTCCGTACTCTTGGGTGGAGATCAGTCTAAACTCAAAGCCTTAAGGGTGTCATTCAAATAGAGAAAGAAAAGTACAAAGCACACACACACAAGCTGAGCCAACTGCTAGTCTAGTAGTCTCTAGGATCATCTTTACCTAGGGACTCTTGTTCTTTCCTATTTATCCTTTACCCCAAGTCTACCTTGTTTTCCATCTATGATCTAAGTAGATAGTGAACACCTATAAAATTTACTACTTGTCTAAAGTTGAAAAATTGTCAGCTTGTTTGATCTAGATAAGGATCAATGTTTAGCCTTTAGTGAAGTTTAAAATCAGAAACACTCCATCTTCATTCCTGCTCCCCACTTGAGTTTAAAAAAAACCATATCTCACTGCCCTCAATAGGTCTTACGTCTCTTATATTAGGACAACTCACAATCCCCTAAATCAAAAATCGTATTTAAGAGAAGTCATATTGTTTGTTCCACATTGCATTCATGCCAAAATCAGAAAAAGAGTCTCAAAGCAATAAAGTCAAATGTCATATCTCATGACATTTTGTAGGAGTAAATGTTTCATTTTAGCATTTCTTGTGTTCTTGCATTATCATATTGTGAACTGTATCTCTTATATATACCACAAAAAATTACAAAAATATGTCATTGTTATCATACTTGCATTGTTAAGAAGAGTTGAAAAGGTCAAACACGTAATCAAAAAGTTCCCAAACCTCCAAACATGCACAAGAGATGAGTACAAATCTGATAGGAGAAAACCATCAAAGGATAAACTTTCATAGACACATCTAAAGTTTACATATACTAGAGTATCAAAGAGCTAGGACAAAATGCTGTCAAGAGATGTAGTGGCTCCCCATGCAAGGGGGCATGATTTCAAGAAAGGAAGTCAAGGCTGGTTACCTCCAACAAAACCCTCAAGACTTTGGCTCCTCCATCTACGAATACCATTCATCGCTCCATCAGACCTATGAGAGTGAGGTGCTCTACTATATGTGAATGTGAAGGTCCTGCCATACTAGCATCACATCATCCAAAACTAAGATGAGCCATCTCTCAGAGTACCTGATTCTCACCCTTAAGGGTGTCAACCTGGGTCTTCAAGTTAGCATTCACCTGACATCCATGATAGACAGGAGAAAAAATGTTAGTGTGTCATCCAGCAGTAGGGGGCACACTGAAAGGAAGCTAGGTGTCTGTAAATCACTTCCTACACTAATCTAATGAGGGGATGAGAGTGCAAATTCAAATTTATCCTAACTATTATAGCAACATTAAACCATTAACATGAGATATTGTAGAAAAAACATAACAAAGAAGGTGAGATAGAAGAAGAGAGAGACAAGATATATGTGGGGAAAACCCTTATCGGGTAAAAAACCCCACACTCCAAAACCTGTACAATGTATTATCAAAACAAAGAATGTTTACAACACACTTGCAATTCAAGCTCTTAGGAGTCTTAGAAACTCATATCTGGAGACAAAATGGTAGTATAATAGTACCTATCAAACCTGTAATACATCTCCCTCTCCAAGCACCCGTTTATATAGAATATACAAGACAATATTGGTCCTATCTTGGAATGGGCCTCCAACTTGGCCTCATGGCCGAAAACCCATGCCTAAGGACATTTCGTCAACATTGTAGAATGTACCTGACACTTTTCCATAGCTCCCATCCCAAAGAGGTCACCTATTTCCAAAATGAGCTATGACAGATGCTCTTACGACACTTACGACTATCATAGAATCTGTCATAGAGGTTACAACTTATAGCTCTAAGAGAATCTGTCATACATAGGCTATAAATAGCATATTCTCTTACAACATGTCATAGTCCACCTTGGGGCACCCAAATATGCCTTTTTCAAAGATGCTTTATGACACATGTCTTCACTTGTCTTACAAGCTTCTATTTCTGACTCTTACATGTCATAACTTTGTCATAGGAATCCGTCATAACCATTTCAATCAAACATTCCTTACACAACATCCAAGATGCTGACACATGGGAAAATGCTCCTACCACAAAGTGGGACACCTATCTCCTCATATGAGGATAAAATTACAAGTTTTCATCTTCCATGTAGGATGACACATCACCGTGCCACATCCCACAATATGACAATATGGAATTTACAATTAATTTACAACATAGGCAATGAATTAATAAATACAAACATAAATAATGCAAGGAATTACCAAGGTTGAGACACCTTAATTCCCAACACACACTAGGATCATCTAAAGATGGTCATGAGTCATCCTAGTGAAGGGAGAAGCTAATCCAACATCAATCTCACAAACAAAATCCCTTCACTCTTTGACGTTACCTGCAAGAGTCAATCAAAAGAAACAAACAAGTCAGTTCCCCATGAAAAGTGAAAGGACAAAAGTACAAAAAGTAATTAAACTAAACTTATGTGGATCACCAAGTTCCCAATCAGGGTCAAATTGTTGCATCACCTCATCTAAATGAGGAGGTCAGGGAACAACAGGAGGATGCTTGGGGATATCAGGACCATCATTTGAATCATCGGTATCATCAAAAACCTCATCCTACACATCCTCAGGAAATCCCTCATCTGATGAATCATCATTGTCTGGAACATAGTCCTCATTAGTAGACTATGAATCCATAGCCACAATGAGAGATCAGGAAGGAGTCCCTCTCCCTCCTCTTTGTCCTCCTCTCTAAACTCTAGTAATGAAGACTCAAGGAGTTAAGGGAGTCCAAACAACTGACCTCTGTCCAATCTCAACCATCTTCTGAATAGTCCTATAGCAAGTGGGCATAGGGGAAAGTCCTCAAGGATGTCCTTGCCAAACTACTGTGAGACACGATCGACCTGATGGGCCTCAACCAAACCGTTACAGTCTAAAATCTTAGATACTCCACGATAGTACTCCCTAACCTTGCCATCATAGGCCCAGGATCCCTCCATGTCACGATAAGGATCAAAGACCATGTCCTCATCTATAAGAGTAGCGACCATGGGTAAAGAAGCATCAAAGTGACCTACATGAATCCACCTCGCTGCTCTCGGTAAACATCTATCTAGAATTAGAATGAGCTTCTGATGGGGCCTGATGTGCTCAAATATCCATGTCATGACCAAAGAAGAGTAGCTAAAAGCTAGAGCCCCTTGTCGCAAAATATGATAGAAGTCTTTGTAAACCATGGCCAAGATATCCTGTCCCCAAGCATAAATTGTGCCCTCCTCAATACCACAAATGATGGGAGCCCAACACCATCTCAAACGAGTTTAGGCCTTGTCTCTCGATAGCCTCGATGCAATCAAACCAATCAGGAATCTCCTTAAAAGTGGGATGCAAAGTCGTGGTACAGAAGTAAGCTGAACTCCTATCTAATCCCCAGGGTGACTAACCCCCATGAACTTTGCCCAGGGTGCCTTGTCCTCGAAGGACTCGCTAGCAAGAAGGACTAGAGGATGTCCTCTCACAAGAACCCTGAGTATATGATACAAATCATATAGAGTGATGGTCCACTCTCTAGAGATCTGTGGGAACCTAAATGTGTTTCTGTCAGGATCTCAGTAAGTTAGAATGTCATATTATATACGGGACACTGGATGAATAATAGGCATGTGACAAACTCTAGCTAAACCTGCCCTCCTCAAAATGGCATGATCTTCACTACTCAATGAAGAAAACATCCCTGAGAGCCATCCTTGATCTCAGCAGGCATTCCATTGGATATGCATGTCCTACAAAAATCAGAAAAGAACTTTGGATTAGATCTCATAAAATCAGACTAAAAAAATTGTAAAACATCAAAAATCCCTAAAAATTAAATATGTTCTTCAAAATCTGCAATAAAAGGAGAATTTGTTCTCCTCTCTAGCTTAGCATGTCTTCTACTCCCTTAATGCATTCTTAGATTAGTTATTTTTTTTTTATGCATCTCTTTCGTGCGTTGTTTTGCATGCATTCATTCGTACAGGTCTCACTAACAAAGGAAAACAACTAGTCAAACTTGAACGATCTATGGTAAGTTTGTCATTTTGGTTTTCATTATTTGTTTTGATATATTTAAATCTTGGGCTAATACTAGTTATTGTAGGTACAATTGTAGGAAAATTGACAAACAGGTAAGGCCTATTTCAGGAACTGTACCTACCTTTCATGTACACTACCCTCCTTAAGGGGGCAAATATGTAAGCACAAAAACCATGCACAACTTGCACGAGGACCCCTATGATGATTTTAATCCTTTTCATATACATGTAAGCATAAAATAATGTCCTCTAAGTAGTAGACCTCTTGATGATGTGTCTTCTTTCTTGTCTTGTGTTGATTCCTCTTTGTCAATTTCTCTCTCTCCCCATTTGCGATGCTTTTTGACACTTTTCTATGACACTTGTCGATTTGTATTTTCTGAGCTTTTGACCTTGCTCCTAAACCTTGTAAGCGTCTTGTAGGTGAGTTATCACCTTTCCCCTATGTTTTTCATCTTCTGCACCCTCTAGAAGCCTTCTAGAGGTCCCCCTATCCATCTCCCACTTTTAGTTTTTAGTTTCGTTCAACCAATCCAAATCTCCCCTTATTACTTCTAGATCTCCCCCAGGAGATCCTGTAGGTGCAAGTGGAGATTTGGTTTCTTGCACATGGCTGACCTATTTCTGGAGGCAAAACCCCTCCTTTTCCTCTTTTCTGTCATTCCCCACCTTGCAATTCCACATTAAACCCTGTCCAACCTAGATCTCCCCCAGGCGACATATGGTCACCCCAGGGTGACCCTACTAGAAAAAGGGGCAGCCCTGTTGCATTTCCAGTCACATAAAAACTCGAGTGTCTCATTCATTTTAGCTTCATTTTTGCCTAGTTTTCTTCTACTTCGCATGATTTTTGATGCCTAATATGTCTAGTTGACTATTTCATGCACCTGCACATGCATAATTAACTCCATTTGATCTAAAATTAACAACTCGATCAATCTCATGCATCCTCTCAACTCCAATTCCTCTTCAGTGATAAGCTATTATTGATTTATCACTCCATAATTAGCTGAGTTCACTGGGTAATCAACCTTGTTAACTCCCCAATCAATCCTTGTTAACTCGTCAATCAAATGAGTTAACTTCTCAATCAATCCCATTCCTCAAACCTATAAATACCCCCCTCCCTCAAGCACAAAGGGATGCAAATTCATTCTACACACAACTCTTGCCAGTTTTTGCTCTCCAACTTAGCATTCAAATGCTCTCACAGGACAAAGGTGCCTTTTGCTTTATTTATTGTTCAACCAAGCACCATTATGCTACTTCATTCAATGCCATTGTGCTCAATTAAAGTTCTCATTGAGCTCTTTCAAGCTTCAACAAGCTTCTTTTTGCTTCTTTGTGTCATTTTGTTGTCAAGAGGTCTTCCCACTACTTCAAAAGGACTCGAGGTGCCAATATCAAGGATTTCTAAGGGTAGTAGAGTCACACAAATCTTCATTTCTTTTAGGTTCCTTCATTGTTTTATTTAATTCATAGTAATTAGAAAACCAAATTTACTCTTGGGAACAATAAATCTTTTTTTTTTCCTTGATAGTTAGATCTTGCATGTTCGAATAATTGTTTTCATATTCCTAGATCTAAGATTATTTGAGGAAGAAGTTTCCATTTTTTAAATTAGATTACTTCAAAACAATCAAAAACCCTAAAACATAGATTAAAGATTGTGTTAGGAAAAGTTATATTAGCTTTCATTCATATTTCCCTTTCATAGATTAAAGAGCACTTTTATTTCTAAAATACTAAAAAGCACAAAAAAATGTTTGCATATCATTTAGCTTTGCATGCATATAGAAACCCTAGAAAAGACAAACTTGCAAACCCTCGATACCATCACAAGGTAAACTGCGATTAATGATTCAATCAAACCCTTGATCACATCACAAGGTAAAACAAGTCAAAACATAGTCAAACCCTAGGTCAAAACCCTAATTCTAGTTACAGATTGGTCATCACACATTTACCTCTATCTTGGCACATGAATGTGCCTAGGAGTGACAAGAGAGTGGGTGAGGGCTATCCGTAACGAGGTTGAAGAAATCAATCTACAACAATAAAAAGAGACATTTACTTTACCACAATAAGACCCATTTGTCCACTTATTGTTAGAAGAAACTAGACAACTCCAAATACAATGAGAACTCGTTCAACTCATTAAAATATAGGAGGACATAAATGAGAGTAACTGCTTACCCACACAAAGGTGGAATAGAAGAAAGCCCAACAAGAGAAGAGAAACTAGTGACCCTTCAGGTCATAGGGTTATCTCAAGAACAACTACCATCAAATGAAACATTCAACTTAGTACACAACAACAAAGGCCACAAAACTTACCGACCCCTCTCTGCAAAGTCTAGCTCTCTAATGAGTCAGACCCCCACCATGTCTCACCTCCTCTCAACTGGCTACTTCCATGAGAGTGAGAGTGAAGTGGTAGATTGCCCTATGGAAAGGAGGGAAGGGTCCCTATACATGCTGAAATCCAACCCAATAGCCCCAAACAATTGGAGTCACAATTTTGAGCATACAGATACATCACATGGAGTGATTCTACTAGTCAAGCATCAGATATATATCAACCCCATCTTCATATATGGACTAGGTCCATTTTTAATTTCTTGCTGAAGGGACACGCGACTCTTATAAGTATTTGTTTATTTTCATGATCCACTAACTAAGTAGAGTCACTAAAGAATGTAAACAATAAAGATGAGAGAGGAGACAAAGTGACTTGGACTTGCAACAAGGGAATATGCCCCCAAGACATCCTCCACAATGTTATGCCCCCAAGGTAGAACACACAACAATAAAAGATAAGAGAGGAAAGTAGAAGAATGGAGAAACAAATAGAAGTTTGGTCAAAACAGAGGCAGTATCCTTGTATCCTTAACATTACAAGAGTATCAAGGGTCATCCAAAGAGATCTAAACAATATAAAACACAACATGGGGGAAACACAACATGACATATATAAATATGTTTATCTAATAGGAAGCAAAACTTACAAGCATCTTAGAGAGGTGCTCCATCAAGTGTGGCAAATTGTGTGAGAAGTTCATACCTGATTGATGCTTGTTTCCAAGATGGCCATACAGTGCTTGCTTCTTAATAGCCTGTATGTTTAAAATCTTTTGATGCTTATGAGAAGGGGAATCATTGTTGTTTCCCACCAATGACAATTGCCTTGTTCTTTTCCTTCCTTTTACTTTCGTCTACTTCTTTGTGAGTCTTTCATGATGAAAAGGAATGCTTCTCATCAACACCACTTTCTCTTGCTTCATGTGATCATAGAGAAGTTTTTCCAATTGCATATCTTTTGCATGTTGGTTATCTCCCAATCCTTAAAGGGATAATGGAGGAGGAACCTTAGCATAGATACCTTTTCTGTGTGGGTGAGGTGAATCTTCATTTGTCATCTTATCTACTTATAACATACCGACTATGCCATCATAATCAAGATAATCATCTTCAAGCTCTATTGTATTTTGTTCCACCATATTATAGTCATTGTGCTTAGGAAAAAGATTAGTGAAAATTTGTAGATTTTGATTCGGAGGATCTACCGACTTATTTACATTGTCATTGACATCAGTAACTTGTATCACATTAGAGTCAATGAGGTGTTGAATTTTATGTTTAAGACACATACATCTTTCGGTATCATGTCCTGGAGAGTGGTTATAGTGGCAATAAGCATTAGCATTGAATGATGGTCCTTATGGTACTATTGTCGAAAGGAAAAATAGGAGGAAGCTTCAAAAGATTTTTATTCATTTCTTGAGCATTATCAAATGGAGGGAATCCGATAATGGAGTAAATTATCTCTATTCCTATTTGAATTAAAATGGTTAGCCTTGAAGGCTTTGTAATAGTAGACACTTGTGAGTGAAAATTATTCAAATGTTGTGCATTGATCTTGATTAAATTCCTATTGTTCTTCTTGAATGAATTTTGAGATGAGCCAACTACAAATTGACTAATAGGAGTAGATGAGGTATGATTCTCATACTGACTAGCCAAAAGTTGGTAATCTTGGAGAGCTGTGCATAAAAGTTGAAAAGAACTATACTTCATCAACAATATCTTGTCACATATGTTTGGTTGTAGATTCATAATGAATACCTTATGAAGATCCTCATCTTTAATCATATGTTGTATTTTCAAGTTGAGACCTTGATATCGACTAATGAACTCTATTAATTTCTCTTTTGAGCCTTGTTTACAATGAACCAAATCAATCAAGGAGACAGTAGGTCCAATGTTTGCTAGGAAGTGTTGCAATAATTGATCAACTAGTTGTGAGAAAGAATTTATTGAATTAGGAGGTAGAGAGAAAAATCACTCCAAAGAAGTATCCTTGAGAGATCATAGGAAGAGATTTACTAACAATTCCTCATTAAAGAAGAAATCACTACACATTGTTGTGAATGTTGTCACATGAGTATTAGGATTACCTTTACCACCATAGTTTTCAAAGTGACGAGTCTCGAATTTGATAGGCATTGGAGTTCTTAGGATTGCATAGGATAAAGGACTACGAGCCTGATATGTTGGTAAAGTAGGTTGAGAAGAAGCATTAGTCAAGTTTGTCACTTTTCATTGCAAGGAAGACATACTCTACAAAAGTTGGTTTAGGAGAGTATCACTATATGCATAGGCAACTTGTGGATTTGAGAAAGGTGGATTTGATGTTATGGTCGCAAGATTATAGAGTGGTTGATAACGAGTAGAGGTGATAGGTGGTTGACAATAGTGTTGCATTTATATAGAGACATGAGGTGCAGAGTTTTGATACTTAAATGCAACAGCCTTGTAATTATTTCTATTAGATGTTCCCATGGTAGTGGTGGCATTACTACAAGCATGTGGATTGGTGGTGAGAAATTGTTGATAACTGAGGGGGGGTGAATCAGTTATTCTTTAACAACTAGTGCAACATCAAAGTAAATAAGCATCCATAACCATGAAAGCAAAAACAAAGTCAACACACATAACACTGATTTTGACATGGAAAACTTTGTTAAGGGAAAAACGACGGGGTGACTAATCCAAGAATGTATTCTCTACTAGAAGAATAGAAATACAAAATGCCACTTGCCAATTAGGGCTCACTACCTACAAGAGACTCACTATCTACAAGTTATAAAGAGAGTAACAAGATACTTGAACTGATGAGAAGCATCCACATATGCTGGAGTTCAGTTCTGGTTAGGCTCAGTATACTGATCTGCTGCACTTCATTCTTCCTCTTCTTTGGTGCTGCTGTCCTGTCACATTCTAGACCTGTCTTACTGCCCTCACACTGCTCTTCTACTTTTCTTCACACTTCCCAACACATAACACACACTTCACATCCAAATCCATCTGGCATATATATCCGCACCAATGATTTCAACACCTTTCTAGTCGGCATCCGGAATAGTCAATATTTTCCCAAACTCTGATATGTCGGCTGAATCCTTACTTATCAAGTGATGTGTATCAAAGCGATGCTTATAGAAGTCATCAATCATGTTGGCCAATTATGAATGATACCTTAAGAAACTTGATCACCATCAATAACTGATCCAGATTAAGGTCTGATGCTCTGCTGGTCAGTTCTTCCTCTCTCAACTCTACCAAACAGGAACCCAATGCTTAGGTACTCATATCTCTTCACTCTTTCATCACCGGAGGCTCAATCCCTAGAATCTATCAGTCAAGGTACTCATCTTGACTTCCCCAAGTCTGCACTTTACTAAGATACTTCCTCTTAGAGATCTGCACCTGACTATCAGACCTTGTTGCATGCTCTGTTCTTACTTACCAGACCACAATACTTCTTCAATCTAACTTCCGGTAAAGACACAGTATGTCTTGCAGATGTGTGGGATGGACTTTATTGCCATCAATGACAACAATCATAAAGCTACATAGTGTCTCTTGCCAACTATCTCCCCCTTTGGCATTGATGGCAACACTTAGTGAAAAATGACAAAGTGTCACACTGCACTCCCCCTTGGCTGATACTCTATTCTAATGTACACTCTACCAGAGCTCCCCCTTAGATGGATTCCACATTTTTTACTACTCCTCACTCCCCCTTTGACATCAATGGCAAAGGGTAGGATCTACACACCAAAAATCCCAAAAATCCAACTATACTTAGTCGCATAAGTGAATATACATGTTATACTTACATATATTAAAGTACATCTGCAAAAGTATTCTTCAATTGTACAACTTCAGTTGCCCAACTCTGCTTTATCCTGTCCAAAATTGAGATGTGACCACTCAATATGAATTCAAAAGCTTCTGCCTTCTTAAGATCTGTCGGATCATTGGTCCGGGCTATGACCTGTGCATCAATTAGGGCCTCATGCACAGCCTCTAACTTAGGGATAATGATCCCTCTAAGTTCACTCAACTTGTTTATTCTATTTTTCTTCTCCTTCTCAAGCTTCTTTATTTCATTTGTGACTACAATAGTCTGACACTCTTGATTTACTATGGAAGAGGAGAGAGGATCAAAGTCGAATGGTCCTTGAAGTAGCTCCGGTTCATCAATCTCCATCATTTCTTTGGTCAAGAGTTCTTTGACAGTTTCTGTAGTGTCTCTTGCTGGAGATAGAGTTTTCTTTCCTTCTGCAGCTTCAACACTGTCACTTGTGGTCTTTTTAGTTTGACCTTCTTCTCTTTCCTTCACTTCTTCTTTTTCCTCTAATCTTTCTCCTCCTTTAGATCCGTAGACTGCAGGGGAATTTGGATGAGAGATATTTTCTTCTTCTTGGACTTCTTTCAGAATAGAGGAATCCTGGTCCTTGAACTTCTCCTCACCTATCTCCTTTGTTTCTTCTACAATCTTTTTAGTAGGATCTTTCTTTGATGCACTTTTCCTTTCAACATCAGAAGTTTCATCACTTATGTCCTCTATAATGGGAATGTTGAATCTTTTGTATGCATTTCAAAGGATCTCTTCTGTCTCTTTTGCTACTTTGTTAGTTTCTCTAAGCATAAGCTGATTCATTCTAGCTTTGCTCCGAAACTCATCCTTGCAATCTTTGAAGATCATATTCATTTGCTTCAGAGTGATTGAAGGATATAGCTGAATAGCTATCTATTCTCAGATCTCAAGATCATTTGCCTTAGCATTATTCTTCCTTATTTCTAATTACTTCTTTAGGCTTTTGGGAATGAAGACATGATTTAAATAAAAGCCTTATTGTAGATATTCAGATACCTAACTATAGCTTCTTGCAAGATCTTCTAGTCAGCTTCATTATACTCATCATAGAATTCAGTTATTAGTTTTAGGTTCCCATCCACAGTAACTAATTTTATGATATCATCAATGCGAAGAGTGGGCTTTTCAACAAATTCCTCTACCTTCTCTTCTTTGCCTTGACCAGTAGAGGGTTCACTGGATGTTTTCTTCTTCTTCTTCATTTTCTTGACCTCTTCATCAGATTCAGTCTCTTCATCATCCTTTTGATTGGCATAAGATCTTGTGGCCTTTGTCTTAGTTCTCTTCTCTCCTTTACTGGATGATTTTGCTTCCAGTTTTGATGCCTTTGAGCTCTTAGTAGTGGTAGGTGCAGAGGTCTTAGAGGATCTGGTCTGGGAGGGGACTTCCACTGGAGCACCTTCTTTCTCTGCCCTTCTTGTCTTCTCTCTATTTGCATCAAGTGCCTCTTTTGAAATTCCATGCCTCTTGGCAAAATCTTCTACTTCCCTCCTTACCTTTCTCTCGATCTCAGGCTGTCTCAGTTCAACATGAAATTTTACACTTAGTTCTTGGTAAGTTCCAAACCTTTTTGCCTTAGGATCTTTGGATTGGCTCAGCAGATGTTGGATATGCAGTTCTACGATTTTCTCATCAACCTCATACCCCATTGGCATGATCCATACTATTCTTGGTTCTACTGCCTCTATCAAACATTGATCAGTGTCTACCATAAAGCACACTATATCCTTGTATTTTTCAACTAGGGATTGGGGAATTCTTTCTCTAGCCTGCATCATGCTTTGGAAGTTTTTGAAGTAACCCCACAGTGCTATGTTTTGTGCCTTGGCATCACCAAGCCCATGCAAGTAATCTCTAATTTGAATTGCAACAGGTCTATCATTCTGCCATACGCAACCACTGGATCTGGGTAGCTCATTCATAAAGTAGAAGAACAAACACAGTATTAGCCCACCATACTTGAAAGAGTTCTTCTTGTCCTTCTTGATCTTTTGTAGGTTTTCCATCAGTTAGCTCAAAAGGAGTTCACAAAGATCATAATCTGCATTCTTTCTCAACATTTCATAAGCAATGTAGATTATTGTTTCAGATATAGAATTTTCTCTGCTGGAGTGATATATCTTGTAGCCAATAATCATGGAGGGTTCGTAACGCCCCACAATGAACACCTTAGAAAACAACACATCTATGCTATGCAATGCAGAATATTTTTTTTTGGTATAAGATAACAAAGTAATGTTTAACAAATCAATACACATCATTAAACTAACAACTTGTTCTCTAAGGTTCCATGGTTGCATTACTTGACAAATTAATCAACATAATTTAACATACATTATTAACTAACATCAGTAGATCATTCTAAATCTATTGCACTAATGAATACACATATACATCTCCATTTCAAGACATCAGTTAGATAATCAACTTGATCAAGATTACATGTACATATTCAAAAGTTTATACATATGAGTACATCATTATGTAGTTTACATTATCACTATGCTGATTACATCTAAATATATACAATGTGATGCAAATTGATACACAAGGCTAATACATGAATATGAATCACCTCCTTCATAACTGGTACAAGATCTAATGCCTGATACACAAGATATATCCTCCTCGCACATGAACATCGATAAGGGAAAAAAACCAATGGATAAAAGCTCTTCCACCCAACCATGTGGAACCTTGAGGTCCACCCCCCAAGCTAGGAGTTAAAATAAGGTCCCCACTACAACATATAGTCAAGTAGATAGTAGACTATAAGAACAAAGGAAACACATGACTCCAACAACACAAATCAATATCTCAAGCAAGAAAACAATACTTTTCAATATCACAACAACTCAACAGCACTTCCAGAGGCAAACACATAACAAATGGGGAGAGTACAACTAGGGAATGCTAGGCTACAGTAGGGAGAGTGTCATCGCATAGTCCTAACATGGGTTATCTTGATAGCCTCTCACTAGGCGCTGGCCCCATAGGGTGACTCATGCAGAATCAACCTTCCTTTCATGAGGACAAGGAAGTTGATCTTGCCAACCAAGCCTTCTCTACCCATCTTTAGTCTAAATGAGCACTACAGGCATGGGAGAGGAAATCCAATTATCTTGTTAATGTGTAATCTACCCTTTTCCCCTAGTTCATTTTTAGGTTTTCACTTAGTTAACAACCTTCAATGGGTTATCCTGACAGCCACTTTGGGCATCGACCCCACATTTAAAGCCACTCCCCTACATGCACCTAGAAACCCTATCCATCAAGCATAACAACTATCATCTTGACAACAAATATACATAACAATGCAAAGCATTAACCATCTTGCAAACCAATTTAATCACAAGAATAATTTTTACAAAGCATTGCCCATAGCTTCCCTATGAAGCAAACTATACACAATATTCTCTTGCATTTACCAATGTCTCCCCATTCAAAAAATCTAACTCAAAACTCATTACAAGATAAATACAATTAAATGGACAACAATTCATCCACAAGGGAGTTATTACCTCCTCAAGATACATTCACAACTCAGATCATGCTTCATTCACATTACCACTTACCAAACTCTCATACATAACAAGAGGCAACATACTTTTATAACTTCATTATCTCGAAACACTTATCAACCCAATGGATGAAGTCAAGACATAACCATCCTATGCCTCTGGAACTAACCACTCATGTAGATGTACTAACATAGGGACCATGATGACATATCTAATTTACTTCCCACAAATCTAGTTTCGTAACCTTATTATATAAACAAAATTGTACTCATCAACAACAACCCATCTTATAAATAATTTATGTTTATTTTAAACACTAATTGACTATATAAGATTACAATTAATAATGTCATTTAAATAAATTAACATTATCAAATTCAAACATAACTTGCAGCATTTAAATAACTAAATAAGATTAATCGCTAAATCTATATTTAGTTACATTCTAATAGATATAAACACAATATAAATATACTTCTTCTTATTATAAAAGAATAATTAATTTCCAAGGCATAGACTTTGGTTATCCAGTTTGAGGCCTCCTTAATATTGTCATAGATAAAATACGAGGATATAGATATAATTACATATCAAAATGTATAAGTATAAAACTATACTACCTATAATGTAAATTGTGTAAATATCTACTTGTAAATTAAATTCAACTCTTGAGGATAAATTTGAGGGTTCCTATTTATTTTCTAACATATAAAACCTTAAGTCTCCTAATAACATATTTAACTTAAAAGTAAAAAGAAACAACTTTAATTACTTCTACCTAAACATCATTCCTTCTATGGTGAAACAACCAATAACAATTTACTAAAAACTTAATTTCCATCTTAACCTAATGCTTGTAATTCATTATCCCCGACACTACATTTACCCTCAAGTTATAATAATATTAACATTCTTTCAACACAAGAGGCATCCTTACTATGAGTCATAAAATTCTTAATTAAAACAATAGAAAGTAAATGATGCCAATAGTTACTAAATTAAATTTAAATCTTAATCCTAGAAATATTACTTATATGTATTTATTTATTTACCAACATTTCTACTCAAAAACATAAAGATATTTTTATTTTACATAAATGGATTTGTTTCTTAATGTACATATTTGGTTGGTTGAATAATAATAATAATAATAATAATAATAATAATAATAATAATAATAATAATAATAATAATAATAATTTACATGGGTCAGTGGATAGTAAATATTTTTCATCCAAAGAGAATTAACCAATTATCAAGATCAAAATCTAAATGCAATGTCTATAATCTTAATTTTAATCCCATATTAACAAAATCACCTCTAAATTTAACTAACCAACTTTAAATGTTTAAACACACTAAATCCCATTTAAACTTATTAAACAAATGTTATATATATCAACTAATTTTCTTTATTTAATTCTTTTTCAAAACATAGATAATTCAAATGATCTACACAATTACCAACTCATTTCATAACTACTTTTAATCATTAATTCAATTCAAGATACATATTTTATAATTCCATACCCTAATAATTTAACTTACCCAACAATTTTACCGGTAACATTATTTTAAATTACTAAATGATTCATGCATCTATTTACTCACTACTATGGTAAATAATAATCATATTAATAGTAATAATAATAAGGATAATAATAAAACATGAATTACTGGATGGTAAATATATTTTCATCCAAAACAAAGGCAATTTGTTACTATTATTGATGACAATTGTCTATTCAATAGTGCCTTTAAAATACTTTGATCTACTTTAGTATCAGTAAAATATACATATCATTATAACCCTATGTAAATTTTAACAAATTGTTTAAATCTCTCCTTTCATATAATACACTCACTATAACGCTGTATATACCCAATTTAAATAATATAATAATTTAAATTAGCTAACAAATCTAATTTTTGAGCATTTATATGAGACTAATCAATTTAATTTTAATTGACTAAATTTTAGATTTTAATGTCTACTAAATACATGAAATATAATTTCTTAAGGTATTAATGTGCTTTAACTTCCTAAAATAAAACGCAGAAATAGAATAAAATCCTCATTACAGCCATTAGAAGTATTGAGAATAAAATTTATGATTTCCCAACAACTGAGTATTATGTGAATTATCTATCCTAACTATTAATATTTGAAACATATTAGATGTTATTTTAATTTCATAAGACGAACTCCATATTTAACCAGCTTCCTTCAATAATTTGGACTACTTAGAACTATAAACTATCTTCTACAAAACTGGCGGTGGTGAGAATGTATATTATTTAGAATCCAAGGAATAAAATGTAATATAAAACCTTAGCTATATGGTTTGCACAAAAGGATTTGTTGTACAGGCTTTAGGAACTTAAGCAATTACAACAGGCAGGTGTAAAGTCAATTTCTACTACCTTTCCAGCATCCTTTCTGTGCGCAACTAAATGGGAGCTTTGGAATTGGTTATGGCCGCCTAACAAAACATAAGGATAGAGGAGATTTGTTAGGTATTATGGTTGCATTTGCCCTCACAAGTTTTGTAGGTATTATATTATCCATAATATAAAAGAAATACTCAGATCCATGCACAATCATGCACATGCATGTTTTCCCTGAACGCAATAGCCCCACACACATTTTATATTAAAATTCAATAGTGAATTAAGGGATAAATATTTTAGTAACGATTTTCTCTATGAGAACACATATATTTAGGCAATAATTATGTGACAGAAACATTGTAACAAGCATCTATATGCAAATGGGAAAGTGATTAGGCAAGATTGCCTAATCTCTTGAATCCATTACATGATAGCAAATCCATTTTACTCGAGAAATTACTAACAAGGAATGTCAGTGCCAACTATATTTCTAAAGGGAAATTGTGTGGGGCTCTATTAACTAAAATTGCAATAAATCCACTTCTAGTAGTGGCAATGAGGGACCTAATAGAATACTTCCGCATTGATGTTACGGAATTCGTTAGTAAAATGAAATCTCTTTAGTGTTAAGAGGTTGTTATGGAGTGCTATTTTGTATTTAATGGTCCCATATATGAAAGGTGAAATTTGTGGACATGATAATCCAACCCCCAATCAATGGATAATTTTATTAGGTGAGGAATCAAATCTTATATATCCAATCATATCAGCAAGACTACTAAAAATTGCGCCAACACTACACACAAACTCCATATAGTAGAACATTCAAAAGTTTCATACAACAAGATATCCAGATGCCTGCAGTAGATAGTTATAAACTATGTTAAAAGAAATATATAGTTAATAATAAATAAATAAAATAATAATATTATTAAGAATATTGGAAGAGAAGTTAGGGTTGTCGCTTTGGATCATGTGTCCGATTCCTAAAAAGGTGGAGGAAGAAGGTTCTAGAGCATTTAGGGATCTCTTTTTAAAGAGGAAGGGGGAGAATGGAGGGGGATCAGTTTTGGGAGGAGGTAGTTTTGGAAGAGTCGAGGGAGTGATTCTGGCACCAAATCTTCAAGGCAACCAAGCATTCAATCTAGGTTCCACTTTCTTTTAGATTTTTATCTCTGAATTTTTCCAAACTTGATGTCTAGATCTATGATATCCTCAACTGTCATTGCTCTTTTATCAAATTTAGATCCGGTAGCCTCACTCACAGTTTGGTTTTTGATTGATTTTAGAGTAGGTAACCCACTGGATGAGTGCAATCTGGTTATTACCCTAATTACTTCCTTGGTTATCTTGAATGGCCTCATCAACCACATAACGTTGTCATGCATTCTGTTCAAAACATATTGGACCCAATCATCTTCAGCAAAACAAGGGAAATGAATGCACTATCCAAAATGTTTATTTCAGATGGCCTTATACTGAGGTTTTAGTTCAAATGATTCTTGTGGTAGATATCCATCAATTTGGATTCACCAAATTCTTCAATGTTTGCATGAATGTAAACCCTAACATCTTCTACATGCAGAATTCCATGTGGAATGCTAGAAAATGCACCTAGGGGATCAACTTCTAGGGATTTATAGGGATGTTTTCTGAATTTAGGGTGTAGCCTATCAGTGATCTTCACCACATTCGGAGTAGCCATCTTTCAAATATTTACAGAGAGATTTTCAAGAGGAGAAATTACCTTTTACGCTTCTAGGGTTCACGATATTAACTAGATTAGATTGCTGGATGAATCAACTTCTACAGTTGATCTTTGGTGGGCTTGAGGCAATTTGTTGCAGAGCTCCTTTTCTCTTCTTCTCAAATATAAAATGAGAAAATGTTCAATAAGAGAACCCTTATATTTCTCTGCAAACCCTAATTTCATATTGCAATAAATGTGTAGCTTAAGTCATTTTAGTTTGCCTTTTTCTCCTTGTTCTAAGAAAAATATTTTTCGGATTACTGAGAAGCATTTAGAGTTGTTCTTGGTGATGATTGACAATCTATCTTCCTTTCTCCAAACATTTCATCTATCTGCAGATCAAGATTCCTTAGTTTGAATCATATCAAATCTAACTGTGAAAGACTTACTTCTTACTGGATGACTGTTGAACCAGATTAGTCTTGGAAGATTAACCTGTTCAAAACTTCTTGTGTATCTTCCATCTCTTTACCAAAGCTTATTTAGATGTTCCTCTATGAACCCCTTAATCCGCAACTTTCCTTGTGCCAATTTCAGGCACCAATTAAATGGCTGGGGGAAAATGTTTTTCCTTGTGTCTCCCCCTAAGCCAGAGATCACCATTTAGTTTCTGGAAGAAATATCAGCACCAGATTCTAGTGCGGATCCATCCCCATCATTTTCTGTACTTCTCTTTACCCATATCTTGTTCATCTCCCTTTGAATTTCATCCGCATTCACTTTTCCATTTCCTTTGTCTTGGTTTTGATTATGATGTACCAGACCCTTATTGTTCTAATTCTTACTTATGCAGAATTTGGCAATATGACCAGATCTATTGCAATTGTAGCAAACAACATTTCTTTGTATATTTGACTGATATCCTCTTGATCTACATTGATTAGCCATATGTCCCATTCTATTGCATGCAAAACATCTACCATTGAATGAATGGTTCATTTGCATATTTCTACACTCAAGAGATTTGTGACCATACCTTTTGCAATTGAAACATTGTCTGGAGAGAGATGAATTAGTCTGATTGATTCTTCTTTTGCATTGATTTGCTTTATGACCAAAGTTATTGCAATTGTGGCAGTATCCATTGAAGGATGGATATCTTTGAGCATTTGGTTGCCTTACCGGAGGTCTTCTAGGTCTATTCCTTGGATTTCCTCATCCAGAGTTCTTCTGACTAGATCCAGAGCTTTCACCTTTCTCATACCCCAAGCCTTGTTTATCATCTACCCTCTTCTAGCTTTGAAGAAGTACTTCAAGTTGAGCAAATCTTATCTTGAATTTCTCTTTGTATTCATTTGCTGTTTGAAGATCCGTTTTAAGAGTGTCAATCTGATTCTCAAGTTGATCTTCATTATCTCTTGCTTCTTCAAGGTCATATTCTAGATGTCTAATTATTCTATCCATTTTGTGGTAGTCTTCTAATTTCTCCTTGAGAGATTGTCTTAGATCATCTTCAGCTTTTTTTTTCTCTTCAATTTCTTGGGTGAATTTCATAACTCCTGATTCCATTTCATCTCTTACCATAATGACCTATTTTGATAACTTTTCACATAACTTGTTTTTCTCCTTCAGATCTTCATTTGTATCATTGGCTTCACCTTAACTTGCCAATTGCTGAAGTAGGTCCTTTCTCTTTTTCATAGAGATACTCAGTTTTCCTTTTAGTTCATTTATGAAATCATCAGTCTATTTGAGTCTTTCCTTCAATTCATTGACTTCAGAGTTAGATTGCTCAAGATCATCTAGGGCAGACTGAAGTTGTTTCCTCATACCATACACATTCGTTTGAATTCCTAGATCTTCCTCAAGTTGTTAGGCTCTGTTTGGAGGAACTTGGCTCTGATTCCAATTGTTGATAATTGAGAGGGGGGGTAAATTAGTTATCTTAATTAATTTAACTTTCTGTTCTTCTTTAACAACTAGTGTAACATCAAAGTAAATAAGCATCCATAACCATGAATGCAGAACAAAGTCAAAACACATAACACAATGATTTTGATGTGGAAAACCCTGTTAAGGGAAAAACCACAGGGTGACTAACCCAAGAATGTATTCTCTATTAGAAGAATAGAAATACAAAATGCCACTTGCCAATTAGGGCTCACTTCCAGAGCACACTGCTCACAAGAGGCTCACTACCTACAAGAGACTCACTATCTACAAGTTATAAAGAGAGTAACAAGATACTTGAACTGATGAGAAGCATCCACATATGATAGAGTTTAGTTCCGATTAGGCTCAGTGTACTAATCTACTACACTTCATTCTTCCTCTTCTTTGGTGCTGCAGTCCTGTCACATTTTAGACCTGTCTTACTACCCTCACACTGCTCTTCTACTTTTCTTTGCACTTTCCAACACACAACACACACTTCACATCCAAATCCATCTGGTCTATATATCTGCACCAATAATTTCAACACCTTTCTAGTCGGCATCTGGAATAGTCAATATTTTCCCAAACTCTGATCTGTCAGCTAAATCCTTACTTATCAAGTGATGCGTATCAAGGAGATGCTTATAGAAGTCATCAATCATGTTGGCCAATCATGAATGATACCTTTAGAAACTTGATCACCATCAATAACTGATCTGGATTAAAGTCTGATGCTCTACCGGTCAGTTCTTCCTCTGTCAACTCTGCCAAACAGGAACCTAATGCTTAGGTACTCATATCTCTTCACTCTTTCATCACCGGAGGCTCAATCCATGGAATCTATCAGTCAAGGTACTCCTCTTGACTTCCCCAAGTCCACACTTTACTGAGATACTTCCTTTGAGAGATCTGGACCTGACTGTCGGACCTTGTTGCATGCTCTGTTCTTGCTTATTGGACCACAATACTTCTTCAATATGACTTCCAGTAAAGACACACCATGTCCTGCGGATGTGTGGGATGGACTTTGTTTCCATCAATGACAACAATCATGAAGCTACACAGTGTCTCTTTCCAACAGAAATGATGATGTAAAAGTGGATATTCCTGTACTCGGTATAGATATCGAAACTTGTGAAGTTATAAATGTTGATGTTGATACATTTTCAATGACATTCACATGGCTATCTTCTGGTATAATTTTATGTCCCACTATATGAGCTAAGCCACAAAGCATATCAACCCCTTCTTGACCTTCTTGTAATATCCCTCTTATTCATTCAACAATAGGTATCATTTCTTGAGCTAGATGTACCTGGCCTACAATTTGTTGGAATTCAGCGAGTTGTGTGTCCAAATTCTTAATTTTTTCACTAGGCACATGTGAAACTACATCAATGACATCCTCAACATCATGAAATGTTTTCTCTTCCATTGTATTAGTGTTTATGATATCTTGTAGTGATGTTGATTCACCCTTTGTAAAGTGGTTGTATAATGGATTTTCTGACATTTGCACACCATTGCTATCAATAGCATTAGAAACCATTAGTCTACAACTCATCCTTAAAAAAATGTTCCTATTAGAGCAATGGATTATACAACTCATGCAAATTCCTACAACACTCAATGCACAAACTAATAGAACAACCAAAAGGAGTAAGGTAGTTATGCTTGTTGAAATACACAATGTGTAATAGCAAAATTGAAATTTCAATGTAAGAATGCACAATGAAGAAACACTACAACTTACAATCAGATTTGAATGAGTGTCTAAAGGAGTAGAAAAATATGAAATAAGATTTTGACTACTAACACTAGCTTTTTGCACAAACTAGGTTAAATGCAAAATGCAAGTTTTTAACAAAACCCTTACAAATGAGATATGCAAATGCAAGATGTGAGATCTTTAAATGATTAATTACCATAATTTGTCTCAGATCTGATGTATAAATCAGATTTTCAAATGCTTCCAATGATATGCAATGAGAATAATACAAAACTATGCCTTTATGAAAGCCTTAAATGCTTTTTTTCTTAATTATTTTCAAATGTATGCAAGATTTTCAATGAAGAATGATAAGTATGATATAATGTAATAATAAACCTGATTTCAACACTAAACAAATGCAAGTTCATTAAAACATGGGTACACCAAAATGTTATATAGTAAAAAGAGGATGAGACGATGAATTCATGTGGATACACCAGATCAAACCCTTCTTTCACTACAACATTCAAGGACAAAACCAAGCCAAGCCACTACAAGATGGAAGATGGCTTAGCTATTGATTTTGTGCTCTTATTTGCAAAGGAAGGATGTGACTCAACCAAACCTTTTATCAAACCCTAGGTTCATCAATGCACTAAACCCTAGAATTATGATAAATAGCTTATAATAGACAAACAAAAACATCAACTCAAGATCTGCAAGCACCAAGATGATCAGTAAGATGTCCAAACCTATCCTTTAGAAGTTGAAATGTTGGAAGACTCTAGGGCTAGCACTCGATTCTAAAAAGTTTAGATCTTCGATAACTCAAAATTGAAAAAATGTTATAAATGATGCTCTGATACTAATTTTAGGGTTTGTTTATGTTGTTGGACATTGGAGCTAGTGCCTTAGTCTACTATAGTGGAATTTTTGAACTCTATTTTCAGATCTAGAATCTTTATCTATTAAACAACCTCCCTATACCTTCACTTCCGCAATTCCTGCACCTGTAACTTGCACATACGAAAAAAAAGGGGTTTGGGGTTGTGGTTTTTAGGGATTTGCCTTAGTCAAATCTTAGGTTAGCTTTCAAGCTTTCCCAACACCATTGTTAATGAGAGAGTGTGTCCTTGTAGAATAGAGGCCAAAGATAATCCAAATGATGATGAAATGATTCAAACACAATGATAATGTCACCTTGGCGGTGAAGCCCTTAGGAGGATGAAGATTCTTCAACTCTTATGGATTATGATGATGATTCCAAATCTGTAACAAACACAATACTAACACAAGTCTTCCACAAACACAATTAATGCCCTAAATTTGCCTTTGTACAATATCATAACCTTGCTATCATCAACCTTTTAACAAAATGAATTCAAACACTTGTTTATATAGGCTTATTTGTTAAACTTTTGCAAATTAATTGAAAGAGATAAGAAGGAAGGACCCATTTTAAAGTCCTATGTCAACATCCATTTAATTTTATTCCAACCAATCATGGTGAACTTGGGTGCGAGCGCCCAATTCCCAAGAGGCCTTTTGGTCAGGACTTAGACATAAAATGGGCCCTAGTCCCCATTTGTCATGGGTTTCAAGGGATTTCTCATCAAGATGAATAATTTGCTCATAAAGTGTAAACACAAGGACCAAGGAGCTAAACTAGGAGGTAAAAAGGCATGTGTCCACCTTTTACTCCATAAAACTCACGAAGGACATACCCTATTTGGCAAGGCCCCACACCTAATTAGATGCCCATGTTTGAATTTAAACATGTGTCACTATTTTCCATCAAACCTGCATGAGAACTTTTACTATGGATTGTGAAGGGGGCATTTTTTACTTCTCCAAGGTGTCAAATTTCATTAAGGCGTAGGGTGCACTCTTCATTGGTCAAAAGGGAGAAATTGTTGACCTTAGTGCTTGCCATAGAATTTCATCATCAAAGGGGAGGGGGAGAGGCACCAAAATACCTAGCCCCTTGGTCATATGGTGTAGCTTGTCCAACCAAAGGGGTCTTAACTCCAATTCCAGTCTCTTATGCTTTTTTATTTTTAACCTAAGACATCTAAAAATATATTTTTTTTAGTGCAAAAAATGGCAAAAATCATTGAACTTTTTATTGGCTACTCATAATTGGGTACCATTTTTTTGAAAGTACTAATTTTTTTAATCTAATCCATTGGAGATGTTTTCACACTATCATTATAAATTACTATTGTCACATGGATTTGCACTGTGTGTTGGAGAGGTTTAACAATCTTCAACAATCTAGTGAAACATTGAGATGACCTCTAGGTGTGGGACCCTACAAGGAGGACAAATCTCTAGAGAGAGGCTGGTTCCTTCACTGAATGAGAGATTCAACTATTGCTAAGACTAAACCTAATCTATACACCATTGAGGAAAAGGCTCAGGAGGATAAACTAAAAATGAAAGGGGTGATACACCAAGTTTGAATGTTTGACCCTCAAACCAACCATGTATGCACAAAATAACAATAAATAATAGACAACCATACACAAATCATAAATGAGTTATAGATGTAAAAGAAACTAATTGAGATCCAGAAGGAAAGAAAGGTTCACAAATGGAAACTCAAATAGAAAGATTACATAGAGAAACTAGAATTCATGAAAAAGTAAAGTCCTATTGCTTATTCTCAAAGAGGCACTATTATAATTGAAAAGAGATGTGATTTTTTATAACCAATGACCAACCTTGAATACATTACATTTCATGCCTTATATAGAATCTACAATGAAGCACCATTACCTACTGTAATGAATGCGCCCATGGGCCTATCAGAGATATTTTACAAATGAATATCAGAAGAAAATCTGACTATTGACATTAATGTAGATAAAATATCTCAAAGAAGTGGTTGAACAAATATCTTCAATGGAAATATGTGCTTTGAACTGCATTTTACAATCATAAATTCTACACCACAATTTGCCAGTTGGTGCTGGACATTTGACTTTCATCTAAACTAGATTCCTACCCTAGAAGCAAGATTTCATTATGTGTGATCATGGCAGACCCTTGGTTTAGCCTATTTGCCTTTGACTCTAAAAAACATGGAAGTCATCAGAGATCAAGCCTCGAGGCTTTAGCGCTTTTCCTTCTAGGAGGGAAAGAGAAAGGAGAAAAGACCACTCCCAGAGCTCCACCTTGCAAAGGAATATTACAATATTGGTGAACTTCAGGCCTCGAGCTTTCTATCTTCCGCCTTCTCAGAGAAAGAGGAAGAAGGAAAGTATGACCCCTGAAAGTCAAAGACTTAGCTGATATTTTGAAATTTTTGGTGGAGTTTAGAGTTCGGGCCTTCCATCTTTTGCCTTTAGTGAGAAGGAGGAAGAAAGAAGGTCCAACCCCCAAAATCTGAAACACTTAACATAACTTGAAATTGTCCTTGGGCGAAAGTCAGCATTCGGGCCTTCTACCCTCTACTTTTCTTGATGATGTCATAGCCATGTGTCAACATTCCATGGTTCCACTAGCCTACCATAGGCCCACCAAAAATACTCAGCGGAATGGAGGAAATCCTTAAAACAATTTTACACCTATCGGGGGTTGAGGTTTGGGATCTATGCCTTATGTCTTCCAAAAGGGAAGAGGGAAGGGAAAAAGTCTGAGTCCTGAAACACTGAGTCACTTTGCAGACAAAAAAGGTTAGAGTTTGGCTCTCAGACCTTCTGTCTTCTTCATTCAGTGAGAAGGAGGAAAAAGGAAGGTCTGACCCTTGAAATCCAAAAAACATTGAATACTTAGAGAAACTTGCAAAGGACAAGGTGAAGTTTGGAGATGATGAGGATGGAATGATGAGGGATTGAACTCTAAACTTTGAAACTCTAACTATACAAAAAAACACAAGGAAAACTTAGTTTTTTGGGACTTAGTTGATTTGAGATGTTTTTCCTTGCATTCCAAAAAGGGGAAAACACTTAGAGATTTTTGGATTTGGGCTATATGGCTAGGAAGAAAAATAGGACGACATTTTGGTGACTTCTCAGGGGTGTTTTCCTACTAAACAAATGGAACCAGTGGCCTTAAGAATTCATTGGGCATAGAGTCAAAGAGGGACTACAATAGGTGAAAACACCTAAAACCCTACCTCTCAAAAATGCAAAAAAGAACAAGGTTTGCATTTTGCTAATGACAATGTAGCCTGTGCAAGAGCACTTAGGAAAAATAAACCTAAAACTAAAATGAAACCTACTCTAATCCTAAGCTAACAACAAGGAAATGACTTCAAACAAAGACATTAACATGTTCTTTAAAGTAACTACCCTTTCTTAACAATTTATAATGGTTCTCATGCATGTGGGTAGTTAAAAGAAGGTGGGGAAGGGATGGGTATATAACTAGATAATGAAATACTTCCCAAAGGGAAAATAAAAAATCACCTATCCCCTTGCATTGACTAGAAATATAGTTGTTGGAGCAATCAACCACTAGGATCAAATCTGTAAAACCAAATAACCTTCCACACAAGAGAGACAAGCAAAAAGAATGCTATATTGCCATGATACAACAATGTACTGGATTACATAATGTACAATGAGGCCTTGGTTATAAAGACCAAGGTGAGATACAAGATGTTGTAGTCATCTGACAAGTGTCACAATCCTATGACATATGACAACTATAGGATAAGATGACAACTATCAACAACAACTAGACAACCTAGAAACATCTAGAAGACAACTAGAATGCTTCCTAAGTCAACTTAAGATGTGAACATGTGTGTGAATATTATTTAACTAATAAATAGTTAAATAATATGAATTATCTACACAACAAAGGTTAAACCAGATAGGTAATAACCCTGTTCACACCAATAGCCCCCCTTAAGTGCAACTTAGGGAGGAACAAACTAATGCAAAGATGGGTCCCGACAACAAGGCCATGTTAGGTACCCATGTACAAACAATCTCTCACAAGTGGAGAAAAGGAGAAAACCTCATGGGAAAAAAAACTCCTCTCCAAAAGAGAGAAAAACATGAAAAGAAAAAGCATGAAAAAGTGAAGGAAGGAGGACTCAAGAAGACCCCCCAAGGACAACTTCCTTCACCCCAAGCATCGATCGCAACTGAAGATAACGAGGCAATGCTAAAGGTTTAGTGAAGATGTCTGCAACCTGCTCCTTAGTAGGCAAGTACTCCAAGCTGAGAACACCATCCTGGATGAGCTGCCTGATGAAGTGCATGTGGATCTCGATGTGCTTAGTACGCTGATGCTCCACTGGGTTGCGAGAAATATGAATGGCACTCTGATTATCACACTAAAGAGTAGTGGGATGATTTAGAGGAAATCCAAAAATAGTCATCAACTGTCAAAGCCAAAGAACCTCCTGGCTAGCCAAAACTGCACCTCGATACTCAGCCTCTGTTGATGATAATGCAATAGCTGTCTGCTTCTTGCAAGACCATGCAATCGGACCAGAACCAAGGCATAAAACAAATCCGGAAGTGGACTTCTGATCATTAACATCACCAGCCCAATCTGAGTCAGTGAAGCCCATAATCGAAGAAGCTCTAGATGTGTAATGAATGCCAAAGTGTGATGTGCTCTGAATATACCTCAAGATACATTTGGCTGCCTTCCAATGACTCTCATGTGGCTCCTGAGAGAACTGGGAGATGAGGCCAACCGTAAAGGATATATTAGGATGACTGTGTGTTAAGTACAAAAGACTACCAACCAACTACCGATACAATGTAGCATCAACTATGGGAGTAGTGCAACTGGAAGACAGTACAACACCTGACTGAAATGGTGTAGGGGCAGGCTTGCAATTAGCCATGCCAAATCTTTGAAGAAAATTAAGAGCATACTTCTGTTGAAAAATGAAGATCCCCTCAGGAGTCTGGTGAACCTAAAGACCAAGGAAGTAGTGCAGAAGACCAAGATCTGTCATATCAAAACGCTCCATCAATGCTTGCTGAATACTCTGGATCATGGAGGTAGAACTGCCTATGAGAATCAAATCATCCACATAAAGCACAAGGATCAAAAGATCATTTCCATGTCTCTGAGTGTAAATTGTAGGATCAGAATGGCATCATGTGAAACCAGAAGCAAGCAGAAAACTATCCATCTTCTCATACCAAGCCCTAGGAGCTTGTTTGAGACCATATAATGAATGGCGAAGCCTACAAACAAGTGAAGAGTCTTGCACAAAACCTGGAGGCTACTCCATGTAGATCTCCTCATGAAGATCACCATGCAAGAAAGCACTCTTCACATCCATCTGATACACTGACCATCCTTGAGATGCAGCAATAAAAAGTACAAGATGAATGGAATCCATCTTGGCGACAGGAGCAAAGGTCTCATAGTAGTCAATACCCTCAACCTGAGAAAACCCCTTAGCAACAAGACGAGCCTTGTACTTATCTATAGAACCATCAGCTACATATTTGGTGCGGTACACCCACTTGCACCAAACCAATTTTCTTCCCTTAGGAAGAGAAACAAGATCCCAAGTATGATTCTTCATTAAAGAAGAATACTCCTCAACCATTGCACTGTCCCACTTTGGAATACCTGCGGCATCTGAAAACTTCTGAGGATCTGTGGAAATGGTATGACTCAAAAGAATGACACCTATTTTTTGTGAACGAGTGCGGCGAGTATCTGTGGGATCACCAACAAGAGGACCAGCCTCCTCAAGAGTAGTGTGGGCCCATTGGGGCAAAATTGGTGCTTGAGGAGGTGGTGGGGCAGGACCTTCATCAGTATCATCTTGAAGAAGCAAAACATCTTCAAGTGATGATGAAGTAGGCAGAGTATGTAGTGAGGAAGAAGAAGTGGAGGAGGAATCCACTTGTGTGAAGGACTCATCAAAATGGACATCTCTACAAAAGTAGACATCCTGAGTGATAGGATCAAACAACCTGTAAGCCTTCACATCCTCACAATAGCCAACAAAAATCAAAGGTTGGCTCTTCTTCTCCATAGCCTTACGCCGACCATTCGGAATGAATGCCCAAGCCTCACTACCGAATACTCTGAAGAAGGAGACTTTAGGCTTGACATTGGACCAAGCCTCCTCGGGAGTCATATGCCACACTGCCTTGTGAGGCATATGATTCTGAATATAGTTGGCACAATTAACTACTTCAGCCCAAAAAGTGGGTTCCATAGACCTATACTGTAGCATGCAATTTGCCATCTCCCGTAATGTCCTGTTCTTTCTCTTGGCCACACCATTCTGCTGAGGAGTGTAAGGAACTAAAAACTGATGCTGAATTCCATGCTCACTGTAGAAATCTTGAAAAGCTTGGTTCACATATTCCCCCCCATTATCTGTGCGTATCCGTCGAAGAGAAAGACCTGACTGCTTCTCCACAAATGCCTTGTATGTCCTGAATGTGTCAAAAACATCACTTTTGTACTTAAGAAAGTACACCCATGTGCGTCGTGAGAAATCATCAATGAAAGTGAGCACATACTTGGCCGCTGAAAATGAAGGAGTTGGAAAAGACATGAGATCACTATGAACCAACTCCAAGGGTGCCGAAGCTCGAGTAGCTTGACCCTTAGGAAAGGGATCTTGATGATGTTTGCCAAGTACACAACCCTAACAAACTCCCTCTCTACAAGAAATCTTAGGTAGACCAACAACCAACTTCTTTGTCCTCATCTACTGAAGATAACTATAATTTAGATGTCCAAATCTCTCATGCCAAAGCTTGCTCAAGGCATCGGCATGTGCTATAAGAGATGATCCTGATGAAGACTCAAATCCATCAAATCTGTATAGTCGTGATCCATGATCCACTTTCCCTATAGCAATAATTGTCTCAGGATCCTGTAGCTATCGAATAACCACACTGTGAGGAGTAAACTCAACTTTCTTTCCATCCCCAGAATGACAAATCTGATATATGGAGAGAAGATTGTCAGAAATCTTGGGAACAAAAAGAACATCCTTAATGCAACCATCTTGCAATTGAATGGTGCCTGTCCCCATGACTGAAATCTGTTAAGAGTTCCCAACTGCAATTTGAGAAGTGCTAGTATCAAAAAGAGTCTCAAGTAGATCAAGTGAATTGGTCATATGATGTGAAGCACCTGAATCAAGTATCCAGCTATCTGAAGATGCAACCAAGCCATGTGCGGAAAGAGCATGTCCTTTGCCTGTAGAGGAGGGCTTGGGAAGTGAAATCTTGTGCTTCTTCATAGCTTCCTCCAAAGCCTCTAACCTCTTGAAACAATGAGACTCATCATGACCTGTCATGCCACAAAAAGAACAAGTGCCACCTTTCTTCTTCTTTGTCTTGGAGGAAGACTCACCAGATTTGGAAGGATTAGGTGGAGGAGTGGGCTTCTGATCATTCTTTGGCTTTGGTTTGAAGGGAGACTCACTACCTGAAGGAGATTCTGTCTTGGGCTTCTTCTTATTCTTACCTTTACCCTTGGAAGTTGAGGCCATCAAGGCTTTACTCTTAGAACTCGGAAGTGCATCCATTTGACGTAACTTGGTTTGCTCCCTAGTAAGACGCTCACAAAATAGCTCAAAGCTTGGCATCTTAAAGTCTTTCCCAAAGGCATCCATAGTAGAATAGAAGGTAGATGAAAACACCTGAAATGGGCCCTTCAACTTCGACAAAATCAAGAAGATGCATTCCTTTTCAATTTTATCATGCCCACATCCATTCAATTGTGACAATATCATCTTGAATTTCTCTAGAAAATCTTGGATAGTAGGAAAACTGTCTGGAGAGAGTGATGTCAATTCTACCTCAAGTTGCAAGATTTGGAATTCATGGACAGTACCATACAATTCTGCAAGCTTATCCTAAATTTGCTTAGGTGTTTTACACTCCGCAATATGAAACAACAAGTTGTCTGATACATGCAATCCTATGATTCCCATAGCTTCATCTAATTTGTTCTTATAAGCAAATCTTTCAAACTCCTTAGTGAAACCAGGTGGATTATCCTGTAGCATTTGCCAAAGTCCCTTAGATTGTAGTAGTTGTTTCATTTTTAACTTCCATGTGTGGTAATTATGTGGAGTGAGTGGTTTTATAGACACACTTTCCGCCATGTGTAGTAGAAAAACACCAAGAACCAAAGACACAAGGGCACTTAAATCATGCCTGTCACCCCCCCAGAATGTATTAACAATGTGATTGTAACCCCCCCAACAAAGTACAATGAAAGAATTTGTACAATTGACAAGCTTAAATCAACCATTTATAACTCACGGTGATTTTTACAATTTTTTAGCAAAAAAGCTTGTCAATGAAAAAACAAAAGTTACAAGCAGATTCCTTGTGATTTTCTGAGCAATTTCAAAAAAAATTTCACCAGATTTCGTCGTCGTATGCAAAAGATACGCCAGTTGCAAGAAAAGCATGAATTGTACCTTCAAGCTGAAAAAACTGGCAAAAAATGACAAAATCTGAAAAAATCACTTGCACCATAGTGAAGTCTCTGAACCACCTTTCCGATGACTATAAGAATATGAAAATCCACCTCCTGGTTTGCAAGATATGACAAAAAAAAAAAATCCCCCCTCTTGTCGAAATTTGCAAAAATGGAGAATAATGCTGACTTGAATGTGACAGGATCAACACAGTGTGTGACCAGTCAACATGATTGGAAAGAAAGGAAGATAAGTTTGTTTGTGAGGGGGTTTGGCCACCTGCCAAACCGGGCCTCAATCTCCGTTTAGGTAATGGACAAATGTTGCTTGGATGCCAAACTCCAATGATCAAAGACTGCCAAACTCGCTGTCAACAACAAACCACCGAATATCAAAGACTTTAAAGAACACTGACTGCTTTAAAATGGCTGCATAGGGTTTAGATCACCACCAAGGATTTAAGATCTCAACCATAATGTTTGGTCGATGTGTGGTTGTTGACTATCTGAAGTCTATCAGTGTTGGAGTGTTGCATATCCACCAATGGAATGTATTAAACCGCTGCCTGTTTCAAAGACCACTGGTGAATGTATGAGATCCGCTAAAGATGGATCAAGGACTAGTGGATGTTGACTAGAACAACCGACGAGCTATTTGAAGCCACCACAGTCACCGATATGTATGGCTTTGACTGCCAAATATATCAGGGAATAGTCAACTTAAGAATGCCGATGATTTTGAAGATCGCTCGATGTTGGTTATCGAATCTGACTGCTGGCTCGTCAACGATACCCACTGTGGAAGATTTTAAGAGCAGTACAGATTGTATATAGACTGTCTCTTTGGAAACAAACTGCCACAAAAAATTCAATGATGCCAAACCACGCTAACACAAGATCTCAAACGGCTGTGAAGATAGCTTGAAACCGCCGATGAGTGAACATAGAATGACAGATGAATGATCGAACAACCCAAAAATAAGACTAAAACTGTTGCTATTGAAGCAAACCGCCAGTCACAAGCTATCACTAGGAAGATATCAAACGTTGACAGCCAATAGACTCAAGGAACCGCCAGAGAAATGAATCTAGATGGACATTGAGCTGCGGTCGATGATGCAAAGACAGGGTGCTTCCATATAGATGCTTGTAGAGGCGGAATATACCAGTCAAGACTCGCAATGCAAAATCTAAGTGCTAAATGCTAATTTTAGAGGTAGATCTTGCAATGAAAAAACTTGTCTATAACAAAAGAGAACACGGAGTCTTCAAACGACGCCGGCTCAATATCTTATTCGAGGTCTTTTAGCTAATCCAACACAAACCACAACCTATGAGGTCGATTACCAATCTGCTTGGCAGAATGGATAATATATATAGATATGGCCATGAGCTTGAAGAAATCCCTAGTTAGAATCAAAAACTCATAGAGATCTGAATTAAAAACAC
The DNA here is from genome assembly GCA_027924645.1 of Cunninghamia lanceolata. Lineage (NCBI taxonomy): Eukaryota > Viridiplantae > Streptophyta > Pinopsida > Cupressales > Cupressaceae > Cunninghamia > Cunninghamia lanceolata. The sequence goes on from BSBN01001281.1 coordinate 20,115,902, forward strand.
AAGATAATTGATCCTGTAGTGTCTAAATAGGGGCAGAAGCAATCAAATTTGTCAAAGGAGATCATGATTTGAAACAAATGCTCATTAATCTAAGATCTTGAGGAAAAAAAACTGGATCCATGAGGCCAACAGGGCCACTAAGAGCACAGACGGGCTGAGGTACCTATGTGGCTTGGTTGCAGAATAGGTTGAACAGAGTCCTCAAACAGGCCGAATAGGCCAAAAATAATACCCTGCAGACCAAAAATTTTGACCCACAACTACAGAAATATTATCCACAAAGGCCAGATCTCACATAAACAGACAAAAAATCAATTGATCTGATTTGAGAATCTGGATATGAAACAGAAATTGCAGGGGGCAAAATGGCCCTCTGCTAAAAAATTTTTGCCTTTTCAACAAAAAATTTCTATAAAAATGCATACAAAGCCCAGAAAAGTAAAAAATTCAACTATGTCCAAAATCAAATTTTGAAGAGTCAATCCTTACTGAGTTGGGCGATCTGAACTCAACGGTGAACTCTATTTTCAGCCATGATGCACCAACAAAATGTTGACGGCAAGATCTCTCAACAAAAATGAGAAGGGGCTTGCAGGATCAAAGCTGATACCATGTTGGAGCAATCAACCACTAGGATCAAATCTGCAAAACCAAATAACCTTCCACACAAAAGAGACAAGCAAAAAGAATGCTATATTGCCATGATACAACAATGTACTAGATTACATAATGTACAATGAGGCCTTGGTTATAAAGACCAAGGTGAGATACAAGATGTTGTAGTCATCTGACAAGTGTCACAATCCTATGACATATGACAACTATAGGATAAGATGACAACTATCAACAAAAACTAGACAACCTAGAAACATCTAGAAGACAACTAGAATGCTTCCTAAGTCAACTTAAGATGTGAACATGTGTGTGAATATTATTTAACTAATAAATAGTTAAATAATATGAATTATCTACACAACAAAGGTTAAACCAGATAGGTAATAACCCTGTTCACACCAACAATAGTTACCTGGAAGGGGATAAATGGGTTGATCTAGCATTTTTTTCTTCTCAACCTCATTATTTGAAGCAAGCATGACAAGTAGGGACTCCTTCTGATATGTCTTTAGCTGGGCCAAATGCCTTACAAGGCATCCTCTTGAAATAGTATGTAAGCCATCATTGTTGCATTTATGTTCGTGTCCTGATTCTACAACCTTCTGCTGCTTGTTTGAATGTTTTGGCTCTTGTGGCTCAATTGGAAATATGGTTGCCTCCACCTCATGAACAACATGCTCATGATTTTCTAGATTAGGCTCAAAAAATGAGCCCTGCACATGTTTAATGAAGAAAACATCTCCACGAAGGAGCTAATATCCCTATTGGATAATCAATAACAAATCTTCAATTTGTTCTTGCTCATGTTTGATCTCAACATCAACATCCTCCATGAAAGATGTGTGTTCCTCAAATAGGTTTGTATCATTCACCCCTGCACTTTTTAGCATAGGGCTACCTATTTTCTCCTCTTTATAAGCTGGAACCTCATAATTATGCTTTTCTGCACATGCCAGTAACTCACCATCATGTTCACTGTCTCCATGATGTTATAGAATTGCAACTGAAGTTGGCATTTGCATGCCATCTTTGTCATCAATGCAAATGGGTGATTCGTGAAATAGAGTGGCATCATCAGCCTCTAGAGTGATCTCTGTAATAGCCTCATCCTGAATACCTTCATTACTTGACCGCAACTCCACTAGATTTTTCTCAAGTTGTCTTTATAGCTAAATGTTTTCCTCATGCAATCTTTGCATTCAACCTTGTTTGCTTGATCGGATGCATGAGAAAAAGATTCAAAAGAACCAAAGTCTAGAGGATTCAACCCTTTATTTGAATTAACTATACTCACAGGTGCAATAGGTTCAAACAATTCCACCATTGTGAGTGTAGGAACAACAAAATGCTCCTCATTAGTTTCATCCTCTTCCACCTCCTCCTTTGGCTCATCTTTCCAATTAGCCCAGTAGACAACAAGTCCACCCTTGAAAATTGAAATAGTATCAGGGAAAGATACCTGGATATTTTCTTGTATTTCTTGGAGGAGAGAGGGTTCTGGGAAAATTAGTTCCCGGGGAGTGATAAACTAGGTTTGCATAGGAATAGGGGTTTATGGAGGGAGAGAGCAATTGAAGCCTTGGAACTTGTGAAGTCAAGACTACTCTTATATAAGATGAAATTGGGTAGAAGAAAGGGGTTGCCTGAAGTTGGGATAGGATGAAACTGATTGGGTTTCCTACCTCATCTATTGCTCATGAGCTATAATACTTATATCAAGGTTTTGTTGAAAAACCCCTCTTATGCCTCTTGTTGTCGGTCACACTCTTTCATTTCTTCATACTCACCATACTCCCTCAGTAGGTCTAGCAACACCTCTTTCATATCACTAATATTTTTGATGTTAAATTCATAGTTGCGCTGAGGCTGGTCATACCCTCTTTGTCTTTTTTATCATCCAAAGTCTATTGATCTCTAACAACATGCCCATGAGCTCATCGAATGCATTAGAATTCACATAGTCAACATCTTGAAACTAATTAGAAGGGTAGCTTCACTAGCCAAGATTAGAATAATCTTCTTGGGGTTGATAATAAGAATTATTAGGCTGCTAAGAAGACATAGCAAAGGTGGGCGAGAGGTAAGCATTGTAAGGATGCTGATATTCTGATACAATGTGAAACTAGAGGTATCTTTGGTTTGATATTGTTGGTATGGAGGCATACAATTTGGATTTTGGTTGGGTGGAGGAGAGTAACCATAGTTTCCATAAAAAATTGGCATTTTGAAGCATTCAAGAAATAGGAAACATTCAAACAATCATGAAAAAAAAGAGTAGACAAGTCTTCCCTTCAGAGAAATACATTCATATCAGGGAGTCACCAGGTGATTAAAATGCTTCTAAAAGTATGTTAAACTAGGAATACCACCGAAATCTTAATTCTTGAATCTCTTTAGGTACTTGGGGCTGCTTCACCAATAGATCTAATAAGAAGAGTCACCATGGTGTTAGAGAGACTGCCCTAAATTACAAGATGCAATGAAGAGCACACTAGCACTCTTCAATGGAGGATAAGGATCATCAAGTCGGTCCCACCAAGAGTGCTAGGAACTGTTGTCACATGGATTTACACCCTATGTTAGAGAGGTTTAACAGTCTTCAACAATCCAGTGAAACATTGAGACATGACCTCCAGGTGTGGGACCCTACAAGGAGGACAAATCTCTAGAGAGGTTGATTCCCTCTTTGAATGAGAGATTCAAGTATTGATAAGACCAAACCTAATCTATGCACCTTTGAAGAAAAGGGGAAGCAAGATAAACTGAAAATGAAAGGGGTGATACACTGGGTTCGAATGTTCGTCCCTCAAATCAACCATGTATGCACAGAATAATAATAAGAACTAGACAAGCATACACAAATCATAAATGAGTTGCAGAGGTAAAAGAAACTAATTAAAACTCAAATAGAAAGATTACACAGAGAAACCAGAATTCATGAAAAAATAAGTCCTATTACTTATTCTTAAAGAGGCACTGCTACAATTGAAAAGAGATGTGATTTTTTATAACCAATGACAAACCTTGAATACATTACATTTCATGCCTTATATAGCATTTACAATGAAGCACCATTACCTATGGAAACTCAAATAGAAAGAATAAACAGAGAAACCATGATTCATGAAAAAGTAAAGTCTCATTGCTTATTCTCAAGGAGACACTATTACAATTGAAAAGAGATGTCATTTTTTTATAACCAACGACCAACCTTGGATACATTACATTTCATGCCTTATATAGCATTTACAATGAAGCACCATTACCTACTATAATGAATGTGTCCATGGGCCTATCAGAGATATTTTACAAATGAATATGAAAAGAAAATCTGATCATTGACATAAATGTAGATAAAATATCTCAAAGAAGTGGTTAAACAAATATCTTTGATGGAAATATATGCTTTAAACTAGCTTTTGCAATCATAAATACTCAACCGCAATTTGCTAGCTAGAGCTAGACATTTGACTTTCATCTGAATTGGATTCCCATCTTGGAAGCAAGATTTCATCATGTGTAATCATGGTGGACCCTTGGTTTAGCCTCTTTGCATTTGACTCTAAAAAATGTGGAAGTCATTACAGATCGGCCCTCGCGCCTTGGTCACTTCGCCTTCTAGGAGGGAAATAGAAAGGAGAAAAGACCGCTCCATGAGCTTCGGCTTACAAAGGAATATTACAATATTATTGGACTTCGGGCCTCAGAATTTCTATCTTACACCTTCTCAGAGAAAGAGGAAGAAGGAAAGTCTAACCCCCAAAAGTCATAGACTTAGATGATATTTTGGAAGTTTCAACAGAGTTCAGGCCTTTCATCTTTCTCCTTTAGTGAGGAGGAAGAAGGAAGGTCCGACCCCCAAAATTTGAAGCACTTAGCATAACTTGAAATTATCTTTGGGCGGAAGTCGGTCTTCGGGACTTCTACCCTCTACTTTTCTTGATGACTTCACAGCCATGTGTTAACATTTTGTGGTACCACCAGCCTACCATGGGCCCACCAAAAAAACTCTACAAAATGGCAGAAAGCCTTAGAAAATTTTTACACTCATCAGGGGTCGAGGTTTGAGATCTCTGCGTTACACCTTCTAAAAAGGAAGAGGGAAGGGGAAAAGTCTGAGCCCTAAAACACTTAGCCACTTTGCAGAGGGAAAAGGTTAGAGTTCGGCTCTTAGGCCTTCCATATTTTGCCTTTAGTGAGAAGGAGGAAGAAGGAAGGTCTGACCCTCAAAATCCAAAAAATAATGAATACTTAGAGAAACTTGCAAAGGACAAGGTAGAGTTTAGAGATGATGAGGATGGAAGGATGAGGGATATAACTCCAAACTTTGAAACTCTAACTATACAAAAAAACACAAGGAAAACTTAGGTTTTTGGGACTTAGTTGATTTGGGATATTTTTCCTTGCATTCAAAAAAGGGGAAAACACTTAGAGATTTTTGGATTTGGGCTATTTGACTAGGAAGCAAAATAGGACAACAATTACCATTTTTCATTCCAATTGGACATGCCTATGCACCTAAATTATAAAGTACCAAAATTAAGGGGTGTGTTCTTGTGTCGTATCTCGTGCACTTTTACATTTGATTCTGTAATTCACTTCTATACTTCTAAGTTCTATAACAATCCTGGAAGCAAGATTTCATCATGTGTGATCATGGTGGCCCTTTGTTTAGCCTCTTTTCCTTTGACTCTAAAAAATGCAGAAGTCATCAAAGATTGGGCCTCGGGCCTTCATGGCTTCACCTTCTAGGATGGAAATAGAAAGGAGAAAAGACTGCTCCTTGAGCTCCGCCTTGCAAAGGAATATTACAATATCAATGGACTTTAGGCCTCAAGATTTCCATCTTCCAGCTTCTCAGAGAAAGATGAAGAAGGAAAGTCTGACCCCCGAAAATCATAGACTTAGCTGATATTTTGAAAGTTTTAGCAGAGTTTAGACTTGATGCCTTCTGCCTTTCTCCTTTAGTGAGGAGGAGGAAGAAGGAAGGTCTGACACCCAAAATCTGAAACACTTAGCATAACTTGAAATTGTCTTTGGGCAAAAGTCAGCCTTCGGGCCTTCCATCCTTCACTTTTCTTGACGACTTCACAGCCACATGTCAACATTCCACGGTACTACCAGCCTACCATGGGCCCACCAAAAATGACTCCGCAAAATGGCAGAAAGTCTTAGAAAATTTTTACACTCATCAGTGGTCGGGGTTTGAGATCTCTGTGTTACGCCTTTCAAAAGGGAAGAGGGAAGGGGAAAAGTCTGAGCCCTAAAACACTTAGCCACTTTGTAGAGGGAAAAGTTTGGCTCTTGGGCCTTCTGTATCCTTCCTTTAGTGAGAAGAAGAAAGAAGGAAGGTCTGACCCTCAAAATCCAAAAAATAATGAATACTTAGAGAAACTTGCAAAGGACAAGGTAGTGTTCGGAGATGATGAGGATGGAAGGATGAGGGACAGAACTCCAAACTCTGAAACTCTGACTATATAAAAAACACAAGGAAAACTTAGGTTTTTGGGACTTAGTCGATTTGGGATGTTTTTCCTTGCATTCCAAAGAGGGGAAAAAACTTAGAGATTTTTGGATTTGGGCTATTTGGCTAGGAAGCAAAATAGGACAACAATTACCATTTTTCATTCGAATTGGACATGCCTATGCACTTAAATTATAAAGTGCCAAAATTAAGGGGTGTGTTCTTGTGTCATATCTCGTGCAATTTCACATTTGATTCCATAATTCACTTCTGTACTTCTAATTTCTATAACAATCCACTCAAGAATGGATTCAAATTAGACTATTAAGCCTCTCACACCCTTTAGTTATCATGATTGTAAACTTAATGTACAACTTATATAAAAAAGAATAAAGGGTTGCATAGGGTAACAATAGGTATTGAAACTCAACCCACTATTGCTAAAGATAAGGAAAAGTGGTTTAACAAATGTGATCAAGCCTTTGGGTTTCAGTGTACCTTAAATATTTCTCTAGAACTCCTCTTTCAAGTAGAAGCCTTGAAAACACCTGATGAAGTTTGTCTTTCCTTAGAAAAACATTTTTTGGGAAGGTAGATGAAATGAGAATTAATGAGTTAGAGAATGAGCTCATAAGTTTGAGCCCTAGTTCCTTTGACACCCTAGAAGATTGCTTCACTAAGTTCAAATCATTAAGTTTGCAATTGAAAGAATGTGAAATAGAGAAAAAGAAGGATCAACTTGTTCTTTCTATACTCTTGATATTGGGTCATGATTACTCTGTGTTTGTATCGACCTTTTACTCCACCAAAAGGGTTGTTGGAACCTCATGAAAAATGCCTTCTCTAGATGACTTTATTACTAACTTGACTAGGGAGTAGGATAAGTTAATATAGATGGGCAAATTGAAGTCCTCAAAAAATCAATCCTTAATTGCTAGAAATGGGAAACAGTGGGCTTCAAACAACAAAGGGGACAATCAAACTAATCAAAAGGGAAAAGGAGACAAAGGAAGACCACAAAATGAGTCCTCCAAAAGAAACACTAAAAAAATTTCATATCAAGGGAAACCTAAGAAATAAAAAGTTAAGTGTGCCTATTGTAGGAGACTTGGGCACGGTGAGAACAAATGTATGAAAAAACAAATTTACCACCCCACACATCTTAAGAAGAAAAATATAGGGGTTCTTGAATCCATAAAAGAGTCCTCATCAACCCAATAAACTTATAAGGAAAAAGAAAAATGTAAATAAAAATCTGAGGGAAGGGCTCTAGTTGTAGTTGGATCTTCATTAGTTCCATCTTAGATCATTGACTCAGGTGCTTCACACCACCTAGGTTCTTCACAAGTTGTATTTTTTACTTTAGAGCCTTGTTACACATGTCTTCCATCACTTTGGGTGATAACACTCCAGCAACAGTTGTAGGGAGAGGGTTTGTTGAAGTTGAATGTGAAACATTCACAAATGTTCTAAGTATACCTTCTCTTTCAACTAATCTCCTATTAGTGTATCAGATTACTCACACATGGAAGGGCATGACAATTCATTTATTCCTAGACTCAGTTGAGATTAGGAAGTTGCATAGAAACAATTTGGTAGCTTTGGGAAAGGTATATCACCATGAAGGTTTGTTATCCCTCTCTCACTTTGCTCCTGATATTGTGGACTCACTTAACCTTGATGATTCTTCTAATGACGACTCAGACCATCCACAATAGACTCATCAGGTAGAGAATTCTTCCTATGACAATGAGGATAGTGATAGAGAGTCAGTAGATGACATATATACTTGGTTAGACTATCAGAGTGGGCCACATGCCTTATATGCTTTAGACTCCAATCCATAATAGGGTCTTATATGTCTTATAGATTCACCTCATTAGGACACATTTCTACTTGACATCTCTTTCTTGTTTGTAGAGTCCCACATTTCAAATCTAGATAACACTTTGGAGGATCTTGTCTTTCTCTTTCATGACCATTCTTTTGCTACTATAGAATTTAGAGGGGCTTCACTAAGGGCTTCTAGAGATTCTTTACAGTAGTAAATCATGTGGGATTTTCTTTGTAGCCACATGGCATGTATTGTCATTCCACACATTACTTCTTTGGTTTTTTCTCTTCATCATTTTTCATATGATTTTGAGTTATTTTGTAGCCACATGCCATGTATTATCATTCCACACATTACTTCTTTAGATCCTACTCTTCATCAATATTCACATGATTTTTAGAAGTCACTTCTTTCAATTAGGCTCGGGACTTCTAATTTGGTTGTGACTCCTTTCAACATCAACATGAAGACATTTGAGCAATTTTCTAATATTGGGTTCATCATGAGACTTTCCACCTCACCTTGCTTCTTTGAGTTGGAGTGACTTCAACATTAACCATTGGATTTGTTTCTAACTATGGGGAGAAATTTCATTTTTTGCAAATGGATCATTTTTAGCATTCATACATGGGCATCCTCTTCTAGCACAAGAGCTACTTCATTGTGGGGAGGCTACATAGTGTCTTTCTCTCTCATATGGGGGTGTTTTCTCTCTCTCCATTCAGAGGTTCTTGTTTACATCATCTTAGTCAAAATGACATGGTTTCAGGATCAATGCAAACACTTCATATTCTTTTCTCTCTTTTGGGGAATTTTTTTTCCCACTAGGTTTTCTCCTTTCTCCACTTTATGACAGATTGCATTATACTTGGGTACCTCATCAGGCATCATTGTCGGGACCCAATTGTTTTCTTTGTACCCACCTAAGCTATGCTTAAGGGGGGGTGTTAGTGTGTATTATCTATTGCATTTACATGCACATGGATAATTAGACATAGGAGTTAAGCTTTCTTAGGAGTACTAGTTGAGTAGAATTCCATCTTTACCCTCATGTTATTTTTGGTCACACTACTTTTGTCCAGTCTTAATTAAGTGGACATGCCTATTTTGGTTCCACTAAATTTAGATGACTATTGTACTATATGTGTGTTATGCATATGGTTCCTAAAGTTGTCATTGATGTCAACATTGTCACAAGGTTGTCATTGATATCAATAGTATCATGGATGTGTGATGGTGTTTATGGTTGGATGTCATGTCCTATCTAGCAAAGAAGATATAGTTCATGGTTGGATGTCATGTCCTATCCAACAGACAAGATATAATTCATGGTTGGATGTTATGTTAAATATAATGTGGTTATTGAAGTTCATGGTTTGATGTCATGACTTGATCAATGCAGAGTTGAGTATGAAGTTATATTAAGATTGGAATTAGAAGCATCAAGAAGACATATTGAGATAGGAATTAGAAGCATTAAGAAGATACATTAATATGGAAATTAGAAGTACTAAAATGACCAATTGTGGTGCTGATGTTAAGAAGATGTTATTGGTGGCCTGAAGCATATTGTATGATCTCTCCTACTATTCCTATGAATTCATGTGTTGATACAAAGAATGTTTGACCTCCAGAAGTTGGTGAAAGTTTCTATTACAAGATGACTGCCTTTGAAGACTGTCTGGTAGATTGCTATGTATTTTCATTATTTTGTTTTTTTGCCTCTATGGATTGGAAGATAGCTTTATACAGTGTCAAAGCATGTATGTTCCAAGTTTCATGGTGTTTGGATTACTAGAAGGGTGTTTTGTAGTTGACAGTTTGAAGAGAGTGTTGGTTCAAAAGAAGGCATTTACTATATGACAATAGAATGCTTTACATTCTTCAGCATTTGTAGTTATGGCTATGTGGTTTTGGAATTGTGGTCAGCGTGTTGTGATGGTGATAATTCCAAAGTTTCAGATCTTATGTCCTTCCATTGTGAAAGTTATGCAAGATAGAGTGATGGCATGTGTTCTAACAGAGCAAGGTGGTGTTGAAGGCCTATCAGAATGTTCCACATTCCTCTGGATGTGAATGTTTGGCTTTTCAATTTTGTGGAAATGTTTATGGATGTGAATTACATGCTTTCTTGGAACATACTTGAAAGCATTTATGAAGGAGATAGTAAAGTGAACAAAGCTAAGATGCAAATTTTCAAGAGTAAATTTGAAACCTTGAGGATGACAAAAGGTGAAGACATTGTTGGTTACATGCTCTGGGTAGATGAAATAGTCAATGACATCAGAGGTCTTGGTGGAGAAGTCAAAGAAGATGAAATTGTGAAGAAGGTTTTGAGATCTCTTCCTAAATCTTATAGTCATAAGGTGTTTGCCATTGAGGAATCTTAAGATTTGAATAAATATACAATAGATCAATTATTTTGCTCTTTCACACCTTTGGAAATGAGATAATTTGACAAAGGTGCTCCAAAGAAGGAATCAACATTCAAAGAAAGTAAGAAGATTGAAGATGAAGCAGTTGATCAAGATGATGACTTTGATGAGGTAGAAGCAAACTTTGTTAGGAATTTGAAGAAAGGCATAGGCAAATACAAAGGTAGGTTACCTTTTAAATGATTCAATTGTGGAAAGGTTGGACATTTTGCCTCTAAATGTCCTTTTAATGAATCAAGGAGTGGTTACAACAGTGACAAGTTCAAAAGAAGCATGTATTCCATAGAGAGTAGTTGTTCTTTAGAAGATGAGGATCATGGTGATTCAAGTGATGAAACACTTTTCATGGCCTTGAATGTTGGTGACAAAAAGGATGATGTTGCAAAATTTGAGAAGACTGATGCCTTGCAGACAAACCAAAACAATGATAAATCAATGGTTGTATGGATTGCCTTTCATGCAAGAGAAGAAGCCAAGGCTTGGGTAATTGGTAGTGGTTGCTCAAATCATATGACTAGTGACAAGGAGAAGTTTATCATCCTTGAGAAGTGGAATGGTGGAGCTATGAAGTTTGGTGGTGATGAGTCATCACAAATCTGTGGAAAGGGTGCTATAACCATTGATGGGAAGAATAGGACTAAGGATGTCCTCTATGTCAAAGGGCTAAAGAACAATCTTCTTAGTGTCAGTCAGATGTGCAGTATAAGATACAATCTTACCTTTCATGCCAAAGGTTGTGAAATCAGGAAGGCAGGGTCTAGAAAACTAGTTGCAGAAGGTATCAAGTCATATGGTGGTATCTATCATCTGAAGGAAGTAAATGGAAGAACATGATTATTGTCTCAATCCAGTGAGTGTTGGCTTTGGCACAAGCTAATGGGACACACCAACTTTGACAATATGGTAAAGATCATCTCTATTCATGCAATGAGAGATATGTCCAAGATAACCAAGCCTGCAAACACAATATGCAACGAATGTCAAATGGGAAAGCAGACAAAGACAAGTTTCAAAAGCAAGGAGTACTCTTCTTCAATGCCATTGGAGCTGATTCATACTAACCTTTGTGGTCCTACAAGAGTAAAGAGTCAACAAGGTGAAAGGTATTTCATGTTACTTATTGCTGATTATTCTAGAATGACTTGGATTACTTTCTTAAGAGAAAAATCACAAGCCTTTGATAAATTTAAGGTTTTCAAAGCTATGGTTGAGAATGAAATGGATGCTAAGATCAAATGTTTAAGGTTTAATAGAGGAGGTAAGCTTACTTCAATTGAATTTGAAAAGTTTTGTGAAGATCATGGTATTATGAGACATTTGTTAGCTCCTAGTACCCCTCAACAAAATGGGCTAGTTGAAAGGAAGAATAGGACTACACAAGAGATGCCTAGGGAAATGTTGAAAGATACAGATCTTCCTAAAATTTACTAGAAGGAAGTAGTTCACACTGTTGTCTATCTAATTAGTAGAGGGCAACTGAGGGTCAATAGCACTAAGACCCCTTATGAGCTATGGTATGGAAGACCTCCCATTTTCAGATGCTTTAGGATCTTTAACAACAAATGCTATATCAGAAGAGATGAAGCAGAGCTAGGAATGTTTGATTCAAAAAGTTATTAAGGGATCTTTCTTGGTTACTGAACTAGAAGCAAGGCCTATAGATTCTACAACAAGAGATTGGGAAAGATGATTCAAAGCACAAATGTCAAAGTAGATGAAGACCTATATAAGATCTCACAAGAATCAGAGGACTTCGGATCTGATATCTTTCCATGCATTAAAGATGAAGAAGAAGAGAATGAAGAAAATGAACAAGAACCCAAGCAAATACCTAAGACTCCAGGAAAGTATGTTTAGAAGAGCCACTTAGTAGATCAGAACATTGGAGATAAGAATGAAGGTGTCCAAACAAGGAGAAGGTTTTCTAAGACACATGAGCACGTAAACTTGTGTTTGTTATCAAAAGTAGAACCCAAAACCTTTGTTGATGCTAGCAAAGATGATGGATGGATAGAGGCACTGGAAGAAGAATTGGATCAGATTGAGAAGAATCAGACATGGGAATTGGTTCCCAGACCAACCAATAAGAATGCTATAGGAACAAAGTGGGTGTTCCAGAACAAGTTGAATGAAGAAGGTGAAGTTGTAATAAAGAAATCAAGGTTGGTATGTAAGGGATACTCTCAAGTTAAAGGCATTGATTTTGAGGAAACTTTTACTCTGATAGATAGGATGGGGGAAATTAGAATGTTTCTTGCCCTTGCTTCTCATAAGAACTTCAAGGTATATTAGTTGGATGTCAAGTTAGCATTTTTGAATGGCGATCTAGAGAAAGAGGTTTACATTGAGCAACCAGGTGGTTTCTAGATATCAGAAGATCTGGACATGGTGTGCAGACTCAAGAAGGCTTTGTATGGTCTCAAGAAAGCACCTAGGGATTGGTGTGCTAGGTTGGGCAAGTACTTTATTTAGTAAGACTTTAAGAAGGGTACTACAGATAGTAATTTTTACATCAAGGAAGAAGGAGATAGTTGCAGTATATGTTGATGACATCATCTTTGGTGGAGATGGTGATACGTGTAAGAGGTTAATAGAGGAGATGCAAAAAGAGTTTGAGATGTCTATGATTGGTGAGATGTCTCTCTTCCTTGGACTTCAAATTACGCAGTTAGATGATGGTATCTTTATTTCTCAAGCTAAGTATGTCAAAGAGTTGTTGAAGAAGTTTGGTATGGAGGATTCAAAACTAGTGGGTACTCCTATGGTCACTAGATGTCACCTAAGAAAGGATGATGAGTCTTTAGAGGTTGATCAAACTTCCTATAGATCTATGATTAGAGGATTATTATACCTAACTATCTCTAGATCTGATATTATGCATGTTGTATGTGTGGTTTTAAGATATCAAGCCAATCCCAAGAAAACACATGAGAAGGTAGTGAAAAGAAAATTCAGATACTTGAAAGGAACTCTGGACTATGGCTTATGGTATCCAAGAGGTAATGACTTTGATTTGAGTGCCTACACTGATGTTGATTGGGTTGGTTGTGTTGATGATAGAAGAAGTACAAGTGGTGGTGCTTTCTTTTTAGGAAGTAGATTGGTTTAATGGCAGCACAAGAAGTAAGATTTCATGTCCTTATCAACTGCATAGGCAGAGTATATTACAACATCTTGTTGTACACAAGTTTTGTAGGTGAAGCAAACTCTAAAGGATATCAAGGTATTGTTTGATGAGGCTATTCCTATTTTGTGTGACAATACAAGTGCTAGCAATATTTCCAATAATCCAGTGATGCATTCTAGAACCAAGAATATAGCAATCAAGTATCACATTTTAAGAGATAAGATTGTAGATAAGGAAGTAAAATTGGAATATGTTCCAACAAAGGATCATATTGTAGATATTTTCACAAAGGCTCTTGGGAAGGACACTTTTGAGGATCTATGGCAGAGATTAGGGATAATTGTCCCTCCTTATTAGATTCATAGTGGTGCATCTGTCTAGGGGCAGTGGTTCATGTTATATGTTTTTCCTAGACATATGGTGGCTACCTCTTAGGGGGATTCTTTCTGTTGCAAGAAGTTATGCCCTAAGGGAGAAGAAGTTTCCCTTTGTCCTTGATGTCAAAGGGGCTTCAAATGTGGAGGTATGTGTTTCCATCAATGCCAAAGGGGGAGATTGTTACACATATGATTCCTATGGTTGTCATCGATGTCAACATTTTCACAAGGTTGTCATTGATGTCAACACTATCATGGATCTGTGATAGTGTTCATGGTTGGATGTCATGTCCTATCCAATAGAGAATATATAGTTCATGGTTGGATGTCATGTTGAATATAATGTGGTTACTAAAGTTCATGGTTGGATGTCATGTCCTATCCAGCAGAGAAGATATAGTTCATGGTTGGATTTCATGTTGAATATAATGTGGCTATTGAAGTTCAGAGTTGGATGCAATGCCTTGATCAATGTAGAGTCAAGAGTATGAAGTTATATTAAGATGGTAATTAGAAGCATCAAGAAGACATATTAAGATAGGAAATAGAAGCATCAAGAAGATACATTAATATGGAAATTAGAAGCACTAAGATGATCAAATGTGTTGCTAATGTTGAGAAGATGTTACTAGTGGCCTAAACCATATTATATGATCTCTCTTACTATTCCTAAGAATACATGTGTTGATACAAAGAAGGTTTTGCCTCCAGACTTTGCTAAAAGTTTCTAAAATAGGATGACTACCTTTGAAGACTGTCTAGGAGATTGCTCCACATTTTCATTCTTTTGATGGTGCACCTTTGTGGATTGGAAAATAGCTTCATATAGTGTCAAATCATGTCTCTTCCAAGTTTCATGGTGTTTGGATTACTGGATGGGTGTTTAGCAGTTGATAGTTTGAAGACAGTGTTGGTTCTAAAGAAGACATTTACTATACGATAATGGAATGCTCTACATTCCTCCACATTTATAGTTGTGGCTATGTGGTTTTGGAACTATGTTCAAGGTGTTGTGATGGTGATAATTCCAAAGTTTCATATCTTTTGTCCTTCCTCTGTGAAAGTTATGCATGATAGAGTACTGACATGTGTTCTAATAGAGTAAGGTGTGTTGAAGGCCTATCAGAATGTTTTACATTCCTCAAAAGGTGAATGTTTTCCTTTGCAATTTTGTCGACATGTTTATGGATGTACATTACATGCTTTCTTGTAGTTTCAAGTTTCTTGGTGATCTGCAAGCTCAATTTTTCAATGACAGTATGTTGTAGTGTGTTTTGAATGACTTGTTGTTCTTAGAGTTCATGATTGAAGATGTGTGGCACAAAATATTTGATGTGTAGAGGTAAAGGAGTGTTTAGAGATGTTGTATGAGTCATGTAGACTCATATGGAAGATTTTCATGAAGATCTTTCTTGTTTTTAGTACCGTACAAGGTTTTTAAGTTGTTATGGTTGTTATGCTTCAAGTTTCATGTATGTGCTTAAGATTGTCCTATTTTCAAATGAGAGGAGTGTGTTGTTGCAAAGACGGTTGTCATTGTACCAAAAGATCGACTTGTTAATGCTCGATACAACTACTAGAGTTAATGAATCCCTAGGGTGTCATTAAGCCTTATCATGAACCTGATGCTATGTTGCATAGTACAAGGAGACCAAGGGCTCAGACCTTGCAACAATTTCCCCCAACGCAAGAAAGGCATTTGAACCCGTGACCTAGGATCTGATACCAATTGTTGTAAACATGGTTGTCATTGTACCTAAAGATCAGCCTATTAATGGCCGATACAACTACTAGAGTTAATGAATCCACGGGAGGTGGTTAAGCCTTGTCATGAACCCAGTGCTACACTACAAAGCACAAGGAAACCAAGGGTACACACCTTGCAACATGTGTAGATGTAATTCCTTGATGTTTGATGTTGTGAAGGATGTTTTGGAACTAGTTAAGCAAGTTTTGATGTCTACAAGGCATGACTCTTCTACTAGTGTAGTGTGTAGTCTTGTTTAGGACTTGTCCTCTACACATTTCATGTTGTGTGTAGTATGGCCGACTTGTAAATGCATTTTTCATGATATCTCTAGCTGACAAGTAATGTAATCAATGTAATATAATGTATAAATTGTAAATAAAATTGAGTTAGGCAAGGTGTGATTGCAATGTGATTGATAAGGTTCACAAGTAAGAAAAGGAGCAAAATGAATGCATTATGATGTGTGACTGAAGGAGAAAGAGAAGATGTGTTAGAAGTTATCATGATTCATCTTGAAGACATTGTGTGATAGGAAGGAAGTGAAGAGTGTGCCCAATTGCCAAATATCAGAAGAAGTAGAATTACAATCATCAAAGGTGTGAACCTCAATGTAAGTTTTTAGATAGTAGAAGGATTGTCATATTGTAATCTTTTTAGAGTTTGTTCTTAATTCAGGTAGTAGTTGCTTCCTTGGGAGTGACCCTAAAACAAATTCTACATGGATTTGTAGCTTCCTTGGGAGTGACACTAAATCAAAGTTTTCAAGGAGTAGTAGCTTCCTTTACTTGTAGCCCTAAAACAAAGTTATAATTTTGAGCTTCATATATTGTGAGTTCATCCTCACCGTGGTTTTTCCCTTCTTGGGTTTTCCATGTATATCTGGTGTTATGTGTTGATGTACATTGTGTTAATCTTCCATGTTTATGTTGATGTTGTAATGCTTAAGTTTTAATCTACTATGGTGGACTTGAAGTTTGAATAGATACTGATTCACCCCCCCTCTTAGTATCTTGATGTGTTCAACAATGTGTACTTCGTATTGTAAGATAATTCATTCCATTTGACAATTGCTTTCAATCTTGTTTGTATTGCACACCATCATTTTCTAACTCTTTGATGATTCTAATTATTAGCTAGTTTTCTTATGTTCTTATGCAAGTTCATAGACATTCTCAAACATTTATCTTATACATATTCCTACAATATGCTATCGTTTATGCTCATTATGCAACCCTGAAGCTAATTTAAAGTATATTGAAATATGGTTATGATATGATCGATATTGCATGATTATGTGTGGGAATGTATGAATTGTAAAGGATATCTATGCTTAGCTATGATTGTTGGTATTGTGTGCATGTTTTCTGAACTAACTCTTAGCTATGATTGATGGTAGCCCGCAGCAGCTGCATGGTGTAGCCCGCAGCCAAAGGAGTTCCTAGACAACAAAGCAAGGGAGGTTCCAGAATAAACTAAGTGTAGCAACTACAACATAGAGGCACTTAATGAAGATGACTATGCATCATGATGACAATAAATAAAGGTTATTGAAGGAGAAGAACTTTGTTACAGTCAAGAATCTAATGTGACAGATTCAACCAGTCCACGTTCCAGTTCTATTATAGAAAGAGTCTCAATTTCATTTGGACTCTTCTTTCTTTTTCAGTTATTGATTGCTTAGTATTCATCACACTTTTATATATAGGGAGTGGTGATTTTATGATTTTGGTTTTGAGACCTTGTTTTAAATAAATTCCCTCATGCCTATATGCATGGCTCGGTGGTAGAGGTAGAGTTAGTTGGAAAGTTGTAAGTTGTTCAAGTCGCAAATCTAGTTATCAAACCTTTTTGTTGTTTTTACATAGACAATGTTTATTGTTCAATAATGAATTCATGAATAAGATATTTCAGTAGAATCTTATATGATATTGTGAAGATTGTAAAATGAATGATTTTGAATTATTATGATTGTGTCAATCTAAGAAGCTAGATTTGAGTTAGATTAGTGGAGACAATCACTTGAGCAAGGGCCACTCAAGGTAATTGTCCCTCACTTCATTCCCTGTACGATTACTTCTGGTGTAGCAGTTATTTTATAAATGCATTAGATTATTTGAGATATTCTAGTTAGATTCAACTTGTTGTACTCCGGAGTGTAGAGTGTAGGTCTAGTTTATCAGTATCAAGTTAAACCTTAGCATTCATTTCTTGATAGTAATTAGTTGCAATCTTATCTTGTATGTACCCCTAGCAATAGTGCTAGCATTACTTTCTTTACCTTTATGCAGTTTTGAGATTTTCTAGCAAGTATAACACTATACTATGATGAGTTAGGTAGTCTCAAATCTTTGAAAACACATGCAGTGCTAGTACCATCACAAGCTTACTAGCCCTAGTCAATAATTCAATGAAGGTCTTTCCAAAGGTTCAAGTGGACTTTTAAGTTTGGTTTTTCCTCTAAATTATGTGATTGTCACCAAGTTTACTAGACATAGTAAGAATGCTACATTTTTGGTGCCATCATTGGGGATGGTGCTACTTTCAAAGACTAGTTCCTATTATTTCCAAGCTTTCCTAGTTTAAACTTTTCCTTTCAGTATTAGAATACTTATGTTTCATCCCTTCAAATACAAGAACATTTTACTAACATTGTGCAGGAGTCGTTGCTATACTAAGTCATACCTATTGTATGTGGAGGCAGAGAGACATGTTGGGAAGGTTTCTCCCTTCAAAGCAACAAGCTAGAATAGATATTGGTGACTACAGTTATCAGAGCGAGGGTATTACTGAAGAAGAATTTTCCCTTTCACCAACATCTACTGATAACACAGAGAGGACCTTCCAAGCAATGGTCAATATAGTGGATGATCCCGAGAATATGTGACTTTTGAATTTCCAATTACCAACCAAGAGAGGGATATTGTCCTGAAGAATATACCTCCTTCAGCATTGGTAGTCTTCTATGGTTTGGTGACTAAGGATCCAGATACATTCTTGTTCAAGTTTGATGTCCTATGTAGAAGATATGCCTACACAACTGATGCTCATAGGCTCAAGCTATTTCCTGCAACTTTGAAGGATGTTTCTTTGAGATGGTTTATGGGACTAGCCAAAGATCCTATTCCAGATTGGGACACAATGAAAACAAAATTATTGGAAAAATACCAAGATTATTGTAGAGGAGATGATAGGAGAAGAGATGACATTTTCAAAATTACTCAAAAAGAGGATGAACCATTGAAAGATTATCTAGAAAGGTTGTAATTCTGCTTGAAGAAAAACCCATAGAATTGACTCTCAGAAAAATCCCTAAAACTTGTATTTTTGCGAGGAGTCAATGATGATTACATGGATGCCCTTAATCTTATTGGGGCAGGGGATGTGTCTCAATTACCCTTTGATGATATATGTAAAGTTTGTAGGAACTACTCAAGGTCCTTTACCAAAAAGATAAGGGGGGTAAAGAACATCTACTATTGGCAAGACGTCTAATGCAGTTTCAAGAGTGGAGTTAAGAAACCTACTAACCAATATGAAAGAAGATATTATAAGTCACCTAGTTACTCAGTTGGACACTCTACATTTGAAGAAGAATCAGGAAGAGGCTGAAGCAATACTTACTTAATACTGCCCCAATTGTAGACAAAGGAAAGCCAACTACAAGTGTAAAAGGGTGGCTAGTATTACAGAAGACAAATCAAAGAAACCACATTTTCAACCATTTTAAAGTGAATATTGGCAATTGTTCTATGTTGTACAAAGAAAGCCAAGGAAACCAAGACAAGGTATGCCACAAGACCCTCTAAGTTTCAATGCATCATTTCTAGTTGGTAATCATAACTTCTCTAGTTGGAACCCCCAGCCTTGGCCAAATACCCAAAATGAATGGTAAAACCCTAAACAATGGCAAAACCCTCAGCAAAACTAGAACTAGCAGCAACCAAATGTATGGCCATAGCAAAATTTCAAAGGTTCCAACTTAATCCTCAACAGCCAATACAATAAAATTAGTGGTAGAAGCAAAATATTAATTACCCACAACCTTTGCTGCCTTCTCAACCACAACAATAGGCTATTATGCCCAATCCATCAAGCCCAACATCTCAGCCACCAAGATCACCACAACTGCCTGCCCAACCTGCACCTAACCCCAATAACAAGCCTATCTAGTAGGCATATACTAGTGAGGCTATTCAATAGCCCACTTATGGGGTAGAGGTGAGTGATGTCCACCTCATGTCAGAGAAAACACTAGCTGGGCCTTCATCCCTTCAAATCACTTAGATGGTAAATGAGGAACCCACAACTGAAGCTTTAGACAATTCACCTCTGGAGACTGCGTCAAATTAGGTAAATTAGACTATCTCAAGTCTAGAGCCTCCTTTCCCTGAGTGTATAACCATTCCAAAACATCATACCGAAGCTGAGACAAACCTATTGGGTCAGCTTAAGAATGTTAGTATCAAAATCCCCCTCATTCAAGATATCAAGGATATCCCAATCTATACCAAGCCAGTAAGAGACATTTGCCTTAAAAATCTAGAGAGAAAGAGGAAGGACCCTGAGAGAGTACATGTCCTAGGGAACCTTGCTGACATTATGCTAGGGAATGTAACTATCCCTAAATACTCATACCCTAGCAGTCTAGTAGTGGATGTTAAGATCAATGGGACCCTTATCAAAAACACCGTGATTGACTTAAGGGTAGCCATTAATGTCATGACTAAGGAAACAATGCAACTACTTTAGCTAGCTAACTTTAGGCCTACACCAACTATTTTACAGTTGCCAGATAGGTCAACAACAAAACCTGAAGGGATCATTGAGGACATAGTCATAGCATTAGATTCCTGGGAGTATCCTATAGATTTCATAGTCTTGCAGCCAAAGGTCAACCTTGTAGGATATCCACTTATCTTAGGTAGACCATGGTTAGCAACAACTGATGCATTCATAGTTTGAAGGTCTTGGAACATGATAATATCAAATGGAACTATAACCAGGAAATTGGTCCTCTATCCACCAGCCCAACCTCATGAAAATCTAGAGCAAATTGTATGGCCTACCTTGGATGAAGAAAACCACTATTCCCTACAAACTCTCATGACCATTGAATGCAACCCCCTATTGGAAAACCAAGATGAGGATGACTTAATTGACCATATCATATAGAATAACTGTGGTAGGGACCCCCAACAACAAGACTGTATATCATGTATGTAAGATCCATTGTAGAACATTATACCTGCAAATTCCTTAGAAGAAATATCCCAACTTTTACACTCTTTAATGCCACAAGAATGTGTCCCCAATATTAGTGGATATGACCTTTCATCTATGCAATCAACTTCCAAAACACTGGAAATCATTCCAGGCAAAATGTTGAATGTTAACAATGCCCTAACTGAAGAACAATAGAATTTCCTAAACACTGTGTTGCAGGCACACACATCAACCTTTGCATGGGACTACAATGACATGAAGGGAATTGATTTAGACCTGTGCATGCATAGGATCTACATAGATGATAGTTTCAAGCTAATTAGATATCCTCAAAGGAGAATGAACCCTGCCTTATGAGAAATACTTAAAACTGAGTTACGAAAATTACTTGATGTAGGCTTCATTTACTCTATTTATGACAGTCAATGGGTGTCACCTTTAGTTATTGTCCCTAAGAAAGGAGGCAAATGGAGGGTATGTGGGGAATATAGGTAGCTTAACACAACCACTAGAAAGGATCACTTTCCACTACCTTTCATTGACCAAGTACTTGATTCCCTAGCAGGTAAAAAGTACTTCTCCTTCTTAGATGGATTTAGTGGCTATAACCAGATAAAGATAGCTCTAAAGGACTAGGATAAAACCACATTTACATGTTGTTGGGGTACATATACTTATTCTATTCTTCCCTTTGGATTATGTAATGCTCTAGCCACTTTCCAGAGGGTAGTGCTAAGTATCTTCTCAGATTATGCTCATGATTCCATGGAGATCTACACGGATGATTTCACCACCTATGGAGAAACATATGAAAAGGCACTCAACAATCTAGAGAAAGTTCTAAAAATATGTCAAGAACACAATCTATCATTGAGTCATGAAATTTTTTTTATGATGATGACTCAAGGGATTGTTCTAAGACATTTTATATCAAGTGAAGAAATTCAAGTGGATCCCCATAAAATTGAGATCGTCTCTACACTTCCTGTGCCACAGAAACAAAAAGATGTTAAAATCTTTCTAGGCCATATAGGATATTATAGGAGATTCATTCAGGGCTTTAGTAAAATTGCAGCACCTTTGTTTACTTTTCTCACAAAAGACATAGAGTTTGACTAGACCATAGAATGTTGGCACTCTTTTGAGACACTTAAGACAACTTTGAAAAAAGCACCTATCTTGAGAGGACCAAATTGGACATTACCTTTCCACATACACATTGATGCTTTTGATTTATCTATGGGAGTTGTATTGGGACAAAAGAAAGGTAATAAGGAGTATGCTATCTACTATATCAAAAAGAATTTACAAGGACAAAAGCTTAACTACATTGTCACAAAAAAAGAGATGTTGGTAGTTGTCTATGCCATTAACAAGTTTAGGCATTACATCACTGGCTATCTAGTCTTTATCCACACAGATCATACTACAATAAGGTACTTAATGAATAAACATGTGGTTAGAGGTAGACTAGTTAGATGGCTACTCTTACTATAGGAGTTTGATATAACAATAGTAGATAAGCTTGGGAAAGCTAATGTGGTGGCATATTTTCTATCTAGATTGCCCACAAAACTAGAATAAGGTGTTGTAGATGGCTCTTTTCCAAATGAGCATTTGTTTTTTCTCAACATACACACACCATGGTTTACTGATATTGAAAATTACTTAGTGGCACGACAGATACCATCATATTTCTCTCCTAGAAAAAAAATAGCTAGTGCATAAAAGCTTTCCATACTCTTGGGTTGCTGGTTATCTATTCTACACTGGTCTAGATAATATTATGAGATGTATAAGAGAAGATGAGGTATTTGAAATCCTAATAGCTTTCCATGATGAGCCCTATGGGGGTCACTTTGTAGCCAAAAGGACAACATTTAAGATCTTAACAATAGGCTACTATTGGCAACTATTCATAAGGACTCAATAAAGTATACAAGGAGCTGTGAAAAATGTCAAAGAATGGGTAGACCAACAAGGACAGATGAGATGCCTTTGTAGCCACAGTTAGCACTAGCACCATTTGATAAATGGGGGCTAGACTTCATTGGCATAATTTCACCAAGAACCAATAACAAGGAATATATTTTGGTTTGCATAGATTATCTCACAAAATGGGTTGAAGTCCAAGCATTATAGTTTGCAAGAGATGGGAATGTACCCAAGTTCTTGTATGAAGACATCTTTACTAGGTATGCAGTTCCCAAAGAAATTGTAACTGATCAAGGTCCCCAGTTGACTTCTAAACTCATTTCTAAATTAGTTAAAGAATATGAAATCAGACATAAAAAGTCAACGCCTTATTACCCCTAAGCCAATGGGAAGGTGGATGTTACAAATAGGGGGATTGAAAATATTCTGACCAAACAATGCACATTCATAGTGTAGACACTAAAAAATGTCCATGTCTCGACATAACACCTTGTCTACATGACCTTGTGTGTTGTGCCCTAGGTCCTAGGTCATCTAACCCCATCCCACTCACAAATCCCACTTACCCCAATCCTAATTATATCATAATCACTTAGCCAATTAATTAAATAAATCATATTTATTCCCCATCCTATTTGTCCAACTCAATCACCTTCTTGATTAATTAAATAAACCCACTTTATTTAATTAATCCCACTTGATCACATCCCCAATTAATTAAATAAATCCCATTTATTTGATTAATTGCATCTTGTCACATGTATCACATAATTCAAATTAAATATTTGAATTATTTCCCTCACCTTTCATCACATGACAACACTTGTCCACTTCCCTATTTGTCTCAACTAATGGGACCTAATTTTAGTATTTGTGTACATGATCACACATGAGCCCTATTTTCCTTTGTACACTTGTCACATGACTACGATTTCTTGATCTACAAGGTAACCTAATTAATCCTAGCCATCCATGTCTTCCAAACCCTAATCGATCTTGTCCATCCATTAAAACTAGGTCTTTCCTATAAACCTAGCATCCTCTAAGCCATTTGTAAGAGGATGAGCCTCTTGAGTACTATTATGTTGCCAAGATCCTGAGAAACCAACATTCAACCATATCCATCAATCTCTCCCTTGCATCCATTTCCATCTCCATTTCGCATCTTTCATTATATTGCATCCATCATCTTGTAGGTATCAATCAACTCATCATTGCATATCATTTGAGGTATATTAAGGATTTGGTTTAAGGTAATGCATGTATTTGTTTCATCATTTTAGCTAATCTAAATTTTTAGTATACTTTTTTGCACACCCGCAGTTGTAACCCTTGTTTTTGTAGGTTTTTTGTGATCAAATTTGCAAGGTTTTAACATTTTTTGTTTGAGTTTTGCAAGTGACCTATTGCAGGAAGCCTTCTATCTCGATTCAGACTGCACCATTGGATCCGTAAGGCATGAAAACCCTAGAAACCATATACAATTTGTCAATTTTTGTCACTGAAAAAATTGATTTTTTAAAAAAATTTGCCCCTGTCATAGGGCCGTACCATACGGATCTGTATGAGGCCGTACAACCTTTACATAGGGGTTGGTTGGAAAAATCTAGTTTCCATTGTTTGACTCATGTCTCTATTTGATCTTACCGGTTCTCTGTTTTAGGTTTGTTTTATTTTTGTGTATGTTGCAAGGTTTGTGGTTATATTGCAAGAGAGATCGCTCACTGTTGAAACTCTAAGCTAATTGCCCATGTTTAAATCCTCATGCTCACCCTACCTTAACCCTAGATTCCTCCACTCACACAACCATTAACCAATCTACACTATCACTGATTTCCTAACTGTCGCCACCATTCATTGCTTGCCCAGTCACCGTCTAGAATCCTCCATCCTCCGTCAAAACCCTACAAAATTCCTGCCGCTCTACATTCTCTCCACCACCACCTGGCTTCTACTCATGGTCATCATTCATCCATTTTTCACCAATGTTAAACCATAACTATCACTTCCACCAAGATAGTCGTCACCCATTTGCAACCCCAATCCACCGCTACCATACTTGTCGTCACCGCCACCAGCAATAAACCTATGTGGACATCTCTGCGAATCCATCGGTTGACATTTGACTTAAGGCTTAGCCCTATGATGATAGTTAAGGCTTAGCATTAATGGCAATAGATAGGGCTTGGGACCCCTGGCTACAGGTCGCACAGGTGTAGGAGGGGGGCTAAACCATCAGTCCCATCTTTGTTTTTAATTCTTTTTTTTTCCTTGAGCAACCCACAATCATATGAGTGATTGTGGGCTCTACTGGTCATAAACCTCAAACATAAAGCACTAACATTCACTATTCCATGTTACTAAAGCAACTTTTGACAACTAGTGGTTAGTGTTGTAGTCAACCCTAACCCTTGTGCTTCCTACATGCCCTAATAGGGCCTTTTAATCAAACGACCATAACTTTCACATACGGAGGTGGATTTTCACAAAATTGGTGGCATTAGAAAGATGGATTCATCAACTTTACATCTATGACAAAATTATTAGGTGAAAATGTCATTTTGACCATTTTTTTAGTCAAAGTCAAATTTGCACATAAACTTCAATTGCACATAACTTTTGTAATTTTGATCAATTTTTTGCAATTTTTTAAAAAAATGCATAGAATTTCATATATAATCTATTCATACAACTTATTTTGTTGTAACAGACCATTTTCATCAGATTTTATCTTTTTCATATAATCATCTTCTTTGCAAGTTTACTGGGTCATTTTTTGATTTCGTGGCTTGTAGGGACATCAAAGGAACTGGAGCAGCGTTTGGATCAGTCACAACAGTAAGTGGAAAGTGATACTAATCAGGTGCATTCATTTCATCTTTTCATCTCTTAATCATTGTTTGACCACACATTTGGACTTTGGGCTTAAAACAAACAACTTGTTTGCAATCACACATCAAAAATTTGGTATAAAATCAACAAGTGCCTTTCATCACATTTGGATTTGGGTCTAAAATGAACAAGTGCTTGAATTGTCTTCCACACATTTCATTTTTCTAAGGATTAATTTACAAGTGCGAGTGTGAATCAATGTGCATGTGTATTCCCTCTCCTTGCACCGCAAGGTGATCTTGGAGATCAAAAACACCTCATTTGGTTTTCTTTTGTTTACCCTTCTTAGGAGGCCTGCTTGGAGACACACCACTCCAAGGGATGACCTCAATCAAGGCTGAATCAAAAGACATCTTCATTGGGAGTTGAAATCTTGTCACTCTTGGCTAAGCCCCAAAGAAATTTATACCTTTAGGAAGTGAAGGTAACATAGTCAAGGTAGGAGGGTCCGGTTAGGGACTATCCAACCTTGCAGCCTTAAACAATTAACTCCAAGGTCATACAGATATACAACAGAAGCTTATAGTTTAACAACAGAAAGGTAAAACAGATTCATGAACACATAAACTTAGATTTATCCTGGGAAAACCCCAACAGGAGAAACCCAGCCTTCAAAGCTCATTCTTCATATATATTTGATTTCAAAACACAATAGACATGCCTCAAGGGCTTTATAGGTAATACATCATAGCCTAGGGATTACAAAAAATTCATATAACAACTCTCTCAATTGAATTCCATCGTTGGATTATCAATTCTTAGCTCTGTAACTTCTTCTATCCTCAGCTCTATTGTTCGCTTCAGTTCTACTACTTCTTCAGATCATAATAACTTATCTTCATGCTCTAGATCTTCATGTCATCGATCACTAATTAGAAACAATCCTTTATCTCTTATTTATATCATCTGCAACCTTACAAATCATCAACAAGTCAGTTGGATTACATTAGGTAGCTTATGTAATGTGTACACTAAATAGGTCAGGCCTAAACATAAGGCATAATTTCACTAATGCATAAAACTTCACGTGGACCTCACTAAAGGTTGACCAGATCCTTAAACTTCATAAACCAATTCTTCCTTTCACTCCGCAAGTCACAGAAATGATCCACAAGCTGATTCCACTTCACTAAACACAGTCAGCTCTGTTCTATCAGAACATTCAATCTTCAAAAAGTGATAACTTTTTGAAATCATAACCAAACAATCTGAATTCTTGATATGTTGTAATTTCCTATGTCTAGATGCTAAGTCTAGATCTGTACCCCCTCATACTCAAAATCTAGAATTCTCCAAGGTCACTTTCTCTACATAGTCAAGCTTTTGTCAATTGTTTCAATGATTCTTAATTCTTCTAGATGCTTCTGCATCAGACTTCTGGATGCTCCTACATCAAACCCTCGAGGTTATTTGAGAAGTGATCCCCTTCACTTAGGTCTATATTAAGTTATATTCAGGGTTCAGTTATTTTTTTCAGGTACTTGCAATTGCCTCAAGGTCGGCGGTCTGTTTAAGTCCACCTTCAAAGCTACCTCAAGTTCATCATCTTGTCATGGTCTAGGTTCGGCGGTCTACCTACAAGCCTTGCATTGCCTCAATGATTGGTGGTCTAAGCAAGTCTTCTCTACAAGTTGCCTCAAGATCAATGTTTGTTTTAATCAAATTCATTCATGCATCCTCTTGAACAATTAAATTACTTTTTGAACCAATACACTTCCTGAACTTCTTTGCAACACTTTCCAATCTTGATCTTAGATACAATTTCTCTCACACACATCAAAATCTTACATTTTTTCTCTACATATACTACTTCAATACTTTTCTCTAGTTCTTTATCAACATTTGCTTTACTCCAGTACACAAACTTCATCCTCCAGTAGAATATCTTGTCATTCCCTCTTTCTCTGCCACATGATCTTCTCTGCTATGCTTCACATTTGTTCACACATCTTTATCTTGCACTGCTTTATTAGATGATTTTACACAAACTCTCTCTTGCTTTGCTTTCTCAATTCTATAACACAATTCTTCTTAAGACCGAATCTTCCAGTTTCTCTATTCAACTCAATGATTCAAAAGTTTCTCCTTCCTCTTTTGCATAAACTATCTCTGCATCACTTTCTTTTGGTTCCTCTGTCAAACTTAGTGATTCAATCAACTCTTCTTCTTCTACATAAATCATTTCTATATGAATAGGCTTTCAACCTCTACACAAACTATCTCTGAACTACTTATTATTTCTCCTTTATTAGCTTCTTTAGTTACAGGTTCTTGATGACTTTCCTTGCTTGATTCTTTTCTCCTCCAAACTTGAAAATAGGTTCTTCTTCTTGTAAATCCTCTTTCATTCTTCTGGTATCTTGCACTATGATAAGAATTATGACTCCTGTCACTTCTCCCTCCATAGTTTGAATTTCTTTCCTTGTTCTGCTCCACATAAGGTCTTCTTTCTTTGCATCCTAATCCAACATATCAACACTTTAGTCTGTATCTTCCTCTAAATATACCAGTAACATATCTCCATTCCTATCCATCTATCCACCCATAGTTCTTCTATATACAACTTGTCATAGGCTTTCTTCTCTTTAACTTATTCCAACACAACTTTTTAGAATGGTTCCTCAATCCACATAACTTACAAGGGTGTAAATCCCAACAAGATTCCTCTTCGTGTCCATGCCTATTACAATGTGAACAAAACATACCTTTTTTGCTTTGATTTGATTTAAAGTTTGTCATAACCTCATTAGCTTTGTCATATCCAATCCCTTCACTTCTTGATCTGATCACTGGCTTAATAGGTTCTATAATTCCTTACTGCTGCTTTCCCAATCCTTGTCCTTCATATCCCATTCTTTGCATGATTTTGAAACCAATACCATCACCAACCATTCCAAGTTTAGTCACACTTTCATCTTCATCATCACTCACTAAAGAAACTTTTGCTACATCACACAAGTCATTAGTATCACAAGAAACATCACACAATATAGGCTTAGATCTCAAATTTTCATACTTTTCTACATGCGACAAGTGATTGCTCTAATTGATTAACTTGTTCTTTCAAATATGATATTTTATTCTTTTGTAAACTATTTTCTTTCTTCAATTCTTCCAAACTATCATTTAGATCTCTACTCCTTTCTTTCACCTTTCCAAACAATTAACAATTCCATGAAAGAACTAACTCCACTTAATTGTTGTTTGTTTAATTGTTTATTCTGCTTTGATACCACTTAATGCAGTCAAGGTAGGAGGGTCCAGTTAGGGACTATCCAACCTTACAACCTTAAACAATTAACTCCATGGTCGTACAGATATGCAACGAAGGCTTATATTTTAACAATAGAAAGGTAAAATAGATTCATGAACACATAACCTCAGATTTATCCTGGGAAAACCCTAACAGGGAAAAACCCATCCCTCATAGCTCATTCTTCATATATATTTGATTTCAAAACACAATACACATGCCTCAAGGGCTTTACAAGTGCTACGCCATAGCCCAGGGATTACAAACAATTCATATAACAACTCTCTCATGTGAATTCCATCATCAGATTATCAATTCTTAGCTCTATAACTTCTTCTATCCTCAATTCTATTCTTCGCTTCAGTTCTACTACTTCTTCAGATCATAATAACTTATCTTCATACTCTGGATCTTCATGTCATTGATCACTGCTTAGAAACAATCCTTCATCTCTTATTTATATCATCCGCAACCTTACGAATCATCAACAAGTCAGCCGGATTACATCGTCTAGCTTATGTAACGTATACACTAAATAGGTCAGGCCTAAACATAAGGCACAGTTTCACTAATACATAAAACTTCGCACAGACCTCACTGAAGGTCGGCCAGGTCCTTAAACTTCATCAACCAAATCTTCTTTTCACTCTGCAAGTCACAAAAATGATCCGCAAGCTGATTCCACTTCACTAAACATAGTCAGCTATATTCTATCAAAACAGTCAATCTTCAAACAATGATAACTTTCTTGAATCAAAACCAAACAATCTAAATTCTTGATATGTTGTAATTTCCTATGTCTAGATCCGTAGCATCTCATACTCAAAATCTAGAATTCTCCAAGGTCACTTTCTCTGCATATTGAAGCTTCTATCATCTGTATCAATGATTCTAAATTCTTTTGCATGCTTCAGCATCAAACTTACGAATGCTCCTACATCAAAAGGTGAAGGGTGGGTTACCCCTTTCTCCTAGATGTGTGGCAAGATTTCACTTTTAAATTCCTAGTCAACCTCATGTAAACGTAACCCAAAACCTAATTGGCCATACCCTATTTCAAACTAGACATTAGGCTTGTTGTTGTGTTTTCAAGTGTGTGCTTAATCATAACATTTGAACCTTCAAAGGAAAATTCATCATCTTGTTTGGTGTGTGTGTTCATCGATTTTCTTGTGAAATCTTGTGTTTGATAGTTCCCTAAAGCAAGCTTCCAATAAACACTTGCCACATCATCTTCATCAGACTTTCTAATAACACATATCTTAGACCACCTCATCCACATCATCCAATCCTAATCATCCAATTTATCTATTCATTTTAACTCACCTCCATCCTAAACAAAACCTTAATCATATCCAAGTCATCATCCTAAGCATTACACATCATCCAGTCATCAAATTCTCATCCAAATCACTCCACATCTACCACTTGTAAACATGGACATGACATTTCTAAAAAAAACCTATGAGAATGATCCTTATGGCAACAAAAGAATGCTTGATCAACTTAGGTGGTTATATAGAAAGGAAGAAGACCCCATGTCACCACAACATCAACAATTCCCACAACATCAAGTCCTAGATCAATATCAATGATCGCACATTCAATCACATTATGTGGCATCTCTCTTATCATCCTATCAATCTAATCCACCAACATATCAAATCCATGCCACATCAAACTCACTTCAAACTCCACCATCACCCAATGCAACACCCACACTTGACTAAGAGGTTATCGATTTCATGCAAGATACTAACTGTATGGATCTAGTGCATAGAGTCCTTGAATCAGATCCTACTAGATTTATCGAATACCTTATTTGACTTGGGGCCACTCCACCTTCCACTAATCCCACAAACACTAATGCCACCACATCCATACCACAAATCACCCTAACTATTCTTAACAACACCACAAACACAAGTGCTTCCATAAGCATACCATCTAATGATCCTAACTCCATTGCCTTCATATCATAATTACTTTCTCAACAAACTTCCAACATCAACCAATATCCACAACAATCCACCTCACAAAACCTTTCACCTACAAATCCTATCATGCCACCTCATCATAAAACCCATCTACAAGCAAACCACGTGTCCTCACAAGAAGCACCCTTGATAGACTTAAATCCACCTATACAAGACCTAATAACCTTTGACAAGGTAAACATCAATCTAGAGAAAGCACCTTATGAGAATTCTCCATCATCATCCACTCAAGTACCACTTCATGAGCCTACTTGTCCTATCTTAACCCCACCATGTGATCCAACATCCACTCATGACCCTATCAATGAACCTCCCAACACCTTGTCTAGTCATCCAAATGCATCATGTGATCTACAAGCCATCAAGCTTATTGAGGAATCTTAAACTCCAAGTCTAAGTCAAGAACCATCATGCCCTCATGCCAATGGCTCTCAAGAACATGTCAAGCCTATCCATGAGCCTATCAAGCTTATTGAAGAGTCTCCTTTCATAAGTCTAAGTCAAGAATCATCATGCCCTCATGCCAATGACTCTCAAGAAAATGTCAAGCCTATCCATGAGCCTATCAATCTTATTGAAGAGTCTCTTTTCATTAGTCCACATCAAGAGCCATCATGCCCTAACATTGTTTACCAAGAGCCCATCCAAGAGTCATCCCTTTTCTCACAACAAAATCAAGATGTATGTTAAGAGTATAATCAAAGACATGTGGAAACATCAAGCCCTCAACTAAATCAAGATCAAAACATATCTAAGTTCCACCCATTCATGACCTACATCTTGTAAATGATCAAGGTATTATTTATGATCATGACCCTATTTGTGAGCAAGGTTATCCCATCCATAGCCCAATTAATCCTATTTATGCTCACATTTGTGATCAAGGTTCTATATATGATCATGAAAAATATGATGATCCTCTTAGCCAACATTTATGGAATCCATGATCAAGAGGTTATCATTCCACCTATCCTTCCTTCCATAAACACCCATGAGCAAGATATCCCGCTTTCTCCTACCAATCCTCCATCTACTCCTATCCATGAGACGCCAACTTCTACTTGTCATGATGAGACGTATTCCTTCCAAGTAAGCATAGAAGATCAAACCAATGAACATAAAGATAATCAAGATCCTAATGATCCTTCCACATCCACCATTGATTCCATTCTAAATCCACCACCATACCCACTTGGCCTATCTACTTTCATTCATGAGTGTTCTTCCCTACGACAACAACAACCTTTGTCCTCCACCTCCACCTCACCCTCTCCATCCAATAATGAACTCAAGTCTAGTGTCCAAACCACACATAGTCTTGTCATCCATCGCATACTCCAAAACATGAACTACCAAGGTAAAGGCCTAGGCCTTTATGAATGGTATTTTGGAGCCAATCCATGTCAATGTCCTTCCATGCTCATATGGCCTTGGATATACACCCTAAGGTAAACAATCTTAAGATGTTGGTACTTCCTCCACACTTCCTAAATCCACTTCCTTCCATCATAAACCCCATCATATTCCTAAAACATATGTTGCCATTCCACCTCCCTCATCCTACAAATGTCAAAATCATGTGACCATACACCTTCCACCATCAACTTTACCTCCATAGCTTCCAACTCCAAATATCCCTCCATCAATTTTACCTCCATTGCTTCCAACTCCTAATATTCCTCCATCAACTTTACCTCCATTACTTCCAACTCCAAATATCCCTCCATCTACTTTACCTCCATTGCTCCCAATCATTCATAAATACCCTAAATATCTTAATCATGACCAATAAATGCACACATTGTATAAACAAGGAGCCTCCACTCATTTTGTTTGCCACATGGGATTCCTAAATAAAAATATGGATGCCTCTAGCCATAAAGCCAAAAATCCTAAAGGTCATCATGCCTTAGGATACAATTGCAAAATGTCAAAGCCAAGTATTTCCAAAAAGCAATCCAAGATCATACCTCCAAAACAAAAGTCCAAAACTAAAATGGTATGGGTACCTAAGCAAAAAAAATTAATTCAAATGAGGCATCCTCTTCAAAATCTCAAAAATTGCAACCATTTACTTCCATCCAAAAATCCCAAAAATCCCACAAGCAAAGCAAAAATCATAAAAATACTAAGTCTATGTGGGTACCTAAATCACTCCATCGCCCATATCCTAACCAAGTATCACCATTGCTTCCTACACCACCATCCAATCAAAAGCTTCCATGTTTAACACGGTGTGTGCAGCCATTGCTCTTGATTCCTTTCCATACCTCCATCACTCCATCTTTCACTCATTATCCTACATATCTCCCCCATCACCTTCCTATGGTCCATACTTTTGCATAAGTCCATTATAATTCACATCATAATCCACTTTCACCCCTACATAATCCACATCATAATCCACTTTCACCCCTACATAATCCAAATCACAATCCACTTTTGATCCCTCAATAATCCACTATCTACCTTATCCATCTCACTTTCATGCAATCACCCTACCAACATCTTGAGTATAATGACTTGACATGGTCCATTTGTGATGACATGCTTCTCTAATGGGACTATAACATTACATGGAACTAGACACTTGAGTCCCACCCACCCATAGACCCCCCTTTTCCCATTCAAAAGTCAAAAAAGTCACAAAAAATATAAAAAAAAAGTAGAGAGAAATCCTTTCATCCAACGGTGAAAACCTAGTAAACAGACACCTTGGATAAGTACCATGATGAAAACCTAGTAAATAGGCGTCATGTGTAGGTCCATCTTCTATGTCACTTACACTTGGGGGCACCTTGTCTCATCCTTTTCCAAACTATCATAGCATTTCCATAGACATACCTACCACATTGCATCCATTCATCCTCTCTTCCTCTTTTGATCTTGACAAGGATTGGGGGCAACTATTGACAAGTGTTTTGGATATCCCTTGACATACCTCATCCTTTCCAAATGAACCCTATCATTCAAGTCATAATATTTGTCATGTCAAATCCTATCATCCTATTGCCTTAAGCATTGTCCTGAAAAATCCTAAGTCTACTACCTAGATCGGGGCATGTTATTCCTATGCAACATAGTAGTTTGAGATCACATCCTTGCTCTCTTACACATACATCCATTCCATTCCATAGCCTATCCTTTTATCCTATCCACCTATCATAACCCTTCCATCTGATTTACTATCACCCATCCTTTTATCCATCCAATTCAATTCATCCATTCTTGCACCTAGACTTGGTTTTTCCCTTCTCCTTGGTATCTAGTACAAAGGCTACCCAAATTGTGAATTCATTTACATTCAAAACATAACAAAAAATCCAAAAAATCAAATATTCTCAAAAATCAAATATTTCCAAAAATCCAAAAAAAAAAATCAAAACATGTCAAAATCCAAAAAAATAAAAATATTCCCAAAAACACAAAAAAATCAAATATTCAACAAAAATCAAAGCAATAAAATTCAATCACATCATTAACTCAAATCATTCATCAAATCCATAACAACAAATCAAACCAAATCATCACATCATCCAATCTATCAAACAATCAAAAGCAAATCAAATAACATCATTGAATCTAATCCAAGCAGTGATCCAAATGTAAGTTATCATTTATCCATAGCAATCAAGTCAATCAACTTGTCAAATTATCCAATCACAATCAATAGTCTTGATCCTAATCTTTTCATAAACCAAATCAATCAATCAAAACATCATCATCATCAACAAGATATATCAGTCCTGCATCCTTGTGTTGATCTAGGGATATATCATTCCCCGCAATGACAACTATCATCATTAATCAATCAATCACTTAATCATTAGTTTACAGCTTGACAAGGGCAATACCTTGTTTGTTTTTGAATAATTTGTGCATGCTTTCTTGCTTTCTTGTGTGTGTTATCATTTTATCTTGCATTTGTATCACATCAGTATCATTCCAGCTAATATTCATATCTTGTATCTAGACAAGGTTGTATTATGCTGGGGCACGAGACACATTGTCACCTTGGTCCTTATACCTTGGTGCATAACATCTCATGCTATGTCAAACACCATGGTTGTTTGCTTTCATTGCAGCATAACACATCATTCCTTTCTTCTATCCATTCCCTCATTCTTCGTCCTTAACCAATCCCTTTTCATTTTGAGAGCCTACCCTTGCTTGTTCAACCCGCCTATCCTCTCGAGGGGGCATCATCATCCTATCCTTTTCCTCTATCCATTTCCTTAACTTCTTTGAAATGATGTTACTTGACATAAATCTTATCATCTCGCAACATCATCTCAAAGAGGGGCAAAATGTAGACACTAAAAAATGTCCATGTCTTGACATAACACCTTGTCGACATGACCTTGTGTGTTGTACCCTAGGTCCTAGGTCATCCAACCTCATCCCACTCACCAATCCCACTTACCCCACTCCTAATCCTATCATAATCACTTAGCCAATTAATTAAATAAATCATATTTATTCCCCATCCCATTTGTCCAACTTAATCATCTTCTTGATTAATTCAATAAACCCACTTTATTTAATTAATCCCTCTTGTTCACATCCCAAATTAATTAAATAAATCCTATTTATTTGATTAATGGCATCTAGTCACATGTCTCACATAACTCAAATTAAATATTTGAATTATTTCCCTCACCTTTCACCACATGACAACACTTGTCCACTTCCCTATTTGTCTCAACTTATGGGACCTAATTTTAGTATTTGTGTACAAGATCACACATGAGCCCTATTTTCCTTTGTACACTTGTCACATGACTATGATTTATTGATGTGCAAGGAAACCTAATTAATCCTAGCCATCCATGTCTTCCAAATGCTAATCAATCTTGTCCATCCATTCAAACTAGGTCTTTCCTATAAACCTAGCCTCCTCTAAGCCATTTGCAAGAGGATAAGCCTCTTGAGTACTGTTATGTTGCTAAAATCCCAAGAAACCAACATTCAACCATATCCATCAATCTCTCCCTTGCATCCATTTCCATCTCCATATTGCATCTTTCATCATATTGCATCCATCATCTTGCAGGTATCAATCAAGCCATCATTGCATATCATTCGAGGTATATTAAGGATTTGGGTTAAGGTAATGCATGTATTTGTTTCATCATTTTAGCTAATCCAAATTTTTAGTATACACATAGGAAAGACTGGATAGCTAGATTACTAGAAGCAGTGTGGGCATATACAATAACATGGAAAACAACTACAGGTTTCACACCTTATGAACTAGTGTATGGAAAAACAATAGTTCTGCCAATTGAATTTGAATATAAGACACTTAGAACAACTATGGAACTCGACATGGACTTGACAATATCACAGAAAGAGAGGATACATATTCTGAATGGGCTAGATGAAATCAGAATAGAGGCTATCCATCACATAGAGATAATTCAAAAATAGAGGACTAAATGGTATGATCAGTTTATAATGACTAAAGAATTCCATGTGGGTGATTAGGCTTTATTATATGATTCCAAATACAAAGACTATAAGGTAAAGAAACAATCTAGATGATTAGGACCCTATGAAATACAACATGTATTCCCCAATGGAGTAGTCAAATTACAAACCATAGATGCAATCAGATTCTCACTACTAGTTAATGACCACAGATTGAAGCTATACACAAAGCCAACAAAACAAGATGATTTTCTTCTTTCTTTAAAGAATTGCTATGGTCCAAGCCTTAATTCTGATACTGACATGTTACCACCAGATAATAACTCAGCAACAGACACTACTGGTTCTTGCAATGACTCAGTAGATGAGCTACACAACCCACCTCCTGAGAGCATTTAGGCATAATTCCTTATCATTTTTTATGTACACACACAACACATGTGCCACAATCTTCTTGAAGACCACTTCACTATGTAGTAGGGACTTGTAGAAAGAAAAATAAAAGCTGCCATAGTTCACTTCGAGACCTGTTGATGAAGGTACCTATAGCAGGTATCTATCAGAGAATTCAAAATTTGTGCCAAGTTAATTGCATTCCACTAGCATTCATTCTACTTTTCTAGCACATGTAGCCGCCAACCATCATATCACTACATGCAAGCTTTCTCAACTTTTTAACACGTGCCAACCTATCATTCACTCTATCTCCCATAATAATGATTCAACATCCAATCACATTCTTGTTGCGGACACTCTTCACACAGCTTCACATGCACAGTGTTCTGTTCACTTCAAATCACATGTGCACAAAGTAGCTTTCCATAATTAACATAGCTTTCTAATACATTCAATATGTGCTCACACTTAATTTAGCATGATTGTCATTTCAAATCTCATTTCCATATTCTTTAATCATCCCCTTTGTCTCGTACAACGAATTGAAGTGAGGTCACTTTCATGTTTTAGTTGGGGGGGAGGTTCAAAAAATGATTTTTCGCCACCAAATCCATCAATCACAAAATGAAGACATACCATACAAACCCTTTTTACCCTTCCTATTGTCAACTTCCTAAAATTTTGAGTCAATTCAAGTTGGTTCAAGCTTAGTAGTTGAGGTTGCAAGTGAACATAGAGGGTTTAGAAGAGGATTGTTAAATCTGAATTTTAAGTTGAATTAGTAGCATGGGAGGTGATCTTATCAGAAAGGAACCAATAATACATCAGTCAATATTAGAGGATGGGTTAGTCTTGCCAATTTTCACAAGAGCAAGATGGCTAGATTACTTTTTGAAGCTCACAAAGTATAATGAAAGCATGACAAGGAAATTTGTAGCAACATTGCATTAGGATGAAGCCATTGTCAAGGGTTTGAAAGTGGATGCTTCATAAGCTATAATTGCAGAAGTGTCTGGTCTACCCAGGAATGGATATGAATTCTCTATCAGAGAAAATGTTGTAGCTACTAGGAATGAATTCAATGAGGCAGGGGAGAACCTTGACTTATCATCACAAGGTACCAAGAGATTATCACTTGCATGGGTATGGGCTTCTTGTTTTACTTACATTATTAAGTTTATTACTTGTGATGGTAGACAATCCATTCTATATATTGTGTATTTTAAGCTATTGAGTCACCTCTATCACAATAGCTAGTCAATGTACCCAATTTTCTTTATGGTTTGTTAAAAAGAATGGGGTTTGAATACCAATGAAAGTTAAATGATTCAGCTCTATCGCATGATTGTTGGATTACCTTGTTAGTGAAAAGGAGCCTTAGGGTTCAACACCCACATGTGTCCTGGGAAAGATTTTTAATTTGTGGGAACATTAATGACATTCTTGAGGAACTAGCAATACTAGGAAACATAGAATCACTTCCTACATCTTTAAGGGAAACTCCTCTTGTTCCACCTATCGCTTCACCCACCCACATCAAGGGAGAAATAGAGGAACAAAATGTGCAAAACTCACCACATGTAGCAGTTGATCCACCTACAGAAAGAGAGGTACATCAAACCCCATCTTCTAGTAAAACATTAAAAACTAGAAAGAAGAGAGGTGGTTCTTCCTCTGCACCTTCAAAGGTTCAAAAAAAGAAACCCACACAACTAAGGAATTGTGGAAAGATACTCAAGAATTTTCTAAATAAGAGGAGGAATGGAAAAGAGAAGAAGAAATAATGATCTCAGAGCATACTAAGGCAATGGAGAGAAAAAATATTAAATTGAGAAGGTTAGCAGTTAGGGTGGAAGAGGTAGCAGATAAAGTGATGTAGAGGGACTTTGAATGGGGAAAGATAGATGAACTAGACAAGGTTCTACTTCACCTACAAGCCCAAAAACAAAGACCTTTATGCAAAAGTGGGAACAGCAGAAGGAAACTCTAGTATGATCATGGAAAGGTTGTATTGGGGTACCAAATGACTCATCCCACCCATTGGTTAAGGCAGATCACTCCCAGAACATACATTTGCTTCACAAATCCTCTAAATGGCTTGTCTCCCTAGAAAAAGAGAACAGTCCTCTTATCTTTTTGCACAGACCTTCAAATGTCAACCTAAGACATGCATTGGATACCCATTATGCCTCCCCACAGCATACTCTAAGATGGGTATAGGTTACTTTGGAAAATGTGCTCTAAAAACGGACTGGTAATTCTGCTACAAGGGTTCAAACTCAGAAATGTCACTGTGAAATGCCATGAACAGTCATCCATAACTTCCACACAACACAAAATGAGGTTGATCGCTTCAGTTAGATTGTAGATAGCATAGTTATAGATATTTTCCCCACATTACATAAAGATCTAACGGTGGAAACAAAAGTTATGGCATTTTTCCCAAAACAGGTTACCCTAAATCAGGGTTTTGACAGTTTTACTAAAAATGCAATATCTTGTGCAAAACGAAACCAAAATACATGCAACCAAAAGGAAATGGAGGGTGATTGATAGGACTATCACTTACAACCAATTTGGCACCAGTCCTTGTCTGTACAGGTCCGTACAACTATAGGAAACAGTCAATTTCTGTTGAAATACATGAAAACAGTGTTTTCTCTATTGATCAAAACCTACTAATCAAGCACCCACACCTTATTTGGATGTTACAAGGTCTTAATAAAGGCATTCCTCATTTGTCTCTTCAGTTTCCACTTCCTTCCAACAAATTGGAACAAGGTGACCCTTCACCTTCCTCATTTTACATTTTTGAAAGATACATTTTTAGGGATTTTCCATTTTGTATGACAACTTGTCATAAGACTTAAACATTAGACCCCTCCTAGGATCTTAACACATGAAAGATGACTTGATGGACCTCAATACAATATTAAATCATTACAAATTTAACCAAAAATTAAAGATTTGTCTAGGACAACTTTGATTTGCCAAGGTGCTCCTGCACCATACTCCTCAGCATGAAGAAAACTCTTGTCCCAAGAGTTGTGTGGTCTACTTCAAATGACTTTTACCTCTTTATGTCTTCAACCCTGACTTGATGCCTCCTCTACTTCCTCTTTACCTTCTAACTGTGACTCCTATTAATGGAGTTTGACTGGCTGCCTCCAAGGTGCATCTCTATCATCAGAAGTCCACTCCTTCCTGCTACAACAACACTCCTATCCCTCACCTGGGAGTCCTCTCTTGCCTCTCTCCCCAAGACTGTTGGCGACAACCAATGGATCATCTCCTCTAGCCCTCTTGACAGACCTTCCTATCTGCCTACAACAGTGAGTGAACTTGCACCTGCAACCATAAAACTTCTCAACAAGAATCAGATAGCAAAAATGAATGCTCATTTTGAACTCCTGGTGTAGATTGCCTCCTTTGGTGCTCTATCTACACACTCAAAATCTTCTAAGCTCTGATACCAAAATGATGTAGAGGGACTTTGAATGGGGAAAGATAGACGAACTAGACAAGGTTCTACTTCACCTACAAGCCCAAAAACGAAGACCTTTATGCAAAAGTGGGAACAGCAGAAGAAAACTCTAGTATGATCATGGAAAGGTTGTATTGGGGTACCAAATGACTCATCCCACCCATTGGTTAAGGCAGATCACTCCCGGAACATACACTTGCTTCACAAATCCTCTAAATGGCTTGTCTCCCTAGAAAAAGAGAACAATCCTCTTATCTTTTTGCACAGACCTTCAAATGTCAACCTAAGACATGCATTGGATACCCATTATGCCTCCCCATAGCATACTCTAAGATGGGTATAGGTTACTTTGGAAAATGTGCTCTAAAAACAGACTGGTAATTCTGCTACAAGGGTTCAAACTCATAAATGTCACTGTGAAATGCCACGAACAGTCATCCATAACTTCCACACAACACAAAATGAGGTCGATCGCTTCAGTCAAATTGTAGATAACATAGTTAGAGACATTTTCCCCAAGTTACATAAAGATCTAACAGTGGAAACAAAAGTTATGGCATTTTTCCCAAAACAGGTTACCCTAAATCGAGGTTTTGATAGTTTTACTAAAAATGCAATATCTTGTGCAAAACAAAACCAAAATACATGCAACCAAAAGGAAATGGAGGGTGATTGATAGGACTATCACTTACAACCAATTTGGCACTAGTACTTGTCCGTACAGGTCCGTACAACTACAGGAAACAGTCAATTTCTATTGAAATACATGAAAACAATGTTTTCTCTATTGATCAAAACCTACTAATCAACCACCCACACCTTATTTGGATGTTACAAGGCCTTAATAAAGGCATTCCTCATTTGTCTCTTCCGTTTCCACTTCCTTCGGACGAATTGGAATAAGGTGACCCTTCACCTTCCTCATTTTACATTTTTGAAAGATACATTTTTAGGGATTTTCCATTTTGTATGACAACTTGTCATAAGACTTAAACATTAGACCCCTCCTAGGATCTTAACACATGAAAGATGACTTGATGGACCTCAATACAATATTAAATCATTACAAATTTAACCAAAAATTAAAGATTTGTCTAGGACAACTTTGATTTGCCAAGGTGCTCCTGCACCATAAAGCCACCCAAATTGTTAAATGTAGACCTCTAGCTAGAACTTATGCTTTGTTTTTACAAGAAAAGTTTTTAAGTTATCAATTCAGTAAGTTGATTAGTAACAAATCAGTTGCTATGAGTG
Source organism: Cunninghamia lanceolata (assembly GCA_027924645.1). NCBI lineage: Eukaryota > Viridiplantae > Streptophyta > Pinopsida > Cupressales > Cupressaceae > Cunninghamia > Cunninghamia lanceolata. The sequence continues at coordinate 20,157,368 of BSBN01001281.1, forward strand.
GACAATTTACTTTTCTAAAAGCTTTTGCTAATGCCACACCAGAGGAACATGATCAGTTATGTGAGTTCTATTTTAATAATTATGTCGTGCCTGAAGACACATAATGGAACACATTAATTTTTGTTGTAGATTTACAATTAAGGGCACTAGCATCCTATTTCAGGAATGAGAAGTCTAGGGGTGAAATTATGCAAGCATACATGGAGAGAGAAAAATTAATTGCTCTTCCAATAAGGAAGTAATCTGGAACCCTTGAAATGATCATTAAAGAATGGAAACAACTTTTGGAGCATAAAGGTGTATGTAGAAAAATTATGAACTTGAGATTGCAAGATTATGAAAGAATGCAACATTTGACTATTGGACTCATCCATCATTCCTACCAGTTTGTGAAAGAAATATGGGACAACTTAACCCTTGAATTGTAGAGAAAAGAACCCCACTCCATTTATAATTTGAAGGCCATGTTTGAAAAAGAACGAAGATAAATGGATATTTCTAGAGGTCAAGGACTTGAATCAGTACCACTTACATTCCATGGACACCAATGCTCCTGTACTTAGTACCACACTGGACAAGGAAGAAGAATGAGGAGTGTGAGAAAGTAGAGGTTACTAGAATGAATAGACTAACATGTCACAATGTATTTTATTTTAAACAAGTTGAAGGAGTGGATGCTGTCACAGACTTCAGTAAAATCACTTTGCACTACAACCTTTATCCCTAGTTAATCTGCTTCAGGGATAGAAAATGTGTAGTTGGGGGGATGATGAGTCCAATTATTAGCTATTTTTCTTACGTTCTTATGCAAGTTCATAGACATTCTCAAACATTTATCTTATACATTTTCCAACACTATGCTATCTTTTACGCTCATTATGCAACCCCGAAGCTGATTTAAAGTATATGGAAATATGGTTATGATATGATGGATATTGCATGATTATGTGTGGGAATGTATGAATTGTAAAGGATATCTATGATTAGTTATGGTTGTTAGTATTGTGTGCATGTTTTGTGAACTAACTCTTTACAGCTGGAGGAGATAGACTATAGCCCATAGCAACTGCAAGGTACAGCTCGCAGCCAAAGGAGTTCCTAGATAGTAGAGTAGGAGAGGTTCCAGAATAAAATGAGCACAACAACTACAACATAGAGGAACTTACCAAAAATGATTGTACATCATGATGACAATAAATAAAGGTGATTGAAGGAGAAGAACTATGTTGCAGTCAGGAATCTAACATGACTAATTCAACTAGTCCATGTTCCAGTTTTGTTACAACAAGAGTCTCAATTTCATTTGGACTCTTCTTTCTTTTCAGTTATTGATTGCTTGGTATTTATCACACTCTAATATATAGGGAGTGGTGATTTTATGATTTTAGTTGAGAGACCTTATTTTAAGAAACTTCCCCCGTGCCTATATTTATCACTCGATGGTTGAAGTAGAGTTAGTTGGAAAGGTGTAATTTGTTCAAGTCACGGATATAGTTATTAGATCTTTTGGTTGCTTTTACAAAGACAATGTTTATTGTTCAATGATGAATTCATGAATAAGATATTTCAGCAGAATCTTATGTGATATTGTGAAGATTGTACAATGAATGATTTTGATTATTATGATTGTGTCAATCTAAGAAGCTAGATTTGAGTTAGATTGGTGGAGACACTCACTTGAGAAAGGGTCAGTCAAGGTAACTATCCCTCACTTCATTTCCTATATGATTACTTCTCTTGTAATAGTTATTTTATAAATGTATTAGGTTCTTTGAGATATTCTAGTTTGCTTCAACTTGTTGTACTCCAAAATGTAGAGTGTAGGTCTAGATTATCAGTATCAAGTTAAACCTTAGCAATCATTTCTTGATAATAATTAGTTGTAGTCTTATCTTTTATGTACCCGTAACAATAGTGCTAGCATTACTTTCTTTACCGTTATGCAATTTTGAGATTTCCTAGTGAGTATAACACTATACTAGGATGAGTTATGTAGTCTTAAATCTTTAAAAGCACATACAGTGCCAGTACCATCACAAGCTTACTAGCCCTAGTTGATAATTCAATGAAGGTCTTTCTAAGGTTCAAGTGGACTATTCAGTTGGGTTTTTCCTCTGAGTTGTGTGATTGTCACCAAGTTTACTAGACATAGTAAGGACACTACACTCTTGTAGGAGTGTTTAATTTTTTATTCTCTCACAACTTGACCAATTGCCATCATTCACCCAAAAAATCTTCGTTCTCACAAAAATTTCTATGAAATACCCTTTAGCACAAGATTAGATTTGATATTCCCTCTGAGTCTTCAAATTATTTCTTTCTAATAAAACTAATTCCTCCAAAGACAGATAGAAGCCAAGACTCTACAAATCAAACTACATCCTTAGAAACTAGAGGCACTCTTCTTGAACTCATCCAAATTGAGATTAAAAACTAGAGATACTTCTAAATTAGGCATGCATGTTGTATATTTTCTACCTAAAAGATCATTCTTCTTACCAACTACAATAATTGCAACATGACTTTTTTTAATCACAAATCGTTGAATTAGATCCATATCCAACAAGAGTATCTCTAAATGACCAAGAGGTAGATTGCCCCACTACCTACCAAGAACCATTACAAAGTGGTGATCCCAAAATAGTGTGTCCCACTTTCTGGCCTAAGTGGGATACACAATATCAACAATTTTCATAATTTTTCAATTTGTATCATTTGTAGGGAATTGGTGCAGGAGCACCTACCTGACAGCTGGCCTTCATGAGGCAGTTAGTAGTTTAGGTCTGGTTTATGTTTCCAAGAAGGTCTGTTAGACCAAATGCATGTAATAATGTCACACTGATCATGATAAGATCATGCTGACCGGGCTTTTGCTATTTTTAGTTAGTTGGTTATAACAGCTGTCATGATGTATGTTCAGTTGGATCTCCCAGCCGCTTGGAGAGTTCCCAGCCGCTTGGAGTCGGGTCGGTAGTACTCGTAGGATAATCTTTATAAGCATGAGGATCGTTTGATATGGGAGAGACAGAGAGATATCATCGATTGATAGTATTGTATTGCGCAGAGGAGGTTGAGTGTTCTGTGTGAGGAACATCATATTGTATTGCATCTTTGAATCAATAAAGATCCTGTTTCGTTTTCTGTTTGATCTCCTTCCTGTAATCGATTGCTGGTTTGGGTGGTTTCATGGATTTGCTGATCCATTCCACCGGTTGATCCCTCTGATCGGTGGAATGGTAATGTACAGTAGGTTAGATTGTAGTTTGTGTTTTGTCTGCATGCAGGTGTGCAGGATCGCGACTGAAAGATGTTGAGAAGCCTAGCATCCTCATGTGCTAGGTCAAGTTGATAAGATAGAGTGTGGAAGATCACCCTGAGTTGGATCGGGTCATCCCTGGAGGATCGGCAAAGTGAGATTTCGCTAAGTGAAGAAGTTCACCAAAACGGCATCATCAGGATATTTCTGCAAATATCCTGCAGACAGTTCGGACATCGTCATCCGGATAAGTGAAGGAGAGCATGATGCTTTCGAGTGCATGAAGTGTGAGTTCGTCGGGGTGATCATCATCAGGAGTTGCCGAGGAGGAGTGCATCGGCATTAGGAAGAAGATCAGGTCATGAAACTGTTGGAGTTTGCATGTTGCGAGTGCATCAGGATGTTTTAAGTCGGACATATACTAAGTGTATGTATCGGCATCAGGATCATCTATCGGGAGTGCCAAACATCCGCGTATCGCGAGTAGATGCGGGAGTAAAAGTTCGTGTTTTTTTGACTAAGTGTTGAAGAGGTCATCAGGATATTGGGTGACGTCATCGTCATCAGGATATTGAGATATCCCCTGTGCGAGTTTATCCTGCCGTCGTTAAGTGCTAAGGTATGGGCGGAAGTCTGTGGCAGAAGGTTGTGTTAACATCATCAGGAGGTTTCGAGAGAGCCGGATAAAGTAGATCATGATGTTGTTGTTTGTATCGTCGGCTAGCGGAGCATCGAAGGGAAGGTGCTGAAGGCGATCGTCATCAGGATATTCGGGGCAACCAGATATTGGTTATCCTGCTGACGAAGAGAGTGTTGAAGGTCATGATGATGACGATAGTGTTTGGAGCCCGATGAACAGTGCAACCGGAGGATGTTTGCGCCCGCTGAATATCATGATGATGATAGGCGACTGGCGGAGGAGGTGAACAGTAGTCGGCAGGAGGATGATTGTGATCGTCCGAAATATGATGATGCTGACTGTGTAACGCGAAACATGATGATGCTGTTGGTGGTTTTAGGAAATATGATGATGATGGCGAAGATGATGATGATGAGGTTGGTTTGCAGACATTCATGCTATATGCGAAGGTTATAGTGTGGATGCCTCTGCATCAGGAATAAATTGTCAAGAATTTAAGGATGATGTACACCAATGAGTTGTGGAATTTTCTTTGTATGTTCAAGATATAATTTTGGAAATTATTTTAAACAATTATTTCTATCATTTTTATTTTTATTTTTAATCAATTTTTACTTTTTTTTTGTTGAGTGACATTTTGTTAGATTCGGATATTTAATCCTTACATCCCATTGGATATTTCCAAACAATGATATGCCTTCTACAAGAGATTTCAGTTGAGTCAAAAAATAAATACAATATATGTGTGCCCAAAAAAGATTACAATTTACATATGAACCCCAGATTATATAGAGAAGGGGTGAGTTGAGAAGGTAGTTTTGGACTCTAACCACCCTACATGTACATATGACATGTGTGATAAAGGTGTCTTATGTACATGAGTTAGGTGTCACCAAAAAGGTGAACATGTGTCTCATCCATATGAGATGAAACAAAAAGATAAAACTCCCTAAGTGTGGACTAAGCAAGTGTGAATAGGACTCTCCTAGATAGGCTAAAATCTAACTAGTTGTCTAATGTCCTTATTTACAATAACACCCCCCTTAAGTACAACTTAGGGAGAATAGACAAATAAACATGGGTCCCATCTATGAGGACATATTAGGTACCCATGTACAAACATTTTTCTCACAAATGGACTAAAGCAGAAAACCTAGTGGGAAATAAAACTCCTCTCCAAAAGAGAAAAGATGCATGAGAATTTACATGTGAAGAAGAAAGAAATACGACTTAATATGACCCCCGAAGGACTAATTCCCACACAAAAGTACAATAAATTTTCCCCTCCATAGAAAAGGGAAAGAGAGAAGGTCTAGGTGACCCCCCCCCCCCAAAGTGAGAAGGAAAGAACACCATACAAGGAAATGCTCCCTCCAAAAACTAAGATGAGAAGAAAAACTATACATCCTCCCCTCAAATTGCCTCCTATAGTGCTAGTAGATGCTTGATATTGGATGCTAAATATGATCCATGATCTTTGAACAACATTTCTTACCTTGGGAAGAGATAGAACCATAGATGTGTGTAAGATACATTCTCATTCTAAATAGGAAAATGGAAGAAGAAGGATGAACGTCTCTGAATTTTGTAAATGCTCAAAAGAAAATGATGAAGGTCAAGATGATGTCTTTGAAGGCTTCTAAAATATCTCCAAGAAAATGCCAAATTGTGACAAATGTGGCTATGATGAACTGGGCACTATAAAAGGTTCAGGTATAGTAACCCTGGATATATGGTTCTCACCATAAGAAAGACAACTAGACTGACGAGAATTTCGTACTATTGTAGAGTATGTCATGATGATTGAATCATACATGTGGACTCATGAATATATAAAGAATATATCACTATAGAATCAAATGTTGGTGAAGAAAGAATAAGAGGGTCTGAATGTGCCCTCATGACACCCGAGGATGATGATGGTGTGGCAACTCCATTGAAGTTATCATCAAATAGAAGACTAACATCCTCAAGTGTGTCTTCCAAATCTAAAATGCAGGACTCTACAAACAAGGATGATATGTCTAGTAGAAATGTGTCCCAATGAGGTGGATTTGGAAAACTTATATCAATATCCTACTACAAACAATCACTAGAAGCCATAGATGTATCAAGATTAGATTTAGATGTAGCAACATGTGGTGAAATAAGAGATGATATGTCAATGCAAGTCATCAAACTCTATTGGTCATCCCAAATGATGTTTTTATCTCACAAGATGTTTGAGTGAGACCATATGATGATTTTACATGTGCTAGATTAGAATGATCAAACAAAGAAATATTATGATCTAGAAGAAGTTTCTTCATTTTATCAATTTGTCCTCAAATACAATCATCTTCAGTCCCTTTTCTTTCCACAAGAAACACATTTTATTTTCCATTTATTAGGAGTATTAGAAATAATACTGAAATGGAAACAATTTAGTGTGAGAGACATTATCTCAAAACTTTACAATTCCTTGATTATCCCCCTTGATTCAATAAATGAACCCTCCAAGAAATTTATAGCGATTTGACACTTATATGTAGTACATTTACAATTTCCACCAAGTTATTTTGATGAAATATGATTACAAATACTCAAAATAGAGGCATATGTTGAAAGTTCAACTATAAAAAACTATCAAGAAAAATTATAAACACCATTGAATGATTCTTAAAAAATTAAGATATTTAAAAAACATAGGACCCAAAAAAGATGTCATATATGAGTCCTCTAAAGTTCCAAAAAAAGGAATTGTGCTAGGTTACCCTTGAGAATATGTGATTTTAGAAAATTATATACATCAAATTTACAAATGGATCACACCATGATGTAGAGTATAAAAAATTACCATAAATGAAAAAAAAATTCTTGGAAACAAGTTTATGTATGGCCTAGAATAAGGTTCTTGAAGTTGAGCAAAATTTTTAGACTAGCCAATGGTGAGGGGTCAAGAAACTTGGGAGAAATTGGATGATGTTATTCTGACATCATTATGATGTTAGAAACTTGAATATATTTAGCAAAATGGAATATTCATCAATTGGCAATAGAATATGCTCTGGGAAACACAATCTAGTTCACTTGATAAAATCTTTGCATATGCTCTTAGAATAGTACCTATGTACCTTTCCTACATAGGCATATGATGTATAGTCCTACACAGTCATATAAGGATGGCATAGAGTACCCTATAATTTGGAGAAATTGTACAATCACATACCCAAAAGCAATTTTTTAAAATAAAAAAATCTAGAAAATAAATAGAGAATTTCACCTCACACTTGCCATAGAATATTTTAAAATCATAGAGAATATTCTTTGCATGATTAACAATGGTGAAAAATAAATAGTATATCCATACGATGGTATAGAATTCTATACAACCTTCAATGGAGCTTTGTCAAAAACTATAAAAAATTAGCTTAGAAATACCACTTGTTGTTTATATCAAAATTTTATCTCTTAAGCCTTCTGAGCATAATGGCAAGGTCTATTTGGCTCCAGGATGCACCATATGAATGTGCTTGGCCAAAGCACCCTTAATATAAGAAGGTTCTTGTAGATTTAGAACTCTAATACCATGTTGGAGTTCAATATTTAATCCTCACAACCCATTAGATCCTACAAAATAATGATATTCCTTCTACAAGAGATTTCAATAGAGCCAAAAAAGCAATAATATTCATAAAATATATGTGTTCCCAAAAAGATTACAATTAACATATAAACCCTTGATTATATAGAGAAGGGGTGAGATGAGAAGGTAGTTGTGAATTCTAACCACCTTTCATGCACATAGGACATGCGTGATAAAGGTGTCATATGTACATGATCTAGGTGTCACCAAAAAGGTGAACATGTGTTTCATCCATATGCGGTGAGACAAAAACGTAAAAGTCCCTACATGTGGACATAAGAAGTGGGAATAGGACTCACCTAGATAGGATAAATGCTAACTATTTGTCTAATGTCCTTATTTACACTAAAAAATTATTCTATAACATGTAAATTTCACTACAAATTAAAAATTTCCATGATTTATTAAAATACAGATCATTAACTATAAGGTCTAGTGCATGGGTGTTTTTTGGTAATTTTTATTAATTATTAATTTTTGAATTGATACTAACAAAAATTTTAGACCTATATCATTCCATAACACATTTCTCTTAGAATATATATCAAAATTAAAAAACATTCAATGAAACAAGGACACCTATGTGGAGTGCAGTGCATTGTTTAGATTTTTCTAACAATATTTGTTATTTTTTCTAGCTTATTGAATAGAGATCATTACTCTTTTGTAATGGACCTACATTCATTATAAAATTAAAAATAAATATAATATTAAAGAAAACATCATGTTGAGTTATTGCTCATATGGACCAGTAAGGACTCAAACCTAGGACATTCCACTTGTTGTTGGAGTTCTCTACCAACTGAGCTACTAGCTCATTGTGGCTAGTCAATCATTACTTTAGGTTTGGCTTACTCCCAACACCCCACCTTAAGAACAAAACAAGTTCTTGGGGCTCCTAGCCTAGCTCTGAAAATAATTGTTGAGTTGCTGCTCATATGGACTAGCTATGTCTTGAACCTAGGACCCTCCAGTTTCTATTGGAGTGCTCTACCAACAAAGCTACTCACCCCTTGTGGCCAGTCCATCGTTGGTCTAGGTGTGGCTTATTTCCAACACTCCACCTTAAGCCAAAATGCATGTGCTTAGGGCTCCTATCCTAGCTCTGATACCAATTGTTGAGTTGTTGCTCATATGGACCAGCTAGGACTTGAACCTAGGACCTTCATTTTGTTACTGGAGTGCTTTACCAACTATGTTAATGGCCCCTTGTGGCAGCCCATTGTTAGTCTAGGTGTGACTTACTTCCAACGCATAATACATATTATAATTTATATAAAGATAATACCAAAGGCTACATACTTACAAAATGACATTTCCAAATGACTTCATTTAATCCATTAAAAGGTGAAGCAAAATTGTTTTTTTGGTAGCATTTTGATAGCTGTTGAGGAGACTTTATCATGAGTTGTATTTAAGCCTAGGTGGGTTTTGATCTAAGGAGGTTTGATCTAACCCATCAATCAAACCCCCTTAGATGGAACCCCTCTATGGCTAAATCATTAATTTTTATAAAAAAAAAGTGATTTCAAGAAAAAATTACGATGTGCCACAAGCGGGACATACATTTGTGAGATTAGCCAAAGACTATAGATTGAGCCAAAAAACCAAAAACCAAAAAAAATAGAGGTCAATATCAAATAAAACTTAATAAATCCAAAAAATAATTGACTGATAACTAATTTATTATTCTTGATTAGTTGATTATTGCATTAATTATAAAACCTTTCTAAAATATTTGAATTTTTTTTTTTCAGAATAGTGCATGGGATTCTTTGAGTAGTTATGGATTATTATAGTAGATCTCTAGTTAAGTGAAGTTTCTTGAGTATTTTTATTCCATCAAGATAAAATTGTTGCTAGATTAATGGGATTTTAGATGTAGTATTAGTTCTCTATTTTAGATTTACAAGAATATTTTCATGTTTCTTCAAAGTTTGACTTTGTCCCCTAATGAACCAAGGCACAGATCCTCTTTGGTGAAATGATCAAATTATATTAAACTATTTTCTTGAAATATTACTTTGGTAGGCTAATGTAGTTTAGGTTCTACTAGTCTGTATGATTTAATAAAGTGAACTTTCATCAAATCTTTTGAGAGTTCATATCTAATATGTCTTTAGAGAGTTATGCATGTTCAATTTCTATGTTGGACATGAAGTAAGGAAAGCATAAGGGGATTAATATTAGGGCATATAAATTTGTTTTACATCTATAGTTATATGTGTACCCTATTGTTAATTTGGTATGAAATATATCTTTAGGTCTGTAAGACTAGTAAGCCAGCATAAGTGGTATTTAGTGACAAATATTTAGGATATTCTTACACCAAGGGTTTGGTTAAGTTGTGTGACATAGTATTTTCCTTCATTTTTTTTAATTATCCTCTCAATATCTCTAAGAACACTCTCATTTGTCTTGTAGAGATAAAATTATAGAAGAGTTTCTTTCTATTTTCACTTGGCTCACAATTTCCTAAAATCTCATCAGGAATCTTGCCTTGTTATTATAAACTGACACAAGTCCCTAGGTTTAGGTATCAAGTTTATTTTCTAGGGTTGTAAGATTCAATTTGAGTCATAAACAAGGTCATAAAAAGATACAATAATGTAATTTTGCAAGTATCATAAGAAAATATCATGAAGGAGGTACCCCCCTAAATTGGGAAAACATGACATGAATCATAAAAATATATATGTACAAGAAATATGAAGAAACAAGATATAATATAAAATATAGAATTAGAATGAAAATATCAAATAACAAGCCATAATATCACATATGATATAAGACAATGGAAGACATGATGAAGGAGGAACACAACAAACATGGGTTATTCAGAAAGGACAACATAAAAACACAAAGCAAAAGAAACTATGACTTTCATTTACATGATGAAAATGGTTTCTTATAACTCCATTCTTAATCTCATAGAAGAAAATACACAAACAAGGCAAGGAAAAAGGGAGATGAAACACACAACACATGTTAATAATTGCTTGTGTCCACATGCACCACTAAAGATGTATTTGTATCATCTACATTCTATCTAAGAACATGAAAATAAGATAACATGAAAGAAGATATAAATAACTATAGGTAAAGTTCAATGCCCAATGTCTCAACCAATAATAATCTTCCTACAAAAGGTCATCCTTATCCTAACCATGAAACAAAATGTCTTCTTCTTCTACCTCACTATCCTTAAGTAGATGTCTCTCTTCATCCTGCAAAGTAAGAATCCAAATGGAAATGTTTGAAAGAGGTTCAATTTTAGATTATTCTTTTCTTTTTCATTGATATTTCTTCTTTAAGGTGGTTCTATATGTAGATTTTGAACTTGCTTAACATTGGAACCTTACTTTGTTACCCAATTTTGAGGACCCTTTAAAGATGAAGCCAATATAGATATTTTATTCATAATTTCTTTATTCTCTTCTTCTTTTCTTGGTGCATCTGTAGTTGGTTTCTTATGCATGTATTTATGTATGCATGTATGCATATGTATACATACACATGTAAATGTATACATATACATAATATCTATACATGTGTATTATATGTATATGTACATATATGTATACATACATGTATATTTATACATATATGTATGTATTTATATACATGTGTACACACACACATTAATACATGCATACATATACATACATAGATACATATATATGTATGTATATGTATATGTGTATATATGTATATAGATATATACGTACATACATATGTATGTATATCTATATACACACATATATATATTTTATTGGTAAGTGCTGTCAAGGGGGCAGCTCCCATATATTCAAAGTTCAAATAGGTTGGGCAAAGATAGTGCCCAAGAAAGTGCATCAGAACCTTAAAGGGGTGCATTATAGTCATTAATACAAATTTTAGAGTGTGATTGTAGATTCATCTTATGGATTAATGTATCTTTTTTGGGTATTTCTTTCTTTTTCTTTTGCACCACTTTTCATTCTGAGGAAGGCAAAGAAGACTGATCATCTTACATGCATTCCCTCTCTTAATGTATTGAGCTATTGCCAAAATCCAATAGGGCCTCCATTTGTGATTTCTCACTTTGTACAAGGGATAATGTCTCTTCCATAACTGAAGAAGATTCCTTTGGTTTTAGTTTTGGCTCTGTGGGTAGTTCAATTTTCCTTTTGTCAACTTGATCAGGTGAGGAGTGTTGGTATGTGGTGACTAATCATGCAAGTACTATACACTAGTTATGTATCCTCACTGGGGATCAAGGATGGACCGGTCCCCAAGAGGGGATTCAGGGGCGACAGTCCCCGAGAAGCGGGGGTTCAAAGTCAGTTGTTAATTTTTGTTAACCGACAAAAGAAAAATGAGATTGCAAAACCATAATTCTAGAAGCTCCCAAAAATCTTGTTATAAGCAGCTAGGATGTATGTTATAGCCATATTTTTTCGTGAGATTATAATTTATTTTATACTAGATAATAAAATCATTCGATGGCCAAGTTTCTATGGATGTAGCCCATATTAGGTGAACCACATTAAATTTCTATGTTGATCTCTTTTGTGTTATTCCTCATTGTTATATTTTAGTTATTTAATCTACATATAATTGTTAGTGTTTATTACTTTGATCTTCCTAAACCCTAACAAGGAGGAGATGGAGGATTCTCCAAAGGTCCTTCTATAATGTAATGTTGTAGAAGGGAATCTTTCCACCAAGTATCATGATCGCCTAACTTATGTTTGGAGTTGAGGCACTCAGCAATGATGTGTCTTGTTGCATAACATCGACGACATCGAAAGGGAAAACCTTCATAGTCTAAAGTCTGAGACCAATTGCACTTAGTAATTTTAAAAGTAATGTCTCTAGGAAGAGCCATTGAAGTATCAAGATCAATAGAGATGCATGTGAAATTAGTATGGGTGAAATGTGAAGTATCGTGATCAATCACCAAAAAGTTTCCAACATAATTGCCAATAGTCTCAAAAAATGAATCAAACCAAAATTGGACTGAGAGGTTTGGAAGACGAATCCACATAGATTTAATCTTGAAAGGTTTAGTGATAGGGTTAAAGTTTGGATGCCATGGTTTAAGCATAAGTGCATTTTGGCCCCAAATTTAGTGTTTTCCATAGAGTATAGCATCACGATCCCACACATAGTTAAAAACAAAAATAAAGAAGCTATGGGCACAAGGGTAGATTTCAATGTGACCTAGAGTGGCTGCTAGGCATGAATGATCCATTTGTGAAGTTTTGGGAGAGCAGGCCATAAACTATTGAATTTGTTGATTAAACCATGTGTGGCAAAACATTCTTCACTTTCAATGACTTCATTTTTAATTCCCTCCTCAAACTCTAAGATAGGGGTTTTGAAATCACTGTTATTTTCCCCTCATGCAATGAATCTAAGGTAGTCCATGGAGAGGGGATTTGAGTAGCCTAAATAGATGTAGTCACATCATATTTATAGCCTAGAGGTCTTGGACTGGGGCACAAATCATGAGTAGGAAATGGTAATTCACAATGTGTTGTGGATCTGATGGAGTGATAAGGATTGTCAGGACTATCTAAAACCAGAATCATAGCCTCTGGTGATGGACTCAAAATTTATAAGCATCTGAGTATCGGGTTTCAATTAGTCAATACAGTCAGAAGAAGAACAGGCCGACCTAGTATTTAATCTTGGTCCGGATGAAGAAAAAGTGTTGGTCAAGTAATTTGTGATAATCAATGATATTGGCTGACATGACTAATGATCAAGGAACAAAAGTTTTTGGTCCGCATTAATACTTGTGCATAGATTCAGCCGACAGAGCAGAGTGTTTAATAAATGTTTCAAGTTTTGTTGAAGCTGACTGTAGTTGATTGAATATCTTGATGCAGATATATATAGCCAATGGATTTGAGTGTTTTGAAGTGTGGCATGATGGAATAAGTGTGAAAATGTAGAAAGAAGTATGAAGGTGAAGATCTAAGCTTAGATTATGGCAGAACAGTAAACATGGTAGAGTAAGGATGAAGTGTGTAAGATTAATATTCTGTACTTAACCAGAACTAAATTCTTGCATTGACAGATGTTGTTCATCAGTTCAAACATTCTGTAATATTCTTGTAATCATTCCTATAGGTAGTGAGTCTCTTTAAGTAGTGAGCTCTGGGCAATGAGCCTGAAGGCATGTGCCTTCCCCATTTGTAATACTTTTAATAGGGTATTAATTCTTGTGGACTAACCTCCACTGGGGTTTTCCCTTAACCGGGTTTCCATGTTAAAAATCTTGGTGTCAATTGTGTGATTTGTGTTTCTACTCTTGTATTATTATTTCATGCTTTCATGGTTATAATAATGATCTATAAATAAGTGATAGAGAAGAAATAATTGTAGCAAGTGTTAAATGATGCAGAGCGAAACGCAATGGAAGCTAACTAACAGGAAGGAGCTGCCAACAATACAAACAGCATGATAAAAATGTCTATCGGCTCAGCATCATCATCATATTTCCTAACAACACCAACAGCATCATCATATTTCAACAGCATCATCATATTTCGGATGATCACAATTATCCTCCTGCCGACTACTGTTCACCTCCTCCGCCTGTCGCCTATCATCATCATCATGATAATCAACGGGCGCAAACATCCTCCGGTTGCATTGTTCATCGGGTGCCCAACACTAGCGTCATCATCATGATATTCAACACCACCTTCGTCAGCAGGATATCCAAATATCCGGTTGCTCCCGATATCCTGATGACGACAACTTAACACCTTTCCTTCGATGCCCCGCTACCCGACGATACAAGCAACAGCATCATGTTCTAATTTATCCGGTTGTCTTGGAACCTCCTGATGATGCTTAACAACTTTCTGCCTACGCCGATACACCTCCTGATGATGTTTCACGATTTTCTGCCGAGAGCCTTCGCCGATACCTAAACCCTTAGCGACGACAGGATCAATGTGTATAGGGGGATATCTTAATATCCTGATGACGATGACGTCATATCCAGATGACGATGACGTCACACATCATACTGATGAACTCTTCAATACTTAGACAAAAACTAAACTTTCACACCCGCATCAGCTAGCGATACGCGGATGATGAACTTCTCCGAGAGATGATCCTGACTGCGATATATACACTGAGTATATATCCAACTCAAAACATCATGATGCACTTGCAACTTGCAAACTTCAACAGTTTCACGACCCGATCCGGATGGCGATGCATTCGCAGATGACGATGCGGCTTGCTCCGGCTGGAAACGCACATGCAGACTCCTGTGTATCCGTCCACTGCATGTAAACACTCAGAACTGCATAAGTTCACAAAGACAATGTGACGACCGGGCCGGATCACCTTCAAACCAAAGTCTAACAACTTATCTTTCTATACCTAGCACATGAGGATGCTAGGCTGATTCACAGCATGCTCCTAACAGATCTCTTGAACAATGCAATGCATAAACAGAAAACACAAATGTAACCTAAGCTATGATACAGGACCATTCCACCGATTTGCAGGTTCAACCGGTGGAAGGGTTGAAAGTACCCATCAACTTGCAAATGGAAAGGAAATCAACACAGATACAACTGATACAACCAGATACTGCAAAAGATGAGATCTTATTCAATTGAAATTCAAAAGTCCTGAATACAGATTCACAATGTCTGAACTGCTCTCAACTCAACACAACACCAATACATCTATTCAATCTCAATATCAATATGAACTATCAATATATCTAAACCCTAACAGATCGAAGGTATATATAACAAATCCTTCGAGTACTACCAACTCACTTCCCAGCGGCTGGGAGCTTCCAAGCGGCTGGGAGAGAGGACAGCTCAGATAACCTTATCCCGATCTCTAACTGCCTACACATACTCCTATGCTGATCTAATACATAGCATCGGTCCAATGGACCTTATTACATGAGAAAGTCAAACATACTAAAAATAGGCTATCCTATCATCATACTGATAATTATCCTATATCCTTATCATGTATGTCATCATGCGGACCTATATCCTGATCATGTGCGGGTGCTCCTGCACCATACTCCCCAAAAGAAGAAATCTCAAGTCCACTTGAGATGAGATTATCAAGGTCAGCACCATGTTTCTGTATCTGATCTGCAGTCATCCATACTGCTTCAGAATTCGGCTGTCCCTTCCAAGAGACGAGGTACTCCAAGTACTTTTTGTTCCTGGTCTGTTTGACCACTCTAGTGTCCAAAACCTGTTGTAACTGTGGGGGATCATGTTGAGGAATGTCTTCAGCAACTGTATCCTGGAGGATATCCTGATCTGCATCTGAATTAGCCTTGTATGGAGTTAAATCACATACATTGAAGATAGGAGACAAACCAAGATCAGGTGGGAGTTAGATCTCATAAGCATTTTGTCCATGCTTTTGCAAAATCTGACATGGTCCAACTTTCTTTTGCATGAGCTTAGTATACTTCCCCTTAGGGAGCCTGTCTTTCTTCAAATGAACCCAAACCAAATCTCCAACATCAAATTGAACATCTTTCTTCTTCTTATCAGCATATTCCTTATATTTCAATGTGGTTTGCTGGAGTTGGGTCTTGACCTGATCATGAACTTCTTTGATGGCTTCAGCAAAAGCTTCTCCATCTGCACTAACAGGATCTGCTGTAGGTAGATCTCGCAACTCCAAAATTCCTCTGGGATGCATTCCATAAACTACCTGAAAAGGCGATTTCCCTGTGCTCCTGTTGACAGTATCATTATATGAAAACTCAGCTTGAGACAGAATATTGTCCCACTTCTCTCCATGCTGTTTTGTCAAGCATCTAAGCAGATTCCCCAAGGAACGGTTCACTACCTCAGTCTGACCATCCGTTTGAGGATGATATGCAGAGGAAAAAGACAAATTGGTTCCTAGTTTCCTCCAAAGGGTTCTCCAGAAGTGACCCACAAACTTCACATCTCTGTCTGAAACTATGCTCAAAGGCAACCCATGAATTCTGACAATCTCCCTGAAGAATAAATCTGCAATATATGAGGCATCAACAGTGGTTTTGCATGGCAAGAAATGTGCCATTTTACTGAATCTATCCACTACAACAAAGACACTGTCAAATCCTCTCCTGGTCCTTGGTAAACCCAAAACAAAATCCATACTGATACTTTCCCACTGTCTTGAAGGAATGGGTAAGGGCTGATATAACCCTGCATTAGTTGACCTGCCTTTAGCCTTCTGACAAATTACACAGGTTTCTACAAATTTCCTGACATCTGACTGCAACTTAGGCCAGAAATAATGCCTCCTGACCAGATCAAGAGTCTTGTCTAGACCAAAATGACCTGCCATTGCTCCACAATGTTTCTCCTTGATTATATTTAATCTCATGGAACATCTTGGGATGCACAACTGTCCACCCTTGAACAACAATCCATCTTGGATCAGGAATTCAGAGAACTCAGCATGGTATCTCTCCCCAAAAGAAGTACAGACCTGATATATTTCTCCAAAATCTGCATCAGACTCATACATGGTCTTGAGTGAGTCAATGCCAACACTCTCTAACTGAATCTGATTTACTGTGAGAACTCTCCTGCTCAAAGCATCTGCAACTTTGTTTTTGACCCCTTTCTTATGCTTCAAGGTAAAAGTGAAAGCCTGCAAGGTCTCTACCCACTTCATATGTCTGTGGTTCAGCTTCTCCTGACTGTTGATGAAACTCAAAGCTTGATTATCTGTGAAGACTATGAACTCCTTTGGCATCAGGTAATGCCTCCACTTCTTTAGGGACTGAACTAAAGCATACATTTCCAAATCATATGATGAATACCTTTTCTTAGCATCATTGAGCTTTTCACTGAAAAATGCAATTGGTCTACCCTCTTGGCTGAGTACTGCTCCAAGGGCCATGTGACTGGCATCACACTCTACCTGAAAGATCTTATTGAAATCTGGAAGTGCAAGGACTGGCTGCTGTGCCACCTTCCTCTTCAATGCCTCAAAGGAATCATCTGCTCCTTGAGTCCAAACAAACCTGCACTTCTGTCCTCCTTTGATGGTATCCAGCATGGGTGCACAAATATGACTGAACCCTCTTATAAACTTTCTATAGAAGGTTGCTAACCCATGGAAACTTCTGACTTCATTCATGGTCTGTGGAGTTGGCCAATTCAATATGGCGCTCACCTTCTCCTTATCCATCTGCAGCTTTTCTTGTGAAATGACAAAACCTAAATAGGTGATCTCCTTTTTCATGAACAGACACTTGTCCAAGTTTATCATCAGCTTCTCTTCATATAACCTCTTGAGAACCAGATCTATATGTCTGAGATGTTCTTCTCTGGTGTTACTGAAAATCAGAATGTCATCTAAATACACTATGACAAACTTACCAATGAATTCCTTTAGAACCTCATTCATCAGCCTCATGAAAGTACTAGGGGCATTAGACAAACCAAAAGGCATAACCTTCCATTCATATAACCCTTCATTTGTTTTGAATGCTGTCTTCCACTCATCACCTGGTCTAATCCTTATCTGATGGTATCCACTCTTCAAATCTATTTTGGTAAAGTACTTAGCACTTCCCAAACAATCAAGTAAATCCTCAATTCTGGGGATTGGAAACCTATACCTGATTGTGATCTTGTTGATGGCTCTGGAATCTGTGCAAAGCCTCCAAGTGCCTTCCTTCTTTGGTGCTAGTACAGCTGGTACTGCACATGGACTCAAACTCTTTCCAATCAGACCTGAATTCATCAATTCTTCAATCTGTCTGGCTACTTCAGCATTCTGTTCTGGGGTAAGCTTATAAGCTGCTTTATTTGGGAGTGTAGACCCTGGAATCAAGTCTATGCAATGACTGATATCTCTGACAGGTGGTAGGGATCTTGGCATTCCCTCTGAGATGACACCTTTGTACTTATCCAATAACTCTTGGACAGCTGGGTCTATCAACCTTGGCTTCTTCTCTTTCTTGCCTGCCTGCTGTTGTTCCTTATTCACACTCATACAGGGGATCAGGGCATATGCAACTGCACCTTCTGCGGCTACTTCTTTCATGAACTGTTTGCCTTCCATCAGCATGACCTTCACCTCTTTTCCTTTAGACTTCTCCTCTTTCTCCTTCAGTGGGAATAGTGTTACATCTATACCATCTTTAGTGATTTTATAGGTGTTTTTAACACCATCATGCTGTGCCTTCAGATCATACTGCCATGGTCTACCAAACAAAAGGTTGCAAGCATCCATCTTGGTGATATCAAACAACAACCTATCCTTATATCCACCAATCTGAAATTCTACCCAAGCCTGCTCTTCTACAGTTGTCTGCTGACCTTGAGTAAGCCATGAGACTTTATAGGGAGATGGGTGAGGCAATCTCCCAAGCTTCAGCTTTACCACCATTTCTTCAGACACAAAGTTCTCAGTAGAACCAGAATCAATCAAAACCTTACATGCCTTACCTCCTGCTTTGCAAATGGTTCTGAAAAGAGACTTCCTTTGAGGGGCTTCTTTGTCAGGTACCTTCATGGTAGTTACTGTTCTTCTCATCATCAAAGACTCTCCACTTTCTGGGTATCCATAATTCTTAGGACCATTCACACTCTGGAAATCATTAGAGCTGGTCCTACTTTGATTATCAGGTTCATTGACTAGATTTGTCCTCCTTTCTCCTGCTGAGCTTGTGGCCTTGTCTGGACATCTGCTGGCTATATGGCCTTCTTTGTTACAGTTATAGCATCTGATGGATCCTCTGCCCTGGGATCTTCCTCTGTAAGGTCTTCTACCTCTGAAGTTTCCTTGCTGACTGAAATTCTCTCTCTGATTCTGACCATTGTTGCCCTTGCTATTGTCTTGACTGGACTCTCCTTGATATCCTTGTCCATGTCCTCTGCCTCTGAAAGGACCTCTTCCACCTCTTTGTTGTCTTCCTCTTCCTCTGTTGTTCTGATCTTGTTTTCTCTTCAGCTTTTCTTCCACTTTCAATGCCAACTGAAAGCTTTTCTGCACTGTATCTGGATTATGCAGACTCAAATCTTCCTGAATATTAAACCTCAATCCATTAAGGTATCTGGCTACCTTTTCTTCTTCACTTTCTTTCACCTTTGTCTTCATACAGAGTTTCATGAACTCTTCTGTATATGAGCTGACATCTAGCTCCTTCTGCTTCAGGTTTTGCTTCCTCTTGTGTAACTGGATACTGTAATCCAAAGGAATATAAGCTTCCTTTACCAATTCCATCATCTTCTTCCATGTGGCAACTCTACGTTTTCCCTCCTGTACTCGGTCATCTTGAACAAAGTTCCACCATGTCAAGGCAGCTTCTTTCATCTTTGACTGTGCTATCTTAACTCTCTGCTGTTCTGGTATTTCCTCTGTTACAAAGAAATTGTTCAAACAGTCTATCCACTCCATCACTGAATCAGGGTCCATCTTACCTGTAAACACTGGCAAATCCAGCTTCACATCCATGGTTCTCCTCTCCATGGCCTTGAGGGCGTTCAACAGTGGCCTCTGGTCTGCAGGAACGACCTCCTCGCTCCAATTAGGGATCTCTTCTTCTTCCCTATCATCTTCTCTACCAGAACCTACTCTACTCCTCAACTTTGCTAACTCATCTTTCAACTCCTGATTCTGAGCCTTCACGGCCTTGCTTTCTGAAATCTGTTTCTTCACCAGAACTGCCAACTCAGCGTTGGTCATCCTTGCTGGAACCTCAGATGTTCCTTCTTCATCTGACATCCTGCTTATCCTTTCCAGAAGATCCTGACCTTTGCTCTGATACCACTATGATGCAGAGCGAAACGCAACGGAAGCTAACTAACAGGAAGGAGCTGCCAACAATACAAACAGCATGATAAAAATGTCTATCGGCTCAGCATCATCATATTTCAACAGCATCATCATATTTCGGATGATCGCAATTATCCTCCTGCCGACTACTGTTCACCTCCTCCGCCTGTCGCTAATCAACGGGCGCAAACATCCTCTGGTTGCACTGTTCATCGGGTGCCCAACACTAGCGTCATCATCATGATATTCAACACCACCTTCGTCAGCAGGATATCCAAATATCCGGTTGCTCCCGATATCTTGATGACGACAACTTAACACCTTTCCTTCGATGCCCCGCTACCCGACGATACAAGCAACAGCATCATGATCTAATTTATCCGGTTGTCTTGGAACCTCCTGATGATGATTAACAACTTTCTGCCTATGCCGATACACCTCCTGATGATGTTTCACGATTTTCTGCCGAGAGCCTTCGCCGATACCTAAACCCTTAGCGACGACAGGATCAATGTGCATAGGGGGATATCTCAATATCCTGATGATGATGACGTCATATCCGGATGACGATGACGTCACACATCATCCTGATGAACTCTTCAATACTTAGAAAAAAACTAAACTTTCACACCCGCATCAGCTAGCGATACGCGGATGATGAACTTCTCCGAGAGATGATCCTGACTGCGATATATACACTGAGTATATATCCAACTCAAAACATCATGATGCACTTGCAACTTGCAAACTTCAACAGTTTCACGACCCGATCCGGATGGCGATGCATTCGCAGATGATGATGCGGCTTGCTCCGGCTGGAAACGCACATGCAGACTCCTGTGTATCCGTCCACTGCATGTAAACACTCAGAACCGCATAAGTTCACAAAGACAATGTGACGACCGGGCCGGATCACCTTCAAACCAAAGTCTAACAACTTATCTTTCTATACCTAGCACATGAGGATGCTAGGCTGATTCACAGCATGCTCCTAACAGATCTCTTGAACAATGCAATGCATAAACAGAAAACACAAATGTAACCTAAGCTATGATACAGGACCATTCCACCGATTTGCAGGTTCAACCGGTGGAAGGGTTGAAAGTACCCATCAACTTGCAAACGGAAAGGAAATCAACACAGATACAACTGATACAACCAGATACTGCAAAAGATGAGATCTTATTCAATTGAAATTCAAAAGTCCTGAATACAGATTCACAATGTCTGAACTACTCTCAACTCAACACAACACCAATACATCTATTCAATCTCAATATCAATATGAACTATCAATATATCTAAACCCTAATAGATCGAAGGTATATATAACAAATCCTTCGAGTACTACCAACTCACTTCCCAGCGGCTGGGAGCTTCCAAGCGGCTGGGAGAGAGGACAGCTCAGATAACCTTATCCCGATCTCTAACTGCCTACACATACTCCTATGCTGATCTAATACATAGCATCGGTCCAATGGACCTTATTACATGAGAAAGTCAAACATACTAAAAATAGGCTATCCTGTCATCATACTGATAATTATCCTATATCCTGATCATGTATGTCATCATGCGGACCTATATCCTGATCATGTGCGGGTGCTCCTGCACCATTAAATTTTTTGACAACTGATTCACCCCCCCTCTTAGTTGTCTTCCCTAATTCCAACAATTGGTATCAGAGAAAGGTTCCTTCAAAGAAGCTTAACCGCTTGAGGAAGATTTGGGAAGTAATTTCAATGGATTCTCTCAGAGAATAGCCTCAATTAACTTTAGAAGATCTTGATCGGTCCAAAGTAGAAATAGATGAACTGAAAGTGAATCTTAAGGATTCTAATGATTGCATTGATTTGCTAAAAGAAAAACTAAATAAATCAATGGAAAAGAGGAAGGAACTACTTCATCAGCTAGCTAATCTTATTGAAGAAAATGGCATGGATGAGGCTTTAGTAGAAAAGACAAAAGAATGTGAGAAGATGACAAAAGAAGTTTCGGTTCTAAAACATGAAATGGAATCTAGGGTGATGAGGCTAACAAAAGAAATTAGGCAAAGGAAGAAGACTGAAGAAGACCTAAATCAAACACTGAAGGAAAGAACAAAAGAATGCTGCAGAATGGATAGAACAATTGGCCACCTAAAATCTAACCTACAAGAATATAGATATAATGAGGAGGAACTTGAAAGACAAATTGTCACTCTTAGACATGACCTTGAGCAAATGAATACAAGGAGAAATTCAAAATAAGCTCAACTAAACTTGAGTTGTTGCTTGGTAGTCAGAAGAAGGTAGATGATAAGCATGGTCTAGGATTTGAGAAAGGTGAAAGTTCTAGATCCTGTCAAAGAAATCCTGATGCAAGAAATCCAAGAAGGAATCTTAGAAGACCTTCAATAAGACAACCCAATGCTAAAAGGTATCCATCCTTCAACTACAGTTGTTTCAAGTGCAATAAATTTGGTCATAGAGCTACCCAATGCATAAGTAGAGTGAATCAAAGTAGTCCATCCTTCTCCGATCAATGCTTTAAATGTAAGAGGTATGGTCATAAATCCAATGAATGCATAAATATGATAATGAATAACTCTAACAATAGAGGAAATGGCAATTCTTTCAATGGCAAATGCTTTGCATGCAATAGATTTCGACATATGGCTAATCAGTGTAGATCAAGAGGAAATCAATCAAATGGGCAAAGAAATGTTGTATGCTTCAATTGCAACTGATCTAGTCATATTGCAAGATTTTATAGAAGTAGAAATAATGGAAGAAAAGGTCCAATAAACAGTAAACTCGATGAGCAGAGACAAGACAAAGGCAAGAGCAAAGTTGATGTAAATAAGGTCCATAATTAAATGAACAAGATGTTAAACCCCATGTGTTTCTATCTACTTACTATTTGCCTAGTTTGGTTAATTTGTTTAGAAAGTGAGTGATTATGGATTTCTGTAGCTGTATATGCGTTTTTATCCATTTACTATAGATTGGATATTTTGTGAAAATTGAAGTATTTATGAATCTTGCATCTATGTGTGTTATCTATTTTGAATGCAATATGATGAGAAAAAGAATAATGCAATGTCTTGTATTAAATGTGGTTATTGTTAATTAATGATTATGTTTTGATCAGTTAACTACTCTTGCAATGATCTAAGTGGATGCAGGAACAGGTTGTCCCTCCAGAAAAAGAGGGGAGGTATCACTTAGGAGAAGGACTTGGTCTAGTAAACGTAAAAGAGAAGCCTAAACTGAGTAGTACACACTCACATCCTATTTGACTAAGGTTGAGTCGAGTTAGTGTGGGTAGTGGTAAGTGAGCTGAGTTATGTATCTTGAGTCTTGATTGGATGTTCAAACCTGCATGTTGTTATGTGTTTGGTTTCTCTGAGTTAATTAATGATTGTGCAAGTCCTCGATACATTCTTATACGTGAGTCGATATGAGCATGAACATATGTAGGTAGACGTACCTACGTATATTCATGAGCATATTACTCATAGATATGGAAATATCATTTGACTTATGCATGAATTATCATCTCTTTTGCGATAAGCCTATGAAGATTTTACGACTTTATATGCATTTCTTGATTATGAGTTATATTTGATTTTATGATGATAAAATTATACATATGTGAATATATATAAATATATATTTATTGTCTCTCTGTATATGTATTTAATATAAATATTATTATTATTTTCTCTTAATTGTAGAAATATAATTTTATTATTTTACGGAATTTGATTTTCGTAAATATTGTTTTATGGTAGGTAAAACAATAAATTTATATATATAATAGATTAAATAAAAATATATATAATAATAATATAAGGGTAGTTTTATTTTAAAAGGTAATAATAATAATAAATATAATAAAATAAGTAATAATAATAAAAATAAATTATCTTATAAAAGTATAATATTAAAACTAAAGTTTAAAGTTCTTTTTAGAAAAAAAAAAAAAAAGAATACGTAGCTTAATTTTTATAGAGGGCATGCCTTTTTAGAGGTACGTGGGCCCCACTTTAAAATTTCTTTAATTATTATTTTGATTCTTTTAAAAATTGAAAAGTTTTTAGGCACGTGGGCCCCTTAGAATTTGTGATTAGTTAATAATTTTATTTTTTTTATTTTATTTGTAATTTTTATCTAACACCTTTTTTCTAGAAGGTTGTTTGGATTTATGAACTAAATTTAGATTTTGATTAACATGTCTCTATAGTGTCAACATAGTTGAGTTGGTTAAGTGTGTCGACATTTTTCAATTGGTTGCGGTATAAAAGGAGGTACTCTCCCTCATTTTCAAGGGCACGATTCTCTAATCAAGAACTTTTCTTTTTCAAATTTGAGTTTTGCATTTGTGTCAAAAATTTGTCATTTTGTTAAGTGGTTTTTAATTGGAAGAGTGATCTAGAGTATTGGAAGGTCGTTAGCAGAAGAGTATTTGATCCATTTGGAACTATATTCTCAGGCATGGGAATTATTTCTCCTTCTTTATGATTTTCATGTTTTCAAAATATTATATGATGTATTATTGTCAAGTGATTGCAATATTGAATTATTGTTGTTAATGTCTTTTGATTGTATAATAGTTTATGTATATATGGATATATATATTTTTCTAGATAGTAAACTTGTATTGTGAATGTCAGATAGTGTCTATGGTTTGGTTTCTCCCTAGATAGTTTTGTGAATCAATCATTGATTGGTATTTATATAGGAAAATTGTGCAAGGGGAAAGATAGTGAGAATAGGATTAAAGTGGTATTACTTTGATATATGTATCCTAGTAAAACATGTAATAGGTTAACCTTGGGATATGTGATCCATGGAAGAGGTAGATAACCTAGTATAGAGATTGTTGTCTTTCCCAGATGAGATAGAAGGGTGGGTGAATATGAGACAAAGTGGTGTAAATAGCCAACATTTACATTGTTTAGCTTCACTGTGTTCCAAGTTTGTATTACTAAGTAGAGATGTCATATTTTGATGGTTGTAGCCATAGTATGATAGTACTCGTTAATGTAGGACACAACACCTGCTCAAATTAGGCTTAACTTTGAGGTTGCTATACCAATCCCTTTGTTGAAGGGTAGGGCCATTTACCTGTTTGGTAAATGTGTGGGGGACCGCAGATAGTCCATGGTTGGAGGTAAATCACCTGAGTGATGCTTCCTCTCATACAGTTGGTGGCCTGGAGTATTGAAGACAGACAAGTATATAAACATGTGATTCTATTTATGAGTTAAGCTCTTGAAGCTTCTATGTAATTTATGAAAAAGGTTGTAAAAGTTGAATATTCAAATTATTTTTATTGAGAAAATGTAATTTGGTTATGCAATAGTAGTTTGAAATATGTTTCAAATGTGCATTATATCAAATGTTTAGAGGAAAAATTTTATTATTCCTGTTATGAATTCACGACTTTATTTACTTTCAAGTTAAAATTGGTAAATCTTAGTTGGTAGAACAAGTGGCATGTTACACAAGACATGGGTGAAGAAAGGTGCAATGAACAATGATGATGGGTCCACACCGGAATCTGGTGTTGGTAATTCCTCCAGAAATTAAATTAGGAGCTCTGACTCAGGAGGAGCTGCATAGAAAAACAAATTCCCCTAGCTAGTAAGTGGGTGCCTGAATCTAGCACGATGATTGAAGTTAGAAAAGCCTATTACAGACCTGTTAAAGCTAATTCTGGAAGAAAAGTAGTCAATGTGATTGATTGCGAAGCAATTGAAGTTCAACTATGTATAGAAACAGTGTAACTGAATGTGTTAGGGTGGAGCATAAAAAGGTCATTCACTCTTCATTTGAAACACTTTGCATTCGAAGAGAGTAAGAAGAATAATGTTTAAGCAAAGATTTCAAGAATTTGAAGTGTAACCGGTGAATTTGTTCGCCAACCCTAATTTCGTGAAAAAAGTATTTATCTACGAAGCTTTGAACTTGTAATCTTTTGTAATGGCTACACCCTTGATTGTTGATATTACTAAAAGGCCCCGACCCAAATTCAAGAAGCATCCACACAAATCAGTAGAAGTCAACCTGCTAGGTGTATTTTCAAGTGTTCAATATGGTGTATTACATGTTGAAGATATTAGGGTTTATATTCATGCAAGCATAGATGAATTTGGGGGCTCAAGGTTTGTAAATTTGTTTGAGAATCATCTAAGGGATGAAATTCATAGTCTTAAACCTGAGTATAAGGCACTACACGATAAACATTTCATTCAAGTTATGGGGTTTCCAACCCTCGATTAAGATGAATGCGTCTAGTATGTTTTAAGCCGAATGCATGATGAGTTTATATAGCTAATGAAACCTTTCAAGATCACCAAGGATTCCATCAAGGCCATGATAGGGTTAAACTCATCTAGTGAACTGCCAATCTTGAAGGCTGTAAGAATCAAACTGTGACTGATGTAACTAGTGCCAAATTTGACAAAAGGGCAATGACTATCAATGATATTAGTGATCTGGATGTTAAGTTTGCTTCAATGGTAATTGGTTACAAAATTTATCACTCTAGCAGGGAGAACTCTATTTTTAGAACAGATATATATGTTGCATATCAAATGTTATAAGAAAATGCAGATTATGACCTGTGTGAGTTATTGCAGAACCAACTAATTGAGAACTTGAACAAAATAAAAAAAGATAAGGAAAAAACCTTTAAATATGGTACATTGGTTCTATGTCTATTTTTCTACATCATAAATGAGGTACCTGGAGTAAAGGGTGTGCACTAGACTAATGATGAGCCAGTTGCTATTTAGATAAAAAATCATCTACACAACATTGGTGACTATAAAGCATAGAAAACTGCAATCTAGGGATATTTCAAGAATTTTTAGAATATGATGCATTCTAGGGAAAGAATCCCTAAATTACTTGTTGAGAAGTACAAGAATGAAATCTGTTTCATGGTGGACATTGATTAGTGCTTAATGGAAGCAGTAGAACCTAGAACTATTTGGATCATGCCCATGGGGTATGAGGTAGATGAGAAAATTTTGAATATGTATGCTCAACACCTTTTGAGCAAGACAAAGGACACAACAGTGGAAAGATTTGGGACATATGAGGAGCTAAGTATGATACTACATGTTGAATTCAGAAAACCTAAAACCAATAGGAAAGTAAGCAAAGAAGTTGAGCGGTTGGCCGAGAATCTAGGTCTGACCAAGGAAGCTATGAGGCAATTTAGGGAAAGAAATGAAAAGGCTGAGAGGGAAAAGTAGGATAAGAAATAAACAAGTACTCAAGTTGAATCCTCCTCCACATCAAGGACCACTAGGAGCTCAGCTGCTACCCCTATTTCTCCAAAACCTACCAAATCTGAGAAATTGGAAGACATATCATCCGATAAGGAAAAGAAAAGAACTAAAGTAAAGGCAAAGAGGTCATATGAAAGCTTGGAAAATGAGGATGAAGAAAAGACAGACTCAGTTGATGGGCTTAAGGAGCTAAAGGCCACATGTGCTAAAGTTGTTAAAGTATCTGAAGAGAAGCCTTATGAAAGCAAGAAGACAAATAAGAGGTAGAGATCAGAGGATGATGTTAGGAAGCAAATTACCTCTATTGAAAACATTGTCAAGACAATCTCCATTTATTGTAATTTAAAACCATTGACTAAATTTTATGATCTTTACAATGACGCTGACAAAATACTTTTGGAAGAAGCCACTATCAAATACTTGAATGTATTCAATCGAGCACTGGTATAAATTTTGTCAGAAGTTCCAAAAGGCTTAAGAGACATCTTGGAAATAAGAAAACAAGATGCCAAGTCAAAAGATATGGAGCTGAGGGAACATGTGTTGACCACCGTATGTCCAGTGATCTCTAGAAAAGAAGCATATAAAATTATTGAGGTCAAAAATACATTCAAGAGTAAGACAAGAATGAACAAACTGATGATTGGAGAAATAGAAGTAGTCCAAGAAAATAAATAAATTTTGAGAAAAGCATTGGAGAAGAACAAGTTCTTTGTTGTGTCAGATGAACCTCCTGATGACACACCAGTCCCGGATGTTGAGGAGTAGCAGAAGGATGAGCAACAAGTTGGATTAGATGACTCCTCTGTCCTTGAAGAGGAAACAAAAAACAAGGAAGATGAAACTACTAATGCAAGAGGTATTCTAACTCCTCTGGATCATTCTGACAAAAAAGTTATAGAGATCAATATAGAAATATATGATCAAATTGAAGATGACTCATTGAAGATTGAAGAGAATGAAACAAAAAAGGCTAAGGACCATGAAGCAGAAGAGGTCAAGGAGAAGAATGAAAAGGAAGAAGAAACTACAAAGGATGATGAAGAACCCAAGTAAAACAATCCAGCTGATAGTGCTAGTAAGGATCAAACAGATACATCATCATTTTGAGAAAGAGACACTGTAGAAACAGTGAAGGAGATTTTGGATAGAGACAAACAAATTGAAGAAGATCGGGACATAATTCAAGGTCCAATAAACTTTGATACCTTATCTCTAGTGCAAAAGATAAAATTGGCTTCTATAGCTCAAGCCAAAGAAAGAGAAGATATATTGAAGTCTCACATAGAATACAGTGAGCTACTTGGTCTAGCATCAGGGATCTTGGAGAAGATCTTGCCCACTTTCTAGAAGGATTCTTCAGTATCCCCCTCCAGATAGTTAAAGAACTTGATAAACTTGGTAAACTCTCATTTTGAATCTTTAGAGAAGTCTGTAAAGGTCAAGGTCCAAAAGGAATTCAACAATAAAAGATTTGATACTCTTAAAGGTTTCATTGGAGTTGATAAAATGGTGTTGGATGCTAGCATAAAGAGTATTCAAAATGCTCTTATAGAAGGAGGAAATGTATATACATTTTTCTTATCCTATCCTAAAGTCTTAGAAGATCTTGAAGACAAAATAAAAGTGTCTAAGCAAAAATTATCTAGTGTATCAAATTCTCTTGATCCTGTGATGACATCAATGGCAAGCAAGGAAGGTCAAGTGATCAGCTTGATTGAAGATATAAAGAAATTGACAAAAGAAAAAGAGAGCGTAGAGGCTAGAATGAGTGAGCTCTGGGGACCAATTTATCCCAAGATGGAAGCAATGTTTAATGCTCTGACTAAAGCCCAAGCTGCAGCTCAGTCAAGTGACCCCATTGATCTACAGATGGTAGAGTCACAAGCATTTCTCTTCAGTGGTCACATATCAATTTTGAATACTATAAAGAAGAGATGGGATAGCAAGCTAACACAATTGAAGAACATTTTTGGAGATGTACTCAAGTATATGTAAATAGGACTTAATGATTATTTGTACATATGTGGCTTGGTATATAGAATTTTTTGTGTAAATTTTGTTTTACGGATCCCACCCTTTGCCATTGATGTCAAAGGGGGAGTGAAGAGTAGTGAAAAATGAGGAATCTAGCAAACGGGGAGCATTGGAGAATAGAGAAAAGCACAAGTGTACCTAGTAAGGGGAAGTTATTTCGACACTTAGTCATTTTTCACTAAGTGTTGCCATCAATGCCAAAGGGGGAGTTTGTTGGCAAGAGACACTGCCACACATGACAGGTGTTGTCATTGATGGCAACTAAGTATACCTTACATATCTGCATTTCATGATTTGTTCATACTGGAAGTCAGAGTGAGGATTTGTCTAAGTCCATATATCAGAGACAAAGCATGTCATAGGGTCTGGTATAGTGGTTCGGATCTCTCTAGTGGTAATTGACAATGTGCTATGGATTTGATGGAGTGATAAGGATTGTGAAGACTATCTAAAAATAGAATCATAGCCTCTGGCGATGAAGGAATAAAAAGTTATAAGCATCTGAGTATTGGGTTTCAATTAGTCAATACAGTCAAAAGAAGAACAGGCTGACCTAGTATTTGATCTTGGTTTGGATGAAGAAAAAGTGTTGGTCAAGTAATTTGTGATAATCAGTGATATTGGCTGACATGACTAATGATCTAGGAACACAAGTTTTTGGTCTACATAGATACTTGTGCATAGATTCAGCCGACAAAGCATAGTGTTTAATAAATGTTTCAAATTTTGTTGAAGCTGACTGCAGTTAATTGAATTTCTTGATGCACATATATATAGCTGATGGAATCGAGTGTTTTGAAGTGTGGCATGACGGAATAAGTATGAAAAGGTAGAAAAAAGTGTGAAGGTGAAGATCTAAGTTCAAATTATGGAAGAACAGTAAACAGGGCAGAGTAAGGATGAAGTGTGTAAGATCAGTATTCTGTACTTAATTAGAACTAAATTCATGCATTGACAGATGATGTTCATTAGTTCAAACATTCTGTAATCTTTTTGTAATCATTCCTATAGTTAGTGAGCCTCTTTGAGCAGTGAGCTCTGGGTAGTGAGCTCGAAGGCATGTGCCTTCCCCATTTGTAATACTTTTAACAGGGAATTAATTCTTGTGGACTAACCTCTACCATGGTTTTCCCTTAACCGGGTTTGCACATTAAAAATCTTGGTGTCAAGTGTGTTATTTGTGTTTCTTATCTTGTATTATTAATTCATGCTTTCATGGTTATAATAATGATATGTAAATAAGTGACAGAGAAGAAATAATTGTAGCAAGTGTTAAAGTTTTTGACAATTGATTCACCCCCTCCCTCTTAGTTGTCTACCCTAATTCTAACAAATTATTCAGCCCAATGTGAAATCCCCTAAAACCAATGCAAATTGGGAACAATGGGCCATATTCTATCTTACCCTAGACCAAAAAGGAGCCTTGGGACTTGGGTGCCTGCTCTCAAATCCTCCCTGACTGGTCAGGGCAAATTAAATGAATGTCAACATAAAACCTTTAAAAGGGTTTGTCCTTGTTGGCTCTTTTTGGTTAATTTCATGAATATTTGCATGAAAACATATATAGTGTGTTTTTGAATTCATTATGAACCTAGATAGAGATATCCAACTTGAAGCATTGGAGTAAAGAGCATTCAAAGTGTTCATTGTGATTCTAGAGCAAATTTATATTGTCATTGTGTGTGTTGTTGCAGGTTTGAAGTTATCATCTATCTAGATCCTTATGAGTTGAAGATCTTTCATCCTCCTAAGGGTTTCATCACATAGGTGATATCATTGTTGTTCATCATGATTTGATTTCATCTCATTGATTTGTGTTTAGCCTCTACCCTACAAAAGCATGCTCTCTTTATCAACACTATTGGGAAGCTTGAATGCTATCATGGGATTTGACTGAGGCAGGTCCCTAAACACCATAACCCCCAAACCCCTTTTCTTTTTGTGTGTAGGTTATAGGTGAAAGATCTAGAAAAGTGAAGATACAGGAAGACTGAGCAAGGATCAAGGTTTTGGGATCTGACAATATTTTAGGAATATTCCTCTATGAAAGAGTTGGGTGCTTGTCAAATAGTCCTTCTATCTTAACCATCTTCAGATCTAGCATTAAGGAACTCTCTGTAACATTTCCCCAGTTTACAGCTTCTAAAGATTGCACTTCTTAGGACTTGGGTGCCCTTGAAATAGTCCTCCAACATTCCAAATTTTGAGACACAGTTTCTGACATATTCATGATCACTATTGTATAATTAGTTTATGGATATCTATTGTACATCCTTTGTTATAATTTGATCATTATAGAACTACCTAGGGTTTGTCGCTTCATTGATCTAGGGTTTGGTAAAAGGGCTTGATTAAATCAGATCTTTCTATAGTACTACTAAGTACAAAGTCTATAGCCAAGTCCACCTCCATTTGGTAGTGATTTATCTCAATTTTGTCCTTGAATGTTATTATGGAAGAGGGTTTCATCTAGTGTGCATGCTAGTCTTCTTCATTCTCTTTTTCATACATAACATTTTGGTGAACCCGTAGCTCTAAGAATTCGCATTGTACTGAGTGTTAAATTTAGACCTTAGATTGATTTATAGCATATTTCTCATTATTCATTTGAAAATCTTGCATCATTTCATATCATTGGTTTAAAAATTCATAGTTTTGCAATTACACATTGTGTATTTCAACAAGCATAACTACCTTAATATTCATAATCTTATTGATCATACTCTTGGTTAGTACATTGAGTGTTATAAAAATTTGCATGAGTTGTATAACCCACTACCCTAACACTAACACCTTGGTAAGAAGAAGATGTAGATTAATGGGTTCTAATGCTATTGATAGCAATGGTATGCAAACATCAGAAAATCCATTACACAACTATTTTACGAAAGGTGAATCAACATCTTTGCAAGATATCATAAACACCAACATGAAAGAAGAACAAACATTTCATGATGTTAAAGATGTGATTGATATAGTTAATCATGTGCCTGATGATCAACTCAAGAAACTAGACAAACTACTAGTTGATTTTCAACAAATTATAGGAGGTGCACATCTAGATCAAGAAGTAATACAATTTTTTATGGTATAAGAGGATTATTATACGAAGTACAAGAAGGTGTTGATATGCTCTATTGAATAGCCCACATAGTGGATCATAACATTATGTCAGTAGCTAGCCGTGTGAATGTCAGAAAATTTGTCACCATCGAAGCATATAAGCTGACAAGTATTGGCACCCATACTGACTACTAGAATATCCACTTTTACATCAACAATTCTCACTACTAATCCACAAGATTGTAGTAATGCTACCACTGGCATGGGAACATCTAATGGGAATTCACATAATTACAAGGCTGTAGCATTTAATTACGAAAACTCAGCACCTCGTGTGTCCATACCCATGAATAATTATTCTCAACCACCCATTAACTCCACTTATTACCAACCCCCTCTCAATTTCATGACTACAGCATCAAATACTCTTGTCTAAAATATGCAAGCCACATCACCTAATGATGCACTTTGTTGCAAGTATGAGGTGAGCCAGTGTTGTCATTGATGTCAACATACTCATATTGCATTGACAAGAAGGATTTGATGAGCTGTGTGCTGAGGATATTGAGAAAATTAGCCTCAGTCAGGAACAGTGAAGAACAGTGATGAGAAGAAGGTAAATGTACTATATAGGATGAGAACCGGAGGATGCGGATTAAAGGGTTAGTAGATATGCGTCTTGAGATGCTACAGATAAGATTTCAGAGGTCCGCATGAAGATCTGAAGGAGTTGTGGCTGCCGGTATAGAACCGGGTCCGGCAAGTATCCGGAGGTGACAGAGGATCACAAAAAGGTCCGGTGAGGTCCGGAATTGTATTACCCTAATCTGCGGATTGGAAGAAGTGTTTGGGATGTCCTTGTGATGTGTCATCCTGATTTGTGTATGATTTGGAGGTCCGGAAGTACCTCTTACATTATGACAGTGGCGACAGACTGTGTTCTTGAAGTTCCGGATGAGGAAGACAAGAGATCCCAGTAAGCAGAGGAAGTGCGGATGTATCCAGACATTCAGACAGTCTTGTGAAGGTTCTTGGATCATGTTTAGGTTGTGTTGTTGGTCCGCATTGATGGTAGAGCCCGGAATTGAAGTTATTCTTCCGGATGAAGTTCTTGCTCTGTGTAGCCGACTGGATGAGTTGTTCATCCTGCGAATGTTCTTGTGATGGCCGACCGGATGTGTTATTCATCTTCCAGATACTCCTATGGTTGTTTGCCGACTTAGATGCTTGTTCCTAAGTCGATGTCTTGTATAAATAATGATTTGTGAGTTCATTTCAATGTATGGTGTGAGGATGAGTATGGTATAGCGAAGAAACGTGCGAAAGGCAGAGCAGAGATTGTTGGGCTTAATAGGAACTGATCCGGACATGGTAGAGATGTCATTCTCCAGTTCAAGACTGTGATTTTCATCACTTTGTAGACAGTGTGTCTCCTTGTAGGCAGTGGGCCTCTTTGTGAGCAGTGTGCTCGGGCAGTGAGCCCTTATTGGCATGTGCCATTCATTTTTCCTTATTCTTCTAACAGAGAATAATTCTTGGGTTAATCACCCCGTGGTTTTTCCCTTAACCGGGTTTTCCACGTCAAAATCTTGGTGTTCAATGTGTTGATGCATATCTGCTCTTGTGTTTATGTATTATGCTTCCATGGATGATTATTTGATATGCTGCTAACTAACAACAGTGAGTTAAGTGTTTGAAAGAGAAGAAGTTTTATACAACTGATTCACCCCCCCCCTCTCAGTTGTATGCCCTAGATCCAACAATTGGTATCAGAGCCAAGTTCCTCTGACAAGAGCCTAACCGCTTGAGGAGATCCAGGATGTCGTCATACAAGAAGGATAGTCCGAAGTTCGATGGAACCAACTTCACTCTCTGGAAAGGTCGCATGAAGTGTCACTTGGAATGCATGGGAAAAGCATACCTGGGTATGATTTCAAAACCATATGTACCTCCACAAGGTGGTCCGACAACTCTGAATGAAATCACAGAAGATGAAAACAATCTGCGGACCAAGGAAGCTCTTCTAAGCGCATTGAATGACTCAGATCTCTCGAATGTCATTGACCTACCCACTGCATATGAGATCCTAACTAAACTGGAACTTCTGTATGAAGGAGATGAGTTTGTCAAAAGTGCAAGGTTGCAAAGTCTGAAAGGGAAATTTGAAAGATTGAAAATGAGAGATGATGAAAACATCACTACCTTTATGCCAAGAGTAAATGAGCTGGTATGTGGAATCAGAAATGCTGGTGGAACTTTAGATGAAAATGAGATTGTCTGCAAAATCCTAAGATCTCTTCCTGCTGCCTACAAAATCAAAGTTGCTGCCATTGATGAATTCAAAGCCCACACAACTGTCACAAGAGAACAACTGGCTGGCAAACTAGCTGCATTTGAAATGACCGAGTTTGGAGATGATCCACCCAAGACTGAATCTGCTTTCAAAGCTAGTGCCCATGTGAAAGGCAAACAGAGATTTGATCCGGGTGAAAACTCATCAAGGAAAATGTCATGGTATGATCAAGCAAGAAGAGACATGGAAGAAGAAGAAGCAGAAACAGCTCAACTTGAAGCCCTCATTGCAAAAAGACTGCCAAGAGGATCCGGTAAGTATGAAGGAAAACTACCCTTTAAGTGTTTCAACTACAATAAGATTGGTCATTTTGCCTCAAGATGTCCGGAGAGATCTGCAAGATCTAATACTCACAGACAAAGGTTTCAAAAGAATTGCTATTATGTTCATGAAGAAGATGACAATGAAGGAGTAACAGATGAGGAATCAGAACCAGGAAGCAAATCCGGAAATGAGTGGGTGTTTATAGCCATCAAGGAAGAAGATTCCATGCTCTCTGAATCCGTCAATCACAAAGTTGTTGAAAAAGCCTTGGCTGCTCAAGTGGAAGAAAAGGATGATTGGGTTATTGACAGTGGCTGTTCTCACCATATGACTGGTGACAAGAATAAGTTCTTAGATTTGGAAAGATATGAAGGAGGAATGGTAAAGTTTGGTGACAATTCTGCTGGCAGAATCAGAGGTAGGGGAACTATTTCCTTTGATGGTAAGAGCAAAACAGGAAATGTACTGTATGTTGAAGGATTGAAGCACAATCTTCTCAGTGTTGGTCAGTTAGTGGACAAAGGCTATGATCTCCGGTTCAAGAATGGAAAATGCAGAATCTTTACAAGCTCCGGAACTGAAATTGCATCCGGTACTCAAACAAGAGGTAACATCTTCCATCTGGTTGGTTCAAATAAAAGTTGTTTGTTTGTTCAAATTGATCAGAGTTGGTTATGGCATAGAAGAATGTGTCATGTAAATTTTGATAACATCATCAAGATAAGCAATACTCAGGCTGTGAGAGATCTTCCAAAGTTGATGAAACCTACAAACAGTGTGTGTAAAGAATGTCAGTTAGGTAAACAAAGCAGAGTCTCTTTCAAAAGCAAAGATCAGTCTTCTACCGGATTGTTGGAATTAGTACATACTGATCTATGTGGTCCGACAAGAATCAAGAGTCTGCAAGGTGATAGATATTTCATGTTGTTAATAGATGATCATTCCCAGATGATGTGGGTTACCTTTCTAAAAGAAAAATCAGAAGCTTTTGAGAAGTTCAAAATCTTCAAAGCTATGGTGGAGAATCAAACCGGATTGAAACTAAAGTGTCTAAGGTCTGATAGAGGTGGTGAATTTACATCTGGTGAATTCATTGACTTTTGTGAGAAACAGGGCATAAGGAGACAGTTGTCTGCTCCTAAGACTCCACAGCAGAATGGAGTAGTTGAGAGAAAGAACCGGACCATCTAGGAAGCTGCAAGGACAATGATGTTGGAAGCAAATGTTCCTCAAATGTTTTGGAAAGAAGCTATCAGCACTGCAGTCTACACCCTCAATCGAGTTCAAATCAGAAACAACACCGGTAAGACCCCCTATGAACTCTGGTTTGGCATCACTCCTACTGTGAAATATTTCAGAGTATTTGGTAGCAAGTGTTATATTAAAAGAGATGAAGATCTAGGAAAGTTTGATGCTAGAAGTGATGAAGGAATTTTCTTGGGCTACTCCACTCAAAGCAAGGCATACCGGTGTTACAATAAGAGATTGAGGAAGATGATAGAAAGCACCAATGTGAAGGTTGATGAAGGAATTGAGAAGCCTTCAAGATTTTATGAGTTTGATGAAGATGACCAAGACAGTGTTCAAGGACCTCAATCCTCTCCGGTGAGACAGAGTCAGCCTGATCCGGTAAATCAGGAAGAAGAGCTAGATTTGAATGAGGCTGATCAAGAAACAACAGAGCTGGATATTCCCAAAATTCCAAGGTATGTAAGACTGAATCACTCTGAAGATCAAATCATAGGTGACAGAAGCAAAGGTGTACAAACTAGAAGGAATATTGCTCAAGATCAGAATGAATGTTGTCTGATTTCAAAGATTGAACCTAAAACAATAAATGAAGCCTGCAATGATGAAAACTGGACCAAAGCAATGGAAGATGAACTGATGCAAATTGAGAAAAATCATACTTGGGATCTTGTTCCCAGACCTAGAGACAGGAATGTAATTGGAACCAAGTGGGTCTTCCGGAACAAACTAAATGAAGCTGGTGAAGTAATCAGAAACAAAGCTAGATTGGTCTGCAAAGGCTACTCTCAAATAGAAGGAATTGACTTTGAAGAGACTTTTGCTCCGGTAGCAAGAATTGAAGCAGTCAGATTACTTCTTGCATTTGCTGCCTTCAAAGACTTCAAGGTATATCAGATGGATGTCAAGTCTGCCTTCCTAAATGGTGATCTGGAAGAAGAAGTCTACATTGAACAACCGGATGGATTTCAATTGTCTGATAATAATGATATGGTCTGCAAGTTGAAGAAAGCTTTGTATGGATTGAAGCAAGCCCCAAGAGCATGGTATGAAAGGTTGGATAAGCATCTTGTGCAGATTGGATTCAACAAAGGTACTGCTGACAGTAACTTATGTTTCAAAATTGATCATGAAAACATTCTGATTGTTGAAGTGTTTGTGGATGATATCATTTTTGGAGGAAGAGATAGTATGTGCAAAACTTTTGCAAATCAGATGAAAAGTGAGTTTGAAATGTCTATGCTTGGTGAAATGAATTTCTTCTTGGGTCTGCAAATTACTCAAACAAAAGAAGGGATCTTCATTTCTCAGACCAAATATGTGAAAGAATTGTTAAAGAAATTTGGTATGGAAGACTCAAAGCCTATGAACACTCCTATGGCAACCGGATGTAAGCTAAGTAAAGATGATGATTCTCCAAAAGCAGATCAGACAAAGTATAGATCAATGATTGGTGGATTGTTGTATCTCACTCAAACTAGACCAGATATAATGCAGGCTGTTGGTCTTGTGGCAAGATTCCAGGCTGATCCTAGAGAATCTCATGTTATGGCAATCAAAAGAATTTTTAGATACTTGAAAGGAACAGTTGAGTATGGTCTATGGTATCCCAGAGATCCGGATTTCTCTCTTCATGCTTACACAGATGCAGATTGGGCAGGAGATGTGGATGACCGGAAAAGCACTAGTGGTGGAGCATTCTTTTTGGGGAAGAGATTGGTTTCTTGGCTAAGTAAGAAACAAGATGCAATATCTCTGTCTACAACTGAAGCAGAATACATTGCTGCAGCAGGTAGTTGCACTCAAATCTTATGGATGAAGCAGATGCTAAGAGACATCAAAGTTGAATATGAGGAGCCTATCACAATCTTCTGTGATAATTCAAGTGCAATTAATATTTCCAAGAATCCGGTATTGCATTCTAAGACTAAGCACATATCTATCAAATTTCACTTTTTGAGAGAACAAGTAAACAAGGAAGAAGTCAGATTGGAGTATGTTCCCTCCAAGGATCAGATTGCAGATATCTTTACAAAACCTCTTCCCAAGGACTCTTTTGAATATCTCCGGGAGAAGTTAGGGGTCATGGCCCCTCCGGTGATGAACTAAGATGCACTGATGTGCATCAGTCCGGTGGCTATCACAGTCATATCTTGTGATCCGGACTAATGGGGAGCTGCAACTAAGGGGGAGCAGCTGGTATGATTCTGATGCATGAGAATTGCAAGTATGAGCCCTTTGCCATTGATGTCAAAGGGGGAGAGAAGACATGTGAAAAACAAGTGGCTGATGATCAAAGGGGGAGCAGTAAAGGAAGAGAAGACATATGAAAAGTTGAAGTTCTTGTCCTAATGGTTTTTCACATCATATGTTGCCATCAATGAAAAAGGGGGAGATTGTTGCAAGTATGAGGTGAGCCAGTGTTGTCATTGATGTCAACATACTCATATTGCATTGACAAGAAGGATTTGATGAGCTGTGTGCTGAGGATATTGAGAAAATTAGCCTCAGTCAGGAACAGTGAAGAACAGTGATGAGAAGAAGGTAAATGTACTATATAGGATGAGAACTGGAGGATGCGGATTAAAGGGTTAGTAGATATGCGTCTTGAGATGCTACAGATAAGATTTCAGAGGTCCGCATGAAGATCTGAAGGAGTTGTGGCTGCCGGTATAGAACCGGGTCCGGCAAGTATCCGGAGGTGACAGAGGATCACAAAAAGGTCCGGTGAGGTCCGGAATTGTATTACCCTAATCTGCGGATTGGAAGAAGTGTTTGGGATGTCCTTGTGATGTGTCATCCTGATTTGTGTATGATTTGGAGGTCCGGAAGTACCTCTTACATTATGACAGTGGCGACAGACTGTGTTCTTGAAGTTCCGGATGAGGAAGACAAGAGATCCCAGTAAGCAGAGGAAGTGCGGATGTATCCAGACATTTAGACAGGCTTGTGAAGGTTCTTGGATCATGTTTAGGTTGTGTTGTTGGTCCGCATTGATGGTAGAGCCCGGAATTGAAGTTATTCTTCCGGATGAAGTTCTTGCTCTGTGTAGCCGACCGGATGAGTTGTTCATCCTGCGAATGTTCTTGTGATGGCCGACCGGATGTGTTATTCATCTTCCGGATACTCCTATGGTTGTTTTCCGACTTAGATGCTTGTTCCTAAGTCGATGTCTTGTATAAATAATGATTTGTGAGTTCATTTCAATGTATGGTGTGAGGATGAGTATGGTATAGCGAAGAAACGTGCGAAAGGCAGAGCAGAGATTGTTGGGCTTAATAGGAACTGATCCGGACATGGTAGAGATGTCATTCTTCAGTTCAAGACTGTGATTTTCATCACTTTGTAGACAGTGTGTCTCCTTGTAGGCAGTGGGCCTCTTTGTGAGCAGTGTGCTCGGGCAGTGAGCCCTTATTGGCATGTGCCATTCATTTTTCCTTATTCTTCTAACAGAGAATAATTCTTGGGTTAATCACCCCGTGGTTTTTCCCTTAACCGGGTTTTCCACGTCAAAATCTTGGTGTTCAATGTGTTGATGCGTATCTGCTCTTGTGTTTATGTATTATGCTTCCATGGATGATTATTTGATATGCTGCTAACTAACAACAGTGAGTTAAGTGTTTGAATGAGAAGAAGTTTTATACAACTGATTCACCCCCCCCTCTCAGTTGTATGCCCTAGATCCAACAGCACTTCTCAACCAACTTTTGCAAAGTATGACATCCTTGCAGCAAAAAGTGATAAATATGAACAATGCTTCCTCTTAACCTAATATACCAACATATCATGTTCACAATCCTTTATCTTATACAATACTAAGAGCTCAAATGCCTAAAAATTTTGAGACTCCTCACTTTGAAAAGTACACTGGTAAAGGTTATCCTAATACTCATGTGGCAGCATTCACAACAATGTGTAGTGATTTCTTCTTTGATGAGGCATTGTTAGAAAAACTCTTTCCTCGATCTCTCAAAGATACCTCTTTGGAATGGTTTTGCTCTTTACCTTTGTTATGGAATAAAAAGTGGGCACATGCCTTTTTAGGTCTCCTAGGTTAGCTCCTAGGTCCTCGTGTTAACACTCTACATGCAAAATATTCATCCCGATGCAAAATCCCCTGAAACCCATGTGAAATGGGAACTAAAGGCCCATTTAATGCCTTATCCAAGACCAAAAAGGCACCTTGGGACTTGGGCACCCACACCCAAGTCCTCCCTAATTGGTCAAGGTAGATTTTAAGGTATGTCAGCATAAGACCTTTAAATGGTCCACTCCTTGTCAACTCTTCCAACTAAATTCACAAATGTTAGCAGGAAATCATATATAAGTGTGTTTTGAATTTATTTGTAACCTAGAGATGGATATTACAAACTTATGATATTGGAGCAAAAAATATTCAAGGCATTCATTGTGTTATTGTTTAAGTTTTGTGTTTGTATTGTGTGTGTTATTGCAGATTTGGAATCATCATCCATCTCCTTATGAGTTGAAAAATCTTCATTCTCCTAAGGGCTTCACCTCCAAGGTGACATCATTATTGTTTGAATCATCTCATCATTTAGTTTATCTCTAGCCTCTATCTTTCTAAGGCATGCACTTTCTCTCTAACAACAGTGGTGTGAATATTGTATGCTATCCTAGGATTTGATTGAGGAAAATCCCTAAACACCACAACCCCCAAACCCCTTTTCTTCTTGTGTGTAGGTTACAATTGTGATGTTTGAAGAAGTGAAGGTATAGGAATGTTGTGTAAGGGAAAGGGTTTCAAGATCTGAAAATAGTTTGAAAAAATTCCTCTATAGAAGACTTGGGTGCCTACCCCGGCGTCCTCCTGTCAAAACAAGCATTGAATCCAGTATCTAGACAATCTCCATGACTTTTCTCTAGTTCTGATTTTCTAAAGATCTTGACTTTTTGGACTTGGGCACCGCCTTGAAGTCCCCTAAATTTTTAGCTTCCATGATACAGGGCTTGGTATCTCTCTGATCATCTTTGTACTTTTAAATCCTAGATTTCTATTGTCATTTGTTTGTTACAAGTTGATTATTTTATAACTAGGGTTTTATGCATATTTAACCTAGGGTTTGATAAAAGGCTTGGTTAAATCACATCTTTCCATAGCAAACAAGAGAAAAAAATTAGTAGTTGAGTCCTCTTTCATCTTGTAGTGACTTAGCCCAGTTTTGTCCTTGAATGTTATTGTGGAAGAGGGTTTGATCTAGTGTACTTACTAGCTTACATCATTCACCCTTTTTCATATATTACATATTGGTGAACTCATAGCATCAAGCATTTACATCTTGTTGAATCTTGAATTTAGATCTTGCATCCATTCATAGCATACTTATCATTCCTCATTGGAAATTTTTTGCATAAATTTGAAAAAAGTTAAAAAAAAAAAAGCAATCTAGGCTTTCCTAAAGGCAT
Source organism: Cunninghamia lanceolata (assembly GCA_027924645.1). Lineage (NCBI taxonomy): Eukaryota > Viridiplantae > Streptophyta > Pinopsida > Cupressales > Cupressaceae > Cunninghamia > Cunninghamia lanceolata. The sequence goes on from BSBN01001281.1 coordinate 20,199,349, forward strand.
AGTTTCTCATTATTTTCATTGCATATCATTTGAAACATTTTATTTTATGATATTTACATTAGCTTTGATCTATATTACATCAATTAATCATTTCATGTTATCACATCTTGCATTTGAAAATCTCATTTTCTAGCGTTTTTGTTGAAAATTTCAATCTTTTCCTATAACCAAGTTATTGGCAAAGCTAGGGTTTGTAGTCAAAATCGTATTTCACATTTTTCTGCTCTTCTAAAAATTCATTCAAATCTAACTTTGAATTGTAGTGTTCCTTCATTTGACATTCTCTCTTTCAAAATTTCAATGTTTGTAATTACACATTGTGTGTTTCAACACTAAGGGCTTTAACACTTTATTCACACTTCTTTGTGCAAAAACTTAAAATCACTCACATTGCCTTGTTGTGTAGCACTATTTACCTCATATTCACTTTTGTTTGTAGTGAAATTAGTGTGTTTTCTATTTTCAAAATCCTGATTTCCTCAAACTCGTGCTTGTGTGGAACAGGCTCACATACATGGCTTCTAATCAAAATAATGGTAGTGTGGTCCCTCCTCAGGTTAATAGGAAGAAGGCTCTCAAACCTGTAATCTCATTTACACCACATGAGGTCACAATTAGAGATATTGATGGACCTCTTTACATCATAGCACGTATATGTGAGAATCCTACAAGAGGTGTCCTTATTAATCCTAATTGTATGGTGAATGTAATAATTGAAGAATTTGTATACATGCATGACTTGCTACAAGACATCTATGATCCTACACATATGATTATTAAGGAACATAATGGATATCTCATCCCAGTTATTGGAAAGATTACACTCTTGATTAAAGTGGTGGAAAAATCCTTAGAACAACCATTTGTCATCATTCCCACCTCAGATCTATTTCATGTAAAACTAGGTCATCCTTGGCTCAAGTCTGTGAAAGTGGTCCTTGCTACAATTCATAAGTGTTTAAAATTCCCTCATCAAGGACAAGTGCATGTTGTAGATCATATGAAGGAGTTTAGGACAACACTGAGAGGGGGGGGTGAATCAGTGTTGTATTAGTTTTCAAATCTTTTACAACTTTTTGCAAACTTTATCTTACAGGACAAAAAAGAGGAATACATTAATAATTTGTTGAGGTCATATGCACAAGACTAATAATGAAGGATGTGAACAAAACTTAATAAACAAAGCATTAATGTACACACATACACATGAAGACAACATGAAACATAACACATGCTTTTCATGAGTGGAAAACCCTTCTTGGGTAGAAAAATCACTCAAAACTGCCTCACTGGCTTAAGCAAAAACCTCACTGGTTACAATATTTTAGAAGCACCAACTTCAAGGAGCACCAACCCATAATACATTTAGAAGCACCAACTTCAAGGAACACCAACCTCTAATATACACTCAAATTCAAACTAGGAACTCAAAGGGTTTCTCTATTTCAATACAAATATTTCACACATGTTTGTCATATGACCATACTTCTCATCAACCCAGATCACATACAAAAATTATCATCTATATCATCTAAATTTTCTCTTCAAGAGGATATTCAAAATAATCAACCCTGTATACTGATCCACTCAATGACTCTATCTTTAATGTACCTGTAATGCCATTAAATATGAAAAATCTCTTGAAATTCCTCTCCTCTGTATATTCATCTTCTCGAGGCTTTTCATTTTCCTCTCTGCATTCATCTTCTCTTTCAATCTGAAAAACTTTGATATTCTTCAATTGACTTTTCATAATTTGATCTTTCTTATCTTTTACAAAAAAAATCAAACTGCCCCAATAAAATCTCTCTGCTCATTTGCATGTCCTTTCACCTTTTCAAAAACAAAAACATCTTCACCTTTTTAAAAATATATATATAATATTTCAATTTGCTCTTGAAAGAGAAAATAAAATCTCTTTCAAATCTGATCTACATGTGCAAGAAGACAAACTCCTTCATTGAATCCATTGAATCCTGCATAAAAATATATTCTCTGTATAAACAAAATCTCTTTATATTCCTTCAAAGATTCATCTTCTCTGCAAAAGAAATGAATGATATCCACCATAAAATGCCTTCAACAATTTTAACCAATCTGCCTCCCATTTTTTTTTTTACCTCAGACAACTCTTCATTTCTATGGAAAAGGCATTAAAGCCAATAAAAAAAAATTAAATCTTCTCTTCAAAAAGAAATAATAAAATTTCTTTTGTTTCATCATACACACTGAGATAAAATTAGAAGGAAATCTCATAAAGATATTCCTTAATATACTAAAAAAAATCTCCTCAAAAATTTGATGAACAAACCACTTTATTTAATGTCATAAAAATGACATAAAAAGGAGGGCCAACCACTTAGTGGTTTAAACAAAGTTTCTAAAAAATAAAATAAAGCCATAAAAGGATTAGAAATCGGGATTCCTCCTTAGAAAAGGAATATTCAACAAGTTTCTTAAATATTTCAAAGCTTTTTCATGAATAAAGCATTCCCCTTCAAATAGCAACTGTTTGAATTTATAATGCTCATTCAAAAATAAATTGAGACCTCCATTTTTTTGGGCTTCATAAAGCTTCATTTGATTTCCTTAAAGCATGGTCTAAGGCATAAAACATGCCCATATAAATCGTGCTCACTCACATATGAATGAGACTGAACCCATCGGTAGGAGATGTGAAGAGGGCTAATGATAGCATGAATAACATACCCTCTACTAGGTCACACTTAAGTGACATGACCTACAATAACAAGTCAATGATAGTTTAAAACAAAAACATGCACAGGTCATAAGATAGACTATATAAGGATTTTGAGAGATGTTTATTTAAGACCCATTTAAACCATTTCCTAACTTATAACAATCGTCATTGATCTTTAAACACTTCTGCCAATATAATCTTAATCTCTGCCACTGAACCTCTTATATAATGAATGTGTCATGAGGTCTGCAATTTTGATGAAGAGCAAGTGAAACCACTGAGCTAAACATCAAAAACATCTATACCAATGCCAACACCAACAAGTTAGCATTTCCTGACTTAGCCATGAAGCAACATATCAACCTGAAGTATATTAAGCCCAACATGAAACAAACCATAAACATCAACCATCTAATTACTGACATCAAACCATCCATGCTAACTTGAACATTATCAAACTTACTGTAAGAACAATGACATCCCAAAGAACCAAACTGCTCCTATCAATCTATAATGTGTAGATACCACAAAGAAGATCTTTTGATTTATAACAACAATCCTGCATCATCATCACTTGAACAAGAACATACATCAGGCATATGAATCATGTGAACTCTTGTATGAACAATATCAACACACTTATACAACTCCTGATTGATGTTCAACTATGAAAGACATGATCTAGAACAACCTATGTCAATAGTGCAAGTGATTCTCAAGTGATCCTCAAATGACCTGCAATCCTGATGATACCTTGTGAAGATGCACACTTACTCAACTCTCTCAATACCTTTTGACATCAATGACAAACTATCACCATCATCATAGTGGATGGAACCCTTTGGCTAATCGAGGAAACTTTAACTTAGACTACTTTTGGCTGCAACCTATTAAACCAAATCAACCAAGAGAACATCAATTCTTCCTGGCATACAAAAAATGCAAGGCAAAGTTAATAGCTCAACTATCACATGGCAAGGATGCTCCTAGAACCTCTAAGTCCTCTAAGGCTACGATTCCTCCTATTGAACAAATAAAGAGTGAAAAGGAGTGCGAGATGAAGGAAGCCCCTCACCCATGAGGTAAAGGATTTTTTTCTGACGTTCCTCCTCTGCCATCCTTATAAGGATCAAGAGGCAACTTTAAAGAGAGAAGCATTGCATCACAAAAGATCAATTGTGTACTAGCTTCCTCTTCTTAAATATCAAAGAACATGGGAACTCATGAAATTCCTTTTAGAAATATCACTAACAAGACAAGAAGGAAACAAAATGCAAGAGAAAGAAGGAGAAAACGACAAGATTTAGCTCAACAAGCATCATCCCAACAAGAAAGCATCGCACTGAAAGAAATTGAATCAAAAAAGAATAGCTAAAGGATGAAGAATTAAAGGATGAAGTTTCAAGTTGGGCCATATTACCTTATGTACCTATTTCCTCTTACATTCGAGATTGGGAGGAAGATTATTTTCTCAATGACAACCGCTAGTGTGGTTTCCCTATGTTGCAGGTAAGTATTTCTTATTCTTTCAGCCACCTTTGATGTAGCACCTCTTTGAGTCTCTCTCACGGATGGCCTATTCTTATATGTCATGTTGTGTTCCCCCATTGTGTTTAGATCTCCCTAGATGACCCTTGATACTCTTGTACGGTCAAGGATATAATGAGACCACCTCTTTCATGACCATTCTTCTATTTTTTTCTCTATTCTTCCACTCTCCTCTATCTTATTCTAATTGTTGTGTGTTGTGCCTTGGGGGCATCTTCCCATGTTGTAAACCCAAGTCACTTTTGTCTCCACTCTCATTTTTACTGTTTCCATTCTTCAGTGGCTCTACTAGTCAATAGATGATGAAAACAAACAAAAAATGATAAGGACCATGTGTCCCTTCAGCAAGAAAGAAAAAATGGACCTAGTCCATAGATGAAGATGGGGTTGATATATTACTAATGCTTGACTAGAAGAATCACTCTGTGTTTGTGATTCATATTGTGAAATTGTTGTAACAAACCTTTGTAATACTTTAAATCTACTTTTGTGCACTATGGAATGTTTTGTATCTCACTTTGTCTCTAGACTCAGTTCTAAGATACCTGTAGTATAACCTCATGGCTATACTCAATCCCGAACCCGCTAGTGTATCCTTGGTCTATTATGTGATATGTTTCTGTATAGCTTTCATGAATTGATTTGCTTGTTGTCTTAGAGTAAGATTTTCTAACTATATCTTAAATGTTATTGATTATGTTAGCAAATGATAATGGTGTGTTTGTGGGAACATTCGGCAATCATGGCACATGTCACTTTAGGGGCATGGGCTTTACAAAAGCTCTAGTTCCCTTGCATTTTTTTCTTTACCTTAAATGTACCTTATACTAGAAAGCGGGATCAACCACTTTAAGGTGGGGGCATATATCATGGTAAAGTTGCTTGATTATTTTAGAAATTGATAAAGCATGTTTGCATACACTTCCTTTTCACTATAAGGTATCTTCGTGATGTGGGTGGGGTTGTGTACTTTAATTTGTTACATATACCTCCTTTTCACTATAAGGCATCTTTGGGATGTGGGTGGAGTTTTATACTTTGAGCACATGCTTCCTTTTCAGTGTAAGGCATCTCCCGATGCGGGTGGGGTTGCATTTTAAAAGCCCTTCTATGGAAGGTGGGATGGTTTAACTCTTGAGCTAGTTGTACATCCTTTTAACAAAGTCCTCATCACGAGGTGTAGTTGGATCTTGAGTTATTCACCCTTAAGCATGTCTTTGGCAGTTGTGGTAGCATAGCTCAACTGTTAGGTGTGTTTGGTGTGTCTTAGATAGTGGAGTGTAGTGATGAGCTCCTTCCTATCACCTGTGTTTGTTGTGTATAAGATGTATAGTGTCTCGACAACATACTATACAATGCTCATGTATTTCGTGTGTCTTCGATGTGTTTTATGTGTCTTCTTTGCATGTCTTGTGTTTTTTTGACATGGTCTAAAGATGTGTAGGATGAGCTCCCCCACACTGCATGTTTTATGGTTAGAATTATATTGTTTAAATCATGTTTTCTCATCATGTCTTCTCCATGTATTACGTGTTGCCATTATCTTCTCCAAGTATTATGTGCTTCCTTACTATATTCATTGTGTCTTCTGTGATTATTAAGTGTTTTCTTATGTTTGCCTAAGCTTGGGGGCTAGAAATAGTCCTTCAAACTTAGGGTGTGTCTTCATTCTTGTTTTGATGTGTTTAATGTGTTTTGATATGCTTTGACTATACTTTACTGCATGTGCTGAATCACAAGATCACACACACATTAAAGTGTGGGATAAATGTCTTTTTGCCTCCTATTTTATCTCCTAGGTCCCTATGTTAACACTCTACATGCAAAATACTCATCCCGATACAAAATCCCTCAAAACCCATGTCAAATGGGAACTAGGGGGCTATTTAATGCCTTAACACAAACCAAAAGGGCACCTTGGGAATTGGGCACCCATGCCCAAGTCCTCCTTGATTGGTCAGGGCAGATTTTAAGGTATGTTGGCATAGCACCTTCAAATGGGTCTCTACTTGTCATCTCTTTGAATTAAATTTAGAAATGTTATTGGGAAAGCATATATAAGTGTGTTTTGAATTCATTTGTAACTTAGAGATGGATATTGTGAACTTATGATATTGGAGCAAAGAACATTTAAGGCATTCATTGTGTTATTGTTACAGGTTTGTGTTTGTATTGTGTGTTGTTACATATTTGGAACCATCATCCATCTCCTTATGAGTTGAAGGATCTTCATTCTCCTACGGGCTTCACCTCTAAGGTGACATCATTATTGTTTGAATCATTTCATCATTTGGTTTATCTTTAGCCTCTTCCCTGCTAGGGAACACTCTTTCTCTCTAACAATGATGTTGGGAAGCTTGAATGTTATCCTGAGATTTGACTAAGGCAAATCCCTAAACACCACAACCCCTAAACCCCTTTTCTTCTTGTGTGCAGGTTACATGTGCGAGGTTTGAAGAAGTGAAGGTACAAGAAGGTTTTGTAAGGGAAAGTGTTTCAAGATCTGAAAATAATTTGCAAAAATTCATCTGTAGAAGACTTGGGTGCCCGCCCCAACATCCTCCAGTTGAAACAATCACTAAATCTGGTATCTAGACACTCTCCATGATATTTCTCTAGTTCTAATTTTTCGAAGATCCTAACTTTCTAGACTTGGACACCCACCCCAAAGTTCTTTGACTTTTCAACTTCCATCACATGGGTCATGGTATCTCTGTTATCATCTTTGTACTTTTAAATCCTAGATTTCTATTGTTTTTTATCTATTACAAGTTGATTCTCTTATAAATTGGGTTTTATGCATATTTAACCTAGGGTTTTATAAAAGGCTTGGTTAAATCACATCTTTCCATAGAAAACAAGAGAACAAAATCAGTAGTTGAGTCCTCTTTAATCTTGTAGTCACTTATCTCAATTTTTTCCTTGAATGTTATTATGGAAGAGCATTTGATCTAGTGTATTTACTTGCTTACATCATTCACCCTTTTTCCTCTTTAACAACTTTCTAATTCAATACATTCATTCTCACAGCTAGTTGATCAATTATTGCAACATTTTCAAGCAAGCATTGGACCTCCCATCTCGTTGATTGATTTGGTCCATTGTAAACAAGGTCTGAAGAAAAATTAATGGAATTCACCAGTCGATATCAAGCTCTCTTTACGCAAATACAATATCCAATTATATATGAGGATGTTCAAAATGTATTCATTACGAATCTACAACCGAACCTACATGATAAAATACTTTTGATGAAGTAAAGTTCTTTTCAAAATCTATACACAACTCTTCAAGATTACCAACTTTTGGCTACTCAGTATGAGAATCATAACTCACTAGCTCCAGTTGGTTAATCCACAGCTGGAACATCTCAACAACCATTCAAGAAGCATAGGGTGCTGCCATAATAATGGTTTACACTTTCTGGGACATCCTATTTTTTGCTGAAATCACATATTTTTAGAAAATATAATGATTTAAGCCTTGAAATGTTCCATTTAAAGGATTTTAATTGAAGAGGGTTTGATCAAACCCCCTTGGATAGAACTCCGCTAGTTTTAAACCATACCTTTAATGGAGTCTCCTCTACACCTATCAAAATGCTGATAAAAAACCACTTTTGATTTACCTTTTGGGGGATCAAATGAATTCATTTAAAATTTATGTTTTGTAAGTATTTAGTCCTTATTATAAGCTTCCCAAAAAGTCTAATGTTAAATATATTTAATTTGATTATTATATTTATTTTTTATTTTTTGTGAATGTAGGTTTTTCTTTGAACATCATGTTCTCTATTATACACACATGGAAAATTAGTAAATTAGTGAAAAAAAATTCTAAAAAATATCTATGCCTTAGGTATTGATGTCCTTGTTTCAACAAAAAAAATTGAATTTCGATACATACAAGAAACGTTATGTTTTACGGAATATGCCTATGCCTAAATTATAATTGGTTTGACTTTAAAACTTAATTAAAAATAATATTCAAATAAACATTATGAAACCAAATGCATGCCCTATATATCGGTGTTACCAATCTAAATTCAAAAGAATTAGAATTTTATCCTTTGTAGAAAAAAAGGTATGTGTTACAAAATACACATCACTTTAGAAAAATGTTGTTTACTATTAAAAACTAGTTATAGAAGGAGACACAAAAATATTTACAATTTAACTCCAAATTTTTTTAAAATATATATATAATTTAGAATCTACAAACAAAATCTCACAAATCACTAGTTCGCATCGTCTTCAAATTCCTAATGGTTTAGTGGCTATAGGTGTCAGAAAATGAAGATTTAGTTCAAAATGTTGATTTCAATGTCAAGTTTGGCCAAAACTGTAACCCATTATTGTGGGATGACCTCGTAATAAGAATTTCATCAAGATCAATGAGAAAATTTGAATAATTTCTAATCACAAGTGTCTTCCATTACTAAACTTAATTGGACACCATTTCAATTCAGGCAACAACAAAGACAATTCACTCCATTATCAGATTCTCTTCATTTGATAATGACTCAAGTTGTAAACAATAATTTTTCGAATCTTTCTCTTTCTCATCCACTTGACAATATCAAGATGTAAGGACCTTCATTTGATGCTAATGATGTTGGAAACTTGCTAGTGTTGTCATTGTTGTCAACCTCTATCAAGTAGTTCACTTGGTTTCCAAGTGCTTTTGAGAAAATTTGATAAAATGATGTGCAATGTGATAGAGGTGCTCTCAGTTTTGTGCTCTACATTTCTTCCTAGTTGAAGATATGGTTGTATGGTTTGGAAGTGATGATCAGAGATGTTCAGAGGTGTTATATCCAGAGTTTTAGGCTCTGGATCATATGAAAGTGAAAGATGTGTTTTATAGAGTGTTTGCCTATGTAGAAGACTATTTGGGAGAAATGAGATTGCTCCACATTTCTCTGCATTGAGGTTTGTTGTCCTATAGATCTAGGTATGTGCTTATATAGTCTATATCTACCTTCTCTTGAAGTTTCTAGTGATGTGTTTCTCTGCAAGTTTAGTTATTTTGTTGGTGTTCAGAGGTAGTGGATCCTGATGTGTAGATTGAAGACATTCTTTGATTCAGGAGGTTGCAGAAGTGTTGTAAGAGATTTTGATGGTGTTGAATGCTATGGAAAGGTGTTTGGGTGTTGTAGAGTGATTCTTTGTGGTCTACATGATGTTTTTAGAATTGGAGAAGCATGGATGTGGTCATTATCTCAGGTTTGGTTGACCTAGCTTACTAGCGCCATTTACAGAGGTACCTTATGGATTGTGAATGTGATGAGAAGCTTAGTGATGAAAATTTGAGTCCTAGTTAACCCTTGACATGGTCCACTTTCACTTCTATCTACCATAGAAGTGTTTAGTGCCAACCTAATTGGTGTTGCACGTTTGAGTTGTATACGCTTTATTAGGATAGACCTAATTAAGATAGGTCTTGGTTGTATATAGTATAAATGCAAGAGGAAGTTGAGTGGAGCAAGGTAGAGAAGAGGATACGAATGTGAATCAAGCGTAGTGAATTGTGTGCGAGCTTAAATGCTTGACTCCAAACTGTAGTGAGTAGAAGGTGGCTACATTTCAGTGTGCCTAAAGTTGCTAGAGGTAGTGAGCCAAAGGTTGTGGATGAAAAGGAGTGGTAGTGGTGGATTTCTTCTGTTGCTTTGAGATTGTGAATCTCTCTATAACAGTCTTCTTCTTTCTTCTCTCTTCTGGGCAATGAGCCTTTCCTTTAGCAGTAAGCCTTTTGTTATGGGTAGTGAGCCCTTGGCAGTGAGCATATTTGATTTCAGTGTTATGCATATATGTTTGAGCTATTCCTCACCATGGTTTTTTCCTTCTTGGGTTTTCCATGTAAATCTAGTGTTCTTATGTGTTTGAATGTGTTTCCATTGATGATTCATATGTTTACATTATGCTAATGCATAATAAGAGGTTGTTGTTTGCAATTGCTTTGAGGGTTTAATGTTTTAATAGACAACTGATTCACCCCCCTCTTAGTTTTCAAGTGCATTCTAACAATTGGTATCAGAGCCAAGTTTCCTGAAGAACCTTAACTGCTTGGGGTAGATCCGGATGGTGCACATGAAAGGTATGGAGGTTCCAATGTTTGATGGAACAAATTATTCTTTTTGGAAGACCAAGATGAAAGCTTTCTTGTCTCACTAGGATATGGCGTATGGAAGATAGTTGACAAAGAGTATAACATACCTCCTAATGGTCCAAAGGATGAAGATGAGATTAAATAGTATGAGAACAAAGGAAAGGCAAGGAGTGTTCTTCTGAAAAGTCTCTTTGATTCTGAATTAGTGAAGGTGATGAGTTACAAAATTGCTCACGAGATGTGGAAGTTGGAAAGTACCTATGAAGGAGATGACAAGGTCAAGCAAGCAAGAGATGCAGATTTTGAAGACCAAGTTTGAAAACCTAAAGATGTCAGAAGATGAAAATATTGCAAGCTACATGCAAAGAGTGGATGAAGTTGTCAACTCCAACAATGGTCTTGGTGGAAAGCTGGAGGAAATTGAAGTGGTAAAGAAGGTACTAAAAACTCTTCCAAAATCTTATAGTGCTAAAGTTTCTGCTATTAAAGAAACTCAAAATTTGGATAAGTATACTAGGGATCAAATATTTTGTACTCTAACTACTTTTGAGATAAGATAATTTAGTCAAGATGATGCAAGAAAAGAAACTTATAGAGGTAAGTTAGCCTTCAAATGTTTCATCTATGGAAAGATAGGTCATTATGCTTCAAAATGTCTAATCAAAATTTCAAATGACAAATGCAAGGATAATAAAGGTAAATCACTCAAGAGAAGTTATTATGTTAAAGACAATGAGAGCATATCTGATGATGAGTCTGACTATCTGAATGATGAAAGTAATGAATGCTTGTTCATGGCTTTGAATGTGGGAACTAATTTTGTAAGGGGTATGAAGGAAATTGCTCCAGAAACAAAGTGTAATATCAAAGGAGCTCTGGTAACTGATTTTCATACAAGAGAAGAGGAGAACCATTGGTTAATTGATAGTGGGTGTTCAAATCATATGATAAGTGATAAGAATAAGTTTGTGAAGATTGAGAAGTTTGATGGAGGTTTTGTTAAGTTTGGAGATGATGCATCTGCCAAGATATGTGGAAAAGGTTCAATCAGTTTTGATGGCAAGCACAATACAGATGATGTTCTCAATGTCAAGGGTCTTCGGCATAATCTTCTAAGTGTAGGACATGTGTAGCAGAGGATACAATCTTGTATTTTAGGATGGTGAATATGAAATCATAAAAGAAAATTCTAGAACTTTGGTTGCTATAGGAATAAGGACAAAAGGAAATATATATTAGTTCAAAGGTTCTAATGGTATGTGTTTCATGAATCAAGTTAATGAAAGTTGGCTATGACATAGAAGAATATGTCACATCAGTTTTGACAGTCTAGTGATGATCAACTCTACTCAAGTTGTGAGGGATGCGCCAAGAATTACAAAGGCTATCAACACAACCTGCAAGGAATGTCAGATTGGGAAGCAAACAAGGAAGAACTTCAAGATCAAAGAGCATTCTACCACCAAACCTCTGGAGTTGGTGCATATAGATCTGTGCAGACCTACAAGAGTAGGAATCTTTCAAGGTGACAAGTATTTCATTTTATTGATTGATGATTACTCTAGAATGTCTTGGGTAACTTTTCTACAAGAAATATCAGAAGCTCTAGATAGGTTTTTAGCATTCAAGGTTATGGTTGAAAATGAAATTGATTTGAAAATCATGTTTTTGAGGTCTGACAGAGGTGGTGAGTTCACTTCCAATGAATTTAACTAATTTTGTGAAGATCATGGAATAAAGAGGCATTTGTCAGCCCCTAGGACTCTTCAACAGAATGGAGTGGTGGAAAGAAAGAACAGGACAATTCACGAAGTAGCAAGGACAATGTTGAAAGAAGCAAATTTATTGGATATCTATTGGAGAGAAGCTATTTGCACTACAATCTACATACAAAACAGAGTGCAAATAAGGGTCAACAGTTTAAAGACTCCATATGAGCTATGGTATGGAAGAAATCCTATTCTAAAATATTTTAGAGAGTTTGGAAGCAAGTGCTACATTAGTAGAGATGAAGAAAATTTGGGAAAGTTTGATACAAGATCAAATGAAGGAATCTTCCTTGTATATTCTACAAAGATCAAGGCTTATAAGTACTAGAGCAAGAGACTGAAGAAATTAGTGGAAAGTACAAATGTCAAAGTGGATGAAGAACCATATCAAAGTTTAGTGTTAATAGAACGAAATGAATTTGATGAGATCCCTTGTAGAGAAAAAGAAAGAGAAGAATAAAATGAAAAGGAGAAGCAAGTTGATGAAGATGCTCCAGAAAGGATTCCTAAGAATCCCAAGTATGTGTAGAAGAATCATTCTAAAAATCAGATCATTATAGATAAGAACAAAGGTGTATTAACAAAAAGAAGTATTGCTATGATAGATGAACAGGTAAATTTGTACTTATTATCTAAAATATAACCCAAAGAAGTGACTGAAGCATGTAAAGATGAGCACTAGATCAATGCCATGGAAGAAGAATTGATGTAGATTGAGAAGAATCAGACTTGGGAAGTTTTCCCAAGACCAATAGACAAAAATGTGATAGGAACTAAATGGGTCTTCGAGAACAAATTGAATAAGAATGGAGAAGTAGTCCGAAATAAGGCTAGGCTTGTGTGTACAGGCTACTCATAGGTGGAAGGAATATATTATGAAGAAACATTTGCTCCAGTGGCAAGATTGGAGGCCATTAAAATGTTCTTGGCCTTTGTAGCTCATAAGAACTTTAAAGTCTATAAGATGGATGTGAAATCTACATTCTTGAATGGAGAATTGGAAAAGGAAGTATACATTGAACAATCGGAAGGCTTTCAGTTATCAGATGATCCAAATATGGTCTGCATATTGAAGAAGGCACTGTATGGACTCAAACAGGCTCCTAGAGCTTGGTGTGCAAGGTTGGAAAGGCACCTCCTGCAGCAAGGCTTCAACAAGGGCATTGTAGATAGCAATTTATATTTCAAAGTTGAAGAAAATCAAATCCTTATTGTGGAGGTATATGTTGATGATATAATCTTTGGAGGTGATGAAGGTATGTGTAAGAGATTTATAGAAGAGATGCAGAAAGAATTTGAAATATCAATGTGTGGGGAAATGAATTTATTCCTTGGGTTACAAATCAATCAATCAGGGAAAGGTATTTTCATTTCATGATCAAAGTATGCTAAGGAAATATTGAAGAAGTTTGGAATGGAAGACTCCAAACTGATGTGCACTCTCATGACTACTGGTTGTAAGTTAAGAAAAGATAATAAATCTCTTAAGGCTGATTAGAGAAACTATAGATCAATGATTGGTGGACTATTATACCTTAATGCTACTAGACCGAACATCATGCATGCAGTTTGCCTTGTGGCTAGATTTCAAGTAGATCCCAGAGAGGCACATGTTTTAGTAGTAAATAGGATATCCAGAGACTTGAAAGGCACTCTGGAGTTTGGCCTATGGTATCCCAAGGATATTGATTTGTCCTTGAGTGCATAAATAGATGCAGATTGGGTAGGATGTACAGATGATAGAAGAAGTACAAGTAGTGGTGCTTTCTTTCTGGGAAGCAGACTTGTGTCATGGTTAAGTAAGAAGCAAGACTCGATGTCATTATCTGTTGTAGAGGCAGAGTACATTACAGCATCATCTTTATGCACATAGGTGTTATGGATGAAGCAGACATTGAAGGATATCAAAGTGTCATATGATGAACCTATTCCTATCTTATGTGATAATACAAGTGTTATCAACATTTCAAAGAATCCAGTAATGCATTCAAGGACAAAGCATATTTCAATGTGGTATCACTTCCTAAGAGAGACGATTGCAAAGAATGAGATGAAATTGGAGTATGTGCCTACCAAGGATCAAGTTGCAGACATCTTTACAAAGGCTCTTTCTAAGGATACCTTTGAGTATCTCCGATAGAAGTTAGGGGTTATTACCCCTCCTTCTCTTAACTAGATGCATAAGTGTGTGCATCTATCCAGGAAACATTTCAAGATACATTGTTGGTCTTGGACTAATGTTGAAGGATAATTCTTAAGGGGAGTAGGTAGTGATCCTATTGATTGGTGCAACCAGATGGAGCATATTTTATGACCTTAAGGGGGAGAGTGCAAAATGTTAGGGTAAAATGCAGATTAATCAATTGAACAATAATAAACCCAAACATCAATAGAATAATGAAACTAAGAAAGATTGAATGAAATGAAGCAATGAAGAACACAATGCAAACCTTCCTTGAATCGAAGCTTCTATTGTTGCCTATCAAGATCATCCTTGTTTGTATGAAGTTGGCCCTCAGAGAGTGCACTCCTTTGTTGTTTTCAAGAATGTTGATAGTGAATGGCTGTGGTGATAAACGTGCAATGAAGAGGAGCTTCAAAGCTTTGGGGTGCCAAAGGTGCACTGGTGGATTTCTGTAGAGTAACAATACAAATAGCCTGGATGAATAGAATGGAAGAATAAGGTTCCATTTATAGACTCAGAAGAATGAAGATCAACAGTTGAGAAGAAGTATGATGATCAATGGCTGAGAATGGTTGAGGAATGTGCAACAAGTAAAAGGAGGACAAGTGTCCTACCTCCATAATGAAAGAGGGGATTTGGCAAAATTGATTGGAGAGTCAACTCCATTGACTGATCAGTTAGAAGAATGGATTGAGGGATTGACTGAATTGATTGATCAGTTACCCAAATAGATTGAGGAGCTAACAGGAATGATTGGTTAGTTAACAGTTTTGATTGGGAAGTTAACTAATTTTGATTTAGAGAAGAAATAGGACATGTGGGTGAGGGAATATTAGGTAATTAAATATTAAATATACTTAATTACATGTGCAATATGGTGAGGTGGCAAAGGTGAGGTGGAAAGATGAGGTGGATTGGTGAAGTGGATTTATGGAATTAAGACTTAGGATAGAGGAATTTAGGAAGTGAGACTTTAGAAGAATTTAGGGAATTTTAATTAAATAAATTGATTTTATTTAATTATGGAATAGTGAATTGATTAAATAAATTTAGAATATTTATTTAATTGATAGAAGAGGGGAATAAATATTAAGAATATTTATTTAGACTGAATTGTGTCATTTCTAGGCATATACATTTTGCCCCTCTTTGATGTAATGTAGTTTACAACGTTGCTTCAAAGAAATCGATAGTCTGATAATGATACATGCTCCAGTTTGCCCCTAGTACAAGTTTGATGACAATAGGATGCCCCCTCGAGAGATTGGACGGGAAAAAGGTAGAAGGCTTGAGACGGACAATCTCATGAAGACGAAGGGGTGTAGGTTAGGTTTGAAGAAAAAGGACGTGTTTGAGAGGAACAAGAAGAAAACTGGAAGAAAAATAGGCACGGGAAGTAGTCACAGTCATTACCTAGCCAGATTTAGGGTTTGCAAGCTATATATAGGAGCTGGGTCCACAAGACAATTCATTTGTACACTTGTTTGATCTGGATTTTGACTTGGAGAGCTTAGAGCAAATTTGGAGCAGCATGGCAGCTAGAGAAGCGGATATTCCACGCGAGGAGCACCGATTCGAGCAAGTCCATCGATTCAGGCGGCCAGCAGAGGTAGGACCCCCGGTATGTGTTTCAAAAAATTTCCCCTAGGGTCGAGTTAGGGTGTCATAAATGCTAGGGAAAATTTAGGCAAACAGGTGTGTCGAAATGCAGAACGGTGCATATGCTATGCGAAATGGCGCATGTGTTGTTTTGTGACGCATATGTTGATTTTGGCGGCGCATGCGTGAAAGCTGTGCATATGTGTATTTTGGCGGCGCATATATAATTTTGTGGCGCATTTGCCTAATGTAGCGGTGCATACATAGAAGCTGCGCATACGTAGAATATAATGGCACATTTGTGATTCTGTGGCGCATTTGCTGAATTTAGCAGTGCATTTGCTAGAAGTGGCGCTTTTACCACCTGTAGTGGTGCATTTGTTTTAGAGAGCAGATTACTTAGCAAAATTGACTCGATTGGCATCATGTTTGACATGTCAATCGATGAGCTATCTCTGAGATTGCAGGAATCTAGTCTAGAGATGTAGTGTGTTGTTTTGATCAATTTGAAATGCTAAGGTAGTTGATATAGTTCAGTGGATATGTTGGATATGGTACTGGCAGCTTTGGATTGACTCCTTGCTTTGCATGCTTGTAGGAGGAGATATGAGATATACTTCAGTCGAGGGAGATGTTCCCTATGCCTAGGCTACAGAGATACATGCTGATGGAGATAGATAGAGAGGCACTTGGCGCTATGCGACTTGACTATGTATGCTTTATGCCTGACGTGCGGGCGACTACTGCTGCCATAGAGAGATTTCATAGATAGGATGGGACTTTCCACCTCCCTACTGGCGAGATGACCATCACCCTGGACGATGTCTACTGGATCTTACACTTGCCCATTGATGGTGAGCTTGTGGAGTACGACCCATAGAGAGGTGCAGGACTTGCCAAGTGCAAGTGAGTATTTGATGACCCGGAGTTGGTAGGACAGGTCATCCCATGTCACGATATCTATGACTATTACGACTACTTCCCTGGGATTGTGGTAGGATTGATCGGAGGTGTTGTGTGCCCTGACAGGAGATCGCATGGATTCCCCATTAGATGGGGAAGGATCATGGAGAGGACGGTGACAGAGGGCACCTGATATGCATGGGGTGTTTGCATACTGGTGCACTTGTATCACGACATGCACAGGTAGTATACCACCGGAGCATGAGTCTATCTGCTAGGGTGTCACTATTACAGTTTTGGCTATGGGAGCACATAGCGATCACGTGACCGATATGTGTCTTTGTGAGACAGAGGGGTGAGCCATATAGCTATGGCTACGCAGGAGTAATTTCCCATCATAGGCTGGGGAAGCTGGAGTATTAGAGACATGCCTTGGATGGGGTAGATGTGGTCGTCTGGAGACCATATCTAGACTGCGAGCAGTGGGACGATGAGATAGACAAGCTACCGTACTGTTTTCAAAGGAGATGGCTGATAGGACGAACCCACCACATACTAGAGAGGCAGATTATTGGCAGAGTACTGAGATAGCTCGGCAGGAGGTAAGGCATGCCACAAGGGCAGGCTTACTTTGCACAGACACATGTGAAGAGGGTTAGATGGGGGCCGATGGCATCCTATGAGGAGGCCCTAGCAGAGTTTCGGCAGACACCTTATGTCGCCTGGGATATGAGGATGGAGATAGCAGATGCAGGGGTGAAGCAGGATTACGAGGACTGGATTACTACACACCCTTTTCTGAGATATTCAGGGCCTGGGATGTTGGTGCCGCGGATAGACGAGGCCAACTTAGATGAGGATGGCCAGGTTGGTCAGAGGAGGGGTAGAGGAGGACGAGGAGGAGGTAGAGATGAGGGAGATGATGGAGACAATGGAGATGACAGAGGTCGGGCTAGATAGACGAGGAGAGTCGAGCAGGCAGTGCCATCACAGGTTGCCCAGCAGGTACCACAGTAGGCGCAGATGCCGCCACCCCAGTAGGTGGCACAGTAGCAGGGACCTCAGCCATAGGGGTAGAGACAAGCTGAGGCAGCTCAGGGTCCAGCACAGTTAGACGTGTAGGAGAGGGTGATAGCCACCCTGAGGGGATAGATTAGACAACTGAGGGCACAATTTAGGAAAACTGATAGCCAGTGAGAGACAGACGCTGAGGTAATTACAGGATTGGTCAGAGAGAGATATGGCTGACGCACGGATACGAGTTATCCGTGTAGAGTGGGATACCGCATTGGTAGCCCTGGGGACAGACACAGTGACTAGTTTTTTGGTTGGGTAGGTGTAGCAGGAACAGGTACAGTTAGCACAGGTACAGACACAGCTAGCACAGGTGCAGGCTGAGCTTGCTAGAGCACAGGCTCAGGTTCAGTACGATCGAGGGTTGTATCACGGTGCCATGTCGACAAGTCAGAGGGCTTCTAGTCATGGAGCCAGTCTATGGTGTCCTAGAGAGCAAGTCCATCGAGGTCAAGAGCTTCTATGATGGGCCCACAATAGTCAGGGGTTGGCAGAGGGGGAGACATTGTTGGCAGTGGTGGCCCACAGCAGCAGGGGTAGACTTTTATCACACTTGTATTTTTGAGACATGTATCACCATCCATTTGGGATGTATTTTTTGTATATGACTTTTATTTAGAGACAGATACTATGATATTATACATTTGGACTCATTCTATGATGTATATATGATGACGCAGCTATGCGACTTGCTTTACATGTTATGAGTTTATGATTCTTTTTGATTGTATGATGTGATGTATATGTAGACTTAGATGTTTTATCTGATGCTATATGAGATGTTATCTGGATGCAGCTTTTGATATGATGCTATGTGATGAACTAATGCAGTGTAAAATGATTTTATCTGATGTTGTTGTGATGTATGTGAATGCAAAATGATATTTATATGACTATGC
The DNA here is from genome assembly GCA_027924645.1 of Cunninghamia lanceolata. Taxonomy (NCBI): domain Eukaryota; kingdom Viridiplantae; phylum Streptophyta; class Pinopsida; order Cupressales; family Cupressaceae; genus Cunninghamia; species Cunninghamia lanceolata. Next base: position 20,218,135 of record BSBN01001281.1, read on the forward strand.
AACTTGATGTGATGCTCGTAGCTATGTTTTTGATTTTTGACACTATATGATGATGGGATATGGATGACTTAGTGCACTCTGTTATGTATGCAACTAACTTAATCGTGTAAATGACTATCTCATATGTGATATGATATGCAACTAGATGTTATGTTTTTGTGATGTCCAAATGTACTCTATCAACATAGAAGTGACATGATGATAGATAGGAGATTTGATTGAGAAAGAATGACTTGATGGGAAGACTGACAAGCTTATATTTTGTATTGTCAATCTGTATTATTTGTATCTTTTATCGCATGGGATAGGATGTATGGATGTATAAATGGATGTATAATGGATGCTTTGCTTTTGACGTCTTGACGGTGCAAGTATTTTGGAGTGCTTTATTTCGTCATTAGGCAATTTTTTTGGTACTTTTTCTGAAATGTTGTAAGTTAACACAAGCATCTAGGTATAATTGAACCAAGATGACCTGAGCGTCTCTTACATGGATTTTTGATTTGGCAAGTTAATACAAGCATCTAGTCAAAATTAAATCTAGATGACCTGAGTACCTCTTGCATATCAACAAACAAGGATTGCCCCCATTCATGTTAGACCTTTGATGTCCTCGATGATCTTTTGCCGATCATGTCCTTAGACAAGGTTTCACATTACTAAAGATTAATCCACAAACAACAAACAAAGAAAATAATCATGCCCCCATCATAGCATCTCTAGCTTTTGGCATCCTCAAGTAGCATAGAAAGGAATGATAGCAAAAATCAGGACTCGATATGTTAACAATGTTTCCAATCCACAAAACATATTTGTGTTTAGATGTGTTTATTTCTTGCCATAATTCAAGTAAAATCATTTAGAAGGCCTTGGGTACTTTACTTTACTTTTGGATAGGTTAAACTGTGTAGAGTCAAGATTCCTACTTGGAGCGTGGGTTCTACTTGCACTTGCTTGTTTGGTGAGAAGATTTTCATAATTCTTATTGGTGAGACGGACCCTAAGGGACTGACCTAGTGCCTTGGGGGCTCATTGCTAAATGGCCTTGCCTACATGATGATGCAGAGGCAACATAGTTCGGGGTAAACCCTAACAGACCTAAGACCTAGGCGAGAGAAAGTGGAGATGGACTCAGATGGATATGGGATGGATGGGACAGTGGGAGCCTCGAGGGCGCATTTGAGAAATGGCCTTGCCTTTGTGACAATCATAGAGGCAACGTACTTCATGGATTTGGACCATGGAAAACTGATGAGAGACACTATGCTAGGCTCACATGATGGATATGATATGGGACAAAACCTTGGTTGACAAGGCTAACAAAGAGATAGAGTATCAAGCCATGATAGGTTACCGTCAATATTTTATTATGGGATAGATGTGGGTCAAATGGGACACAAGGAAGAATGGACTCAAGGTGATTGGTTTCCCAAAGATGGAGAAGGCAGTTTATCACAAGTAATGCCTATTTACCAGGTTTTCACCAATTGCTTTTATTTGCGTGAAAGATAGAAAGTATACATGACACCTGATTGCCAGGTTTTCACCATGATACCTATCCAAGGTGCCTGTTTGCCAGGTTTTCACCAAAGGATGATATTTTTGTACTTTTCTATTTTTATTTTTATTTTTTTTTAATTTTTTGCATTTTGTGCCCCTCTTGCATTGGGGTCCTCCTAGGTATAGAACTTGCGAAGATGCATGTTATTAATTGGGTCATCGAATAGCTCACCCTCTGATGTCACCAACTGATATGCCCCTGATCCATAAGTAGCCACAATCACATAGGGCCCAAGCTAGTTAGGTTTGAACGTGCCTTTCTTTTCTCTATCTTGTTGGTTGCGAGGATTTTCTTTAAGGACCAAATCTCCAACTTTGAAGACTCTTGGACAAACTCTGTGGTTATAGCTTTGTGACATCATCTGTTGATATGCTTTGAGATGGTCAAAGGCTTTCTGTCATCTCTCTTCCAGCAACTCTAGTTCTTGCAATCTGGAGACTCTGTACTCTTCATCTGATATGAGACCTTTCAACGACACCCTGAGAGATGGTAATTCGACTTCAATGGGAAGGATAGCTTCTGAGCCATAGACAAGGGCGTAGGGTGTAGCACCTATGGGAGTACGTATACTAGTTCTATAGGCCCACAGAGGGGGATTAAGCTGGATATGCCAATCATGGCCAGCCTCGTTGACTGTCTTCTTGAGAAGTTTTAAGATGGTCTTGTTGGATGCTTCAACTTGACCATTACCTTGGGGGTAGTATGGAGTGGAGAAACGGTGTTGAATCTTGAAATGTTCACAGAGTTCTTGGACATCCTAGTTTTTGAATGGTCTTTCATTATCCGTGATAATGGATGAAGGAATGCCATATCTGCAGATAATGTAATTCAGGATGAATGAGGAAATTTGTTTACATGTGATAGTGGTGAGGGGAACGACTTCAATCCACTTTGTGAAATACTCAGTGGTAGTTATGATGAATTTGTGGCCGTTGGATGAGGGTGGATGAATCTTTCCCACAAGGTCAAGTCCCCATTGGCAGAAGGGCCAAGGTGTCGTTAAAGGTCTCAACTCTTGAGCTGGTGCATGTATCAGGTTCCCATGTATTTGGCACTATTTGCACTTCTTGACAAATTGATATGAATCCATTTCCATATTTGGCCAGTAATAACCCAAATGCATGAGTTTCTTGGCTAAGGAAGGACCGCTAGAGTGTGTTCCGCAGATCCCCTCATGTATGTCTTGCAAGGTAGTTATGGATTCTTCTCATTCTAAACAACGGAGCAAAGTACCATCGAGACCACATCGGTATAGGGTATCGGCTATGATGGTGTAGCGAGAGGTTTGTCATATAAAAGTTTGTCTTTGGTTAGAAGAGAGGTCAGGTGGGAGAATGTTGTCCTTGAGGTAAGTGTAAATCTTACCGTACCAAGGTGAATCATATCCAATTAGAAGGCATATGGAATGGGTCTCAGGAAGATCATAAGCTGGTTGCCGGATAGTTTCCACTAAGAACTCGTACCATGACTCATTCTTAGGTATTTCTAGAAGAGAAGCAATGGTTGCCATTGCATCTGTTGCTTTGTTCTTGATCTTAGGTATCTGTTCAAAAGAGATGAGCCCAAAGTGTTCCTTAAAGTCGTCGACCATCCGCTTGTATGGGATTAGCTTCTCATCTTTAGTTTGGTATTCATCATTGACTTGATTGATTATAAGTTGAGAATCCCCATAGATATGTAGCTCTTGGATTTTCCACTCAGTTGCCATCTTGAGACCAATTACTAAGGCTTCATATTCCGCTATGTTGTTGGTGCATGGAAATAACAAACAGTAAGACTTTGAAATACAAACAGGATGCTTGCCCCCGATCCATGGTTTGTGTAAGACCCATCGAAGTAGAGTTTCCAGGAAGATGTTGATACATTGAATAGGGATTCATCCGGAAACTCAAACTGCATTGGTGTGGTGTCTTGTAATGTTTCATCTGCTAGTTGATCAGCTATGATTTGTCCCTTGATGGCTTTTCTGTCTACATATTCAATGTCATACTCACTTAGAAGCATTACCCATTTTGCTAGGCGACCTGTGAGAGCTGCTTTGCTGAGGAGATACTTTAGTGGGTCTATTTTTGCAATGAGTTTAACTGGATGTGCAAGCATGTAATGTCAGAGTTTTTGTGAAGCAAAAACTACCACAAGACAAGATCTTTCTATTTGTGAGTATTGTAACTCATAGCCCACTAAGGTTTGGCTGATGTAGTAGACGATTCTTTCTTTATTCTCATAATCTTGTTGTGCTAGAAGAGCCCCAAGAGCAGTAGGTGTAGCAGATATGTATAGAATTAGCAGTTTCCCTTGGATAGGAGGCATGAGAATGGGTGGATTCATAAGGTATTCTTTTAGTTTGTTGAATGCCTCTTCACACCACTCATCCCATCTAAATGGAATGTTCTTGTGCAGGAGATGACTGAATGGTTGGCACTTGTCTGCTAGCTGGGAGATGAATCTGCGGATTGCTTGTAGCTTGCCCTGTAGCAATCTTAATTGAGTAAGTGTCTTAGGTGGTGGCATGTCCATGATAGGCTTTACTTTGGTAGGGTCCACCTCTATTCCATTTGCTAACACAATGAAGCCTAGCAGCTTGCCTGAAGTTACCCCAAACACACATTTCTTTGGGTTCAGCTTGACTTGGAATTGGTCCAATCTCTAAAAAACTCTCTCCAACACATCTAGGTGTGATTCCCTTGTGAGTGACTTTGCTAGGATATTGTCGACATAGTCCTCCATTGTTACATGCATCATGTCATGGAATATAGTCGTCATAGCTCATTGATATGTGGCTCCTGCATTTTTCAGCCCAAATGGCATGACATTCCAACAGAAAGTGCCCCATGGACAAGTGAAAGTTGTCTTGTGCTGATCTTCTAGTGCTATTCTGATCTTATTGTATCCTAAGAATCCATTCATGAGGGATAGCATGGTATGTCCTGTTGTCAAGTCGACTATGATATCTATATTTGGCAATGGAAAATCACCCTTGCGGCATGCTTTCTTTAGATCTCTAAAATCATTGCATAGTCAAACCCGGCCATCAGGTTTGGACACTGGTACAATGATGGATATCCATTATGAGTAGTCTATAGCTCTGATGAATCCAACATCTAGTAATTTCTTCAGTTCTTCTTTGATCAATAGTGCGATGTGTGGGTGCATCTTTCTAAGCTTCTGTTTTACTGGTTTTACTCCTAGATCCAATGGGAGATGGTGGAGAATCAAGTTTGGGTCTAGACCTGGTATGTCTACATAGGACCAAGTGAAGCTGCCTCTCTTTTTCTTGAAGAATGGTACAAACCTAGTCTTTTATGGTGGTGTAAGAGATTTAGCGAAGTGGATGATCTTAGGTTGTTCCTCTGTGCCAATATTAACCGGCTCTGTTGGTTCCAACATAATCTGTGACTTCTCCTGGTGCATGTCATTGGGGAGAGTGTCAAGCCTTCCATTGTCAGGTGCCACAGTTGAGTTTTCACCTTTGGATATGTCCTTTCTTTTTACTGTTTTAGGATCTGACATTGCCGCAAAGCAGTTTTCACCGTTAGATCCAGTTTTTACCTTGATATTTTTGTGACTAGAAGGCTTGGCATCCTCTCTGAAGTAAGCTATGGTATTATGTTCAATAGAGAAACCAGCTTTATGATCTCCCTTGGGTAGGTGATCCCTAAGTTCCATATAGTCAATGTAGGCATCATCATTTTGGAACATATCTAGTTGGGGAGTTCCTCGCAGATCCCAGTCAATAAGCTCAGGGTGCACAAGGGAGAGGGAGTCAGAGGATAGACCTGATTCATTGATAGTGTGAATGGATATGCTGGGAGTGTAGGTAGGGGTGGTGTTTGGGATGGTACTTTCTTCCAAGTTGTTTATTGCAATGGAACCCAAACCTTCACTGAAAGTTGTATTCTTAGAGATAGGCGAATTAGACTCTATTGGTCTATGCAGTAGCATTTGTCCCTCACGGTAGGGGCTAAAAGTTTGGATGGTATTGACCTCTTTATCGTCATAGGAATGCTCTATTAGCTCATCCCACTCATATTCATTAGAATCTGTGTCACTTTCCTCTTGAAGTGTTTGGATCGTTTCCACAAGACAAGCATTTTCTTTGGCTTTGGCTTTGCCTTTGTATCCTAGACCATTTGTATTTCTAGCCATTGAGGATGAAGAAGGTTGAATAGGTTCTATGATTACCTCTTTTCTGAGGCTAATGGGGCCTTGTCCCTTGTAACCCATTCTGTGCAGGATAGTTTCACCTCGCCCATAGAGTTCTGTTGGGAGTCTAGGCGGTTCTTGTGATGTGCTCTCTTCTTCTGTATAAAGCCACTGTAGGAGATCTCTTTCCTCTGTTTCATCAGATAAGGTCCCCCATTTTACAAAGGGAGTTGCAGAAGCTATAGGGGGAGCAGATGGCTTTGGAAAATGTTTGGGTCGGCCAAAAGATCGAGGAGACAAGGGCATCTTAGCTAGATTGAGGCTGTGCTCTATGGAGTACTCTCCCACTCCGCTTTCTTTTATGGTAATTTTCTGTTCTTTGGGCCTTGATGAGGAGGCTTCAGCGGTATGATCCTGCTGCGGGATAGGGGATATGTATGCTCTATTTTGGGGTATGATGTATTCTGGTTTTGCTAGGAAAGAGTTGCAATGTTGATAGGGGTCAGGGTCACCTTGGATGGTGACTTGCTTGCCGTCGTGCGAGAATTTTATGCATTGGTGAAAGGTAGAGGGTACAGCCTTCATGGCATGAATCCATGGTCTTCCTAGAAGAATATTATAAGCAAGCTCCCTATCCAGGACTTGGCACACAACATATTTTATTACCAGCCCCACTTGTATGGGTAGGACTACTGTTCCCTTTGTAGTTCTCTCTTCTTCGTCATACACTTTGATAGTAATCTTCCTTGGATCGACTGCCTTTTCAGAGAACCCCAATGCAAGGACTAACTTTAATGTGCAAATATTTAAACTAGACCCCCCATCAATGAGAACCCTCTTGATGCGGTGCTTTTGGATGAAGGCGACAATATGTAGAGAGTTGTTATGAGGTTGAGATACAAAGAGGTCATCTTGCTCGGTAAATGATATGGTGCTTGAGGAGGTCAGGTTACCTACCATGGTCTGAAATTTCTCTTGGACCAAGTTAGTGGGGACAGTGGTTTCCACTAAGGCTTTCTTGAGGATCTCCTTATGGGAAGGAGATAGATGCAACAACTCCAAGATAGAAATGTGGGCCAGAGTTTTCTGTAATTGGTCTATGACATTATACTGATGGAAGTTGGATTGAGAAGGTGACGACCTTGGATGGGTGGTATTGAGCATGACTTTACCACTACAGGTAATGATACTACAACCAGTTCTGTTAGGTCCTGATTGTTGGTTGGGTGTGATGACATTGATTTGCAGGTCCTGCTCAGAAATGCAATTTATGGTATAGTCAAATGGCACACTTGCATAGTTGGCATTACTAGTCCCGCTATTCTGATTTGGCCTATTGCGATTGTTGTTGTTATTGTCATTATTGTTATTGCCATTGTAGTTATTGCCGTTGTTGTGATTGCCATTGTTGTTATTATTGTTGTATGGTTTGTTGTGATTTAGAAGTGGATCCCTGTAAGCCAGATGAGTTTCATTGGAGGTATGCTATTGGGTTCCTCCTTGATTCTGATCAAGCCAATCTTGTATGACATTTTTGAGATGGATACAATTATTGGTTGTATGCCCCCTTCCTTGATGATATTCACAATAGTTCGTGTCCTTCCAGTAGGGAGGTTTGACTCTAGGCTCGTAATCACTTGTTGGTGGTAGAGAGATTTCATTGTTAGCCAACAACTTCCTTAATGTGGACTCTTGAGACTCACCCAATGGTGTGAACTTTCTCCTTGGATTTGAACTGAACCATGGTCTTGGCTCCCGAGAGAATGGTTTGTTGGGTATACCATTGTTTGTTTCTCCTTTGAGAGTGAATATGGGTTGTTGCTTGGGAGCTACCGCCTTGGCATCCACTACCCCATTGTTGACCACATTCTTATTCTTGGTGTAAAACTTTGATTTATCCGTTATGTAATTGAAGGTAGGTGTGTCCTTGTATATCTTGATTGCCCCTTTAGTGATCATAGCCTTTTCGATGAACAATCCCATTTCAATGACTTTTGAGAATGATGTAGGGCATTGTATCTGTATTTGATAGCTAAGATCAGTGTTTAGGTTATGGACAAACATCTCCAATAGCTACTTCTCAGGCATATCGTAAGAACACTTACTTGCCAATTGTCTCCATCGTTGTAGGAAGGTGGTGAATGACTCACCACTCTTTTGTTTGGTGTTGCATAGAACTAGCATAGATACCTCATGTTCGCTATTGTAAGAGAAGTGAGTGATAAATTTGTTGACAAGTTCATCAAAAGTTTTGATTCCTGGTGGAAGACGTGAGAACCACTCCATAGCTTGACCACCTAAAGATCTTGGGAATAGTCTCATTAAATAAGTCTCGTCATGAACTACATCCAAACATGCTGCATTGAATTCCCTAATATGGTCTCTAAGGTCCCCTTTCCCTTTGTATTTGTCAAATTTAGGGACTTTGAATTGAAAGGGAAATGGTTTCATGATCAAATTTTTGTCAAAGGAGTAAGGTACAATATCCTCCAAGGAGTAGTTTTTAGTGTTGGTACCTGTTTTGAGGTTTGACATTTCTTGTTTTAGACTTTCGAGTTGTTTCTCATTTCTTCCATAGGAGCATTTTGGTCTATGGGTCTCTTTCCTCTATCATTTGTGTTTGGGTCTATGGCACTCTTTCCCCTTTCGTGATTATTTTCTATGTTTTCTAGGATTGAGCTTACATCAAAATCTGTAGGGAGTTTGACTCCAAGACTAGCAAGATGATAGAAATACTTATGAGGGTCTTCATGGAGCACCTTCTCTATTAGGCATTGGAATTTTTTATTTTGGATGTGCTCTTCATATTCTTCATGAGAAATTTCTTCATCACTATCATGTGGTGTGACGATGCGATTGGATGAGCTGGCCATTTCAAGTTGCTTTTTATACTGAGATCTAGTAAGAACCATGCAAGGTGACGTGGGATGGAGTGGACTGGGACTAGAAATTTTGGCAAGGTGTTGACGGAGACTGCTGTGGATAGGATACCTAGGACAAGACTTGGATAAAGGACCTTCTCGTTCAATGAATTCAAGTAAGACAGTTGACACAAGACGGTAGCCACTAGTAAGGGTACTCAATACCAGTCTTACTATGTAGGGACTAGTCGTGCAACAAGACTACTAGCAAAGTTTTGTGACCTACTAGGCTTACATGAATTCACAATGATAAGAAAAGGGTACCTATGTCAAACTGATATGGAATAATCTAACTTTGAGACAAGAAAGGTTTGACAAAAGGTGGATGGGACGATCGAGGAAAGAGAGATACTTGGATGAAATGGATGAAGACAGACTACAAGGTAGAACCTGATCTTTGATTGTGAAGCTAGGCTGAAATGGGTACTCAAAATAGGTGAAATTTTTCCTTCAAAAATAGTGTAAGTGCTCATTGTTGTGTATGCGCTGAAATAGATGCATAGCAGAAATTGACAAATGCGCAGGAAGCTGGTATATATTCGCTGCATTGGTAAAATATGAATGCATAGAAAAAGTCAATAAATGTGCAACAAGTCTAAACAGATGCACCGCTAGTCTACACAAATGCGCAGGAACAGAGGACGGATGTGCCGCTCTTGTTTTTCTCAGTGTTTTTGCAAAATTTTGGAATTTTTTGTTGTTTTTGGCATTTTTGGCTGGAAAAAGGTCTTCTTGATCTGATTCTATGAATTAACAACAAGAAAACACAACAAGCACAAAGAATATTTTATAGTTTTTTTAGTTTTTTGTGGTTTTGGACTTTTTTGGACTGAAAGAATAAGTACACCCTAAGCTGGATAGGATAGTATTTGTTGAATCCTCTAGCTGTGCCACTCAAAGTGTGTAGCTCCAGGATCTGGTAGCACCAGCTCCCCTCCACGGCACTCACTTCTCACGTATACCAGATCCAAGTTTTCTTAGGCTCGTACCCCCACCAAACCTTAGGATTGTCCCTACTACCTCTACTAAGAGTCACTTGAATCAAGGCCGCTTCAAGGGCTCTGCCCTTTACATCAACAAATAGGGGTTTTTGGCTTATTACACAATTGGTTCTTAGTCAGGGCAACCATTCGAGTTGTTACACATGTGGCGGCACTGCTCTCCATTATGGAGTCTCCTAGCCTCAAAGGGTTATGCCTTAGAAGGTTTTGGGGGAGGTTGGCCGTCAGTGTAACCTAGCAGCACTTGTTGCAAGAGGTTTTCACCTCAAGCACAATTTATTTTAAGTGGCTTGGTAGGGTTGGCTTTAGCTTGTTACCACTCAGGGTCGTTCCCACTTGGACAGGCGTGCATCCAAGGGCAGGCCCCTCTAAAGGTTAAATAGTTAGAATGACAAGTCTGGCACTCTGGTCACCCAGTAAAGGGGAGAGCATAAGCCTATTATCATTCGTCAAGCACATAAGACAATGATTAATCCAACCTAGTTAAAAGTAGAAAAACTAAATGAGCTAATATTACCTGTGCACTCACACTGTTGTTAACTTTGAAGTGGTTAAATAGATAGCATTGTTTATTACTGTTTGTAAGATAGCAATAATCTAACTATGAAAGATAGCATTATGCAGATATTGCAATGGTTCAATTACTCTCTTCCTAGTTAAGGCTATGTGGAATTTGCATGAACATTCATTTTACTATCCTTTTATAAATTGAAGTGTGAGTTTAGTAAATGCAGCTAGATAAGTCTAAACCAGTGGCCTAACCTACAAAATAGATCAAGATGTTTAACGTTAGCAAAAAAACTTTCTTAGAAACACTAAAATCAGTGCCTGATACAGAAGCGTAGCTTCAGTGATTAAATGTGCAAAAGTAATCAACTGAAGCGCTGCAAAAACAAATGCATCGTAATAGTACTCAAAAGCACGGCAAGAAAGAGCAAATGCGTAGTAAAAACATATGTGTCGTAACAGTGTTTAAAAGCACAGTAGGAAGTAACAGATGCACAGTAATAACATATGCGCAACAAAAATGGACATATGCGCTGTCATAGTGTTTGAAAGTACAGTAAGATTATAAGCATCGGAACAGAGGACAGAAGCACTGTGGAATTGTTTAAATGTGCTGAATTAGCCTGTGCGTGACCTGTACAGAACCTGTCTTCAAAAAAGCTTAGATTTTGATGAGATAAAGGGGCAAAGGCTGCACAGTGGGCACCAAAAATGTTAGGGTAAAATGTGGATTAATCAATTGAATAATAATAAACCCAAACATCAATAGAATAATGAAACTAAGAAAGATTGAATGAAATGAAGCAATGAAGAACACAATGCAAACCTTCCTTGAATCGAACCTTCTATTGTTGCCTATCAAGATCGTCCTTGTTTGTATGAAGTTGGCCCTCAGAGAGTGCACTCCTTTGTTGTTTTCAAGAATGTCGATAGTGAATGGCTGTGGTGATAAACATGCAATGAAGAGGAGCTTCAAAGCTTTGGGGTGCCAAAGGTGCGCTGGTGGATTTTTGCAGAGTAACAATACGAATAGCCTGGATGAATAGAATGGAAGGATAAGGTTCCATTTATAGACACAGAAGAATGAAGATCAATGGTTGAGAAGAAGTATGATGATCAATGGTTGAGAATGGTTGAGGAATGTGCAACGAGTAAAAGGAGGACAAGTGTCCTACCTCCATCATGAAAGAGGGGATTTGGCAAAATTGATTGGAGAGTTAACTCCATTGACTGATCAGTTAGAAGAATGGATTGAGGGATTGACTGAATTGATTGATCAGTTACCCGAATAGATTCAGGAGCTGACATGAATGATTAGTTAGTTAACAGTTTTGATTGGGAAGTTAACTATTTTTGATTTAAAGAAGAAATAGGACATGTGGGTGAGGGAATATTAGGTAATTAAATATTAAATATATTTAATTACATGTGCAATATGGTGAGGTGGCAAAGGTGAGGTGGAAAGATGAGGTGGATTGGTGAAGTGGATTTATGGAATTAAGACTTAGGATAGAGGAATTTAGGATTAATTAAATAATTTTGGATTATTTAATTATGTGAGACTTTAAAAGAATTTGGGGAATTTTAATTAAATAAATTGATTTTATTTAATTATGGAATAGTGAATTGATTAAATAAACTTAGAATATTTATTTAATTGATAGAAGAGGGGAATAAATATTAAGAATATTTATTTAGACTGAATTGTGTCATTTTTAGGTGTATACACAAAAAAGTGAGATTAGTAGAAATATAGTAGGTACTTACTGGTGTTGCAGTTATTTCCCTTTTCTATTGATGTCAAAGGAAAAGAGAGGTAGAGTGGCTAAAAAAATATAGTACAGGAAAGTGTGCGAAGAGTAAGAGTTGCTCCAGTCAGGGGGAGTACTACTGAGCTACTGATTGATTCATTTTGGTCTTGGTGGTTATTCAAAAAGTTGGTGTTTCCATCAATGACAAAGGGGGAGATTGTTGGAAACTTGTTGGTGTTCTCATTGATGTCAACTTCTAGCAAGTAATTCACTTGGTTTCCAAGTGCTTTTTGAGAAAATTTGACAAAAAGGTGTGCATTGTGATAGTGGTGCTCTCAATCTTGTGCTCTGCATTTCTTCCCAGTTGAAGATATGGTTGTGTAGTTTGGAAGTGATGATCATAGGTGTTTAAATGTGTTATATTCAAAGTTTTAGGTTTTGGATCTTCCGTAACTGAAATGTAGTGCCTCCCTAGTCCTAGCCCATTCAAGGCAACATCGAGGTAGGAGCTCTAGTTGTATATGATGTTGAGTTTCTGACACTTTATTTATGTTGTGATTCAATGATTAGAGCTATTGTGATTTGATTATGGGGTACTAACTGATTTTCTATGTTTATGCTGTATATTGAGAATTGGGTGTACACGTGGATTCTAGAAGGGTTTTCTGTCTCTAAGTGGATGTATTTACATGAGTTGCTAATATTTTCTTATATGGATGCTCATCAAATCAATTCTCATAATTAAAAATAAAGGATGCATTCTTGCATACACAAAAGTACATTTATAAAAGAAAGAAACACATGCACAAAATGAATCTTGAAAATATATGGATACTTGAATTAATCATAATTTACAAATGTGATAAATTGATAAATAGTTAATATTCTTATACAATATATAAGTAACAATTTAAATTGATTTATACAACTAGGTCAATTCACGTGGAACACCTCCATATTAATTGGCATACTGCAATTCCACCACCTTGAATAATTTGCACATAATATTCATTTTGTTCAACACATTAAAGTTCATTTTAGTAGTAATTATGGCTTATTCAAGAGAGTTAGTTTCCATCTAATATGGTTTTTCATTACATTGCCTTCAAAACATGGAGAACACCAAGTTGTAAGTTGAAGATGAAATTGAGCTAGAATAAAGAATGGTTGATCTCCTTTAATGTATTTTGTAATATATTATATTCTAACCTATAGTTTATGTGCCAACAGAAAACCCAACACCCCTTCCTCAAAGCAGCTTGGTAGGATGACTTGAGAACTACCTAAATCATGGAACTAATTTACTATGATTTTAATGCATTTATCATACTATGAACTAAGTATTCATCTAAATCAATCTATTTATCTAGCTTTGATTACGTATTTGATCTAAATTAAAGACTGGCAGGAGTGACTTAAAATAGAATTGTGAAATATAATTTCTAAGGTTATTTATGAATTTTGAGTGTTGATTGTTTAGTGTATCAATACATCTCTCTGAAGATTGGTTAGTATATCAATAGGAAATCTAGAAAAATGAGGACTAAGGTAAATTGGAAATAGCAAGTCCTACTATTTGTATTTGAAAGGAAATAAGGGCTATATAAATTTGTAGCATACATTCAATCACTAATTGACAAGTTTAATTATTTAAAATAATCAATTTACCTAGTACTTTATTACCTTACTATTCTTTTCTTTAATTCTAAGTTCTATAATGAATTTTTAGGAATAAAAATTTACCTACATTACTTGTACATGTTTGTGTTTCATCATACTGTAACCGATACATGACACTTTTGAATCATGTGTGAAAATGTTGTTTGCGAAGAGAGTAGTAGTAACATCCTCTGTGGTAGTAGTAGTATTATAGAAAAGATGGAATCAAGCTCTAAATTAAATAGTTGATTTGATGTGATTCAAAGATCCAAATTATTGTATGGAAACACAAGCTTGGTATTATCTAGCAAAGGCATTGTTTAAGAAAACAATGAAATGTTATTCTTCTAGGTTTCGTCAATAGTGTAAAATCTAGTCCTTTACTATAGTTTGGTTTTGATCCATCAATAAATTGTGTAACTCTCTTTGAAACTAATCTTCCATATCTTGCACATATCCATATAGTTACACAACCTTGGTTTGACTTGAGTTTATTTTTTAGCATTGTATACATTATGTAGGTGGAAGAATAACTTAAAAGAAAACACCCACAACTTTGGATTGTCTACATGTAAATTTTAAGTACTCATGAATCATATTACAAACACAATCAATTATTCAAATAATTTCTCACTAAAGAAGACACATTGTGCTTGCAGAGGAAAATGATATAATTTTATTGGGGATAAATTATGCTAAAATAATTTTTGTAGGTGTTAATGGTTTTTAATTCAATCTTCCTAAAAGGCACTAATCTATTAACACAAAATACTAAAATTGAATCAAACATGAAGAAATAGTGATTAGTGTAAATGAATTGAGGCATGGGTTTTAGCCATGGATTGTGCAAATGGGAACCTTGACATAGAGATTTACTCTTGACCCATGATTATATATCCATGAAAATTAGTTGGTCCCTAAGCAAGATATAAAGGAGCTCTTAGAATTTTTTCACATAATGAATTTGAGATCGGAAATAGAGGAATTTGAAGCACCACAAAATAAGCTAGAGAAAATGAATATGGGGAGCATACACATGATTAATTAATAGGGAAGAATGGACACATGTCAAGATTTAGGCAAAATACTAGAAGATAGTGGCTTGCATCTTCTTATGCATCATTTTTCCACAAGACATTGACCTCTTATGTTTTTGTGGGCTATTGATTCTCCTTGCTCATTTAAATTACATATTATGGTGGGCATGCAAAGGTATGCATCAAAGTGCTAAGATGCCTAGAATTGTTTTGTTGGGATTTGATGGGAACGATAGATATTTATACCAAGACATAGTATGCTCATCGAAGTCATTTTGTGAAAAGAAAAAATGTATTTTGGAAGTGAATAGTTGAAGAAAAGTATTTTCACTTTTATACTTTATGCAAAAAAGATAAAGCATTTTTTTGGGGGAAAAGATGAGTTTGGGGGATTTCTCTCGATCTGCGCATAGAGGTTAAAAGAAAACAAAAAAACCCTAAGGGGATTCAGGGGGAGAGAAGGGGAGAGACGAGAATAGGAGGGAAGGAATGGAGGATATGGGAGGCGCCGTAGGGGAGTCCGCAGGGAAAACAAAAGAATCACCTCTGAGGTATCGATCCAAGACCGTGGAGGAAATCTTGTTTTCTCATTTTTTAAATGTATTTGCATCAGATCATTTCTCTTTCAAGCATTCGTGTTTACGGAAAGGAAAGGATACTAAAGAAAAGAAAAGAAAGAAAAAAACGGTTACTGCAATCCCACAGAAAATTGAAACCATTATCGCTTTTTCTATGAATATGCCAAAGTTTATTTCAATGCAAGATATTTTCATTGCCTCTTTCCTTCAGGTTAGTTTTTTACATGTAGAGCTATTTCCTTAATTATTTAGATAAAAGGGTTTTCATAGAGAGATCATGCAGTTACTGATTTAAAATTTTCTCTGTAAAAATGAGGGTTCGCTCTTTTAGAGAATGTTGTGAAGTCTGGCTTTATAGCTGCCAGTTGAATTTGCTTGATAATTGTAAAGCCTTTTTCCATTGATCCAATTTGTGCATATCCTGCAATCATTGCAAACCGCGAGATGACATCTCTTTGGGGCATTCCGTCAAACAGTTCATGTGCTTTGTCTATACTACCATTTGCTATAGATTCCTACAGTTTGAGTCTCGACATCCCTTGGATGTGAGTTAATTGTAGCATAACACAACACCATATATCCATGCATTCCTTTCCTAAGATCTATAAATTTTCTAGGGAGAAATTGATTAGGCTCATCAAAAGGAACCTCAACACTAACCAATAACACTATGCACATCAACTGGTTGATGGCCATCATCAACATCCTACACAAAGGAACCTTCTAGATTCCTAGGCTCACTATCCAAAAGGGTGGTGCACATAGTAGTTCAATGCACATACTTTCCAATTGCAAGTTGGACAATACTTAGAAAGTTAAACTCATCCAAACCATTTGTGCACATGACAAAACCAACCACAAACTTGACTCACAAGACTATCTTTTAGTAGTGTGTCAAATATTTGAATAGGTCACTCTTTGTATTCCTCTCAACCACACACCCTCTTTCATATCTTACACATTGAATTTTATAACACTGACATTGCACAAAACAAGAAATAAACAACACCTTTCATGAGCGACCCATGCAAAGAATGTTGTCCACAACAAGTGGTGCAAGAAATTAACCTATTATTACTTAGGCACATATTTAGGAAAGGAAATACTCTATAGATCTACATTTACAATATGTAATATCAATATCCACATTATAAGCTTATAGCTCTGATCGAGGCTACAAGCACATGGAGCCTCCATAGCTTCACACTAATGTCTAAGATCTTAGTTTGACTACACTAGACTTGTGTCATCCCAAGCAATAGCCACATTAGAGTGCTTCTAAATAGTGCTTAGTCCAACCCTGCATAACACACTTTAGGATTCTATGTCAATGAGCCACTTCTCCATTTGGAAATGTTCTTTTGGATCATGAGTGTGTTTTTGTTTACTATACATTTCTTTATGTTCCATCTCCTACATATAGAGACAAGCTTCTCTTGACAAGGAAATATGGATTCAATGACACCCTCTCCTTTTAGCATGAGAGTATAATGACAAGCTTCCATCAACATCCACGAGCATGTTTAGTTAGGACTAATTTAGACTACAACCACACAAGCACACTCTAGACGTTCACAAGTTCTTAGGTAGAGGTATGACTACTTGAAATATTTACCAAGTAGTCTGAGCTCTATAAAAGATTTATGGATTGAAATTTGCAAGTCATCAATATACATGCACATCATAAAGCTGTACCCAACATGAAACTCATCTAAATTTTTATTTTGGCACCCTTAAGTTCTTTCCTAGCCTAATGAGGACATTGATCTACATGAAATGACATTATTCAACTCATGAGTACAGTGTATACCTTTTGTTATCTATGTGTAATCTTGATGGGATCATCCTAGTAACATTGTAAAGTGCAATTGTAAGATATTCTAGTTGGAGAAACATTATAATCATATGATTCATTGGATGTTAACAACTCTTATCTACATGAAATGACATTATTCAACTCATGAGTACGATGTATACCTTTTGTTACCTATGTGTAATCTTGATGGGACCATCCTGGTAACATTGTAAAGTGCAATTGTATGATATTCTAGTTGGAGAAACATTATAATCATCATATGTAATGTAATATTATTGTTTATAATTTATTTGATCTCATATGATTCATTAGATGTTAACAACTCTTATCTCCTTTGATGTTTATAGGAAAATATATTGTTTGTTGAAACTTGATCTCTGAAACTCTCTTGATGTTTCTTATGTTATAATGAACGAAATTGTCTTTCATTTGCTTATGAATATTGTATCCTATCTATAATTTTTACCTTGTTTGTGATATTTCTTCTATATTGATGTTTGTTTTAGATGCTTATGTTGTTTTTCCTTGTTTTGGTTCCCCTGACAAGGTGTCGTGGATATCGTATCCCGCACCTTGTTTGCCTTCCCTGCCTTGTATGATGGGGTTTTAGGGATAGATGGAAAGTTTTTTGGGTTGTCCATGTCATGACCACATGGAAAATGTGGACATGACATGTTATTTTCTATGTCATGGCCACACAGCAAAAGTGGGCATGACATTTGGTATCAGAGCCCATGTTTCAACATTGGGAGCTCTGGGGTATTACGTGTTGTATGGGATAACATGGAGTCGATTGAGGGTGGTTTGACCCTCATCTTACTTTGTGTAGTTGTGAGAGAGTGAGGTTGTGGATTGACAATCAACCTCCATCTTGGAGGAATATACATCCTCTTCTTTTGTCATTGTGATGGCCTTGTCACACGATTATTGAAGTCTTCTGATTGCATTTTTGTTGAGGTTGTGTTCCTCCTTGTCGATTCTCCTCTTGAGTCAGTTTGTCTAGATTGTGAGGGTTGTGTTGGGCCCTTTCTCTCCCTTGCGTAAATTGTAGAGTGTGGCATTGTTCCCTAGCATGCACTCTACATGGTTGGGATTAGGGGTTAGCATCGTGGAAACATTTAGTCTTGCATTTGCTCCTGGATTTATGTCATGATTTTGGATGTGAAAGAGATGATGGTGTGTTTTTATGCTTAGGTTCATTGAAATAATAGTGGATTCTTAATGCTTGTGTGTTTAGTCATGCCTTGTGATCTTTGCATGCATGTATCAAATTGTAAGGATAGTATACCTTCTTGCTTCATGACCCTTTTTATACTTTGGAATTGGTACCATCTCCTTTGGTTTGGTGATTCGGAATCCTCTCATGAAGTCTATTTTACGTTGGCTTTTGTGAGTGCAATTCATTACGTGTATGGTTTCATTATATTACTTTATAAATATTAATAAAGAAAGAGGTAAAAATGAGTCTTATTCATGGTAATTGTTAAGAATTAATATATGTTGTCAAAAATTTTCAATGGTCCATTGTGTGCTTGATGACCATTGTTAAAATGCTTCCATAATGTGAATTTTGCAATTAGAATTTTGACCTTGTGTGAATTCGATATGAAGTTATGCATACCTTGGTGTGAAGAATATGTTTGGCATCATATGGTAGAATATTCATTTTGGGACTTGAGCTGGAAATTAGTTCCTTTTTATGAGATGCCTCTACCTTTTGAGCCTCATTGTTAGATAGATATATGTAATGTTCATGGAACATATGTAGTATGATATGGTTTATCAATAACTCCATGATGTGTGATGTGTTGTGAGTCAGCATCTTGTGAGTTGAAATAGTGTGGTGTTGATTCAATTTTGACCTAACTTAAATGCAATCGCTAGTACTTTGGTATACTTTTTGGGGCATAATACAAATGTCTCTAAATGTAAAGTTATGGTTAGGTCCCATTTATGCCTTAGAAATTTTAATTCAATTTGATGTTAGATAGACTTATTAGAAATCCTTATGGTAAAGATTATGCAACCTTGTGTATGAAAGTTATTTTTTCTTCACTAAGTAATGAACAGTAAAGGGAAATTGTGTTGTGTCACCTTGTGGATTTGAATACCTATTACGTGAGTACTTGCTATGTGTTGTGAATATCCCATACAAGATTTGTGTACCCATGGCTTGTGATACTAGGTATCTATCCATGGGTTGATTGTATAACTACAAGTATGGTGGAGTCATGCTTGTGTGGTTGCTTGTTTGTATACTCTGCAAGGTCCAACCTTGGAGTTGGAGACCTTCCATGTGTGGAGTTAAGTAGTTGAGAGGAAGAACTTAGGAACATATGGTGACATGTTGTGACATTTGTTTGGGGTTAACCCAACTAACCATACCTTCCTATGCAAGAGGACCCCCTACTTCTCCTTAATGAATGGATCTTTGAGAGGTTCATAGTGCTATCCTATCATACATTGTTTCCTTGATGGTACTATTGGCATCTGACTTGGGATCTTCGTTATGGTTGGTATGGACATGTGATTTGCTTGAGGCCATGTTACTTGGTGCAGGTTTTCTCTTACTTTTGGTGCCTACATGGTGTTAGTGCATTGGTTGTGTTTGCATAGCACATGTAGTGACCGTGGTTTACTTGTCTACATGATGCTATTGCATTGGTTGTGTTTGCATAGAACATGTAGTGATCGCAGTTTACTTGTCTATGTGATGCTATTGCATTGCTTGTGTTTGCAGAGCACATGTAGTGACCTTGATTTACTTGTGTACCTGATACTATTGCATTGGTTGTGTTTCCTTAGAACATGTAGTGACCTTGATTTACTTGTCTACAGGATGCTATTACATTGGTTGTGTTTGCATAGCACATGTAGTGACTGCGATTTACTTGTCTACGTGATGATATTGCATTGGTTGTGTTTGCATAGCACATGTAGTGACTGTGATTTACTTGTCTACGTGATGCTATTGCATTGGTTGTGTTTGCATAGCACATGTGGTGACCTTGATTTACTTGTCTGTGTGATGCTATTGCATTGTTTGTGTTTTCATAGCACATGTAGTGACCGTGATTTACTTGTCTATGTGATGCTATAGCATTGGTTGTGTTTTCATAGCACATGTAGTGACCGTGATTTACCTACCTACATGGTGTTATGGCATTGGTTGTCTTTGCATAGAACATGTAGTGACCATGATTTACCTGCCTATATGGTGCTATTGCATTGGTTGTGTTTGCATAGCAGTTGTAGTGACCGTGATTTCCCTCCTTCCTTATTGGTGACCTAATGTTAGTCACATTGTGACGTAATGTGAGATTTCATGAATTGTGATCTTTCTTTTGTGTATTGATGACTTTTATTTACCTTGTTTGTGACGACCAGCAGTGTTGTTTTATCTTGACTGTAAGTAGCTTAGCCACAAATTTTTGGATCTTCCTTTTTCACGTGACCCTTGAGGTTATGTTACTTTATTTTTGAAATTGCGCGCATTTATTTACTTTATTGTTGGACTTGGAAACTTCTTCTTTTGGTATTTTTTTTTATGTGGGTTGGCTAAGCTAGGTTCTTTCTATTTTCAAGTGTTGGTATTGTGTTGTGATGTTCTTCTCACCATGTCAATGGAGCAACCTCTAGTAGAGTGTATATAACGAAGCAAACGTGAGAAACTTTTGAGGATGAGGGTAAGTGTGGGCTAGTATGGGCTAGTCATCATCCACTTACCTTCCTAGTGATTTTATTTGTTCTTTTGTTGACTACCTCTTGGAGGCTAATCCCCTTAAACAAACAAGAGGTAGGTCATTTGTGGAAGTGTATGGAGGGGCCCCCAGGCATGTGGCCTTGAGACCATCATTCCACTTGGATTCTTGGAGCTTTGGTTACTTGTCACTAATATTTGGTTTCACAGTACTATGATGAGACCGTTGCATCCTTGTGGACCTATATGTGGACATTGTGTTGTTATCCCTGTGATGTGGATGAATGAAAATGGGTGCTTAGTTGTAAGATCTACATTGGATGTATCTACATATGAGTTGATGTTTTCATTGTAAACATGTTGTATGTTGTGTTTGTGTGCTCTATTCTAGAGATTGTTGTTTATGAAAGTGGAGAATTGAAAACTTTGTTTATTGAAAAGTGCAATTTCCTACAAAATTATGAGAAAATTGATTGTATGGAATCATCCTTTACTTTAATTAAAGAAAAATTGTTATATGCTAACGTATGTCTTAATGGAATTGAGTGCCTTGCCTCCTATTCACATGGAACATGAGAAATGTGGTAACTTGAATCTTATATTCATATTGATTATCGTGTACTAATGTGTGCTATGGTCGCTTCTTAGTGTTTGTGACTTCCAGCAGTAAGTCAAGTTCTTGGAGGGGAGTGTGTAGTGCCACCCTAGTCCTAGCCCGTTCAAGGAGACATCAAGGTATGAGCTCCAGTTGTATATGATGTTGAGTTTCTGATACTTTATTTATGTTGTGATCCAGTGATTAGAGCTATTGTGATTTGATTATGAGGTACTAAGTGATTTGCTATGTTTATGTTGTATATTGAGAATTTGATGTACACGTGGATTCTAGAAGGGTTTTCTATCTCTAAGTGGATGTATTTACATGAGTTGCTAATATTTTCTTATATGGATGCTCATCAAATCAATTCTCATAATTAATAATAAAGGATGCATTCTTGCATACACAAAAGTACATTTACAAAAGAAAGAAACACATGCACAAAATGAATCTTGAAAATATATGGATACTTGAATTAATCATAATTTATAAATGTGCTAAATTGATAAATACTTAATATTCTTATACAATATATAAGTAACAATTTAAATTGATTTATACAACTGGGTCAATTCACGTGGAACACCTCCATATTAATTGACATATTGCAATTCCACCACCTTGAATAATTTGCACATAATATTTATTTGCTTCAACACATTAAAGTTCATTTAGTAGTAATTATGACTTATTCAAGAGAATTAGTTTCCATATAATATGGTTTTTCGTTACATTGCCTTCAAAACATGGAGAACACCAAGTTGTAAGTTGAAGATGAAATTGAGCTAGAATAAAGAATGGTTGATCTCCTTTAATGTATTTTGTAATATATTATATTCAAACCTATAGTTTATGTGCCAACACAAAACCCAACACCCCTTTCTCAAAGTAGCTTGGTAGGATGACTTGAGAACTACCTAAATCATGGAGCTCATTTACTGTGATTTTAATGCATTTATCATACTATGAACTAAGTATTCATCTAAATCAATCTATTTATCTAGCTTTGATTACGTATTTGATCTAAATTAAAGACTGGCACGAGTGACTTAAAATAGAATTGTGAAATCTAATTTCTAAGGTTATTTATGAATTTTGAGTGTTGATTGTTTAGTGTATCAATACATCTCTCTGAAGATTGGTTAGTATATCAATAGAAAATCTAGAAAAATGAGGACTAAGCTAAATTGGAAATAGCAATTCCTACTATTTGTATTTGAAAGGAAATAAGGGCTATATAAATTTCTAGCCTACATTCAATCACTAATCGAAAAGTTTAATTATTTAAAATAATCAATTTACCTAGTACTTTATTACCTTACTATTATTTGCTTCAATTCTAAGTTCTATACTAAATTTTTAGGAATAAAAGTTTACCTACATTAGTTGTACATGTTTGTGTTTCATCATACTGTAACCGATACATGACACTTTTGAATCATGTGCCAAATCGTCGTTTGTGAAGAGAGTAGATGTAGTAACATCCTCTGTGGTACTAGTAGTAGTATACAAAAGATGAAATCAAGCTCTGAATGAAATTGTTGATCTGATGTGATTCAAAGATCCAAATTATTGTATGGAAACAGAAGCTTTGTATTATCTAGCAAAGGCATTGTTTAATAAAACAATGAAATGTTATGCTTCTAGGTTCCATCAATGGTGCAAGATCTAGTCCTTTACTATAGTTTGATTTTGATCCATAAATAAATTGCGTAACTCTCTTTGAAACTAATCTTGCATATCTTGCACATATCCATACAGTTACACAACCTTGGTTCAACTTGAGTTTGTTTTTTAGCAGGGTGTTGCCACAATAATGAGTTACACTTTCTGGGACATCTTGATTTTTGTTGAAATCACATAGTTTTAGAAAATATAATGATGTTAGCCTTGAAAGGTTCCATTTAAAGGATTTTAATTGAAGATGGTTTGATCAAACCCCATTAGATACCCCCTGGATAGAACCCTGCTAGTTTTAAACCATACCTATGATAGAGTCTCCTCTACACCTATCAAAATGCTGATAAAATACCAAGTTTGATTGACATTTTGAGGGATCAAATGAATTCATTTGAAATTTATGTTTTCTAAGTATGTAGTCCTTATTATAAGCTTCCCAAAAAGTATAATTTTAAATATATTTAATTTGATTATTATATTTATTTTTTATTTCTTGTGAATGTAGGTTTTTCACCAAACATCAAGTTCTCTATTCTACACACATGGAAAATCAGTAAATTAGTAAAAAAATTTCTGAAAAATATCTATTCCCTAGGTATTGATGTCTTTGTTTCAACAAAAAAAAGAAAATTGAATTTCGATACATACAAAAAAAGTTATGTTTTATGGAATATGCCTATGTCTAAATTATAATTGGTTTGACTTCAAAACTTAATTAAAAAAATATATTCAACAAAATATTATAAAACCAAATGCATGCCCTATATATCGGTGTTACCAATCTAAATTCAAAAGAATCAAAATTTTATCCTTTGTAAAAAAATAGTTATGTGCTATAGAATACACATCACTTTAACAAAATGTTGTTTACTATTAAAAACCAGTTATCAAAGGAGCCAAATTTTTTTTTACAATTTAACTCCAATGTTTTTTTTTTAAATATATTTAAAATCTACAAACAAAATCTCACAAATCACTAGTTCACATCATCTTCAAATTCCTAACGGTTTAGCGGCTATAGGTGTCAGAAAGTGAAGATTTAGTTCAAAATGTTGATTTCAATGTCAAGTTTGGCCAAAAAGTGTAACCCATTATTGTGGGATGACCTAGCATTCTATGCATTATTTAGGTGGAAGAATAACTTAAAAGAAAACACCCACAACTTTGGATTGTCTACATGTAAATTTTAAGAATTACACACAAACTACATAGATTATGTACTCATGAATCATATTAGAAACACAATCAATTATTCAAATAATTTCTCACTAAAGAAGGCACATTGTGCTTGCAGAGGAATATGATATAATTTTATTGGGGATAGATGATGCTAAAATAATTTTTGTAGGTGTTAATGGTTTTTAATTCAATCTTGCTAAAGGGCACGAATCTGTTAACACAACATACTAAAAATGAATCAAACATGAAGAAATAATGATTAGTGTAAATGAATTGAGGCATGGGTTTTAGCCATGGATTGTGCAAATGGGAACCTTGACATAGAGATTAACTCTTGACCCATGATTATATATCCAAGAAAATCAATTGGTCCATGAACAAGATATAAAGGAGCTCTTAGAATTTTTTCACATGATGAATTTGAGATCAGAAATAGAGGAATTTGAAGCACCACAAAATAAGCTAGAGCAAATGAATATGGGGAGCATACACACGATTAATTAATAGGGAATAATGGACACATGTCAAGATTTAGGTAAAATACTAGAAGATAGTGGCTTGCATCTTCTTATGCATCATTTTTCCACAATACATTGACCTCTTATGTTTTTGCGGGCTATTGATTCACCTTGCTTGTTTAAAGTGTATATTATGGTGGGCCCTCATGATCTATACAAAACAAGTAAGGGGTGCTTATGGTGGGTCTGCAAAGGTATGCATTAAAGTGCTAAGATGCCTAGAATTGTTTTGTTAGGATTAGATGGGAATGATAGATATTTGCACCAAGACATAGTATGCTCATCGAAGTCATTTTGTGAGAAGCAAAAATGTATTTTGGAAGTGAATAGTTGAAGACAAGTATTTTCACTTTTATACTTTATGCAAAAAAGCTAAAGCATTTTTTTTGGGAAAAGATGAGTTTGGGGGATTTCTCTCGATCCTCGCATAGAGATTAAAAGAAAAGAAAAGAAAACCCTAAGGGGATTCGAGGGGAGAGAAGGGGAGTGAGGAGAACGGGAAGGAAGGAATGGAAGATATGGGAGGACCAGTAGGGGAGTACGCAGGGAAAACAAAAGAATCATCTTTGAGGTATCAATCCAAGACCATGGAGGAAATCTTGTTTTCTCATTTTTTTAAATGTATTTGTATCAGATCTTTTCTCTTTCAAGCATTCGTGTTTAGGTAAAGAAAAGGATACTAAAGAAAAGAAAAGAAAAGAAACAATTACTACAATCCCATAGAAAATTGAAACCCATTATCGCTTTTTCTATGAATATGCCAAAGTTTATTTCAATGCAAGATATTTTCATTGCCCCTTTACTTCGGGTTTTTTTTACATGTAGATCTATTTCCTTAATTCTTTAGACAAAAGGGTTTTCATAGAGGGATCATGCATTTACTGATTTCAAATTTTCTCTATAAAAATGAGGGTTCACTCTTATAGAGAATGTTGTGGAGTCTGGCTTTATAGCTGCCAGTTGCATTTGCTTGATAATTCTAAAGCCTTTTTCTACTGATCCAATTTGTGTATATCCATTGCAAACCACAAGATGACATCTCTTTGGGGCATTCTATCAAACAGTTCATGTGCTTTGTCTATACTACCACTTGCTATAGATTCCTATAGTTTGAGTCTCGACATCCCTCGGATGTGACTTAATTGTAGCATAACATAACACCATATATCCATGCATTCCTATCCTAAAATCTATAAATTTTATAGGGAGAAATTGATCAGGCTCATCAAAAGGAACCTCAGCACTAACCAATAACACTATGCACATCAACTGGTTGATGGCCATCATCAACATCCTACACAAAGGAACCTTCTAGATTTCTAGGTTCACTATCCAAAAAGGTGGTGCACATAGTACTTCAACAAACATATTTTCCAATTGCAAGTTGGACAATACTTAGAAAGTTAAACTCATCCAAACCATTTGTGCACACAACAAAACCAACCACAAACTTGACTCTCAAGACTATCTTTTAGTAGTGTTGAAGTCAAATATTTGAATAGGTCACTCTTTGTATTCCTCTCAACTACACACCCTCTTTCATATCTTACACATTGAATTTTATAACACTGACATTGCACAAAATGAGAAATAAACAACACCTTTCATGAGCGACCCATGCAAAGCATGCTGTCCACAACAAGTTGTGCAAGAAATTAACCTATTATTTCTTAGGCACATATTTAGGAAAGGAAATACTCTATAGATCTACATTTGCAATATGTAATATCTATATCCACATTATAATCTTATAGCTCTGATCGAGGCTACAAGCACATGGAGTCTCCATAGCTTCACACTAATGGTTAGGATCTTAGTTTGACTACACTAGACTTGTGTCATTCTAAGCAATAGCCATATTAGAGTGCTTCTAAATAATGCCTTATTCAAGCCTACATAACACACTTTCAGATTCTATGTCAATGAGGCACTTCTCCATTTGGAAATGTTCTTTTGGATCATGAGTATTTTTTTGTTTACTACACATTTATTTATGTTCCATCTCCTACATATAGAGACAAGCTTCTCCTGACAAGGAAATATGGATTCAATGGCACCCTCTCCTTTTAGCATCTGAGTATAATGACAAGCTTCCCTCAACATCCACGAGCATGTTTAGTTAGGACTAATTTGGACTACAACCACACAAGCACACTCTAGACATTCACAAGTTCTTGGGTAGAGGTATGACTACTTGAAATATTCACCAAGTAGTCTGAGCTCTATAAAAGCTTTATGGATCGACATCTACAAGTCATCAATATGCATGATCATCATAAAGTTGTAACCAACATCAAACTCATCTAAATTTTTATTTTGGCACCCCTAAGTTCTTTCCTAGCCTATTGAGGAAATTGATCTACATGAAATGACATTATTCAACTCATGAGTATAGTGTATACCTTTAGTTATCTGTGTGTAATCTTGATCGGACCATCCTAGTAACATTGTAAAGTGCAATTGTATGATATTCCAGTTGGAGAAATGTTATAGTCATCATATGTAATATAATCTTGTTGGCTGTAATTTATTTGATCTCATATGATTCGTTGGATGTTAACAACTCTTATCTCCTTTAATGTTTATAGGAAAATATATTGTTGGTTGAAACTTGATCTTTGAAACTCTCTTGATGTTTCTTATGTTATAATGAATGAAATTGTCTTTCATTTGCTTATGAATATTGTATCCTATCTATAATTTTTACCTTGTTTGTGATACTTCTTCTGTATTGATGTTTGTGTTAGATGCTTATGTTGTTTTTCCTTGTTTTGGTTCACCTGACAAGGTGTCATGGATATCGTATCCTACACCTTGTTTTCCTTCCCTACCTTATGCGACTAGGTTTTAGGGACAAGTGGAAAGTTTTTTTTGGTTGTCCATGTCATGACCACATGGAAAATGTGGACATGACATGTTGTTTTCTGTGTCATGGCCACATGGCAAAAGTGGGCATGACATGAAAGATGTGTTTTACAGAGTGTTTGCCTGTGTAGAAGACTATCTGAGAGAAATGAGATTGCTCTATATTTCTTTGAATTGAGTTTTCTTGTCCTGTAGATCTGGTGATGTGCTTATACGATCTATATCTACCTTCCTTTGAAGTTTCTAGTGATGTGTTGCTCTACAAGTTTGGTTATTGTGTTGGTGTTAAGAGGTAGTGGATCTTGATGTGTAGATTGAAGATGTTCTTTGTTTCAGGAGGTTGTGGAAGTGTTGCAAGAGATTCTGATGATGTTGAATGTTATGGAAAGGTGTGTGGATGCTGTAGAGTGGTTCTTTGTGGTCTTCATAATGCTTTTGAACTTGGAGAAGCATGGATGTGGTCATTAGCTCAGGTTTGTCTGACCTAGCTTACTAGCGCCATTTACAGAGGTACCTTGTGGATTGTGAATGTGATGAGTAGCTTGGAGATGAAAATTTGAGTCCTAGTTAACCCTTGACATGGTCCACTTTCACTTCTTTCCACCATGGAAGTGTTTAGTGCCGATCTAATTGGTGTTGCACATTTGAGGTGCACATGCTTCATTAGGACTGACCTAATTAAGATAGGTCTTTGTTGTAGATGGTATAAATGTAAGAGGAAGTTGAGTGGAGCAAGGTAGAGAAGATGATACGAATGTGAATCAAGGTTAGTGAGTTGTGTGCGAGCTTAAATGCTTATGACTCCAAAATGTAGTGAGCAGAAGGTGTCTACATTTGACTGTTCCTAAAGTTTCTAGAGGCAGTGAGACAAATGTTGTGGATGACAAGGAGTGGCAGTAATTGATTTCTTCTATTGCTTTGAGATAGTGAATATCTCTATAACAGTCTTCTTCTTTCTTCTCTCTTCTAAGCAGTGAGCCTTTCTTTTGGCAGTGAGCCTTTCTTCTAGGCAGTGAGCCTATTTGATTTTAGTGTTGTTATTCATATATATGTGACCTAATCCTCACTGTGGTTTTTCCCTTCTTAGTTTTTCCACATAAATCTTGTGTTCTTGTGTGTTTGAATGTGTTTGCATTGAAGCTTCATATGTTTACATTCTGCTAATGCATAATAAGAGGTTGATGTTTGGAATTGCTTTGAGGGTTTAATGTTTTAATAGATAACTGATTCACCCCCCCCCTCTCAGTTGTCTTGTGCATTCTAACAAATGCCGATTGTCATTATTATCACTCGGTGGGGCATGACACTAAACGATGTATGCATCTTAAACATGAAATTCATGACCTCATCCATTCTAACGTAATACAAGTGACTAGTGTGAATGACAATAGAAATAAGTTAGTAGCTCCTCCAAATCAAAATCTACAAATCTTCACTAATCCTTTTCCTAAGCATAGGAACAACATGGTGGAAGAACAAAATGAAGTAGAGTATGAAGATGAATATCTTAATTAAGATGAAATAAATGGCATAATAGAAGTAGATAACCCAGAAAATGAAGATCTACCTTGACCATAAGAAAAAGGTATCTAAGCTAAGGTTCCTCCTCCATTATCCATTTATGGATTGGGAGACAACAAAAATACACAAGATATACAATTGAAGTAGTCTACATGTAAGCAAGAGAAAGTTGTAATGATGAAAAGCATCCCATTTCATCGCGAGTGGTTCATTCATCATGCAAAGCAGAATAAGAAAGCAAAAGAAAGGAAAAGAGAAAGGTGTGAGTCATCTGTCTAAAAAGGTAATGATTCACCTCCCTGCAAGCATTGGAAGATTTCAAACATAAGCAATTTTGTGAAACAAGCATCCTACGATGGCTCAGGTAATGAAACAGGTTTGAATCTCTCATCTATTCCACCACACTTGATGGAGCACCTCTCAAAGATGCTCGCAAGTTTGTTATCCTCTTAAATAGATATATTTATATATGTATATGTTGTATTGTGTTACCTCCGTGTTGTGCTCAATGTTGTCTAGGTCTCCTTGGACGACCCTTGATACTCTTGTAAGGTCAAGGATACAAGGAGACTGCCTTTATTGTGATACTTCTTTTTGTTTCTCTACTCTTCTAATCTTCTCTCTCCTATTGTAATTGTTGTGTGTGCTACCTTGGGGACATTTTCCCATGTAAACCTAAGTCATTTTTGTCTACTCTTTGACTTTTCATGTTTTCATTCTTCCATGGCTCTACTAGTCAGCAGATGATGATAACAGAGGACTGTGCATCCCTACAACAAGGATAAAAATAGACCTAGTCCATATATGGAGATGGGATTAATATAATACTGATGCTTGATTAGTAGAATCACCTCGTGTTTTGATGTGATCGTGTATTGTGTTATGAAATTATTGTAACAACCCTTTGTAATACTCTAAATCTGCCTCTAGGCACTTGGGAATGTTTTGTATCTCACCTTGTAGATACACTCAGTTCTAAGATACTTGAAATATAACCTAATGGCTATACTTGATTTTGAGCTCATAAGTGTAGCCTTGGTTTGTTTATATGATATGTTACCTTGTTTCCATGCATGAATACTATTGATGATTAGAATTTGATAATAACGTGTGTGATTGTTGGGAACATTCGGCTATTGTTAGCACATGTCACTTTGGGGCATGGGCTTTGCAAAAGCTCTTGTTCACTTACGTGTTTTCAACTCTACCTTAAATGTGTTTGATACCAGCAAGTGGGATCAACCACTTTAAAGTGGGGGTATATATTGTGGTAAATGTTTGGATATTTTAGATACTATTGATAAAGCATGTCTACGTATGCATCCTTTTCACCGTAAGGTGTCTCCATGATACAGGTGGGGTTGTGTACTTTGTTTTGTTGGGTATACCTCCTTTTCATCATAAGGCATCTCTGTGATGTAGGTGGGGTTGTGTACTTTGTGTGCATGCTTCCTTTGCACCATAAGGCATTTTTTGATGGAAATGGGGTTGCATTTTGAAATCCCTTTTATTAAAGGCGAGATTGTGTCTTCCCTTCAGTGGTTGCACATCCTTTTAAAATTCCTCTATGAAGGTGGGGTTGGATCTTGATTTATTCACCCTTAAGCATGTCTTTGGTGGTTGTGGTATCATAAATAACCATCAAGTGTGTTTGGTGTGTCTTAGATGGTGGAGTGTAGCAATGAGCTCCTCCCTATCGCCCGTGTTTACTTTGTTTAGTATATATAGTGTGTCGACAACATACTCTATGGCACTCATGTATTCCATGTGTTTTCCATGTGTCTTCTTTTGTATGTCTTGCGTGTTTTAGTGGCAGTGCATAGAAATGAGATCCCCCTACGCTATGTGTTTTATGTGCTTTTCATGGTGGCGTGTACTAATGAGCTACCCATCACCTAGTTATGGTTTTATAATTACTTAATCATATTATCTCTTTGTGTACGCCTTGTGTATTACATGATTGCATTCATGACTTCTCCATGTATTGTGTGCTTTATTGTCTACTTCGTGTATTGCATGCTTCCTTACTGTATTCTTTGTGTCTTATGTTTTTGATAATATAAGGCGGCTAAACAAGGGGCCGAACCCTTACAAAAAATAGAGAGGCCCGAAGGCAGCAAGCATCAACAGTGCCTTAATCCAGAAACAGCATATACAACCATAACAGAATACCAACAAAACGAGCAAAACTAGCCGCTAAGATGAAAACCAAAAAATTGAGAAATAGAGTATTAGCAGTATAACAACAAAGACTAAGGAGACAACAGCTCTCCTTTCTAGACCATAGATTTAATAATATCATCCACTTTTTTAGCCAGATCTTCACTATCAGTATTAACAGTAACCCCTAGATTCTTTAGCATAGAGAGGTTGAGGAGTATAGAGGTCCTAAGCACAATGGAGAAATTTTGTTTCAGCTTCGCAATGCGATCGCGCAGACCTACAAGATCAGTCCCCAGACCATCATCAGTCCCCATAGCATCCTCAGCTTCTTCCACAAACATGGCACCCGCTGTGTCAGCATTGCCAGCAGAGTCAGCAGCATCCTTCGTGGTAGCCCTTGTATCATGCATCTCCTGCTTGTCTTCATCATCACCAAAAATGTCCTAAATCTCCACATCCCTGTCATCCTCTCCACACGTGGATTCATCTGAGCCACTCTCAGAATAGTCAATGAGCTTTGCTGAAGGAGCCGGTTTGCCTGCAATATGCCCCGACCTCCAAACACCAGAGGAAAGCCCCTCCCTACAAATCTTCACTGAAGAATCCCTTCTCTGTCCCACCGGGGCCCTACTAAGGGTTTTGGGGGACCCAACCACTGCCTTCCCAG
Source organism: Cunninghamia lanceolata (assembly GCA_027924645.1). Classification (NCBI taxonomy): domain Eukaryota; kingdom Viridiplantae; phylum Streptophyta; class Pinopsida; order Cupressales; family Cupressaceae; genus Cunninghamia; species Cunninghamia lanceolata. The sequence continues at coordinate 20,250,000 of BSBN01001281.1, forward strand.
TGCTCATATCACCAGCAACCTTCTGCTTTTTACACTTCTTAGAGGCAGTAGGGCCCGGAGTATCAACAGGATTTTCTGCAGGAGTGCAAGAGGAGACTTCAATAGTTTTGATAGGAACAGGGGAGGGCCCGGGTTCAGCAACATCAGGAATATTCTTAGGGTTTGAGGAGGGCTCCCCGTCCCCACTATTAGTGGGAATGGTTTTGGAGGGTTCGAGGGCAAGATGATGATTATACAAACAGAGAATGAGGCCCTAGTGAAGAGGGATAGGCTTCATAGCAGTGTTTTCTTATGTTTTCCTAAGCTTGGGGGCTAGAAATGGTTTTCTAAACTTAGGGTGTGTCTTCTCTCTAGTGTTTGGTGTGTTTGATGTGTCTTGGTTGTACTTTAATGTATGTATTGATTGTAAGATCATACACACATTAAAGTGGGGGCTAAATGTTATGGATTAAAAAGTTGACACATGTCTTTTTACCTCCTTGTTGAGCTCCTAGGTCTCCGTGATTACATCATACATTATAATTATTCATCCTGATGTGAAATACACTAAAACCAATGCAAATTGGAAACAAGGGCCCATATTCTATCTTACCTCAAACCAAAAAGGAGCCTTGAGACTTGGGCTCCCACGCCCAAGTCCTCCTTGATTGGTCTGGGAAAATTTAAATGAATCTTGGCACAAGAACTTTAAAAGGGTTTCTCCTTGTTGGCTCTTTTGGTTAATTTGACGAATGTTAGCAAGAAAGCATATATAATTATGTTTTCAAATTAATTATGAACCTAGATAGAGATAGCTAACTTGAAGCATTGGAGTAAAGAGCATTCAAAGTGTTCATGTTGTGATTCTAGAGTAGATTTGTATTGTCATTGTATGTGTTTTTGTAGGTTTGAAGTTGTCTATCTCTCCTTATGAGTTGAAGAGCTTTCATCCTCCTAAGAGTTTCATCACATAGGTGATATCATTGTTGTTCAACATCATTTGATTTCATCTCATTGATTTGTGTTTAGCCTCTTCCCTGCAAGGGCAAGCTCTCTTTATCAATGGTGTTTGGAAGCTTGAATGCTATCCTAGGATTTGATTGAAGAAAGTCCCTAAACACCATAACCCCCAAACCCCTTTTCTTCTTGTGTGTAGGTTACAGGTGTGAGATCTAGAAAAGTGAAGATATAGGAAGACTAAGCAATGATTAGGGTTTTAGTATTTGATAATATTTTGGGAATATTCCTCTATGAAAGACTTGGGCACTTGTAAAATAGTCCTTCTATCTTAACCAATTTCAGATCTAGCATCAGGGAACTCTTTGTAACATTTCTCCAGTTTACAGCTTTTAAAGATTTGACTTCTCAAGACTTGGGCACCCTTGAAATGGTCCTCCAACATTCTAGCTTCCGGGACACAGGTTCTAACATATTCCTGATCACTCCTGTGTAATTAGTTTCTGTGTATCTTCTATACATCCTCTGTTATAATCTAATCATTAGAGAACTAGGGTTTGGTAAAAGGGCTTGATTAAATCAGATCTTTCCATAGCACTCCTGAGTATAAAATTTGTAGACAAGTCCACCTCCATTTGGTAGTTATTTATCTTGGTTTTGTCCTTTAATGTTATTGTGGAAGAGGGTTTGATCTAGTGTGCATGCCAGTCTTCTTCATTCTCTTTTTCATACATAACAATTATTATGAGGAATGTCCTCATGAAAATAAGTGATCAAAGGAATAGAAGGAGATGAAGTATTACAACAAAATAATCCTTATATTGACATAAAACCATATTCTCATCACTAGCATCAATCCTATAATGAATATCACTAACATTGTACTAATGTATCTCATCATCATTTCCAGATAGATCCACATTATTAGCTTCATCATGTGAAAGAAAGGTAAATCTTTTTTAGGAGGCAATGAATTATTACATCCATAATTAATAGTGTTGTCCACATGTATCATGTTATTTTCAACCATTTCTTTTATCTTATGCTTCTAGGCCATGCAACATTGAGTATAATGATCATTAACTTTAAGATAACTATAAAATGCATTTCTATCATATCCCTTAAGCATTCCCCTATATGTATCTAATAGATGAATAGGAGGAAGTTTAATGTTTTTTTTTTCAAGAAAGGTGGTAGACCACCTAGACTTGTAAATTGATCATACGAGAATTGCCACAAAATTTAGAAAAAGTAACTAAAATGAGTATGCTTTGTTCTATATTATCAGAGATAAAAATATATACAATTAAGGGCCCATACATTGGCTACTATTGACTGCATTGAAATGGTATGAAAGTAAGTTTTAAAATAGAAAAACAAAAACATAGAGGGGAAGTAGTATCATGTCACCATTGCGGCTTCACACATAGGCAGAAAGAAACACCTAACTTGTTGTTAATAGTATACCCTTTCAATCTCCCTAGCCTCATGAGTTTCCAATTATGCTCCCATTAGTGTCGTCATTCCTGGCCTGGACGTGAGTGGCACACTGGACATTTTTGGTTCATGTTGGGCATCCAGGGAAGACGTATCTTCATGAGTTGTCAATAGTTTAGGAAGGTGGGGGACCCAATAAAGGGAGTTTATCCTCAGAAAATGGATGGAAATGAAAACCTCCCTGCACTTAGCTCTCACTTGTTTGGAAAAATTGAAATTGTAGCCATGTAGGGCCCTATCCAATATGCCAATGCAACCACATGCTAATCCTTTCTACATTGCTTTGAAAACACACTCCACTATCGAGGAGGTCCTTAGAGTTTGTACATGGAATAACCCACCTTGCATTGCCTCTCCTTTCATTAGATCGTAACCTTACAAGGCAAATCTCCATCTATCTAGGCTATAGAGGTAGTCGAATACCAAACCTAATGCTATGGCATGGGCGTAATGGCCATCCTAAATAATATCCATGATGTTTGATAGGAGGGTGGAAGTGTAATGATATTGACATGATGTAAACATGTAAGCACATTATTGAAAGGCTCATGCAACTTTATAAATACTCTAAGATTTTTAAGGCATGAAAGTAAGAACATTTGAAGAATTAGCAACATGATGAGTGTTAGATATTTTATCTTGTCTGTCACAACCCTTTTATAAGGAGCATGAGAAGAACCATACTTAAGTAAATTTCTTAATTGTTGCTAATAAATTTAATTCCATAATTTCCACATATGCACACAAAATACATAGTTGAATCATAATTGATAAGATGCACACTTTTCTATATAGGAGACAATAATCCCCTAGAAACTCTTAGAAATATAATTTTCAACCCAATATTTATGCATAAGTGAGACACAAATGTATTGGCCAACTTTGAAAATGTATGAGTAAACTCACAAAGAAGATATTTAAGAACCACTCAATAGCATACTTTTTTAATTTCCTTGGAAAAATATTGGAAATAACTTATCATCATAATTAAAATATAAATATGCAATAGTAAAGGACCTTAGATGTGTTGTGGGATCACCTTTACATTATAGTTTTCAAACCAAGGTCCAAAAATTGAAGGTTTGTAATAATTTACAATTTGAATTGAAGATAAGTTACAATTTCAAATGCTAGTGAATATGTTGTATTTCAATAGATTCATCCTTATTGTTTAAACATGTCGTAAAGGATTAAATTTATCCTCTATCCTATCAATCCTTTGAATAAGTATGTTAAGGGTAGAAAGAGGAACACTAGAGGTGGGATTGTGAGAAACTATGGAAGAGGTAGAAATTTGCTAGGAAATAAAGCTAGGGGTATAAGAAACATGAGTATTAGGCATAGCACTAGAAAAATAAATATGAGTGTGGAAAACACCAAAAGGAAGATATGTATGCATAGTAAGTCAGTGGGAGAAGATGAAGTCATAAAACTAATAAAATGAACATGCATAGTAGATGCAACACTAGTGGGAAGGAAAGAGGTAAAGGGGAACAAATGGACATACCTAGTAGGCACAATGTGGGAAGTAGCAACAAGGAGTGGCTCAACTTGATAAGTGGGAAGAGTAGAAAATGACCCCATATTGATGAATTAAATTACAAGGATGCATAAATAAGAGAAGAATTGGGTGGGAGAGGAGTGATACATCATTCAAAGAAATTAAAGAATTAGTACTTTTCACTATATCTCTAGGAACCCTTAATCCATATGGCTTACTAATCATTGAATTATAGAGAACATCAACAAAATATGTAGGGATTGCATCATTAGTTGAATATCCAAGATAAAAAAATAACACATATATAGTCAAGGCAATATCTTGCTTAAATCCATTAACTCAGCATGGCCATCATGATAAAATGTTCCATCTTAAAATTAAGATTAGTGTTTTCATTCATATTTTCATCATACCATTTTCATCTTAATTCAAAACAATTGTAGGATTCAACCAAAGACTTCTTCTAAAAGGGGGATGAGGATGACAACAAGACTTTGGCATAAACAAAAAAGAAAAACCCTTAAAGGTAATGATGATCAAATAAGGTTGGTATTTGACGTAAACTATAAAATGAAAAAAATGCTCAATTTTGAAAGACAAAATAATAATTAAAACACTAAAATCCAAGACCAAAGGAGGTGTAAGACTAGATAGGAATTGACTAGTTTATGTAGAGGAATAAAAATACTCCTACGTAAATATCTAGGGATAATGTAAAAACTCAAGTGAGCAGCCATATATATATATATATATATATATATATATATATATATATATATATATTAAAACACTAAAATCCAAGACCAAAGGGGTTGTAAGACTAGATAGGAACTGACTAGTTTATGTAGAGGAATAAAAATACTCCTACATAAATATCTAGGGATAATGTAATAAATCAAGTGAGTAGCCCCATATATATATATATATATATATATATATATATATATATATATATATATATATATATATATATATATATATATATATATATATATATATATATATATATATATATATATATATATATATATATATATATATATATATATATATATGAGCTAATATAGGAACTAACTAGTTTATGTAGAGAAATGAAACTACCCCTACATATAATATATTGAGATAATGCAATAAATCAAGCAAGTAGACCTATATATGTGAGCCAAGATATGAATTGACTAGTTTTGTAGAAGAATTAAAATATCACTACATAAAAAGTCTAAGAACAGTCAAATAAATCAAGCAATTAGCCCTAGATGTATGGGCTAAGACAATGAATTAAACACAAGAACACTATTTGACATGAAAAAGGGGGAATTAAAACTTAGCTTCATGTGTGACTTTAGAGATTTTGTTTCAGATTGTGCTAGGTGATCCAAAATGATGCTCTATGATCATATATAGAACATAATTTCTATAACAAAGTGGATGATCTATTCTCTATTTTGGTTCAATTATGTGGCTATAAAATTGATCTCCATGCATATAAATTCATCCCTAGATTTATATAAATGACCTACACCTTATTGATCTTCAAAAATTTGGTTGCTCTGATTATTTGAATATTTGTTTACAACTTGGTGGTATCTACAAATTCCATTATATTTTGCTATGCAATGGTTATTCTCTTTAGTTAAACCCCTAGATCCAATTTAATAGATCGACCAAGGAGTAAAGACATGTGAAGCAACCATGTAAAATGCCTAATATATAAATATGATGTTAACACTAGTTGATGATGTTATTATGTGCTATGATGTTCTTTAAGAGATAATGCAATAATTAGAACTAAAGATTCTTGATTGATCTTGGATGCTAAAAATAAATAGGATCCATCCTTATATACTATTGAAATGTGATGAACAACTAAGAGGGGGGGTGAATCAATTGTCCCAAAAACTCAAACACTCTTACACTTAAACAATAATCACTTTTCCACACTTATTATGATTAAACAAAAGCACAGATGCAACATTAAACACAAGAGACACCAGATTTTTATGTGGAAAACCCCAAGGTGGGGAAAAACCATGAAGAGGATTAGCTCTTAAAATATATTGCAATCTTTTGAAAATGATGTTCAAGATTGGTCACTCCACAGGCCTAGAACATACTGGCTCACTGCCTTAACCCGAAACCTTGAAAGATTACAATAAGGGCTATTAAACCCTGAGGAATGTTAAACCGTACTAGCGGCTCACTGCCAAAATCACCATCTTCTTCATGTCTAAGATTAATACATTGAAGTATAATAGTTCTTCTGCTCTACCCTACTCTGCCTTATCTCCTCACCCTTTCCCTTATCTTCCCATTTTTGCACAAGGACATATTTTCCATGACTCAATTACAACTATTTATACACTTCATCAACCTTGGAATGATCATCAAGGTCTGCATTACAATCATTAACCATTGGAACAATCTCCAAGGTTGGTATTACAAACATTTACAAAATAGGTCTTGACCTAATACAAATTCTTCTAAGGAATTATAGTATAAATGTATGTGGACCACACCATGCTTTAGCTGGGACTCAAATACGATCTTTGATGCCACAACATACTTCCATAATATTCAAGGGATCTCCGCAGTTACTGGAATTAACCAAGTTGGCCAAGACTAGTTACATGTTAGGTTATCTAGGAATAATCTTCAAACACGATCTTGTTTCCTTAATGCAGACCAATGTAATAGTAGGAACATGATTAGGAGGAATCTACAAGCATGTTAAAATCATCAAGAGCAATCGCATAAACATAGACCACTTTATTCATGAGATTCTTCACACTAGAGCACACGAACTTCACTGTCTTCAACTGTCATAAAAGAAAGATAGCTTGTGGACCACCAAAACATGAACCATTGCAATTGTAGGCACTTATCATCATCCCAAACTTCCCTTTAGAACCGTAGAACAAAACACTTTAATGTAGAGGAATGCAGAGCAAAATACTTTCTCCTTGTCAGAAGAGAATAACTAGAGAAAGGAGGTTTTAGTCTGGTGAATTCAACTCTCTTAATTCTTGACACCAGAGGCTCAAACTCAGGATTTAATGTCTTCAGACATCCCTTTAAATAAATTCCAATCCGCAGACTAAGATCTTCAAGCAGCAAGAATGTGGAGTAATCTACTGGACTATTCTTCAGCATACAACTCACTGTCTATACTGCACTTCACTGTAACTCACTTGTTTCTTCTGGAGAGGCCAATTTTCTCAATATCCTCAACATACAAAGCTTCTAAACAAGTAATAGAATTGGACATAGTTGACACCAATGAAAACAAAGATATGTTGACATCAATGACAACACCGATTAGGCACATACTTGCAACAATCTCCCCTTTTGTCATTGATGGCAACATATGATGTGAAAAACTACAACAACCATCAAGACAAGATTCTCCCCCTATCTCTTTACACATCTACACTCTCTCCTTCATAGTTTTACACATGAATTCTCTGCCCCTTTGACATCAATAGCAAAGGGCACATACTTGCACTCTTCTACTTTGATTCAATTTCTCTTATGAACTCTCTAACTACTCCCCTTGAGAAGTAGCCCTAAAAGCATCAATCCAAATCTGAAGAAGAAACTCTAAGCACCACCAGACTAATGCACTATTGTGCATCTTAGTTTAGAGCAGGAGGGGTAATAACACCTAACTTTTTTTTAATATACTCAAAAGTATCCTTAGGTAGAGGTTTGGTGAAAATGTCTACAATCTAGTCTTTTATAGATACATATTCCAACTTGACTTCATTCTCTGTCACTTTTTCCCTCAGAAAGTGATATCTTATGGATATGTCCTTTGTCCTTGAATGCATTACTGGATTCTTTGATATGTTTATGGCACTTGTATTGTCACAAAAGATTGCAATTGGATCTTCATACACAACTCTGATGTCCTTGAATGTCTACTTCATCCACAACACTTGAGTACAACTACATGTTGTTGCAATATATTTTGCTTCTGTAGTGGATTGAGATATTGAGTCTTGTTTTTTGCTTATCCAAGATACCAACCTTTTTCCAAAAAAGAATGCACCTCCAATTGTACTTTTTATGTCATCTACATCTCTGGCCCAATCTACATCAGTGTATGCACTGAGAGTGAAATCATTGTCCCTTTGATACCAGAAACTATAATCTATTGTGCTTTTCAAATATATCAGAATTCTCTTGACCACCATCACATGTGACTCCTTCAGCTTTGCTTGAAATCTTGCCACAAGACAAACTGCATGCATTATGTCAGGTTTGGTTTGAGTCAAATAAAGTAATCCTCCAATCATAGATCTATACATTTTCTAATATGGCATAGGTGAATCATCATTTTTACTCAACTTACAACCAGTTATCATGGGAGTATTTATCGATTTAGAGTCTTCCATCCCAAACTTCTTTAACAACTCTTTCACATACTTAGACTGAGAAATGAAGATACCTTTATATGATTGATTTATTTGCAGACCTAAAAAGAAATTCATCTCACCATACATGGACATTTCAAATTCACTTTGCATTTCTCCAGCAAAAACTATGCACATACCTTCATTTCCTCCAAAGATAGTGTCATCAACAAAGACTGCAACAATTAGGATTTGTTCATTATTGATCTTGAAGTAGAGATTGTTGTCGGTGGTACCCTTGGTGAATCCTAATTATATTATATACTTATCCAATCTAGAATACCAGGGTCTGGAAGCTTGTTTTAACCCATACAATGCCTTCTTTAATCTGCATAGTATGTCACCCTAATGTGATGACTAGAATCCTTCCGGTTGTTCAATATAGACTTCTTCTTCCAATTCTCCATTCAAGAATGTAGACATTACATCCATCTGATATACCTTAAAAATTTTGTAGGCTGCAAATATTAGAAACATTCTTATAGGTTCAATCCTTACCACTGGTGCAAATGTTTCCTCAAAATCTATTCCTTCAACTCGAGAGTATCCTTTGCATACCAACCTTGCTTTGTTTCTTACTACTTCATCACTCTCATTCATCTTGTTTCTGAAAACCCACTTGGTACCAATTACATTTTTGTCTACTGGTCTAGGAACAAGATCCCAAGTCTAATTCTTCTCTATCTGCATCAATTCTTCTTTCATATCCTTTACCCAATTCTCATCATTGCAAGCTTCATTCACAGTCTTAGGTTCAATCTTGGAAATCATATAGAAATTTACTTTTTCTTCTACAGCTCTTCTTCTGGTCAGGATTCCTTTACTCTTATCTCCTATGATTTGATCTTCAGAATGATTAAGTTTTACATACCTTGGTGTCTTGGTAGCACTTTTCGGAGCTTGATCATCTTGATCTGAAACATCAAGTTTATCTTATTCATATCCACTTGATTCTGGAGACCTTTCCTTGCTTTTATCAACTTTGACATTTGCACTCTTAATGTTCTTATTTAGCCTCTATTATAACACCAGTAGGCCTTGCTCTTGGTTGAGAAACCAGGGAAGATTCCTTCATCACACCTACCATCAAACTTGCTTAGATCTTCTTCTCTTTTGATATAACATTTGCTACCAAAAAAATTGAGATATTTCACAATAGGAACTTTACCATACCACAATTAATAAGGTGTCTTATAACTGTTACCTTTGACTTGGACTCTGTTTAGGATATATACAATAGTGTGAATTGCCTCTCTCTAATATACTTCTGAAAGATCATCTTCCGTCATCATGGTTCTAGTAGCTTCTTGAACTATTTTGTTCTTCCTTTCAACGACTCCTTTTTGTTGTGGAGTTCTAGGTGTAGATAACTGTCTCTTTATCCCATGTTCTTGACAAAAGAAATTGAATTCACTTGATTTGAACTCTCCTCCTCTATCAGACCTTAAACATTTGATCTTCAAATCCATCTCATTTTCAACCATTGCCTTAAATTCCTTGAACTTATACAGAGCTTTTGATTTTTCTTTCAAAAAGGTAACCCAAGTCATTCTAGAATAATCATCAATAAGAAACATGAAACACATGTCTCCTTGTAGACTTCTTACTCTGGTAGGTCCACAAAAGTCTATATGCACTAGTTCCAGTAGTCCATCAACTAATTGGTCCTTTCTTTTGAAACTTGTTCTTGTTTGTTTCTCAAATTGACACTCCTTGCAAATAGGATTAGCAAGCTTCACAAGCTTAGGCAAATCTCTAAATGCCTGCACAATACTTATCTTCATAATGTTATCAAAATTGATGTGGCACAACCTTCTATGCCATAGCTAACTTTCATCAGTCTGAGCCAATAAATAATAATTATCAGTTCCTTTCAAGTGATAGATATTACCTCTAGTCTTCTTACCAGTTGCACTGACTGTTCTAGAGATTTCCCTTATCTTGTATCCATTGTCCTTGAAGCTTAAGTCATAACCTTTGTCACACATCTGACCCACACTCAAAAGATTGTGCTTTAATCCTTTCACATATAGGACATCTTCAGTATTATGCTTGCCATCAAAAGAAATAGATCATTTTCCACAAATCTTACCAGCTGTATCATCTCCAAACATAACTAGTCCACCATCATATCTTTCCAAACTCACAAACTTACTTTTGTCACCAGTCATGTGGTGAGAGAAGCCACTATCAATAACCCATTCATCTTTGTCTTCAACAACCTAAGTAGCCAAGGCACTTTCCACTAGTTTTTCTTTCTTCACACAACTAAAAGGATTAGTAGACACAGGTTCTTTAATAGCAATAAACAAGCATTCATTACTAGAAGTACTAGTATTATCTAGTTCACCATTATTTGATACTCCTTCATCATCATCAAAATCTTCAACATAATAACATTTCTTTTGGATCCTAGGTTTGTTCTCATATCTTTTCCTATTTATTTCAATTCTTTCAAGACATCTGGAAGCAAAGTGGCCTACTTTACCACAGGAAAAACATTTAAAAGGTAATTTACTTTTGAACTTACTGGATCCCCTTTGCAGTCTATCCACAAAGTTGGCTTAAATTTCATCAAACTCATCATTAGATTCTACCTTGTACCTTTCTGATCTGGAGGTTTTCTGAGAAGTACTGCCTCTGAAGGTAGTCTCTACTTTTTGCAGGGCATCACCAAACTCTCTCATTTCAAAGGCAATAAGCTTACCAAGCAACTGATCTCTGTCAATAGATTTTACTTGCATAAATTCTTCAATTGCAGCTACCTTGTGACTGTAGGACTTTCGTAGTGATATGAGAATTTTCATCACAACTTGCTTATCACCGAGAGTTCTCCCCATACCTTTTATTCCAGTGACAAGTTCATCAAATCTTTGCATAAAGGCTGTTATGTTTTCATCTTTATTCATCTTCAAACTTTCATATTTCACCTTCAAACTTTATAGCTTGGCCTCCTTCACAGAATCATCTCCCTCATACAATTTTTTTAGCTTTTCCCATACCTCATTTGCAGTTTCAAGATCCACAACTTTTGTCAGTACTGATTCATTCAATGAACTTAGCAGAGCATCTTTTGCTTTCACATCCACTTCATATTCTGTGATTTCATCTTCAGTCGTGAAACTATTTTGAGGTAAGGTGTATTTTGTTTCTACAACTTTCCATACTTTGTAAACAAGACAAAGAAGATGACTTTTCATTCGTGCCCTCCAAAGAGCATAATTCATCCCATCAAAATGTGGTACTTCCTTCTTATAAGACATTTTGGATCATCCTCAAGCTATTAGACATTCTTTAGAGAAACCTTGCTCTGATACCAATTGTTGAAATGCACCAGACAACTGAGAGGGGGGCGGGTGAATTAGTTGTCCCAAAAAATCAAACACTTTTGCACTTAAATATTAATCGCTTATCTACACTTATTATGATTAAACAAAGAATGCATGAAATCAGAAGCTGAAACACAAATGCAACGTTAAAACACAACATACACTAAATTTTTATGTGGAAAACCCCATGGTGGGGAAAAACCATGGAGAGGATTAGCTCTAAAAATATATTGCAATCTTTGAAAATGATGTTTAGGCTTGGTCACTCCACGGGCCTCAAACATATTGGCTCACTACCATGAAGTACAACTAGGTCTAGCAGGCTCACTACCTCAACCCTAAACCTAGAAATATTACAATAAGGGTTGTTAAACCCTGAGAGCTATTAAACCCTACTAGCGGTTCACTACCAGGCTCATTGCTAAAATCACCAGGCTCACTGCTAAAATCACCATCTTCTTCATGTTTGAGATTAATACATTGAAGTATAATAGTTCCTCTGCTCTACTCTGCTCTGCTCTGCCTTATCTCCTTGCCCTTTTCCTTATCTTCCTATTTTTGCATAAGGACATCTTTTCCACGACTTAATTACAAGTATTTATGCACTTCATCAACCTTAGAATGATGATCAAAGTCAGCACTACAATCATCAACCATTGGAACAATCTCCAAGGTCAGTATTACAAACATTTATAAAATAGGTCTTGACCTAATACAAATTATTCTAAGGAATTATAGTATAAATGTATGCGGGCCATGCCACGTTTTAGCTGGGACTCAAACACGATCTTCCACACCACAACATGCTTCCATAATCTTCAAGGGATCTCCACAATTACTAGAATTAACCAAGTCAGCCAAGACTAGTTACACACTATGTTATCTTGACATAATCTTCAAACATGATCTCATTTCCTTAATGCGGACCAATGTAAAGGTAGGAACATGATAAGGAGGAATCCACAAGCACGCTGAAATCATCAGGAGCAACCGCACAAACACAGACCACTTTATTCATGAAATTCTTCACACTGGAGCACATGAACTTCACTGTCTTCAACTGTTATAAAAGAAAGATAGCTTGTGGACTACCAAAACATGAACCATTGCAATTGTAGGCACTTATTTTCATCCCATACTTCCCTTTAGAACCACAGAGCAAAACACTTTAATGTAGAGGAATGCAGAGCAAAATACTTTCTCCTTGTCAGCAGAGAATAACTAGAGAAAGCAGGTTTTACTCTAGTGAATGCAACTCTCTCAATTCTTCACACCGAAGGCTCAAACTCAGGATTTAGCATCTTCAGATATCCCTTTAAATAACTTCCAATCCGCAGACCAAGATTTTCTAGCAGCAATAAATGTGGAGTAATCTACTGAACTATTCTTCAGCATACAACTCACTGTCTATACTACACTTCACTGTAACTCACTTGTTTCTTCCAGAGAGGCCAATTTTCTCAATATCCTCAACATACAAAGATTCTAAACAAATAATAGAATAGCACATAGTTGACACCAATGGCAACAAAGATATGTTGACATCAATGACAACACTGATTAGGAACATACTTGCAACATATACAACACCTTAGCATACAATTCTTAGATTTCCTTGCTTATATCAAGTAAGTAATAAATAATAGGAATGGAATTAGTTAAATGAATCTGAAATTAAACATTTAAGGGTCAAATCCATAATTACAAATTTCAATTAATTATAAATTTGTGACCCTCGGTTAAAAACTAGAAAAACTACATATCAAATCCAAATACTTAGATGAATGAAATCACACTCAATAGAAGATTCTAATTAACTTCAGCTTTTATAAAAAAAATTTACACCTACACACTAATCATTACACTTAAAAGAAACAAATTAAAACAAATAAAAATAGAAATTATAATTTTTAACTACTACAATAATAATATAATTTACTACCTAATGTTTTTCATAATATCTATATTATGAAAATATTTAATAAATAACATAATATATTTATAAATGAAAATATTGTTAACTAAAAAAGTGCTACGTGGTCATGTCCATTAAAGGAAGGAGATGGATAATTCTAAAGGCGTCTTCTATTATAGAAAACATCTAGACTTCTATCTTCTATCTTGCTATTTGATAGTATAATTCTACTACATTTCCTTTTGTATGAAATAATATGTTATCCCAAGATAAAGTCGCACACACCCATGCTAAGACATTATGGGGCACCAATTATGTTTGAACATTTTCTTAAAAGAAAAAATAGAAAATCATGATATTAAGGTGAACTAAAAAATAACGAATTATAAATTTCAAAAGCTAACAAATAAAATAAATATATTTTCGATACTTTTAATATATAAAAATAATGTAAATATTTTTAAATAAATATATTTTTTAAAAACATTCGAATAATCTTACACCCAAATGCATGGAAATAATCTCAACGATATAGAATATTTTAATTATTTAAAGTGAACGGATCGAAAATTTACAAGAAATTATTGTACACAGCCAAAATTCATTGGATTACTGTGAAGTTAGTGGCATATGAAAATACATTGCGGCATTATTTTTTATATAATTATTTTCAATAGTTTATTATTAATAGAAAAGATAGAAATAAGTAGTTGTTCATGTCTTTAACTTACTTACTTAGATGCAATGAGTGTTAAGTAGACTATTCATTGGGTCCGTATGAACCACTATCCATAAAATAGGTAAAGCTTAAACAGCCAATATGGGCAACCAAAATCTTCCCAAATGTGCAGAGCAGTCCATTGGTGTGGTCTGTAATATTTGTAGAAAATATAAAAAAACAGTTGGCACACCTGGCTGTTTACAGCATGAATATGTGTCAATGAATTTGACTCAAAAACTATGCCAATGCATATAAATATCAAGTTACAAGCAAGTAATTACGAAAAAATGAAGATGATCATACAAAACAACTATTTAAAGAAACTAAACTTTACATTAAAAAAGACTGGGCAATAATGTTGCAACTGGTTTCCCTGTATGTTGTTCAAACAGTTTACTGTGCAAGCAAAGAGCCTGAGCAAAAGTAGAATTATTAGTTTTATGCCACTTAAAAATTAAGATGTATGACACTCCCAGATATTGATTTAACTGTGGAAAGTGGTATAATAAACAGGGTCAGAAAACGATGAGAGATTAAGACAATCATGAGAGTAAAAGGCTTCAAGAAAATCTACCGCTAAAGGTAGCTCACATTACTGCATACAGTTGGTTGTTGCCAGCATTGTTTCGTCTGAATGAAAAGATACAAAGTCAACCACCATTCGTTTATCGCATAGTAACAATGAATTAGAGGTAAAGTATACCTAGGCAGTTAAGTACACTGAAGTATGTGAAACGATGGATTAACAATGGATAGTTGGCGCTATTAACTCCCTCGAGGTCTACACTTTAAAACTCATCTTACACTCGGATTTGATAAGGTTTTTTTATGTAACATTCAAAGTTTCTCTAGCTGCAGGATATAAAATCTGCACAGCCTACACAATCAGGAAAAAACAGATACAGAAATTTTAGATATAAGCCTTGAGTTACTATAATCTCTGGCACAGCGCAGTTTCACATTTTAGGGGGACGGTATTAATATTTGTATGGTTCGCAGTTGGGTGTCTGCAAGTCTTCTTGAATAAATGGCCAACTGTTGCTGGAGAGATTCAATGTAGGTTATGGTCTGTGATACAATGGACTCCTACTTCTTAAAATAATTGACATTGATAGTGTTAGTCACTGGCCCTAGCGATTTTTCTCTTTAGAATATTGTAAGAGCACATCTCTCTTTCTACAAAGAAACCCTAATATATTACCCTTGGAACCCTAAATTCCCTAAGCATATAAGCATTTGAAAGAGATTGTTAGGGGTATTCATTGATGGTATTAGTCAAGGACAAAAACGATGGGTTAAATCATGAAGGAGGAGCTCTCTCGACAAACAGACGGACAACTGTATGACAGTAAAGCTCCTCGAATGCGTGCTGTAGCCTGCGTAGGATTTTTGGTGTATTGACAGAGAAAACAGGCATGTGTAGTCTGGAACATTTATGAGACTTTAGTAATCTAGTACAGCGATTGATGCATTCACAACGTTAATAAAACAACACTGATGTAACAGTAGAGGGAACATGCAGACAGAATACTCTGAGGTCTAATCGTATCCACAGCTCTAAGCTTCTGAAAAGGTGTGAAGTCTCCATTGCTGGAAGATGAATACTCCGAGGTATTCTTGATTCTTCGTAATAAGGGTATTTCCATAATACATTTATCTTGGCAGCGTAAGCAAAGTCTTGAGGAAGCATTGCACCTGCCAAGAATAAAGTCAAATAATTATAGGATATCTTTATTTGCCTTTCACCTGTGTTACCATTTTAAGTTGAAACTCAATATATTGATAAATGTACAAACCCTAATTTCCTGTCAGACATTGTACCGGGCGGTGTACATGCACTCCAAGCTCTCGGCAATAAATCTGCACCTTACACGTCCGGTTTGGGGAAGGCCAAAAAAAAGCAGGTACATCCATAATGCTTGGATAGTTGCCCACGTATCCCCAATTCCCATCCTTAAAAAGCACTTCAGTCAACATAAGAGATTAGAAACAAATTATTATGAAGATTCGAGAATACCTTGGGTCACTTAAGAAGTAGTTTCGGGTATAAGTTTAGAAACATTCTAATTATTATTATTGCTAATAATATGTATGTTTGTTTGTTTGTTTTTTTTGTTTTTTTTATGTCTGTCTTTTTATGTGATAACATATTCATAAATGGTATATTTTAGTGTTAGACTTAGTTTATTACTTGATTTTTATTTATCTTTATTCCACTTTAATTTGCACTAATTTCCATATATTTGTTTCTTATGTTGAAATGACCACTAATAACTATGTCTCTTAAGATCATTTTCATAGTATACAAGATTGACCTAGGTCAACCTTGTAGAACACATATATTATTTCAAAATCAAAGTCACCAAATTCAAATTTCAACATTCTCACCTCTTTTTACTAAACATTGTTGATGGGAAAAATGACATGGTCATGGTGTCCACCAACTCAAGGGGTGGAAACCAACTCCTCTCTTGAAAGGAGACATAAGAATCTCCCCAAGGTTTTAGGATTGTTAGGCCTTGGCTATTATAGGGATAGTTCACTCGAAAATGAGATGTTTTAATCAAGGGCACTGAGTTTATGCTAAACTGTAACGTAGTAAATCTGTTATATTCATGAGGGGTAGCTTGGTAGTTTCTAGATTTTATTTATTTTTATGGGAAGAGAATAGAAAAGGAAACCTAATATAGTCCTAGTCTAGCCTACCATAACTAGTATTATTTAAAAAGGAAAAGAATTAATTGAATGAAAGGAAGGGAATAAGGAAATGGGAAGGACAAAGAGGAAGGAAATATTGTAGAATAAGAAATAGGCTAGCTAATCAAAGAGACACTCATTAGTTTAATCAATTCCACCTACAAACATAAATAAAACACTCATACTACTATCAGTTTTACTTCAATAGAAAGCATGAATGGTTCAAGAGTCTGAGTGATGCAGGAGCATCTCAGGCGAACGAGCAACCCTCCATCGCCCAAAAACATTTGATTTTCATTTTGGTTTGGTTCTAGTTTTGGTTGACTTCTCTTGACAATAGATATGGCAAAGATATTCAATGAGAAAATATTACAATATTGTTTTACGCATATGCTGGCACTGGTGAAGACTCATAAGGTTCAGCGATGATGGCATCACATTCTCATTACCGTACATATAAATTGTTCCACAAGTTGGGAACTACACAAATATCAACAACTAAAATGCCAAAGAACATTTTGTGAAGGGGTCTTTGTTGGTTGGTGTTAACTCCTTCATCGGCCTGACAACTTCATTTTGGCAGGACGCAATGCACAGTCCCATCGATAGACTGAAAGCTTATCGGCGGGAGGTGGTTGTATCGCTGGGATAGAATCCCATGTCTCTCTGATATCAGTGGAACCTATTGACTTCGGCGAGACTTGAAATGAAGTCTCCTCAATAAGCCAATGATGTTGGTGAAATGCAACCCACTACCCCACGGTTTCTTTGTTGAGACCCGATTTGTACCTCACGGTGAAGCAGGGAATGGTATTTGCAACGGTGACTTGGATGCCCTGTGTACGATGGTAGGGACCACTTGGTATTTCGGTGGGCCCTGTTCATGTCGGTGGGAAGTGATATACAGTTTCCTGATACCCCCATCCCTCTATGAAAGTGTAGACCATCTGTGGGACCGCGGGAGGAATATATCACCATTATAAATTTAAAAATCATTATTCATAGTGGGTTCATCCTACATGTCTCGGGGTATCGAAGGGACCATTCAGGGCATTGGACTTCCACGTTAGAGATGACGGTTGAACTGCCATCTTTGCCTTTATAAAATCAACACTTCGACAGTTAACAAAGAAGGGGAGGGGGAGAGAGCAGAAGAAATAGAGGGGATAACAAGAAAGAAAATAAACCAGTTGCTGGGTTTTCGGTCAGATACAGAGGCGGTCAATCACAGAGAGAAGGAAAGAATGATTTGAGAAGCCCTTGACGTCTAAGTAGATATATTTGGTATTGCAAATAGATACATATTATATTGCAGAAGTATGTAATCACAGTTTAATTAAATAAATATCATTTGAGTTCCATTTGTTGTGGACCATTGTGTATTGTTTTTATCGATCTGCACTATGTTATTGAGGAAAACACACAATATGTTCCATCTAAGAATGAAAGGAATAAAGGAGACAAGCACCAAATTACTTGTGTAGGTTGTAACCAATAAATTCATGAACAAATATACATTTATATTCAAAAAAATTGTATACAACAAGAATGAAAGAGCTAAATTACAAAGTAAATGACTGAGTTAAATTACAATGTCCATACTTAAATAAACCTAATAAATAAATTCTGTACCAAGTTCCTTGTGTACGATAACTCATGATTTTTTGTTCTTTTACTAGCTTTTTTGACTAGTTTCTATTCAAAATCTAGAAATTTCAAACAAACAACCACAAGAAACCATCTATTTATACATAGACCTATGAAAAAGACATATCATGATAAAATGAATCACATAAATTACATGCCCTCTATAGTTAGGTTGCAAATTTATGATAAAAATTTGGAGAATTGAGATTGGTGCCATGGAAACACAAGAAATAAATATATTATGGGTCGTCACATGTGTTCTTAGATGAGCCTTTGCTGGTCGATATGATGTGTATTTAGGATTTGGAGAACATAATTCATTGTCACTTCTTTTAGTAAATTTAGGACATAGAATGCACATGGTCTCGACAAATTTTGATGTAGTAGATGCCCTTGATTGTCTTTTTTGTTAACCGTGTGATCTTCATAAAATCCATCTTCTACCTATTTTAATCACCTTGAGCCACCTACTAGAGAAAAATGATATTCGATTTCAAGAGATTTCTAAAGAAATTTGAAATCTTAAATTTCTCAAGAAATCTAATTATCATTTTTTGTGTTGAAATTTATGTTAGTTGGGCCTTAAATCTAATGTGTTAGGTTACATAGGGTAAATAGTGTCATGTTACATGCATCTCAACTTTAGTTTCATGTCTAACAACTTTGAAATGGAAGCCATGTAATTAGTCAAGTCATCATTGGTCAAACACACAAGAAAATAAGTTATATTAATTATTATAGGCTAAATTTGAGATAAAATCTATTTTTTCTAGCATTGAGTAATTTTGAGTGTATATATTGGCCCAATTTTATGTCTGTTGAAGGAAATATGGCACCACCAAAGGGGTGACACATAAATATTTAAAATTGTGTAGTCATGAAGAGGGGTCACATGGAACAATATTAGTCATTGGCATTCTAGCATGAGAAAGACACATGAGCATACATGGATATGAGCCTATGTTCATGGATGCAAATAATTTGGGATTAAACCAAATTTTAGGCACTTGGATGAATCTAGAAAGGTTTGGAATACAAAATTTTGGGTATTTAGATGTGAGATGACAAATAGGATAGAGTTTATCAGAGGGTTGGAATATCAAGGATGGAGTAGGGTGTCCTATGAATGGGGTGATCCCACAATAGTGTGTCTCACTTTCTAGCCTAAGTGCCTGACATTGAAATTCACATTTTTAACTTAATTTTTACTTTCTATCTATTATAGCAAGCAAACTATAAATAATTTGAAGATGATGTGAACTAGCAATTTTTTAGATTTTGTGTGTAGATTCTACATAGATTAAAAAATTAAAAATGCCTCTCATCCTTTGATGATTTCAAACCAATATCACTATGAAACATGATCTATAAATCTTTTTCTAAGGTGACTACTATAAGGCTATCCTCTATCTTACCTTCCATCATTTCAGCTAAATAGGGAGGCTTTGTTCCTCAATAGGAGATTATATAAGGGGGAATTATAAATAATGAAGTTTTACATTCTATTTATGAGTGCAAAATTTGAGCCATGATAATAGAATTTGATATGGCAAAGGCATATGACAAGGTGAAATTCTAGTCCTTCTTCATGTAGGTCCTTTTAGGATTTGGCTTCTCAAGGAAATGGTGCAAATGGATTATGTCATGCATTTATAGAGTTAAATTCTCTATTATCATTAATGGTTTACCTTATTAATCCTTCATCTCATCTCGCAGAGTTAGACAAGGGGATATCATATCACCATACCTTTTCATCATCATGGCTGAGGCACTAAGTTGGGCAAGCATAGTGCAGAATCATAAACAGATCTGGGGTAGAATCAACTTCCCATTCATCTGAAAATCTATCACTCATTCACTCTTCATTGATGACACAATTCTCTTTTGATAGCCTTTGTGGGAAGAGGCCAAAATTATCAAGAAAATGTTAACCTCATGCTGTTAGCAATCAGGTCAATCCATAAATCTAGCCAAATCAAAGATATACATTTTTTCTCCTCTCCTATAGTTCAAAGAAGAATAAATTATATCCTAGGTTTTAAAATGGAAATCATTCCAGGAACATACCTAGGCAGCCCGTTATTTGTTGGTAAGCAGAAGAAAGATTTATGGACTCACATTTTGACCTCCATTAATAACAAGATATTGTCTTAGGAAGGCAAGTGGTTAACATTGGCAAGACAATTGACCATCCTTAAGGAAATGCTAGGTACAATCCCAACTTACATGATGTCAGTTCTAAAATGCCTTCAAGTGTTTAGGTACAACATGAAGAACATCTTAAGATTTTCTTATGGAAAGAGATTGTATATAGGAAGAGAATACATCTTATTGCCTGGTAGAAAATATACAAGCCAAAAGGTTACAATGGGTTGGGAATTCACAATATGAAACACTAAAATTTGGAACTACATGAAAAACTAGCATGGAACATGTATAGAAAACTTGAGGCAAAATGGGTTAGGTTTATGCAAGCCAAATACTTAGACAATAGAGGTAGGGAGCACATTTTTACTTTTTCTAATCCTCCTAGTGGTTCTAAAATGTGGAATTTCTTAATCAAAGGTAGAAAGGTATTATTGCCTCATCTCACTTGGCTGGTTCAGAGAAGAGACGAAGCTCTCTTTTTGGAGGACTCATGGATTGGATTTTGCTCACTAACTATGAGAATATATCTAAATGAAGAAAAGGAATACCTCAAGAAGAATTGAGGTGACAAGGTCAGAGATTATTGGATTCACACAAGGCTCCAAAGGACTTCAAACATAAGATGGAAAAGTTTTGAGAAATGTCCAAAGCCTATAATGCAAAAAGAGATTTTATGAAAAATTTTATCTCAAAGAATAGTAATCTTCTCTAACAAGGAGGACAAAGTTAAATGGGTTCCGGATCGATCTTGGCAGTTCACTGTGAAACAAATTTTCAAAATATTATCTAAAGAAGACAAGATTGAATGGAGACCCATTTATGTTGGGGAGATGCATGCCTTCCCAAAGCTAATGCATTTTCCTGGTTGGCTCTTCCCAATAAGATCTTGATTGGAAAAAGATTAGTTTATCTCTATCTTCTAATTGTATTCAATTTTTAGAGGTTGAAGAAGATGTTAACCTTCTAGTTAATTGCAAGTTTAACCAATCATGCTAGAGATGTGCATGCAATAAACTAGATTGGTAAGCCCATCATTGTAATTCTCTCTTCAAACTATTTATTAGCTAGATGTGTTTATACAAGGAGTCAACCTTTTCATGCATCTAGGAGGCTAGCCCATCATTAAGCATTTGACACATCTAGAAAGATAGATTTTAGAACCGTTAGGAAGCAATCTTCTCCAATTGAACATGTTCTTTGAAGGATTAAAGGAGCTATCTTTGAAGTTGTGATGTCACATGTGATGAAGAATGCAAAGGTAAATAGTTACTTCACTTGTTGGGACAATTCAATTCTCACCAAATGGTAGTTTCTTTAATCCCCTCATGCATGCTTCAATCAACCTCAAGGTAAACATAATTAACTTCAACCTTGTTAGATGGATACTGCTAGACAAACCTTTCCTCAAGCTCAATTTTGATGGTGCTTCATAGGGAAACCCTAGCCTCTTGGGGGTAGGATGTATTATAAAAGATTGGTCAAGTAAACACATCACAACCAAAGAAATAAAGCTTCCAAAGGGGACAAATAATGAAGCTAAAGCTTCTACCATCTTAAAAGTATTAGAAATGGGTATAGATTTGAAAATAAACTAGCTGTGGATAGAGGAAGACTCTGATTATTTTAAGTGCCTTGAAAACAAAAAGAACCATAAACTAGTGCATGATACTTAATGCAAGCATCTTAGGAAATATTAGATCAATTTAGAGACTTTAATTTATCTCACTACCACAAGGAGGCGAATGGGGTGACAAGCTAGTTGGTTAACTCATTTCGATGGACCAAGATCACAGTAACAAAGGTTTTGATCTAATTTATATACCTTCAGACATGAGAAACATCATTGACAAAGAAAGAGGAGATAGAGTTTTTTAATTGTGTTTTTAGGAATGGCTCAACATTACATTTTATGTTGCAGTCTCCCAAATTGGCTATTTGTGAGCTATATCAATGAATTCTTTTGCGTCACATCATATTTTAATTCCTCTGTAACAACCAACTTCTTTAGTCATGTCAGTATTTATGGCACACAGTAGGAAGTTGTTTTGACATCACATAGGGGAGGGGAACCGGAACATGCATGGGGGTCCTAATGTATGATACGACTGGTGCATGTTGGGGCCCACATGTACGCATCGGTCCCCCATAAGTTATGGAAAAAATTTTGCATAAAAAAGCACTTTAAGATCAAACACAAATCAGATATTAATGCACATTTTATAGTATAATATTGTCAACAAAACATTAAAAATATAGTAGCCAAACATGTTATCTTGTTTTCAACTTGTATCTGACATATCAGCCTAGGGTAGGAATTTTAAACTTAAATAGAATTAACATAGAACTGTGCACCCTTACCCATAAACATTAAAAAGAGAATTGTCACACCAATCTAGGTGTCACTTCCACATTACTCACAACTACACAAATATAGAACAATGCCACCTCAACACAATTCAAACCTATCTGTCCTATCTTTGACCAAAGTGCTAACCCATTACAACAATTTTTCCCACTGTAGCATAACCCAAACAACATGCAAATGCATTGGCCTATCTCATTAGACATGAGACCTACAACATGTATCAGTAGGAGTCTGTCCCATCTCACCAAGTAGGGTGCGCACGTACTGGCTCCTTCCTCTAAAAACCCACCTGCATCAAAAAATTAAAGGTGTAAGGCCACCATTATTCATAAAAAATTTATGGAAACAAATGCAAAGAATACACGAAACCAATCAACCCAAGAATTAATGGTCCAAATTAATCAAATCTGTAATTCATATCACCCAGAATTCAATTTTGATATAGGACAGGGATTTAATTCACCACACCAAACAAGCATCAATAAAATTCAAATAATTCCCAATTCAAATAGCTGTGAAAACCTTGATGTATTCACTTATTTTGTAGTGAGTGACATAAGAAACGAAGGAGTGACAAGCACAGATTCTAGTTCATTTGCTTCAATATTGTTCCAAGTATTCCTCTTAGTTTTTTCCCTTCGTAAGCTTTATATTGTTCTTCATTACAGCCATTAAAGTCATAGGTTGACATTTGTCTTTCCCTAGGGTTTATATTGAAACACAAATGCCAACCTATCCACCAGATTCGATATTACAAATATTACAGTCATGGTTTAGCATTTCTGTTTCCCTAGGGTTTATCTTCCAAATATTACAGTCATAGTTTAGCATTTGTGTTTCATAGGTTCTACATTATCATTCACTGTGGTTATCTTATTTTCATAGGTTCTACATTATCATTAACTCTGGTTATCTTATTCTCCTAGGTTCTACATTATCATTCACTCTGGTTGTCTTATTTTCATAGGTTCTACATTATCATTCACTCTGGGTATCTTATTCTCATAGGTTCTGCATTATCATTCACTCTGGTTAACTTAGTCTCATAGGTTTTGCATTGTCATTCACTCTAGTTATCTTATTCTCATAGGTTCTACATTAGCATTCACTCTAGTTATCTTATTCTCATAGGTTATGCATTATCATTCAATTAGGTTTTCTTCAATCCCAGTCATAAATTTGGGGGTTTCTCTTTTTATTACATTTTATTTCATCTTTTTCATAAGGTTATGCTTCATCAATTCAATCATTCCAAATATTACATGATTTACACTCTTAAATATTAATTAATGCCTATGAATGAATTTATGCCTGTGAATGAGTTCATCATGCACAAAAGATGTAAAAGTTGTTAAACTCTTATTATTTTTCATTCGTAAGATTTATACTGTGTGACCATATTGTTTATATTCCAACCATTACAGTCATAGTTAAACAATTATGTCCCTCTATGGTTTATATTGCTAGTCATATGTTAGTAGTTGTGTGATTTTGTGCTTGTCAATCCTCTTTTTCTTATGTCGCTCACTACAGAATAAATGTACATCTGTAAATTGTTAACAATATTTCAGAATCTTAATGCAACAAACTAAAAAGAAAAAACACATATAGAAACTAATTAATCTTATGTTCAAGCATCACTGTCTTCATACATAAACAGAACTATCATTGACTATGAAAATATTTTTGTCACAAGTAAATATATGTTGTTTTCCCTTCTTAGTTTTGATTGTACTTATTCTATGCAGATGGCTAAGGGTAATGCAGCGGTGACCCATAGAGGAACGAAAATAAACAAAAGAGCCACAACAAGGTTGCCCTCCCAGAAATGAGGTTGCTTTTTTCCCCTAGAAGAAGATCCTATTGCAGTAGTAGATGAGATTTCTACTCCTCGAGTACTATAGAATGAGGTTCCTACACCTCGAATACCACAAAATGAGGTTCCTACACCTCAAATACCACAGAAACAAACAATGAAACAATGTCTATGGTCTTTAGAGGACATGAAAGGGGCAATATATGATGTTGAGGAAAATGACATGTCAAAAAGGGAAGCTTCCAAAAAGTGGAAAATCCCAACAGCCATACTCTCCAAATGGCTTGGTAGTCTAACAACAATGTCCAAGAAAGGTCTGCCAATAGTCCTCATTGAAGAGGATGAACATCTGATTGTGGAATGGTGCAAGGAAATGGCTGAGGTTGGCCATGGTCTTGAGATAGTCAATCTTAAGGCAGAGGTTGCTCAAATATGTCAAAATAGGCCAAACCCTTTCACCAATGGGTTCCCGGGGAAGTCTTGGTAGACAAGTTTCAAGAATAGACATCCTAAACTTGTGTTGCAGACTGCTAAAGGCCTAGACAAAGATAGGGCACAAAACCTTAGGCCTGTTGTTGTAGAAAGTTTCTACAATACATTGTCTGCAGCATATGAAGCATTGCCATATGGTCCTCATCGCATTTGGAATTGCTATTAAACTAGTATTGAGGCAAGGAGAAATGGGTCCATGAAAGTGTTGGCTAGAAAAGGTAGCGGAAATGTGTCATACATTATTCCAAAGAGTCATGAATGGCTAACAATTCTATGTTGTGTCAATGTTGTCGGGCAGAGCATTCCAGGCTTTTACTTGTTTAAGGGGAAACAAAACATAGATAACTACATTGTAGACTGCAAACCAAGTGCTTGCATGGCAACCTAGCCCCATGCATGGATGACTAAAGGCTTGTTCATAGATTGGTTGACCCACTTTAAGAACTTAGTTCCAAGCGGTGTGTCGCCCACCAATAGGCACTTACTAATTTTTGATGGGCATGTAATCCATATATTAGTTGAAACCGTCCAAGAAGTAAGAGCGTTGGGTGTAGATTTACTAACATTGTCATCACACACCTCACATAAGCTACAACCATTGAATATGAGTATCTTTTTACCTTTTAAAACTTACTTCAAATCAGAACATGCAACATTTATGGCAAGGTTTCCCAACATTGAAGTGAGGAGGATAGAACTTACAATGTTAGGTAGCAAAGCACTCATAAGAGCTTTGATAGTTGACAACATCAAGGCAGCATTTAAAAGGACTGTGATATGGCCACTCAATCCATATGCACTCATGGAAGACATGCATCCTAGCGACACATTTCAGGTCAACGAGGATGCTTCTATAGTGGAAAACATTCTTAGCCTTTCAGGAGTTGCTATGTCAAGAGAGGATGTAGCACAATTGTAGTCCACTCTTCCAAATGAACAATTGCAAATTGTGACAAAATCACAACAGTCCCTTGATAGCTATCTTTCTAATTTAGTTGCACAAGTGGTGTCTGATCAACAAACTCCTCCCATGGCGAACAACCCCATTGACCAATTCAGTGATAGCTTAGGTCTTCCATTGGAACAAATTACACCATCCTAGTTGGTGGAGGGGGCAATGAATCAAGGCATTGATTTGCATGTCCCATAAACACAGGTTACTTTTACTTTCCCATCACCACCACCTGTAATCGACCTATCTGAAGTTGTGCATTGCTATGCTCCTTCTTGCTCTTCAGATTGAGGAGGCGATCAAGATTTCATCAAGGACTCATAGGCAGTGGAGGAGAACATTGTCTCATAGTTGGATGGGATAGAACAAATAGAAATAGTTCCACACATCATCAAATTCCTCAAGCTGCCCGTGCATACTGTCCATAAAAAAAATTGAAAGGTGGTGCAATTCAATTGAGCAGATAGTCTCAACTATTGATGATAGATGACTACATGAAGTTGTTAATGGAGTAAGAGTAAAGGAAAAAAGAGGTTGAGAGGCTAAAAGTCTAAAAGAAACAAGAGAACAAGGAAACAAAGGAAGCAAATAAAGTGGCAAAGGAGTTGGAGAAGGCCAAAATAGAGAGGGAGATACAACATAAAGAAAAAGAGTAGCAGAAAATACAATAGAAGAAGGATAGAGATGCCAAAAAGGCGCTAGAGATGCTTCAAAAGGAACATGATCGAAAGGAAAAAGAGATTGAGGATGCACAGAGGGCTTTACAAAGAGAAAGGTGGTTAAGGGCCCCTGTTAATCCCTTGTCTCAAAGTAATGGAATGATATTCTCAACATCAATATCCCTTAATTCTCTATGGCAATGAATTATTCAACCATCTCCCAATCTGACTTTAGGTGCACTCAATATTCAAATCACACTGCCACTCATGATGTACAAATGTCTATACTACTGCCCCCAACACATGTCACTTGCACCCAGTTTTCTAGTCCATCTCACAGTCATGTAAGAAGTACTCCTCATCGACTGGAAGGGGATGAGAACTTGGCCAGTGGCACCTCGAAAAGCTAACCACCATTTCTCTATCACAATAGTTAGATGTAGCCTTATTTGGATTTCATATGGATAGTTTTTAAGTTTTCATATCTACAATTGCAGCCTTCTTGTTGACAGTTTGAAATTTATGATAACTACAGATGCAGTGTTATTGTTTTGATTTGCAATGTTTTCTAATCAGTTTGTAATGTGTGTTGTATATATGCTTCTTATTCCACCTATGTTCAATTGATAGTTTCACATTATCATTCACTCTGGTTATCTTATTCTCATAGGTTATGCATTGTCATACAGTTAGACTTTCATAGGTAATTTCATAGGTTATCACTGTTTATTTATCATAAATCCTTTTCATTGTTTACTTGTGAAAACTGTGTTTCCCTAGGATTTATATTGCAAATATTACAGCCATAGGTTAGCATTTGTGTTTCCTTATAGTTTATATTATAAATATTACAGTCATAGTTTTAAATTTACGATAACTATAGATGCAACATTATTATTTTGATTTGCAATGTGTGTTGTATTTATGTTTCTTCTTTCCACCTATGTTCAATTAATAGTTTCTCATTTTTATTTTATATTTTTGGGGGTATTTGACACGTTGGAGGACAAGATTCGTCAGTCAAGGAAAAAAATGGAATTTTGGCCATGTGACTGAAACATAGGCGGTTGGACTGCTAGTTGGTGCATGGCATGGCATGAAAAGTGGAAAGCCCTACCACATTGCCACAAATCACTCTGCCACCATAACACTCCACTGCATTGCATTAATGTCTCACCACCCCTTCTAATTCAGTCCTTCAATCCACATTTACTACACGTCCCATCTTCGTGCTTCCATGACATCCTGCATAAACTTCTATAGGACCTCCATTCAATGCTTGCAGTGCCTTGCAAAACTCACTAACTTTAGAGCCTTTCAATCTACCATCTTCTTGAATTTTCCTAACTTGTCCACCATAAGGTGCTTGGTTCAGGTCTCTGCAACTTCCATCCTGCCACCACAACATGCTACACTCAAACTCCAGTGTCCCTTCCAACTTCTTTTTATCGTTACATATACATATATGTATATGTTTATGCATGTATATACATATTCATATACATAGACTTATACATATGTAAGTATATGTATATGTATATAAATATTGATATATTTAGACTTATACATATGTAAGTATATGTATATGTATATACATACACATACACATACACATATACATATATGTATATGTATACACATATAAGTATACATATACATATATGTACATATATCTATTTTCTTGTTGTTCTTCAATTCAATCCTGCAACTATTGTATCCTTTTTAGGTGCCATTGATTAATTTGGGGGTGTTCTCTTTTTCATAGGTTCTACTTCATCTATTCAGTTATGTAAATATGTATACATATATATACATATACATATATATGAATATGTATATATATGTTTATACATATTTATTTTGTTGTTAATATTTATTTAGACATATAAATAATGTTCGTTTGTCTAATGTAAGCATAATAGTGCAAGTAACCAATGTATGCATGCATTTACAAATCTGGGGTTGTTTTTATTTTAATTATAGTAAGAAATAATATTGTTGGTTGTTTCAGTGCCATAGATAAATCTAGGGTTGTAACATGGATGAATGGATTTTAGTAATTTTTTGATTCAGTAATTAAAGATGACTGTATAGAAGAATTGGCAGGGGCATTGAGAGATTAATATGAGGCAGTAGAGTGAAAGGGTGGCCAACTTATACTCCATCTAAAACACTTTTAACTTCCAACCATACAAATATTAAAATCAATGTGCAATGATGAACACATGAATAGAAGTCTTATCTATTCATGATATACATGATGTCCATGGATCAAAACATCTACGGTAGATCATGTATATCTTGAGCAGATAGACTTCTTTCATGGTCTATTACTATTTGACAACAAACAATATTTGCAGGAATGAATTAATGAAGCAGAACCTATAAAAAAGAAAGCATGAATCAATGGCACCTAAGAAAGCTAGAATAGTTGCATGACTTAATTGATGTAGGAGAACCTCTAAAAAAGAGAACATCCCCAAATTAATCAATGGCACCTAAAAAAGATACAATAGTTCAAGGATTGAATTGAAGAAGGCTAAGCTATGAAAAAGAGAACACCCCTGAATTAATCAATGGCACCTAAGAAAGCTACAATAGTTGCATGTGTGAGTTTATGTAGCAAAACCTATAAAAAAGAAAACACTCCCAAAGCAATCAATGGTACCTAAAAAGCATACAATAGATGTAGGACTTGATTGATGATAATGAACCTATGCAAAATACAACAGCCCCAAATTAATTAATGGCACCTAGGAAATCTAGAATAGTTGCATGAGTTAATTGATTTAGCAGAACCTATAAAAAAGATGAAACCCCCAAATCAATCAATGGCACCTAAGAAGCATACAATAGTTGCATGAATTGATTGATGATAATGAACCTATGCAAAAGACAACACCCCCAAACTAAACAATGACACCTAAGAAAGCTAGAATAGTTGTATGACTGAATTGATGTAGTAGAACCTATAAGAAAAGATAACACACCCAAATCAATCAATGGCACCTAAAAAGTATACAATAGTTGCATGAATTGATTGATGATAATGAACCTATGCAAAAGAGAACACCCCCAAATTAATCAATGGCACCTGTGAAAGATACAATATTTGCATGATTGAATTGATGTAGAAGAACTTAAAAAAAAGATACCATCCCCAAATTAACCAATGCCACTTAAAAACAATATGATAGTTGAAGGACTAAATTGATGAAGTAGAACCTATGCATAAGAGAACACCCCTAAACACATTCTAGCATCAATGTGAAGAAAATTTGAGAAGATGGTAGATTGAAAGGCTCTAAAGTTGCCATGAATGAATTGATGTAGATTGAAAGGCTCTAATGTTGGCAAGATGTGTGAGGCACTGGGAGCATTGAATGCAAGTTGGCTCAAAGTTTATGTAGATATCGTGGAAGTAGTATATGTACATGTATTTCTCTATGTATGTGTCTATACATATGTATTTGTCTCTGTATGTGTTTATACATATGCATGTACATATAAAGAAGCTGGAAGGGACATCGCAGTCCGAGTGTGACATGTAGTGGTGGCGGGATTGAAGTTACAGAGACAGGTAAGCTGACACATTCTAGCATCTATGTGAAGAAAACACCTCAAGGGCTATTTGAATTGGGAATTATTTCAATTTGATTGATGCTTATTTGGTCTGGTGAATTAAATACATATCCTGTTTGCAATTTGAATTATGGGTGATATGAATTGAAGTTTTGACCCATTTTGGTCATTAATTCTTGAGTTGATTGGTTTGGTGTATTGTTTGCATTTGTTTCCATAAACTTTTATATGAATAATGGCAGCCTTGCAGATTGTATTTTTGGATCCAGGTGGGTTTTTAAAGGAAGGAGCTAGTACATGCGCACCCTACTTAGCGAGATGGGAGAGACTCCAACTGATACGTGTTGTGGGTCTCATGTTTGATGAGATAGGTGGATGCATGTGTGAATTGTTTAGGTTATGCTATGGTGGGTAACATGGTTGTAATGGGTTAGCATTTTGATCAAAGATTAGACACATGGGTTGGAACTATGTTGACATGGCATCTCTATGTTGTTGTGTAGTTATGAATAATATGCAAGTGAAGGCTGGATTGGTGTGACAGTTGGCTTTGAATGTTTATGGGGTAGGGTGCAAACTTTTATGATATGGTTGTTTTATTTCCATGTTCAATTTTATATTGTTGATTATTAATTTATTTATGTGAATAAGTTGTAATTATTTTTATTGGTCCACATGGCATTGAATGTGAAGCATCAAAAATTGGGTGCGCATGTTCCAGCTTCTCTCCCCTATGTCAGATACAATTTGAAAACATTTACACTTGTTTGGCTGCTGGCCTTAGCTTGTTTTGTTGATAAATATATATATGTCTAAATGTGCATTTAATATCTAATTTGTGTTTGATCTCATAGTGCTTTTTTATCAAAGAATTTTTCCCTAACTTGAGGAGGACTAGCATACTACTGTGGCAAATGATTCAATGGCACCTAAGAAAGGTAGATTAGTTTGAGGATTGAATTGATGAAGCACAACCTATGCAAAGGAGAACACCCGCAAATTAATCTATGGCACCAATGGAAAATTTATGTAAGCCACCAAAAAAAGATACAATAGTTACATTACTGTATTGATGAAGTAGAACCTATGAAAAATAAGACACCCCCAAATTTATCTAAGGAACTTAAAAAAACTATCTTGCATTACAAATTAATGGAATTAATTCACCTAAGAAAGCAATATAAACCGCATATCTATGATTGTAGTGATTGTAA
Source organism: Cunninghamia lanceolata (assembly GCA_027924645.1). Taxonomy (NCBI): domain Eukaryota; kingdom Viridiplantae; phylum Streptophyta; class Pinopsida; order Cupressales; family Cupressaceae; genus Cunninghamia; species Cunninghamia lanceolata. The sequence goes on from BSBN01001281.1 coordinate 20,281,883, forward strand.
TATAATTTGTAGGGAAACACAACTGCTAACCTATGACTATAATGTCTTAATGAAGAACATTATAAAGCTTATGAATGGAAAATAGTAAGAATTTAATAAATCTCACATAGAAAACCTAACTATTTGATAATGTAGAACCTATGAGAATATGATAACCAGAGTGAATGATTGCAAATTCAATAAAAAATCATAACTGAAAATGAGAAAATGTCAATTGAACATAGGTGGAAATAAGAAGCATAAATACAATAGTTGCAGCACTTGATTGATGATAATGAACCTATGCAAAAGACAACAGCCCCAAATTAATCAATGACACCTAAGAAAACTAGAATAGTTGCATGACTGAATTGATGTAGCAATACCTATAAAAGAATATAACACCCCCAAATCAATTAATGGTGCCTAAAAAGCATACAATAGTTGCAGGACTTGATTGATGATAATGAACCTATGCAAAAGAGAATACCCCCAAATTAATCAATGGAACCTAAGAAAGCTACAATACTTGCATGACTAAATTGATGTAGCAGAACCTATAAAAAAGCTAACACCCTAAAATTAATCAATGGCACCTAAAAACAATACAATAGTTGAAGTAGAACCTATGCATAAGAGAACACCCCCAAACACATTCTAGCATCAATGTGAAAAACATTTGAGAAGATACTAGATTGAAAGGCTCTAAAGTTGCCACAAACGAATTGATGTAGATTGAAAGGCTCCAAAGTTGGCAACATGTGCGAGGCACTGCGAGCATTGAATGCAGGTTAGCTCAAAGTTTATGCGAGATGTCATGGAAGTAGTATATGTATATGTATATGTATTTCTCTATGTATGTGTCTATAAATATGCATATACATATGTATTTGTCTATGTATATATATATATATATATATATATATATATATATATATATATATATATATATATATATATATATATATATATATATATATATATATATATATATATATATATATATATATATATATATCAAAGAATCTAGAAGGGACACCAGAGTGTGAGTGTAACATGTAGTGGGGGTGGGATTAAAATTGTAGAGACCTTAAGATATCACATTCTAGAATCCATGTGAAGAAAACACCTCAAGGGCTATTTAAATTGGGAATTATTTCAATCTGATTGATGCTTGTTTGGTGTGGTGAATTAAATAGCTATCCTATTTGGAATTTGAATTTTGGGTGATATGAATTATAGTTTTGATTCATTTGGGCCATTATTTCTTGAGTTGATTGGTTTGGTGTATTATTTGCATTTGTTTCCATATATTTTTATATGAATAATGGTAGCCTTGCAGCTTGTATTTTTGGATGCAGGTGAGTTTTTAGAGGAAGGAGCTAGTACATGCACACCCTACTTGGTGAGATGGGAGAGACTCCTGCTGATACGTGTTGTGGTTCTCATGTTTGATGAGACAGGTAGATGCATTTGTGAATTGTCTAGGTTATGCTATGGTCGGTAACATGGTTGTAATGGGTTAGCATTTTAGTCAAAGATCGGACACATGGGTTAGAACTATCTTGACATGGCACCTCTATGTTATTGTGGAGTTGTGAATAATCCATAAGTGAAGGCTGGATTGGTGTGATAGTTGGGTTTGAATGTTTATGGGGAAGGGTGCAAATGTTTATGATATGGATGTTTCATTTCCAAGTTGTATTTTATATTGTTTATTATTAATTTATTTATGTGAATAAGTTGCAATTTTTTTACTGGTCCACATGGTATTGAATGTGAATCATAAAAAATTAGGTGCGCACATTCTGACTTCTCTCCCCTATGTCAGAAACAATTCAAAAATACTTAGACTTGTTTGGCTTCTAGCCTTAGCTTGTTTTGTTGATAAATATATACAACTAAATGTGCATTTAATATATGATTTGTGTTTGATCTCATAGTGCTTTTTTATGGAAGAGTGTTTCCCTACCTTGTGGAGGACCAATGTACCACTGTGGCAAATGATTCGATGGCGCCTAAGAAAGGTAGATTAGTTTGAGGAATAAATTGATGAAGCACAACCTATGGAAAGGAGAGCACCCCAAAATTAATCTATGGCACCAATGGAAAATTTATGTAAGCCACCAAAAAAAGATACAATAGTTGCATGACTGTATTGATGAAACATAACCTATGAAAAAGAAGACACCCCCAAATTTATCTAAGGCACCTAAAAAAACTATCTTGCATTACTGAATTAATGCAATTATTGCACCTAAGAAAGAAATATAAACTATTTAACTATGACTGTAGTGATTGTAATATAAACCATAGGGAAACACAACTATGAACCTATGACTATAATTGTTGAAGTTTATGATAAACTTGAAACACCAGAATCTTTTACAAGCCAAAGATTAACATTGTACAGAGAAAAAAATCATAAGAAAGTATTTGGATGTTAAAATGGATGCAATTAATGAAAAATATTTATGAATTACATGTGGCAACTTGCTTTTATATTTGCAATTTAAATAAAACCCTAATATGACTTAATATTAACCTAAAAATAAAAATAAACCCTAAGTGAACTTATTAAAGTGTAATTAAATATTTAATTACACCAACACCCCCCCATAAGTACAACTTAGGGAGAAATGAAAAACATGCAACTAATGCAAGAATGGGTCCTAGCTACAAGGCCATGTTAGGTACCCATGAACAACAAGAATCTCTCATAAAGTAGAGAATAGGAGAAAAACCCAGTGGGAGCAAACTCCTCTCCAAAAGAGAGAAAAAACAAGTACATAAACATGTGATGGAAGAAGGACTAATACTAAGACCCCCCAAGAACTGAATCCATCACAAAAGTACAATCATGAATGCCCCCCATAAGAGAGAGTGAAAGGAGAATTTGAATCCCCTCAAAGAAGAAGCTCCAGAACCAATGAAGAGATCTTGAAGATAAAATCCAATCCACTACCTACAAAACAACATTTCTCCCTTTTAGAAGAAATAGATCCACTAGTGAATGTAGAAGCCATTCCCACATCTTGGATGAATAGGGAATCCATATCAAAATGTGTTCCTTTGAATGCAACTCAAGTGACCTCATATTGGGAAAATATGTCTTCTCCAGAATAGAAACTATCTACCCAATCAGAGAAGAAGAACTAGGAGAGGATATGATATGATCTAGAAACATAGAAGATGAAGGTAGTGATGCAAAGCCACCTGAGATAGCATCAAATAAGAGAGATAAACCCTCAAATGTGTCCTCCAAATCAGCAATGTGAGACTCCACAAGAAGAGATGATATGTCTACAAGATAGGAATCCCAATGAGGTGGATCTAAAAGACTGATATTGACCTGCTACATAGAATTACTAGAAATCGATGATGATGCAACACAAAACTCTGAAGTAGCACTAGGTGATGGTGGAGCAATGATCTCATCAAGAGGAGAAGTGATCGAAGCAAGCATTTCAAAAAGATGATGTGAGAAATGAGGACACATCTCTTTCTCATGTTGATTACTTCCACAATAACTGCAATTAGATTTATGCTAATGGTAGAATCCCATCTCCTTAGATGATTATAGATCAAAACATGTAAATAGATTTATGCTGATAACAGAAACCTATCAAAGAAAACAGAACCTTTCCAGGAGGTAGCATGTTTAGGATATCCAACAGAAGCCATAAAATTGACAAACTGATTAAAAAATACGTGGGGCTGAATTTGAAAAAATTATATAGGTGGTTGTGTAGATCTCTCTAAAACCTTTCCAACACCTATTTGTTTTCAAAAAATAAAGAATCTGGGCACAAGAACGAAGCACGAAAGCCAAAAAAGATGCCTTGACTTCAAAAAACAATAACTATCACCAATTGAAAATTTTAGAATAAATACCTACACCAATAGATTTTTCTCAGAACTAGCTTTCTGATGCCTATTTGTTTGCAAAAATCTGACACCGTATGCTCAAGATATGCCCGATTTACCAAAACTGCTCCTTCAGGGTTTGAAGGACAAAAAAAGGCAAACAGACGCTAAAAATAGAGACGTGGATTGCAATCTATTTTTCTCCAAATCCATGCCATCTCTACAAAAACTAAGAGATGTCCAGATAGGGTTTATGAGTCCTCTTTCAAGAAATATCTCGTTTTCAAAAAATGGAGTTCATATGAGAAAGTTATGCTCGATTTTGCAAAACTACTCCAAAAAAAAAACTAAAAAAACAAGCAGTGCTAAAAAAAGAGATGCAGATTGTGATCTATTTTTCTTGAAATCCCTACCATTTCTGTAAAAACTAAGATATACCCAGATAGGGTTTCTAAGTTCTCTTTCCAGAAATATCTTGATTTCAAAAAACTGAGTTCGGATGAGAAAGTTATGGCTGATTTCATGAAACTACTACAAAATCTTTTAGGTTGGATCCCTTAAAAAAAGCACTCTTGAAACCTTCATAGATCTGGGTTTGCCAAACCAAATTGAGCCAAATAAAAGACAAATCTGCCTTTCCTAGCTACTCTGGATCCAATGAGAATGACGATTTTACTAAAAAAAAGCACCCAACAAAAGACTGCAAAAAAATTTCTTAGATTTGAGGAGGCTATAGATCCACTTTATTACTATGTTGAAGTTTATGATAAATCTGAAACACTAGGATCTTCTACAAGCTAAAAATTAACCTTCTACAAAGGAAAAAAGCATAAGAGAGTATTTGCACAATAAAATGGATGTAATTAATGAAAAAGATATATGAATTACATGTGACAACTAGCTTTTATATTTCCAAGTTAAATAAAACCCTAATATGACTTAATATTAACCTAAGACTAGAAAAAAGCCCTAAGCGAAGTTATTAAAGTGTAATTAAATATTTAATTACACCAACAATAATGGCTTAATGAAGAACATTATAAAGCTTACGAATGGAAAATAGTAAGAGTTTAACAAATCTCACATAGAAAAACTAACTGTTTGATAATGCAGAACCTATGAAAATATGATAACTAGAGTGAATGATTGCAAATTCAATAATAAAATAATAACTGAAAATGATAAACTGTCAACTGAACATAGGTGGAAACAAGAAGCATAAATACAATAGTTGCAGGACTTGATTGATGATAATGAACCTATGCAAAAGACAACACCCCGAAATTAAATAATGGTACCTAAGAAAGATAGAATAGTTGCATGACTGAATTGATGTAACAGAACTTATAAAAAAAGATAACACCCCCAAATCAATCAATGGCACCTCAAAAGCATACAATAGTTGTAGGACTTGATTGATGATAATGACCCTATGCAAAAGACAACACCCCCAAATTAATCAATGACACCTAAAAAGCTACAATACTTGCATGACTGAATTGATGTAGTAGTTCACCTATAAAAAAGCAAACACCCTGAAATTAATCATTGGCACCTAAAAACAATACAATAGTTGAAGGACTAAATTGATGATATTGCCTAAATTGATCGTAGAACCTATGCATAAGAGAACACCCCCAAACACATTCTAGGAACATGTAGTGGTGCCAGTATTGATGTTGCATAGACCTTAAGCCAACACATTCTTGCATCAATGTGAAAAAAACACTTCAAGGGATATTTGAATTGGGAATTATTTCAATCTGATTGATGCTTGTTTGGTGTGGTGAATTAAATAGCTGTCCTATTTGGAATTTGAATTTTGGGTGATACGAATTGCAGTTTTGATTCATTTGGGCCATTAATTCTTGAGTTGATTGGTTTGGTCTATTATTTGCATTTGTTTCCATATATTTTTATATGAATAATGGCAGCCTTGCAGCTTGTATTTTTGGATGCAGGTAGGTTTTTAGAGGAAGGAGCTAGTACGTGCACACCCTACTTGGCGAGATGGGAGAGACTCCTGCCGATACGTGTTGTGGGTCTCATGTTTGATGAGACAGGCAGATGCATTTGTGAACTATTTAGGTTATGCTACTGTGGGTAACATGGTTGTAATGGGTTAGCATTTTGCTTAAAGATCACACACATGGGTTAGAACTGTGTTGACATGGCACATCTATGTTATTGTGCAGTTGTGAATAATCCATAAGTGAAGGCTAGATTGGTTCGATAGTTGGGTTTGAATATTTATGGGGAAGGGTGCAAATGTTTATGATATGGATGTTTCATTTCCAAGTTGTATTTTATATTGTTTATTATTAATTTATTTATGTGAATAAGTTGCAATTTTTTTTACTGGTCCATATGGCATTGAACGTGAACCATCAAAAATTGGGTGTGCACGTTCCGTCTTCTCTCCCCTATGTCAGATATAATTTGAAAACACTTACACTTGTTTGGCTGCCAACCTTAGCTTGTTTTGTTGACAAATATATATGACTAAATGTGCATTTAATATATGATTTGTGTTTGATCTCATAGTGCTTTATTATGGAAGCATTTTTCCCTAACTTTTGGAGGACCAGCATACCACTATGGCAAATGATTCCATGGCACCTAAGAAAGTTAGATTAGTTTGAGGACTAAATTGATGAAGCACAACCTATACAAAGGAGAACACCCCCAAATTAATCTATGACACCAATGGAAAATTTATGTAAGCCACCAAAAAAAGATACAATAGTTACATTACTGTATTGATGAAGTAGAACCTATGAAAAATAGGACACCTCCAAATTTATCTAAGGCACTTAAAAAAACTATCTTGCATTACTAAATTAATGGAATTAATTCACCTAAGAAAGCAATATAAACTGCGTAACTATGACTGTAGTGATTGTAATATAATTTGTAGGGAAACACAACTGCTAACCTATGACTATAATGGCTTAATGAAGAACATTAGAAAGCTTATGACTAGAGAACAGTAAGAGTTTAACAAATCTCACATAGAAAACCTAATTGTTTGATAATGCAAAACCTATGAGAATACGATAACCAGAGTGAATGATTGCAAATTCAATAAAAAGTAATAACTACAAATTATAAACTGTCAATTGAACATAGGTGGAAACAAGAAGCATAAATACAATAGTTGCAGGACTTGATTGATGATAATGAACCTATGCAAAATACAACACCCCCAAATTAATCAATGCAACCTAAGAAAGCTAGAATAGTTGCATGACTAAATTGATGTAGCAGAACCTATAAAAAAAGATAACACCCCCAAATCAATCAATGACACCTACAAAACATACAATAGTTACAAGACTTGATTGATAATAATGAACCTACACAAAAGAGAACACCTCTAAATTAATCAATGGCACCTAAGAAACCTACAATACTTGCATGATTGAATTGATGTAGTATAGCCTATAAAAAGCTAACACCCCCAAATTAATTAATGGCACCTAAAAACAATACATTGCCATGAATGAATTGATGTAGATTGAAAGGCTCCAAAGTTGGCAAGATGTGCGAGGCACTGGGAGCATTGAATGTAGGTTGGCTTGAAGTTTACTCAGAATGTCATGGAAGTAGTATATGCATATGTATTTTAGAGGAAAGAGCTAGTATGTGCACACCCTACTTGGCGAGATGGGAGAGACTCCTCCTGATACGTGTTGTGGGTCTCATGTTTGATGAGACAAGTGGATGTGTGTTTGAATTGTTTAGGTTATGCTACAGTGGGTAACATGGTTGTAATGGGTTAGCATTTTGGTCAAAGATCAGACACAAGGGTTAGAACTGTGTTGACGTGGCACCTCTATGTTGTTGTGTAGTTGTGAATAATCTGTAAGTGAAGACTGGATTGGTGTGGTAGTTGGGTTTGAATGTTTATGAGGAAGGGTGCAAACTTTTATGATATGGTTGTTTCATTTCCAAGTTGGATTTTATATTGCTTATTATTAATTTATTTATGTCAATAAGTTGCAATTTTTTTTACTGGTCCATATGGCATTGAACATGAACCATCAAAAATTGGGTGTGCACGTTCCGTCTTCTCTCCCCTATGTCAGATACAATTTGAAAACACTTACACTTGTTTGGATGCCAAACTTAGCTTGTTTTGTTGACAAATATATACGACTAAATGTGCATTTAATATCTGATTTGTGTTTGATCTCCTAGTGCTTTTTTATGGAAGCATTTTTCCCTAACTTGTGGAAGACCAGCATACCACTATGGCAAATGATTCCATGGCACCTAAGAAAGGTAGATTAGTTTGAGGACTGAATTGATGAAACACAACCTATGCAAAGGAGAACACCCCCAAATTAATCTATGGCATCAATGGAAAATTTATGTAAGCCACCAAAAAAAGATACACTACTTACATGACTGTATTGATGAAGTAGAACCTATGAAAAAGAAGACACCCCTAAATTTATCTAAGGCACCTAAAAAACTATCTTGCATTATTGAATTAATGCAATTATTGCACCTAAGAAAGCAATATAAACCGTTTAACTATGACTGTAGTGATTGCAATATAAACTGTAGGGAAACACAATTGCTAACCTATGACTATAATGGCTTAATGAAGAACATTATAAAGCTTACGAATGGAAAACAATAAGAGTTTAACAAGTCTCACATAGAAAACCTAACTATTTGATAATGCAGAACCTATGAGAATATGATAACCAGAGTGAATGATTGCAAATTTAATAAAAAATAATAACTAAAAATGAGAAACTGTCAATTGAACATAGGTGGAATCAAGAAGCATAAATACAACACAAATTGCAATCTGATCAGAAAGCATTACAAATCAAAATAGTAATGTTGCATCTGTAGTTATGATAAATTTAAAACTAAGAACAAATAAAAACCCTAGGGAAATAGGAATATTAAACTATGACTGTAATATCTACAATTTAAAGCCAAGGGAAACACAAATGGTAAACTATTACTGTAATATTCATAGTATAAACCCTAGGGAAACACAAATGTAAACCTGTGACTGTAATATTTGCAATATTAACCATAGGGAAGTAGATTTATGACAAATAAATAGTGATAACCTATGAAATAACCTGTTAAAAAGATGAAACAAAAACCTAATAAAAACATAAAAAGAGAAACCCCCAAATTTATGATTGGCATTGAAGAAAATGATAGTGAATGATAATGCAGAACCTATGAGAATAAGATAACCAGAGTGAATGATATGTAGAACCTATGAAAAACAAATGCTAAAATATGATTGTAATATTTCCAATATATTATTTATGAGATATAGACAATGAAAAAGATTTATGACAAAAAAACAGTGATAACCTATGAAATAACCTTTGAAAAAGATGAAAGAAAAACCTAATTAAAAGAAAAAACCTAACTGAAAAATAAACAACTCAAGATTTATCTATTGCACCGAAACAAGCAACAATATTATTTGTTATTGCAATGAAAATTAAAACAACCCTAGATTTATCTATGTTTGAATGATAATGCAGAACCTATGAAACACAAATGCTAAAATATGAATGTAATAATTGCAATATAAACCTTAGGAAAACACAAACGCTAAACTATGACTAATATTGGCAATATAAACCCTAGGGAAACACAAATATTAAATTATGACTATAATACTTGCAATATAAACCCTAGGGAAACACAAATGCTAAACTATGATTGTAATATTTGCAATATAAACCCTAGGAAAACATAAATGCTAAACTATGACTGTAATATTTCCAATATAAATCCTAGGGAAACAAAAATGCCAATCTACGATTGTAATATTTGTAATATAAACCCTAGGAAAATAGAAATGCTAAACTATGACTGTAATATTTGCAATATAAATCCTAGGGAAACACAAATGCTAACCTATGGCTGTAATATTTGCAATATATTGTTTATGAGATATAGACAAAGAAAAAGATTTATGACAAATAAACAGTGATAACCTATGAAATAACCTTTGAAAAAGATGAAAGAAAAACCTAATTAAAAGAGAAAACCTAACCAAAAAATAAACAACCCAAGACTTATCTGTGGCACCGAAATAAGCAACAAATGTATTTGTTACTGTAATGACAATTAAAACAACCCTAGATTTACCTATGACACCGAAACAACGAACAATATTATTTGTTACTGTAATGAAAATAAAAACAACCCCAGATTTATCTATGGCACCGAAACAAACAACAATATTATTTGTTAAGTTGTAATGAAACTTAAAACAACCCTAGATTTTTCTATGACATGGAAACAACAAACAATATTATTTGTTACTATAATGAAAATAAAAACAACCCTAGATTTTTCTATGACATGGAAACAACAAACAATAATATTTGTTACAGTAATGATAATAAAATCAACCCCAAATTTATGTATGGCACCGAAACAACCAACAATATTATTTTTTTCAGATGAAAAAAAAACAACCTCAATTTTAAAGACACCGATGCCTAAACAGAAGATTAATTTCCATATAATTAGTGTGTTGATGAACACATAATCCATAGTGTTCAAAAACATGAAAGGTTGATATGAACAAGGAAATCTGCAACAACACAAAGTTAGAAAAATAAACGCAAAGACAGAGTAAACAAACCAAAACTGGATAATGGTGAGGCCTTAGTGAGCATGGTCACCTGGGTCGAAAGAATTGCCCCCGCGAACATTGACGAGTATGCAATGGCCTTCACGCTTCCTCACCTATGTTTAAACCCTTTAGCACAGACCTTGGCGGCAATTAATGAAAATAATGTAAACATATGCATATATTCTTCACTTGCATGGCGTTGGCGAACTCAGAAGGAGCTATGGTAGAACTGGAGCTGCATTTCCTGTTTGATAAGTGGCGCCTTCCATCGTATACAATGGAGTCTGAGTGTAGCATGTTGTGGTGGCAGGATGAAAGTTGTAGAGAGCTAAACCGAGCACCTTCTAGTGGACAAGTTAGGAAAATTTGAGAACTTGGTAGATTGAAAGACTCTAAAGTTGGCGAGTTGTGCGAAGCACTGCGAACATTGAATGGAGGTCCTATCAAAATTTACGTTGGATGCCGTTGAAGCATGAAGAGGAGATGTGCAGTAAATGTGGAGTGAAGGACTGAATTGGAAGGGGCGGCGAGACATTAATGCAATGCAGTGGAGTGTTATGGTGGCGGAGTGGCATGTGGCGACGTGGCAGGGCTTTCTACTTTGGACATTGTGCCATGCACCAACTAGCACTCCGACCACCTACGTTTTAGTCGCATGATCAAAATTCCAATTTTTTTTCCGATGGACGAATCCCATCCTCCCACGTGTCAAATCATAAAAAAAAATTAATTTTTTTTTTTTTATATAGTTTATTATTAATTTATTTATCTAAATAAGTTGCAATTTTTTTTTACTGGTCCACATGGCACTCCACATAGACGTCGTGGAAAATTGGGTGGGCACATTCCGGCTCCCCTCCCCTAGATAGGAACAAACTCTTGGTCGATGAATTGTTTGGATCTTCCCTGGGATTCCTGGTACACTTTCGCATTGATGCACCTTTATTTCATGGCCACTTTTACATTCATTTCATTGCCCGCGAATCGCTCCATCTAAGTACATTGAAGGGACGATATTGACTTTTACACTCTTCTCATTTAAGGCTGGGGTTTGCCTGGATGGCTCCTGAGAAGACTGACACAAAGCATAAATTATTCTTCCTATCCTTTAGCGTGTGGTTTAATACCGCCAACTCTCTTCTATTTCATTGCATTTTTCCCATATTGGTAATTCGCACTTTCTGTCTTCCAGTCGACTCTCTTTTTCTTCTGTAAGTTTTGTTTGGCAATGTTGATATGGATAATGATCGCATGAATCTACGTATGTATCTCACGGTGCTGAACTGGGAGCCCCCCTCTTTGGTAAAGTTGACACTGTCCAATTTCAAAAGGTTTTTGACATTGACTACCCTCTTTTCCACTTTGCCATTCGTACCATCCTTGAGCAGCAAATGTTAAGTGCTCCAGATATGGTGATTAGATGGTTTGAAATTGCATCTACTCTCCTATCAAACATCATGGACATCATCCAAGACGAGGAGTGTTTAGATAATTGCTTTTGATCTCATTTTTTACTATATTTTCACTACTGACCAATGGAAAGCCTCTTTGCAACCTCATGTCTGGTGATTCCATGGTGGGAGGCCTCTTTTCGATGGAGTTACTTCACACTTCCCAAGTGGTTGAGTGCACATACAATGCTATACAGAAAGGTTTGAAGTGCGGCTGCATTAACATGCTCTAGAACATCTTGGACGGGCATCAATTTTAGCTCTCTCCAGAGATGATTTACAATGTCAGAGAGGTCATCAAGGCCATCCATTTCCTCCACCTTCATGCCTTGGATATGGTGCCTCGACCACCAAAAGTATTTGACCTCACTACTCCGGACTCCTTTGTGCTCTCAACGAACTCCTCTGATGATAATGTGCCTCTTACCAAGCCCCTTCGCGATCAAAACCTTGAAAGTTGAATCGGGTGTGTTCCATTTTGTCATTTTTTGTTTTTTGGTTTGTCTTTCCATGGGCTTTCTACTCCATTATTTCGGATCTGTGTTTTTTAATAGACTTATTTATTTTAAAGAAAGGTGGCAAAGCACATATACTATATGAATATATTAACAAAACTACAAAAAAATCGGCTATTATCCTAGAACCATACATCGAAGAGGGGTGGAAACCACCTATGAACAGGGAGGAGCAATAGAAAAATCTAAACAGAGGCGTTGATCGTACCGAGACAGACTACCTTAGTCTGAATTGGATCAATGGTTTTCTTCTGGTGGTGGGATGGCAAACGGTAGAGCAAATGCCGGCATTCTTGGAGCACATGGGGGACTAGGTGCTAGGTTTGGTGCATGGTGGTGGAGAAACCTTACCACGTTGAACACTTCCTTTACTTTGTCTGCAATCTCCACCGGGAGTTGAAAGCAATGGGCGTTTGGGGATCTGTTCAACACTTTGTAGCAGTCCACACTGAGCTCCCTTTGAATGGCGTTGTAAACACATGCTGCGTGGTTGGATGTCTGCAGGAGTTCCTTGTAAAAAATATCATCAATTGGAGCCTCCCCTTCCTGGATTCATAGTCACCGAGTGTTGTTCTCCACCTTTCAATGTTGAAGGAGGAGTGTACCAAGCCGAAACCGATAGCCTGCACGTACTCATAGTCCTACAAATTGTCAAATAAGTTTTTTTAATAGACTGTCGCTACTCCTTGGTTTCATGTATAAACTTGATCTTTCAATTAATTCAGTATGGGTGTATTCTTACACCTTTTAAAAAAAACAAAAAATTTGTCATTTTTGGGTATTTTTTAATAACTTGGTTTGTATACTTTATAGTATTTTGAACAAGTGATATTTATTTTGTAATGTATAAATTTTGATAGAAATAAGATAAACTCATAATTTTTAAACATATATCACCAAAATTAATATTTAGTGTATGCATATTTTTTTTGTAATTTTTTGTTTTCTATTTTAATTATTATTAAATTTTTATATCACATTAATCATAATTTAGAGTGATTTTATTCCATAATGCATAAATTTTCATATATATATATATATATATATCAAAATTAAGTTTTTAATGAAACAAGGACATCGATATGAATTTTCCACATATATATATTTTTTAAAAATTCTATTTAAAAAGAAAAATTCTATGTGCAATAAAAAGGACCCTTATGTTTTCTAAAAGACTTGTGTTCACATCATACTTAAATAAAGTATATTACAAATTTTAATTTTTAGAAACTTAAAGATCTATAATCTTGCAAAATTTCATGCAATGGTGGCTCCATTTGATTGTCCAACCCTTGATTCAAAACAAAAAAAAATCTCTAAAAATCAAGCAAGGAAGGTAGCTTGGTCTATCCAAGAACCTTCAGAAGAAGGCACCTCACCTTCATTTAAAGGTATTATTAAATAAATAAATTAAAATATGCAATGAAGCAATAATAGCAACTTTGGTGGTAGTATTTAGAAAAGGATGAGATTTGGAATAGAAACTTGCAATGTAAATACATTGGGGAGATACAATAGATAATATATATTCTTTAAATTTGGTACCTAGAGGGTTAGACATTTGGAATTTTCTGTTAATGTGTAGGTTGTGGGTCAAGAAATATTTAAGATGGAGGATAGTGAAAGGCAATAAGGTAAAGTTCTAGAGAGATGCCTAGATGGATAAACAAGTCCTCATGCTTTTTGAAGATCTTAGTCATGTTGTTTGTCACTTTGAGGAGGCGGTGGGAAAGAAAGTGGAAATCTACATAGTGGACAATGATAAAGATAAGGCTTAGGTGAGAATTATCCCCCTTTCCCAGAATTAGAACTAGCATGTAAATAGGTTGAGGAAATGCTTAAAAGATGGACTAGTCCTTCTAGGCATAGGGATGACATATTAATATGGGACATAAGGAAATAAAGAAGGATGAAGGTCAAAGAGCCTTATGATTCTATATGTATAAGAGTATGTGATGTAGGGGATTTTATAGGAAACAAAGCCTTGATAGAAGGTGGCTGCCAGTAAGCTAAAACTTTCTTATTGACCATAGCGAGCTAGAGGTCTCTCACATAGGACAAGATGAGGAAGATAGGAAGAATGGATCCCTCAATGTGTTACTTATGCAATGTAGAAGGGAAACTAATTCTCATATATTTATACATTTCCCTTATGCATAGAATTAATTCGAATTGTTTTTTTAGAGATGTAGATGGCTGGGCCCCGTTCCAAGTAGTGTGTTGGATCTAATCAGATGTTGGACTCTAAGAATCAAATCCCTTGGGTTGAAGTTGATTTTGGATTTAATCCCTAATGTGTAAATTTTGAATCTATGGCTCAAAAGAAATAGAAGGATTTTTTTTTAGAGTCATGACGAGAAGGGTTAGGATAGGACTGTTACAATGATGTAGAAACTTGGGGAGACCAAGTATAAGGAGTGGGTATGTGAGCATGAGGAAATCCCTTGGATGAATTTCTATCCAAGAATTAAGTGGTTGCTGAAGGGCAGGAAGCAAGATCATACAATGGAGGTACAACTGAAGTGGCTACCCCTAAACTGATATGGATTAGGTTTAATTTTTATGGGGTGACAAAAGGCAGTATAGGGATGTAGGGGTAGGAGAATTTTTTTAAGATGATAAGGGATAACCTTCGATAATTAGGGATTTTAGTTTCAATAGAGACACCAAAAATGGTTAAGAATTGGGTTGTACATTATGGTTTAAGTATAGCTATAACCAAAGAATGGAAGAATTTATAAGTGATGAGAGACTTCAAAATTATTATTGACTATATGAAGAAGGGTAAAAGTAGCTCATGGATGTTGGACACTATTCTCTCTTAGGCTAATGAGGTTGTGAATAATTTTGAGAATATCAACTTTATTCATATCAAGTGATAAGAGAATAAGGTGGTGGACTAGGTAGAAAATCAAGGGGTCAAATAAGAGTGTGAATGTGGGAAGTATTAGATATTTTAGGATTTAAATTTCCATTAGGAGATTCATCAAAGTTATAGTGATCAAAGATTTAGAAGGTCTTCCCACCTGATAAAGGGCATGTAGCATTATGGTAGGATGAGGTACTATAACAACTATTTTGAAGATGGAAGATCACAATCCTATGTTGTCACGTCTCATTTTTATGGACTATATAATTATTCTGGATTAGAGAATATATACCATGATTGTTTTATGTTGAGTAAGTCCCACGTGTGTAAAGGTAATATCATGATGTTATATTTGTGTAAATTGGAAAGTTGATTTAAATATTAAAAATTATCAGTGTGATTACAATGATTTGCTTTGACTATGTTTTTGGAGACACTAACCTATTGACATCGAGTTGAGTGTGAATGAATATAGGTACTCATTGAAGATGAGAATATGGTTGAGGTAGAGGTGTTCTAGCCAATTGGCAAGAACTATTCTAGATGGTTAACTCCGATGTAATCACACACTCACATAGTCTCATATTGAATTTTGAATGGTTTATCATGCATTAATTATGTGGATAATAAATTTGATTGATGTTTAGATGCTTAGAAAATTATTGTGTTTTTAATTGTTAGGAAAATCCTTTTTGAATGCATGATTTAATTATAAAAATTAATTTCTTTTCGAATTATATTGTAAATGGTGTATTGCATTTTTTAAAATAGTGAATATATATATATATATATATATATATATATATATATGGTTGTATTTTATATATTTAAATAAATAATAAATAATGCTTTCTATTTATATGAGTATAGATGTTTGGAAGAAAATATGTTAAATTAGATTTAAAACAATTAAATTATATATATATATATATATATAATTTTATTATTTTTGATTGATTTGAAGTAATTGTGTTTTTAAAAATAGTTAAATTATCTTAACAATAGTATTATTATATTTAGAAAATGAATAAAAGAATTAAATTTAACCTACTATCATACATGAGATAGTAAGCTAATTAAAATATTTTATTTGAATTTAGATATAAATTTTGTGACCTTTAAATGGTAAAAATCTTACGCAAATTGGAGTATGGACAAGTTATCAAAATATTTAGTCTTTAAACCTAAAAAGGATTGCTAAAATTAGGGGATATCTTTAATAAAAGAGGAGAGACAACAGAGTATTGGATACCATATGTTTTGCAGCGGTGAGAAAGTGATTTTTCTGTGTATTATTCTGGGTGTTGAAGGCAGAGAAGACCCTAATCTGGGAGCAACAGGAAGCTAGAGAAAAGCAACAGCTAGGAAGGCAAAATCGACCTCTATTTTTCAAGCAGATAATTCTAGGTATTTTCCTTGTTATTTTGCAATTAATGAATTTTGTAGATTGACTATTAAACTTGGTAAATCAACATGTGTATATTCTTTCTGGCCTTCGTTTAATCCCTCTACTCCTTTTGACTATTGATCAACCTGTTGTGTGGTGTTTGGCATCATAATTCTCAGCTTGACTTGCTATTTCTCCTAACCTGTAGAATGATTATTATTTGGATCATTGAATTTAAAACTTGTTAACTGTGTTTGCCAAGAACTCAACCACCAACCACTACATGGACAAATTAAACCCTATTGTCATTAGGAAGTGGGCAGCTTGCTATTCCTTGTTTCTTGTCTTGTTAAAGTGAATTGACATCCTCTTCTTGTTCTTGATTTCCTGTTATAAAAGATCACCCCCCTTCTATGTTTGTGATAACGACCTACATATTCCTGCTGCTAAATGGAAGAATTAGACTACGTTGCCTCTTTTGTTTTGAAACCGTCCACCCTGGGACTTATCTCAGCCACCAACCTTAGAACTCATAGCATCTTGAATTAGAATCATCCCTCTAAAATTTTCTGACCTTAGTCTTTTATTGGTGCTAGTTTATTAGCTCTATATTACTATTGATCACTCCCTTACCATGCATCAACCTAAAATTCTTAAATCCTTGTCCTTCCTGATTGTTGTATTTCTGGTTTTATGATATAAAAATCACCTCTTTCTTGATATGGTTTACTGTTGGAAAAGATAGTTATATTTTGAGACATAGTTATATAATTATCTGTCAGATATTAGTAAACTCTGTAAATCTTTCTACATGATTGATAGAATCAGTCTTTATTTGGGGTCAACCTCTTCTTAATGATTAAAACAAGATGCAAATAATTCCAAAAACTTAGGTGTTGATAAGGGATTCATGTAGCTAACTATTCCTGGTGCAGGAGCACCTACCTGACAGCTGGTCATGATAAGGCAGTTAGTAGTTTAGGTCTTGTTTGTGTTTCCAAGAAGGTCTGTTAGACCAATTGCATGTAATAATGTCACGCTGATCATGATAAGATCATGCTGACCGGGCTTTTGCTATTTTTAGATAGTTAGTTATAACAGCTGTCATGATGTATGTTCGGTGGGATCTCCCAGCCGCCTGGAGAGTTCCCAGCTGCTTGGAGTCGGGTCAGTAGTACTCATAGGGAAATCTTTATAAGCATGGGATCGGTTGATTGTAAATCATCGATCAGACTTTGCGAGAGTGAGACAGAGCGAGAGGAACATCATATTGTAGTTGCATCTTTTGAAATCGAATAAAGTATTCCTGTTTGTGTTCATCCTCTGTTGCATTCCATTGCTTGATCGATTGCTGGTTTGAGAGGTTTTCATGGATATACTGATCCATTCCACCGGTTGACTCATCTGATCGGTGGAATGGTAATGTACAGTAGGTTAGATTGTAGGTTGTTTTCTGTTTGCATGCAGGTGTGCAGGATCGCGGTCAAGAGATGTTGAAGACCCTAGCATCCTCATGTGCTAGGTCGAGTTGATAAGCTGACTGAGTTGGAAGATCACCCTGAGTTGGATCGGGTCATCCCTGGTGGATCGGCGAAGAGAGATTTCGCTAAGTGCAGAAATTCGTGAAGACGGCATCATCAGGATATTTCGGCAAATATCCTGCAGTCGGGTTAGACATCATCATCCGGATAAGGGGAGGAGATCGGCATGATGTTGTCGATTGCATGAAGTGTGAGTTCGTCGGGGTGATCATCAGCAGGAGGAGCCAAGGAGTGCATCGGCATCAGGATCATCATATCGGGAGTGCAAATCATCCGCATATCGCGAGTAGATGCGGGAGAGAAAGTTTGGATTTTTGACTAAGTGTTGAGAAGGTCATCAGGATATTGTATGACGTCATCGTCATCAGGATATGATGTCATCGTCATCAGGATATTGAGATATCCCCCTTATGCGAGTTTATCCTGCCGTCGTTAAGTGCTAAGGTATCGGCGGAAGTCCGTAGCAGGAAGTTGTGTTAACATCATCATCAGGAGGTTTCGAAGAGAACTGGATAAAGTAGATCATGATGCTGTTGCTTGCGTCGTCGGGTAGTGGAGCATCGAAGGTAAGCTGCTGAAGGTGATCGTCATCAGGATATTTGGAGCAACCGGATGTTGAATATCCTGCTGACGAAGGTAGTGTCGAAGGTCATGATGATGACGTTAGTGTTCGGCGCCCGATGAACAGTGCAACCGGAGGATGTGTGCGCCCGCTGAACATCATGATGATGATGTTAGAAGGAAAGCGGAGGAGGTGAATAGTAGTCGGCAGGAGGATGATTGCGAGTGTCCGCAATATGATGATGCTGTTGGTTTTAAGAAACATGATGCTGACAGAGTAAAGCTGAAATATGATGATGTTGGTAGGGAATATGATGATGATGGCGAAGATGATGATGATGAGGTTGGTCTGCAGACATTCATGCTATATGCGAATGTTATAGTCTGGATGTCTCTGCATCATAGTGGTATCAGAGCTCAGCAAAAGGTCTGGGCTGTTGTGTGTTGATTCTGTCACCGAAAGGGCAGAAGTAGAGTTGATTGTGTTGTGTGTTGTGATTGAGAGGTTGACAAAATGCCTCCTAAAGGTAGTGGTACTGCAAGGGAGTTGCAGGAGATGAAGGAGAAACATGCTAGAGAGATGAGGAAGATGAAGGAGCTTGCTGAAGCACTTCAAGCCAGGCTGACAGCCCTGGAAAAGAACAAAAAGAGGGAAGTGGAAGACAGTGAGTCTGAAGAAGAAGCAGATACTGTTGAAGAGTATGAAGAGGTAGCTGAAGATCTGGATGCTGAAGACCAGAGATTGGCAAAACTGTTAAAGGCAGTGCAGAGTGAAAAACCTAAGGTAAAGGTTGATGTTACCAAGTATACTGGAAGTTTGAATGAAGATGAGTTGTTGGATTGGATTGCTGCACTGGATAATCACTTTGAATGTGAAGATGTTGCTGAGGATCGGAAGGTAAAAATTGCAAAGACCAAGTTAGGAGGTCATGCTTTGGTATGGTGGGATTATGTACAATCTGAGAGAAGGAAACAAGGGAAGTCTAAGATCACTTCATGGGATAAGATGGTAGCAAGGATCAAGGGGAAATTCTTGCCAAGGGATTATGAAATCCAGATGTTTAAGAAGCTGCAATTTTTAAAGCAGAAAGACAGGGATGTGAAATCATATACTGAGGAATTTTATCTGTTGAGTATGAGATCTGGTCATCATGAGAATGAGGTAGAAAAGGTGGCTAGGTACTTGGCTGGTTTGAGGTTTAACATACAGGATGAGTTAGTGTTAGCTAACCCTAAGAATGTGGAAGATTGTTATCAAATGGCAATCAGGATTGAAGAAAAGCTGAATAGAGGACATGATAAGTCCATGAGAGGAAGAGGAAACAACAGGGGAAGAGGAACAGCCCCTGCACAAAAGCAAATCAATGAGAGTCAAGAAGACACTGGTAAAGGACAGGGACAGTCTGATTTCAGAGGTGGATGGAAAGGTAATAGAGGAAGATTTGGAGGTGGTAGAGGTTCTACTACATTTTCAGGAAAGTGTTACACCTGTGGAGAGTTTGGTCATCCATCTTTCAAATGTCCAGAAAACAAAGGTTCATCATCCAGAAATGATAGAACAAGTGATAAGAGAGTACAACTTGTGCAAGAAGAGAAAGAAGAAAGTGCACAGAGTTCAAACAGAGAACCTGATAATGTTGGCTATCCAGAGAGTGGAGAATCATTGATGTTAAGGAGAATTAGTTGGCAGGCATCAAAGGATATGATGCAAAGAAGAGCTCTTTTCAAGACCACATGCAAGAGCAAAGGTAAGGTATGTAAGGTTGTCATTGATACTGGTTCAACAGACAACATGGTATCTCAGGAGATGGTTGATAAACTGAAGCTGGAAAGGATTCCACATCCACACCCTTACAAGGCATCTTGGGTGAGTGATAGGCAATCACTTTTTGTCTCTGAGCAGGCATATGTGGATTTCCAGATTGGACCATATCAGGATAGAATTTTGTGTGATATATTGCCTATGGAATGTTGTCACCTACTGTTGGGTAGACCATGGCAATTTGACAGAAGGGTACTGTATGATGGGTATGCTAATACCTATACCATCAAGAAGGATGGGAAGATTATCAAGTTGATGCCATTGCAGGCAAAAGCTGCAGTACAGAAGGCAGCTCAAATCATTTTAATGGGAAAGAAGGAATTTGTGCAGATGCCTAGAGGAGCAGGCATGAAGGTAGTTCAGGACACTGCAGAGAAAGGAGTTGTTACAGACAACAAGCTGAAGAAAGTTTCAGTTGTGACTGACAGAGGTCAGCAGCAGGTTCAGAAACAGGGGTGCAAACAGCCACCAGTTCAGAGGAATGACAAGGATGTTGTCATAGTTGGGACTATTGCTTGTCCTATAAGAGTTGAAAGGAAGATAGACTTGAACACTTCAGAAGTTCAAGAGGTAGTTCAGACAGAGGTTCTGGTTAGGCAACCTGACAAACACAGGGTATGTGAGAAGAAGGCTTACATCAACAGGCATGATGATTTACTTGCCAGAAAGCAAGTTACAGTTCAGAAGTCTTGGAGCAGCCAAGAGACAGCAGCAGATAAAGCTGGAGCAGGTCAGACGACTGACAAAGCAAAGTGTAACGGTGGAGGACTTCCACATGCTAAACTCATGGGACATGAGTTCTTTTCTTTTGGGGAGTATGGTGCAGGAGCACCTACCTGACAGCTGGTCATGATAAGGCAGTTAGTAGTTTAGGTCTTGTTTGTGTTTCCAAGAAGGTCTGTTAGACCAATTGCATGTAATAATGTCACGCTGATCATGATAAGATCATGCTGACCGGGCTTTTGCTATTTTTAGATAGTTAGTTATAACAGCTGTCATGATGTATGTTCGGTGGGATCTCCCAGCCGCCTGGAGAGTTCCCAGCCGCTTGGAGTCGGGTCAGTAGTACTCATAGGGAAATCTTTATAAGCATGGGATCGGTTGATTGTAAATCATCGATCAGACTTTGCGAGAGTGAGACAGAGCGAGAGGAACATCATATTGTAGTTGCATCTTTTGAAATCGAATAAAGTATTCCTGTTTGTGTTCATCCTCTGTTGCATTCCATTGCTTGATCGATTGCTGGTTTGAGAGGTTTTCATGGATATACTGATCCATTCCACCGGTTGACTCATCTGATCGGTGGAATGGTAATGTACAGTAGGTTAGATTGTAGGTTGTTTTCTGTTTGCATGCAGGTGTGCAGGATCGCGGTCAAGAGATGTTGAAGACCCTAGCATCCTCATGTGCTAGGTCGAGTTGATAAGCTGACTGAGTTGGAAGATCACCCTGAGTTGGATCGGGTCATCCCTGGTGGATCGGCGAAGAGAGATTTCGCTAAGTGCAGAAATTCGTGAAGACGGCATCATCAGGATATTTCGGCAAATATCCTGCAGTCGGGTTAGACATCATCATCCGGATAAGGGGAGGAGATCGGCATGATGTTGTCGATTGCATGAAGTGTGAGTTCGTCGGGGTGATCATCAGCAGGAGGAGCCGAGGAGTGCATCGGCATCAGGATCATCATATCGGGAGTGCAAATCATCCGCATATCGCGAGTAGATGCGGGAGAGAAAGTTCGGATTTTTGACTAAGTGTTGAGAAGGTCATCAGGATATTGTATGATGTCATCGTCATCAGGATATGACGTCATCGTCATCAGGATATTGAGATATCCCCCTTATGCGAGTTTATCCTGCCGTCGTTAAGTGCTAAGGTATCGGCGGAAGTCCGTAGCAGGAAGTTGTGTTAACATCATCATCAGGAGGTTTCGAAGAGAACCGGATAAAGTAGATCATGATGCTGTTGCTTGCGTCGTCGGGTAGTGGAGCATCGAAGGTAAGCTGCTGAAGGTGATCGTCATCAGGATATTTGGAGCAACCGGATGTTGAATATCCTGCTGACGAAGGTAGTGTCGAAGGTCATGATGATGACGTTAGTGTTCAGCGCCCGATGAACAGTGCAACCGGAGGATGTGTGCGCCCGCTGAACATCATGATGATGATGTTAGAAGGAAAGCGGAGGAGGTGAATAGTAGTCGGCAGGAGGATGATTGCGAGTGTCCGCAATATGATGATGCTGTTGGTTTTAAGAAACATGATGCTGACAGAGTAAAGCCGAAATATGATGATGTTGGTAGGGAATATGATGATGATGGCGAAGATGATGATGATGAGGTTGGTCTGCAGACATTCATGCTATATGCGAATGTTATAGTCTGGATGTCTCTGCATCAATTCCTTTACTGTTTCTTGTTAAAAACGTTATTTGAGAACTTATCCTTTGTTAGCGTAATACATTGTATTACATTGTCATGGTTCGGTCATTGTCATGGTTCAGTCAGTTCATGGTTTAGTCACAGTTCAGTTTCAATTGTCAATTATATATAACTGTATAACTATTGTAACTATCACTATCAACTCCCTCTCATCATTTATATAGTCGTTTGTATCTGCAATTTGATTATCGAATGAAGAAAACATTTTATTCGGATATTTCTCCATTATTTGGTATCAAGGCAGTAACTGTTCCTGTGCATGATGAAAAATATGAGAATGAAGGCATTCATATGACAATGTGTTGAAGATTAGACTGCTGCGAATGTAATAGCTATCATCTTGCCTAGAAAGAATGGTAATCGCGGCTACTGCTGATTGGTATGCGCCCAGTCTATTGTTCTTAAAAAGATAGGCACTCTGTACGATTAAAAGGGTTTGTAAATCTATTTGTAGTTGACCCTGAATACATTTGAGTCCAACACAAAAGGGACAAATCAGTCTACAAAGGAGCCAAAGAGTGTAAAGTCATAGCCAGCGAAAGTCATACAAAGGAATCACTGTTTTGTGCAATCTCTGTGTGAAGCCATGTGAAGGGATTGAAGTCTGTGTGAAGTATGATTTTATTGAAGTTGTTGAGTGCAAATATTCCAAACTTGGAAGTTGCTGGACATGGAAGCATTGAAATCTCCATAAACTTCAACACATAAGCCTAAAGAATGTGTGTAGAAACGTGAAAAGTCTTTTAAATAAAACGTGATGAATCAGATGTTGTATGCAAGAAGTTGGCTTCAAAATCACACCTACCGTGGCATTTACAAAGATGATTGGTGGTGAGGAAGAGAGCTATGGTACATAAAACTACCAAGGTGTAAGGATATAGTTTCTATTCCTTTTTATGCTATTTCTTTTGATTGCCAAGTTGATCTTTGCTAGGCGTGATCCTGTAGTTGGAACAAGATAATGTTTTTAAATGTGCCAGACTGCAAAATATTAGGCAGAGAAAGTTTTTGAAGTGTGGTTAATGAGGTTATAAAGTGCCTATGATTACACCATTCTACAATATCTATGGTGCCCTAGCATTAACTGACTATACCTAAGTAAATATTTTGAAATGTTGAATGGAAATAGTGATAAAAACATGATAAAATAGTCCAGATTTGGCACAGGATGTGTGATATCTTTGCATGATTTTTAGAATCCGTGGTTATGATTTGGACAGTCCTTGTATGCTAGTAGATTAAGCACATTCTGACAAGAAGGATATAGGCCTGAAAGGTGCAAATTAGATTTACAGGGCTATCTGTTCAGGAGCATAAGTCTATTTGCATGAAGGAGAAGAAAGACATTTTAGGCTATTTGAGACATTTACAAGTGATTGTTTTGAATTGATTGTATTGGTTGGGAGAAGATTGTGCTTCTTTCATGCTTTGGGGTTTACAGAATAAATTTACATAGGTGCTATTGGTGTATATGATGGATTAAGAGAGAGGGTGTACATCAAGGTAGTCTTCTAACAAATGCAAGGAGGATTCAAAGGCTAAAGAATTAAAAATGGTTCCTACTCTTAATATTAGTCAACAACAAAGAATAGAGCATTTACTAATGAAGGTTGGAGAAAATATATTCAATATCATGCAATCTTTTCATACCATGGATGGAAACAAAATAGTTGTTCCTATTGACATATATTTGGAGGTTTTCAAGGATTGTAGTACTTCCTCTGGTGCTATCTTTGGAGGGTAAGAACTAAGAGAGTCAAATTGGAGGTAAGCGGCATCGGAGGATGGAGGATTTTCCATCATCTCAAGTTAGCTTCTCGCTTTGAGATGATGCTTTGCTTGAGAAGCATTCTTGGTTTTGGTTGTTTTATTTTTTCTTTATTGATGCTGACAGAGCTGACAAATTTGAAGAATGTATGTTTTGTGAAGATTTTGTTTTAGAGATAAGTTTGGGGTTTGGTGTTGAGCTCAATATGGATTGTTGTGCAGCGAGCTTCAAAGAGTATATGATCTTGAATTATACCCTTTCACGGTCACTAGACAACATGGCAGAGATCTGTCATATCTCTTAGGGTCCATTGTCGAATAATTCAAGACTGTGATTTGAGAGCTTGGGACTAAAGAGCTCAAGAACATAGCTCGAAGCTATGCCTTTCTGAGGGTAGACGAGACAGCATGATGGAGCCTCGCTTGGTTTAAAATTTGTTCTTTGGGAGAATATCTTCTACAAAATATGTATTCATATTATGTAATTAGCTTTGTTGAGTATTTTAGTATTTTAACATTAAGGGGGGGGTCCCTTAGTACTATTGCAGGAACAATGTAATAAGGGGGGGAATGTTAGCGTAATACATTGTATTACATTGTCATGGTTCAGTCATTGTCATGGTTCGGTCAGTTCATGGTTCAGTCACACTTCAGTTTCAATTGTCAGTTATATATAACTGTATAACTATTGTAACTGTCACTATCAACTCCCTCTCATCATTTATATAGTTGTTTGTATCTGCAATTTGATTATCGAATGAAGAAAACATTTTATTTGGATATTTCTCCATTATCCTTGAATGATATTAGAATTTGGAAAAGATTTGTTCCTTATTTTATTTTATGCTACTATAGTTCCCGTCCTAACTACGATAGGAGAACTATTTTCTTGATTCTGAATTTCATTTGATAGAAATGACAATAAGGTTTTTGATTGATTTATAAAACTTATGGAAATAGATTGAGTTATTCCTATCACAGATGTCACAAAAGGTTTGAATAAAAGTTAGAATGAGTTTTATATGGCAAATTATGACTAAAATATGGAATACAAATTTTATCAATTTGATAAAACTCATGGAAGTAATTGTATGTGACAAATGATGGATTATTTCTTGGAAATTGTGTTTCCTTGATTGGTGTTTTGGGATTTTTTAAATGATTTATAGGAGAACATTGATTTGTTTTATTCTATTTATTGATCTTCAGGAAAGATAGAACTAATATTTGACATAAGTATGTATGAAACCTCATTGTATGAGAGTGGAGTAATAAAACCTCATCATTTGATTTTATTGAATTATGAAATAGTATTTAGATATGAAGTAAAATCATTAGTTTCTACAATCTATTTAAACCATGGAAATACAAATTGAGAATATAATCAGATTACAAAACCTATATTGCTTTTAAAAGATTTATGATGTTCTTCACTACTGCTTGATTGAAAAGTGTGCTTTCTTTATTGATGCATGGGAAAGGGATCAAAGGTGCTCATAGGTGATTTTGGATCTTTATTAATTGATTTTATTTATTTACTTGCTTATTTACTTCTTGGGGAAAGAAGGTAGATTTTTATCTAGAAATGTTATTGGGTTACTTTCTAGGATAGGATGCTGAATGTGGATTTTCAGAGATAGCTTTTCCTCTTTTCAGGAATTGAACCAGGTCACTATTTAAAGGATTAGATCTAATCAAGATGACATTGAAATAGATGTTAATTTGCCTAGAAAAACTTATATATAAATAGGATGCTGAATGTGGATTTTTAGAGATGGCTTTTCCTCTTTTCAGGAATTGAACCAGGTTACTATTTAAAGGATTAGATCGAATCAAGATGACATTGAAATAGATGTTTATTTGCCTAGAAAAAATTATATTTAGAAAAACATGTTGTGAGACAATCTACTTTTCATTATTTAGAATTGCACATTCAGACATCAGGGTTGCATTGGATGTTCCCTCCTGCCAATTGTTCTCAGGTAGCTAGACATTTCATGTAGGGCAGGGTTTCCTTCGTTTCATGAAGGGATCCGAGGAAGTCTAATTACTTCATGGTTGGGTGGAAAAGCACCTGAGCCATGTTCATGTCTCTCGACTTGTAGGTGGTGGACCACTTGGTTTGTGTGACTGATGAGCATATTGATTTATTTATTCTTGTTGTTCATGATTATTGGATGTATTATGACATGGTTGTCAAAAGGACTTTGTGTATGATTTTATAGTGCTTTTACCTAGAATGAGCATGCGAGTTGTAAGATTTAATGACTTTATTTGATTTATATTGATGAGATTATCTTTTGCAAGATTTAATGATTCTTATATGGATTCTTATTTATGAAGATTTATTGATTCTATTGAATCTTATTGATGAGATTATCATTGATTTTGATATTGTAATTAAGCAGATTAATTACACCCCTTTTAGCTTTTGGAAGTTGTATTTAAGCAGATTATTTACATCTTTTTACTTTTGGAAATATGATGTTGTATTTAAGTGGATTATTTACTTCATTTTACCTTATTTACTTTTGTGATGGTTTGAGGGCTTTTACACATGTAGAGAAGTAGGGCGGAGGGAGATATTCACATGTAGGAAGGATACACTTAATTAATGAAATTGTGAACAAGAAAATATGAAATATAAGCAAGCTTTAAACAAAAATACTAAACCTTATTCCATACTAGCTATCACCTCAGTTAGAGAAAGAAACTGACATGCAAATGAAAAAACACAACAGATTACCAATTTTTAATTCATGTTTTACCAATGTGGTAGTTGTGCTCAAATGTTGAATGTGGTTTCTTGAACCGACAATGTGACATTTCTTCAAGGGTGATTGATGAAAATTACCCTGAAGGGTCAATTTATAGACATGTAGAAAGGCTAATCAATGGTGGGGATCTAAGAATGGATGAGAGGTTTAGATAAAAGTAGTTAAGTAGTTGTAAGATGAATGGTGTAGGATAAGGATTTTTAATTGATTTAATTGATTTTTGGGAGATGGTTATGGAATGGGTGAATGAAAATAATAGAGATTTTTAATTTATTTTATTCATTTGTAGGTAGGTATGGGAGGATTTAATTAATTTAACTTATTAAATCATGTGGAAAGGGCACTATGACTAGGGGAAATTAGGAATAACTAAGATAATGATGGAATCATGTGCTGAAATTGGGATAATTGGGATAATGTAACAATCAGGATGATGAGGGGATAATTGATCAGGATTAGGGGATTTGATTAGGACTAGGATAATTAGGATGGTTTAGGGATATTTTGGATGATTTAAGTAATTAGGACTTGGTTTTGAGTGAATTAGGCCTTGGTAATTTTTAGGTACTACATTTTCCCTTGTTTGAGATGATATTGCAACTAAAAGAAGTAATGTTGTTTCAAAAAAAAATAGATGATGATGGAAGGGTGAAAAGATGGAAGGGGATAGGATGATGCCCCCTTGAGAGGATAGGAGAGTTTGAAATAACACTTGATGTTATGCACCATGATATAAAGACCATGGTGATGATGTGTCTCATACAGAAAGGATTGAAGTTTAGAAGCAAGCATATGCTGAAGGAACCATGATATGGAAGGCCATGGTGTCGTTGTGGCAGATATGTTGCAAGGACCGATGTAGATGCAAGATGAATTGATATCATACACAAGCAAAGTAAGCAAGCATGTACAAAATGATGCGAATACAAACACGATGTTGCCCCTGGTCAAGCTAAAAATTGATGATTTGTTGATGATGATGATAGCATTGTTGATGTGGGAATGATATAACCTGAGAACAATGTGATATATCCCTAAAACAACATAATAATTGGATATGATATATCCCAATGATGATCAAATGATGATGATTGAAATCGATGAAGATTTTGTAGCAAGGCTAGGACCAAAACAGATGGATCCTTTAGGATTATTGGCTTGATTGGTTGGCATGATGTGTGGCTTAGGATTGCTTGCAATAGGTTAATTTCTTTGGATAGTTGTATTAGATTCATTTTGGATTATTGCACTATATTTTTGTTGGATAAAATGATTGTCTCCATATAAAAGCTAGTGACAAGGGAACACCAAGTCTAGAAATAAGGATAGGAGATAGGTTTGTTTAGGATGATGGATTGGATCAATGGATTAAAGGATTGTTGATAATGGAGGGAAAGGAGGATGGATGGTAGATTGAAGGTTGCAAGGTGTGCCTCCAAGGGCTATGTTTCATAGGAAAGAATGCCCTAATCTACAAATGTTGTTCTGGATTGTGGACCATTGAGATATGGTGTAGTACATAAGTGATAACAAGATGGGTAGAGGATGTGCCCTAGAAGGATTTTTTATGTCAAGAGATTTATAAAGTAGGTTTTGAAATGTCATGCCTGAATTCGTATCAAGATCAAATTCATTATCAAGATCAACATCAAGTAGGGATAATGAATGGGAATGATGGTAAGGATATATTGGACAACTTGCCCCCAAGTGCAAGGTGCATAGACAATTGATTTACACATGATACTCGCGAACAAGTTTTCATCATGGTACTTATCTAGGGTGCCATGAAAATGGTTTTGATCATTGGATGAATGATTTCTCTTTTCTATAATTTTGATTTTTTTAATTTTTAACTTGTTTTGATTCTTTGACTTTTTTTAATTTTTTGAGCTACTGAATGGATAACATTGATAATATGATACTCAAAGGGTCTTCACATGTCCTTCTCTACTTGAGATAGTCAATGTAGATGCACTTTTCATAACATGCCAATAATGTCCTACTTGGAGTAATTACTTTATTAGGATTAAAGCACCCTTGTACAATCCTTTGATGTTATCATGACCCTAATTGATAACTAACTTGGCCTCATCTCAATGTGTACATTAAATAGAGTATTTTCATAGCTCTTATGGTGAAGCATTTCTACCACAAAATGATGGATTTGGGAGTTGGATTTTTTGGTGATTTTGGATTTTGATGGGGAGTATTGAATGGGAAATTAGGTGACTGTGATGTATTTGATTTGGGTGGATAGGTTGGCAATGTAGATTGGTTTGGCATATTTTTTACTCTCCAAACTTGAGATGGTGGAGTATAGAATTTGGATTTGGAATGATGAAGTTTAGATGTGGGACTAGGATGGCAGTTAGGACCAACATTATTGTACAAATTGTATGGTGGTGGATACCTATTATATGCAAGGTGTTTTTTCAATTTTGATAGCTTTTTGTATTTGGATAATTTACTTAATTTAATTTTCTTGGTCCATTTTGTTTTGGGACCCATATTTATTTTATATGCTTTCCTCAAGATTTTTGACTTCATATGTTTTTGACATTTGATTTGAATCTTTTACTTTGTATGCTCTATGATTTTGTTGGTCCTGATCAAGGGGTGGAAGATGTGGAGGATAAAGTTTGTGTCATGCCCACATTTCCCATGCAGTCACGAGATGCAACACATGTGTCATGTCCACATTTGTCATGTGGTTATGACATGAAATATAAAAAAAAATTTGCGCATCCCTAGAAACCCCCTCACACACGTTAGCATGCTCAGTGGCAATATGCATAAGGCGTAAACATGTCAATGAAATTTGGGGTAATACGATCGTGCATGCACATTCTCCTACGCAATGATAGCCAACTAAGGGGGCCAATGCGACGCGAGAAGCATCACTATTAGGGTTAGGATTGAAAGATCAAAACCCTAAGTATACCTAAGTGGGTGAAATGATTTTGACACAAGTTGAAATAAAAAGCCTAATTCTAAAGCATAAACAAATTAAACATCAACTTAATTGCGATCATCAAAACTGCGGAAACGTTAAATTTTAACTCAATGTAAGGTTTAAATTGTTAAGAATTTCTAGACCTAAATTCTGGAAAAATCCGGTAGCATAACACCTCATGGGCGTGAATAGGGATTATTCTAATAATTAAATTTTAATCAAAGGTTTCTGTAAGATCACTAAAAATTGGATTAATTGACCTAACACATTAATTAATTATTTCACACTATTTAAATAAACTAAAGCAAGTAATTTAATTAAAATTAAATTAACCTCTTGATTAATAACCATATGCGATAAATTAATTTAAATTGATTTAAAATCAAATACATTTTCAAAGTTAAATTTTGAGGGGATATTAATAAAAATAATCTAACCCTACATCAAAATAAATAAAAATATAATTAAATTAAAATAGTATATATATTTTCCCTTCGTTCAATTAATTAAACTCTAAGGACTAAAGGATTCAATTAAAGAAATATAATTTCCATCCCTAGGTAAATATTAACATCTAGAGAATATAACACTACTAAATAAAAATAACCCACTAATAAGTTAAAATTTACCGCTCAGCTTAATTTTTATTTAAAGACATCACATATTAAGAAGAAGGCTAAACAAGAGAGCATAAGCCAAGTGGGAGGGAAAAATAATTTAAAAGATAATTTTAAAACAACAAGCCGTAAAAGCCCCTAAATAAAATAGTAATTTCCTTATGCACAAGAAACAAGCCCTAACCCTATTCTTCTATTCTATCATTTTCTTTTTCTCTCCATTTTCTCTCATTCTTTCTCTTTTTGTTTTTGTGTTATAGGTTTTTGAAGGAGGCATCCATGACCGTCACTCCAAGAGAGGTATACTCATTAAGTATACACTAATTTTTTGTTATAAATCCTTATTGTGTGTGTATGTATATATATATAATGTCAAATGTGTTACAGATTACACTATTGCCGAACGGCCAACAGAAGGGGTTTCGCTACATAGTAGGGCCGCCATTGAGGGAAAGCGCCACCACCGGTGGTAAGGAAGGGGAACGGAAGTTTAAGGGATGGGGGGCTTACTCTCCCCCCACACCCTCTCTGAGATAGAACCAAAGCAAGGGCCGTGGTGGGGGATTCAGCTCCCCCCACCGCCCAACACTCTCTATACAAACAACGATGGGGGTTGGGGCAACAGCCCCAACCCCAAACCTCCATTCATCTCTCAGTACTAACAATCTAAGAGGACAAGCCAGTCACTGAGATGAAACAACCCTTCAAAATTTCACTTTTCTATTTATAATTTGTTCGATGTATAAAATAACTCAGAATACATTTATATATATATCTAGAAAGATATGCATAGTTACTCAAAATTACTATTTTTTTCAGTTTATTTAAAATGTAATAACAATTAAAATATATATATACCCAGTTTTCTCCATTTTACTAGTTTTTCTTCCAGTAAGCTAAATAATATAGAAATAATATAATTGATATATACACCAAAGAAATCCTCATAATGACAAATCATCTATTTTCTATTTTAAAGGTATGATAAGTTAAAAGCATATATTTTTTTAGAAAGGCTACAAACACATTATATATATTTTTTTGTTGTAAAATAAAAACAATTTTCTCTTTTTTTTTTTGCATACAATTTTAACTTAAGAATAACAAAACTAATTTTCATATTTTCTTTCTGGACACAAAAATCAGCAAACTAATGAATTTTTTTTTAAAAAAAATAGATACAACGAAAACCAATTGTAGGCACAATTTAACAGCCATTTAAAATAACCATTGCACACAATAGATTTTTTTTTTTTGGTAACTTTTCAAAGCAATTTCCACAACAAAACAACCACTAACAAATATATTTGCAACTTCAAAAATAAGATACATTCAACCCAAAATATAAACTTTTAGTTTTACAAAAAAAGAGAGGACAACCTTCTCTCTTTACATGAAAACACATTTACACAAGGCCAAACTTGGCCTTAGCTCACAAGGAGTCAAAATGACAAACTCCAAGATAACTAGTCCTTTTCTTCCAAGCTCCATAGATTTAATAAACTTGCAATTAACAAATATGGGAAGGGATAAAAATCTACTAAAAATTGCTCTCCTCCCTACCATAGACTCACTTTTGAGTCACCCTCGAGCCTGGAGGTCATCCACACACAAGGAACACTCATTCCACTTCACAACAAACACTCAAACAAAAAGCAAGTAGAACACCCATGGCTTGTACAAAACAAAACTCATAAAAATGAGTTTAAATGGGGTAGGGGAGTGGACATCACTCAACTCAAGAGTGCCACTACAAATATCTCCCAAAAACTAATTTTCACAAGGCCTCAAGCCATCACATAAATACCAACTTTCAAATAATTTTCCCATGGCTCTCAAGCCATTCAAAATGATCATTTTCAAAACTTGCCCTCAAGGATAAAATACAACAAAAACTAGGATGTGACCTCGAGGAGGTTCACTCCTATCCCACCCCACACATGTTGAGCATTTTCTCCAAGTGGAGAGGCTCTCACAACACCCATAACCAAAATCCCCACTACAACGAATGTAAAACACACACACACACAAAGCCATACAAGAAATGTAAAAATACATAAGGAAAGGCCAAAGCCTTGAATCCTACCTTTAATAGCCCAAAATGAAGATAGTTGAAGAAGAGATTTCCAACTCCACCTCCAAGTCCTTCTCCAAATGAGCCTCCAAATTCTCCTCTAAGTCTCTCCCCATATTCAAATTAAAAACAAAAATTCCCAAAACAATTCAACAACCCTCTCCCTCTCTTCAAGAGGGATTAAAATAGGCTCTCTTCATGAGCCTTGAGGAAATGGGGAGGTGACACATGTCACCTCCTTACTCCTCCATAGAACCACTTGCAAGCTTCATGGAATGTGGTGGTGACACATGTCACTCACCCATTCCACCAATTCTTGCCCCCTCCACTTGTGCTCTCTCACACATGCGGGAGAGAAAAGTGGAGCCAAAGAAGGAGTGGGTACTACAAGTGCCCCAATCATCTCCTATGAAAGCCCACAAAACCCCAAGGTACCCTCACCAACTGTGGTAGAGCATTGGAGTTGAGTACTCCACAATTTAGGGCTCTTGAAGACTCCCCCAAGCTTTGGGAAGAGGAGTGGATGAGGTTGAGTGTTTGACCCAACCCTCCACTCCTTCCCAAACTTCCATTTTCGTCATTTTACTTCAGGGTGAAGTTTAAGTGACCAAATGGGAGTTTACCTAAGGTTAGACAAGCTCAAAAGGTCCCTAGACCCTAGGGGTATAACCTAGGGTCACTTTTAACCCATTTTGAGCACATAGACTGAGTAAAATCACATAAAAAGGGGTCACAAAAATAAAATCAAATGAACATTGTACATTTACAACACCAATTACAATTAAATATAAAAGGGGTAGACCTATTCAAAATAACAACAGACAATAATATTATGAAATCTCATCAAGCATAACATAGTTGATCTTGGTTCCTCTTGGAACTAGATTGGCTTTACACAGGAATTCACAAAGTGTGTGGGATAATCTCTGATTAACCATGGCTTAGTTAGAACACCTAAGCACTTAAACAAAAGATTAATCCAACATGTATATCATAGCTGAAGCAAAGGAAAATATACTCACATCATTGCATGATCATATAAAACAATCATAAACATCACATCATAATTACATTCAAAATTTGCATTTCTATAATCCATCTCAAGATAACATCGCATAATAAATCCATAACAATAATCACATAACTATTGTCTCAAATAGTATCATAATGCAATCACATGTCAATATCCTCATCAGCGAATCAAATCATGATCTACTCTCATCACAATCATGTTAAACATAATAAATCAAAATAAAAGCATATAGTCTAATAGTCCTACATATTGGGATCAATAGTCCCCAAAAGTCTAAAACGTGTCTCCAATAGTAATATAAAATTGTCAAAATAAGGGAGTGAAAAGATAGGCATCACATCCTCCCCCCTAAGACTAAACTTCCTCCTAGAAGTCATCAAAGAGGTGAGGATATAGTGCCCTCAATCTAGCTGTATCCTCCCATGTCTCCGTGACCTCATCGTACATGTCCCACTAGACCCTAACCTAGTCCAACTCTTGACCTCGAAGGCCCGGCGTCTGATGAGCCAATATGTGAATTTGCTCCAAAGCCAACTATTCGTCCACCTCTACCTATAGAGCACTCCAATAATATACATGAGATAAATCATATATGTAACACCACAAAATAGATACATGAAAAACATCGTGGATACCTTATAGGCTAGGTGGCAAGGCTAGATGGTAGGCTATGGGTCCTATCTGCTCCAAGATCTCAAAAGGCCCAACAAACCGTGGTGTGAGCTTACATCCCTTTCCATAATGGATTGGACTCTTGTGTGGTCGCACTCTCAATAATACTCTATCCCCAACTGAGAAGCTCTAATCTACTCCCTTAGCATTGGCATACTTCTTCTGTTGATCCTATGCCTCCTGAAGTCTCTGCCTAATCAAGGTCACTTGCTACTCCATATCCCGAACCAACTCTGGCCCTATCGCAACCCTGTCCTCAATACAGTCCCAACTCAAAGGTGTCCTGTAAGGTCTACCATAGAAGGCCTGAAAAGGAGGCATACCCAACGACCTATGATGCCCATTATTGTAGGCAAACTCAATTAGATACAAATACTCCTCCCATCTAGATTGGTGATCCATGATGTACATACAGAGCATATCCTCAAGAACCTGATTAACTCTCTCTATTTGACCATCTGTCTCAGGATGATAAGAGGAACTAATGTTGAGCTGTGTGCCCAATGCCTGCTGTAATGCCCTCCAAAAGGATGATGTGAATACTGAGTCCCTGTCAAAAATTATACGGTGAGGTACTCCATGTAATCTAACAATGTCATCTAAGAATACTCTTACCACTGATGGTGCATTAAACATCCTGTATACAGGTGAGAAATATGCCACTTGGGTCAACTTGTCAACTGTCACCATGATGACATCATGGTGGCAAGATGACATAGGAAGACCAATAATGAAATCCATGGAAATGGTGTCCCATTTCCACTTAGTATCTCTTGAGGGTATAGAAGACCTGTTGGATGCTGATGCTCGACCTTGACCCTCTGGCACTCAAGGCAACAAGCAACATACTCTGTAATATCTCATCTCATATCCGCCCAATGGTACAACTGTTGTAAGTCCACATGCATCTTCTTCACCCTTGGGTGTGCTACATAAGGTTCTCTGTGAGCCTCAAAAAGTACTACTACATGTAAGTCACTCTCACGGGGTACATAGATGCGCTGTTGATGTCTAAGTAACCTATTTTCCTTGAGATAATAGCCTACAAATTTGCCCACAAGGGCCCTCTATCACTGGATCTCTTGCTGCACCTTAAAAAGCCACTCATCCTTAGGCAGATGCTGAATGATGCGCTCTCTCAAGTCCACACTCAAGGTCAAGGTTAGGATCTCGTGGTGCCTCTAACTCAATGCATTGGCAACCATGTTCTCCTTCCCTTTGATGTAGTGGACATCAAAGTCATACTCACAAAGAAACTCGATCCAACGCCGCTGGTGGGCGTTCAAATTTAGTTGTGTAAATATGTACCGCAAACTATGGTGATCTAAATGAAACTCAAAGTGACGTCCCAAAAGAAAGTGTCTCTAACGAACAAGAGCATGTACCACTACTGCGAGCTCTAAATTGTGAGTAGGGTAGTTCAGCTCATGGGTCTTGAGCTTTCACGACTCATATGCAATCACTCTACCATCGTGCATAAGCACAACTCCCAAACCCTCAAGTGATGCATCTGTACAAACCACAAAATCCTCTACAGGATCAGGAACTGCTAAGATGGGAGCACTGATAAGATGCTCCTTGAGGACCCAAAGGTCCTCTCATACTGCTCCTTCCAAGTGAAACTCTACCCCTTTCGTTGAAGGGAAGTGATGGGGTGCGCTATCCTTGAAAATCCCTCTACGAATCTACAGTAGTAACCAGCTAATCCCATGAAACTCCTGACCTCTGTCACACTAGTGAGTGTTAGCCAATGCTTGATAGCCTTGATCTTCGATGGATCTACGAAGATACCATCGCCAAATAAGATGTGTCCTAGATACTGCACCTCAGTCTTGAAAAAGGTACACTTCGCCAAGTTGCCATAAAGCTATTACTCTATCAAGCATTACAAAACTTGACGTAAGTAATCTTTATACTCCTCCTCGATCTACAAGTAGATCAAAATATCATCAAGGAAAATGATCATGAACCAATTTAATCAAGTGTGGAACACCCCATTCATGAGACTCATGAACACTGTAGGGGCATTCATCAGCCAAACGGTACCACAGTGAACTCATAATGGCCATATGGGTAAGTACAAAAATATGGGGGGCCAAAAAGTGGCCAAATGGTTTTGAAAAAAAATAATACATAACGTAAATGCGTTATAACACGCTCGTGTTATGGTTTGGTAATGACGAGCCTAAGGCTCGTCAAAACAAAACCATAACGCGCTCGCGTTATAACACAAGCGCTCATTAAAACCAAACCATAATGTGAGCACATTATGAAGTACTATAAATTAAAAAAAAGGTTTGCATCTCATTTTATTTCTTTTTCTCCACAACTCCCGTGATCTGCAAACCCTAGAAAGTGC
Organism: Cunninghamia lanceolata; assembly: GCA_027924645.1. Taxonomy (NCBI): domain Eukaryota; kingdom Viridiplantae; phylum Streptophyta; class Pinopsida; order Cupressales; family Cupressaceae; genus Cunninghamia; species Cunninghamia lanceolata. Next base: position 20,319,198 of record BSBN01001281.1, read on the forward strand.
GCTCGCGTTTTGGATTCCTTAATTCAACACAAAAATCTTATCGATTCATCGCCAAAATGCTGTCACAACGTCGAGCACACCAAAGGAGTGAGTTTATTCATTTTTTTGTTTGAATTTGTTTCTAAATAGGTAGGTTTGAGTTGATTTTTGATGTATATTTTGTTAATTGTCAGGAAATGTTAATGCACCTCCTCCTCCTCCTCAAAATCCACAAAATCCTGAGGAGGAAATACCTGCAGAACAACAACCTCCTCCATCCATTCCTCGACATGCCCTTGGAACACAAGAAAATATAATGGGGCAAATTGAAAACAACAAAAAGGAAATTGAAGATATAATTGCAAGGTTGAAAGATCTTTCCACTTAAACCTTGCATAGGTCCATGCTTGCCAAATCTCTTGAGTCTATGTTATCAAATGTAGATTCAATTAGCAAGCAAATAACTAGTTGGACAAATAAGAAGAGAGAGTTTAGAGATTACTATGCAGACAAGTTGTCATACCAAGATGTGAAAAAATTAAAAATTACAAAATTAGACTTGTGTTTGATTTTGACAAACCCACAAACAAATCAACCTCCACCCATTACATGCAAAAGGTTCCCTATCCATTGGTGCAACAACCAAGTGATAAGGGACAATTTTGGGCAGAGGTGGTGGATAGTTTTTGACCATCCTCCATGTAATAATAATGAGGTCCCGCAATACTTTTTGAGGAAACTCTACTGTGAGTTTGTCCTCAATAAAGTGCCAAACTATTTTGATATGTAGGACTTCTAGGGTAGAGGTGGGGGTTTAGCACAAGATAGACCAGGGGCACATCTTCACCCATAGCACGTAGTGAGACGAGTAATTAGTAGACCAGCCCATGAGCATGTTCTATCCCTTCCATTGTGAAGGAGAGTGTTGAGGTCAATACACTACAGTCCATTAGTACCTTGACCCAGAGCATCATAGACATGCCGGTCCTGCAGCATAGAGTGGGTTAGGAGACAATACGAGGAGTAGGGTCCCACCCCATGCTTGTCAGGCTTGCGGGTCAGCCTGTGGTTATGACCCCATGGATAGTCAGGATGTAGGTGCTTAGGCTACATCTGCAGCTGAGTAGATGGTGATGACATATACCCTCCTGAGTGAGACTTTCGGCCTTGATACTCAGGTAAATATTAGAAAGTTTATTAAATTTAATTTATTAAATTTAATTTTTGAAATGCAAGATGAACTAATTTAAATTGATGATTTTAATGAAATATTAGGGTCATAGTGTTGATGCTGTTTTCAGTGGTTCTCCACCTACATTTTACACTAGATCATCTACTGTCAAGGTATGTAACTAGTAAACAATTATAAATATTACATGTGAATAGCATTGTTATATGAATGGTATTCTAATATCTGATTTTGGATGTTGAATAGGTTAATACTGTAGATTTCATGGCAACACCTACCAGCAGTAGTGGACTTCAAAGCTTTATGAAGGTAATAAAATAAATAGTTTAATGAATGAATTATACTTACTAGATTTTTGTATTTGACTTGTGTGCTTTATTGTGTATTTCCAGATGATGCAGGCTGCAGAGACACCTCCCCATGTTCATAGCACAATGGAGCAGGGTGTGGCCTCTGTGATTCATAGCTCCATGGCATTGACAGGGGTATGAGGTAGATTAGTAAATTTCAATTTACATTCATCATTATAGTTGTCTATTTTTGAAAAATTGAAAGATTATTGATTTGAAGTTTAATTTCTATCTGGATGGTTTCTATAGGACATGACATCACCAGGGCCTATTCCTGCTACTGAGGCAAGTGAGGAGATAGATTTTATGTTAGCGGCAAGTGATTATTTTGTTAAATATTTCATTTTTTATAACATGTAATTTCTATATATTAATGTCTATACTTTTTATTGTAATAGCTAAAGATGCAGGAAGAACTAAATAGGAGGAGTAGCCCTCGGGTTTGTAGTAGACCACCCACATGTGCATCTCCATCCCCTAGAAGATCAAAGGCTGCCCATGATCTATTCTCTTCACCAGCCAGAGGGGAATGACTTTTTATTGTGTTCCTTTGTTGTATGCCTATATGACATTTGTGGACATATATTTTGTATTGTATATAGGCATTTGTGGACATATATTTTGTCTTGTATATAGTTGACATTGTATGCCTATATGGCTATTTTGTATATATGTTATACTTATATCGACAGATATTGATGTATGCCTATATGGATATTTGGTTAATACAAATCTTTTTTATTGATGGCATCCATACTTGCATTATAAATCCACATTTGAATGGATATTTGTAGGTGGCTACTTCAAATATTTAAAGTCCAATTGTATTACATAGGATGTTTGTTGATCCAATAAGCAAGCTATTGTTATTCAAGTATCATCGAAACCTCATTTTGGAACTAAAAGATAAAAGTTGTATTTAAAAAAAAAATGAATCATCATGTTGAACATAAAATATTAATATTCTTCATGAGTAGCATAGAATGTCAACTATATGCAATACAAAAAAATGAATCATCACGTTATTCTTTATGTTTGAGATTCTGAAAATGACTAAGTCTAGTAGTCTGATATCTTGAAACACTAGGATGAATATCCAAGTCATTAGGATGATTGCACGTTGAGAAAAAGTCATTAAGATGAGCACCTAAAGGAGACTTTCTTAAACATTCAAACATTGAGATACAAGCATGAAGGGTTAAGGCACAATTTGCAATTCATAAAGCCTCAAAAGGGTGCCCAACTTAGAGAGAGCATTCCTTTAAGACAAGGCGCCCATTGACACCTATTCCACCATAAAAGTGTGATTAAGGTGGAAGGAGAACAAGCCTCTAGTAAGTGAAGCGCACCTATTGTCTAAACCACTTCATTATGGCACCCTAGCATGAGGAGTATATAAGTCAATAGGAAATGGCACCTAGAATGCAAATGAAGGACTAAGTGGCATTTTCAATAAGCGTCAATTCACCTTGAGCTTTCAATAAATACATCAAATTGAGCCCCATAAGCCTACCATAAGCCTAGGCACCCTTTGCCTTCAAAAGAACCTTGTATCGACGTCAAGAGTTGGTCGTATCGACAGACCTTGGTTAGGCTTTGCTGATAGTGGTCTGTCTTGCCAATGAGTGTCGTTCGAAGTCGAAGACATCGGTGTATCAGAAGATAATCCCATTGGCGCATCAAAAGAGCAGTTGAGAGATTCACCGATGAAGGGGGTCACACCGACAGTCGAAATCCATAAGTGTATCGGCCCAATGAGATTAGAGTTCACCAATGTTTGGAGTCTCACCAACGGGTGTGGTCCGAAGGTTGTCATTGGTGAGATCGGTGTGTCGGCAGAAGAGTTTTTGGGTGTGCCGATGGTATTAAGTCCTACCGATAGGTGAGGGACTTAGAGTCTCGTATCAGAGTGACAAAGAAATCGGTGTGAAAGGATATAGAGTCACCGATAGCGGTTTGTCTGACTGATAAGAGTCAATGATGGGATGTTTGTCAAAAGTGAAATCAAACGGAATCATGGTGGCATCGGCCTATTGGACAATGAAATTTTAAGCTTGACGATGGTATGTTGTCTCACCAATAGTGAGTTCGAAGGTTCAAAAGTTGATAATTCTATGCTTCCACTATGTGCTCTGCATCAGACACTCATCCCTACTACAGTCTAGCATTCTCTAGTTGTGTTCTCCCCTTTGTTTTTGTGAATGCCTCTGGAAGTAATGTTGAGTTACTTGTGATGTCCTTATTGACTGGTGTTGTTTTGGATTCATGTGTAGTCCTTGTTCCTTATAGTCTATTGTCTACCTGACTGTTTGTTGTAACTTATTGAACCACTATAATTTTGAATATTTAGATTTAGAGGGCATTAGACACCAAAACTTCTTGACCTTTAACAACCCAACCTAGAATCAATAGATTTTTGTCCAGCCCAACTATTCTAGTCAAGACAAAGCATGTTGATTCTCATTCAATCCAAAGTTCATTAACATGATTATCTTATCATAATATTTAGGGAAATGACAACCTAGATGGACAATGATGTGAGCTATCTATAAAGAAACTTGCAAGAAGTATAGGAGGCATGAGAATCCCTCCATGTTGTTTATCAAGTTGAATGATCTATTGCACATCATGTATCATTAGAAAATATTCTCGAAGAGAAAGCAAGTGAAAATACTCAAAACAACCCATAACAAGGTGGAGAAGTTTAAAGGATGGAGGTTGCAACACTTTCCAACCTCATAGCCACACTAGTCCAATGGATCAGGATAATACTATCAAGCATCCACATAATAGTAGATAATCTTATCAAAAGTCATAGAGAATTTTCTAAGAACCAAAGTGTTATCCCTATGACTTGACACATACGACTTGTTTCATAAAGCAAAGGGACATGATATAAATATTGTTGTTATATGGAGCCTAATCAGACTCGGAGGTTAAATTTACCCAACTTTTATCAGTGTGGTTTCTCCCCAAATATTTTCCTACTAGTTTTGGCGCCTTGAAGTCTATGTGCATGAAAATTGAAGTCTAAGTGTTTTTCTTCAGGATCTAGGTGCTAGTTTAAGGTTGTAGTTGCCAAGAAGAGCACCTAGCAAGAGGAAGTCTTTTGGAGTCTCCAAAACACATCAAACACTTGACTAACAACAAGATAAATTTTTCCCAAGTTAGGCACTTCAAGAGGGAAGTTAAAACATGAATAAGTGCCAACTTGTCTAGGCACAAACTCAAGCTTGTTGAGGATACACATGGTGCCAAACATTCCTTGGTGATTTCATGAACTTCAAACACTCAGAACTATTCAAGAAATGCCCAATGCCCCTTCTTGATGATAGGCACCAAAGTGAGGGTGAAATTGCACCTTGATGGCATTAGGCGCTATCTAGAGTATGCTACTCCATGGAAATGCGCTTTCTTGATTAGAGTAATTCAAACACTCCAAGGTCTTCAGTGATCAATTCCCCAACTTATGAAATGTCCTCCTTCATTTTAAAACACATTGTAATGCTCCAGAGAGATGACTATACCTAGGCATCAATCTGGGTTAGAAATACCTCCGAAGTGTGCCTTCTCTTTCAGAATGCAAAATAAGGTCCAAAGGTGCTAATAAACTGAAGCGCTTCTTTGGAAAAGTCCCGAAGGTTAAGATGTGCCTTGTCTTAATGAGGTGCAACTCTTAGGTAAGAAAGCTGTAAAGTGCACCTAACTTAGTGAAGAGGTTGATAACTTCTAAACCCTTCCTGGAACTTAGATTGCTTCAACTAAAGATCATCTCATACCAATACATCACCAAACTTTCAATCAAAAGATCAATTCAAACTTAGGTGCTCATTAAGATGGCACCATAGAGTCTTTGGACTAGTTCCTTAGAGTTTCAAAAACATTCTGGCTCCTTGAAAATTCCTCCTACATGCTTGGGCACCATTTGAAGGTCTTGGAACCATGATGTAGCACCTTATTTCTCTAGGTGCCCATTCATGATTGTGCAACTTGAGATTGGCACCTAGAGTTAATAGGCTTTCATCTTGACTTAGTACACTGCCTCCTTCTGACAATTTTTGGGGCAACAGAAAACCTTTCACCATGGGTAAATGTCTCAGAGATATAAAAAACTAAGAGAGGTTATTGTACAGGCACTCTACATGATCACGTTGCCTTAGACAGAATGTTTCTAAGTGACATGATTTTTGAGTAACATCTCGTCAAATATTGCTACCTTTTTGCACTTTGGACTGTTCAGGGACATCGTCGGTACAATGTAGCTCGGACTGTTTCGACATGTTTGGGTGAAAAATAGGACCATACCTAGTATAAATGTACCCATCTAGATGTGTTGGAACAGTCAATTTGGTCGCATCAAGAGCAGGATGAAAGTTACACCCCTTTGCAACTTTACACTGCCTCCTCCTGATGATTTTTGGGGCAGCAGAAAACTTTTCACCACGGGCAAATGTCTCAGAGATATAAAAAACTGAGAGAGGTTACTGTACATGCACTCTACGTGATCGTGTTACCTAGATGGAATGTTTCTAAGTGACACAGTTTTCGAGTAACATCTCGTCAAAGATTGCTTCCTTTTTGTACTTTAGACTCTTTAGGGATATCGTGGGTACAATGTACCTCAGACTGTTTCGACATGTTTGGGTAAAAAATAGGACCATGCCTAGCATAAATGTGCCCATCTGGACGCGTTGGAATAATCAGTTTGGTCACATCAGGAGTAGGACGAAAGTGACACCCCTTTGCAACTTTACACTGCCTCCTTCTAATAATTTTTGGGGCAACAGAAAACCTTTCACCACGGGCAAATATCTCAGAGATATAAAAAATTGAGAGAGGTTATTGTAGAGGCACTCTACATGATCACGTTGCCTTAGACATAATGTTGCTAAGTGACATAGTTTTCAAGTAACATCTCATCAAAGATTGCTGCCTTTTTGCACTTTGGACTCTTTAGGGATATCGTGGGTACAATGTAGCTCAGATTATTTTGACATGTTTGGGTGAAAAACAGGACCATGCCTAGTGTAACTGTACCCATCTGGATGCATTGGAATAGTCAGTTTGGTCGCATCAGGAGCAAGACGAAAGTTACACCCCTTTGCAACTTTACACTGCCTCCTGATGATTTTTGGGGCAGCAGAAAACCTTTCACCATAGGCGAATGCCTTAGAGATATAAAAAAATGAGAGAGGTTATTGTGGAGGCACTCTATGTGATCACGTTTCCTCAAACAAAATGTTCTAAGTGACATGGTTTTCAAGTAACATCTCGTCAAAGATTGCTGCCTTTTTGCACTTTGGACTCTTTAGGGATATCATCGGTACAATGTAGCTCAGATTGTTTTGACATGTTTGGGTGAAAAATAGGACCATGCCTAGTGTAAATGTAGCCATCTAGATGAGTTGGAATAGTCAGTTTGGTCGCATCATGAACAGGACACCAAAAATGCAAAACTTGTTTTATGCAACTTGACAACATTGACACTTTTTTGCAACATGACTCAAAGACTCAAACTAACCCCAAATGACTCAAAGTGACTCAAAATCACCTTGATTTTGGCACCCAATGTACATTATAGAGGTCGAGGTGCTCCTTATCATTCAAACATCTTAGATGAGCGCATAGGAAAGGAAAAAGCTCTAAGTTTCATCATCATGAGCGCCTAATATCAAGAGACTTTAATGGCTCAAACCTTAGCATGGAGTCCTAAGGAACATTTCATGTCTCCTTTCATCCATTTTGGCACCCTTATGTAGATTTTTCAACTTGATTTGGCACCCTGTATGTGAAGGAAGATCTAAAGGCATCAAAGTGGATGTTGTTTTGCAAGAGTTTGGATCATCAAAATTGAAAGAAATAAGTCTATTAAGCTTGGGTGCCCTTGGTCTTATTTTAATTCATTATGAGCACCTTGGGAGAATGGTATATAGGTCATCATGATGATTGGGCACCCTAGATCCAGAGTGTTGGAGAGATCATCAAATGGTGTCTAGAGGAAGTAGGGTGAGTTATGAGTTTGGTTGCATCAGGAGCAGGACACCAAAAATGCATAACATGATGTAAAAATGTGTATATGTGCATACAAATTAATGTGCATACTTACAACTCAATGTAACATGACTTTACAAAATTAATGTAAATACTTACAAATTAATCCAATGAACCATCTAGGTCTACTCTACTCTTTATTGTGTCAAGTATTGCTTCATGGTCAGACTCACGCACCTTCCATGAGATTTTGTTCAAAGGTCTACCCCGATACTTTATCAAATGAACATTGGATGCCACGAGAAGGTTAGAGTAATGAAGAATCTTCCGATGCATGTCAAAGTCCTGAAATAGCCAAATATTAACACTCTTATGTGGATACCTTCTAAGCCATGTTCCAGTAATAACCACTGAGCCTATAGGGTATTCGATGTTTTCTCCATCCATAACTGGGGCCTCCAATTTCTTTTTGCCTTTAACACAATGACATAAGTAATAATCTATTCCCTCTTCATTATCTTCATCTACAATAATTGCATATACGTGCCCTACATTGATATGTGTAGCAAATTAGATGAAATTAGTCAACATTACAAAAAGACTACAAAGTAAGACGACATTACTTGGTTGAACTAGATGAAATTAGATGCATATACGTGCCCTATATTATCTAGTTAAACTAAATCTGATATGTGGTCAAAGTCAACTAATGATTCCATCTGTGTTAGTTCCAGTGCCATCGGGGGTCGATAGGTGTCAACTGGGTTAAGATAACTTAACTACCATTTGTCAACCCACTCCTTTGACTCGCACTCATCCTAGACTTGAATTGTACAGGAAGAACAAAAGCATGACATCTTTCATGTATGGATACTCCATGAACCTGTAATTGAGCTTCTGAAAGAGTGCATCTCATTTGATCTTGTCAGTGTACAACAGTCCTCATATGGTACAATGTTAGTATCATCTATCAACCAAAAAAATCTATGAACTGAAGACTTACCTTCATTACCTGGACCCATGGAAGCATTACACCACTCGACAATTGATTTTGCATCTGTCAACTTTGCATTGTGTTTATACTTTAACTCTTCTCGTGCTATGGCTCTTTTGATACATGCTCCTGCACCATCATGCTCCCCCTTTCCATGCCCGGCCTCACAAAAGTTCCACATATGCTGAATATATGTAAAATTATGCCTCCTACTCAGCCAATAGAAATTCTGTGAGTTCTTCAATTGTGACGCACAGTTATCCGACCATATGATATGCTGACTGAACGATATGCCCCTTCTAGCCAAATCATTGTAGAACACCTGAAAGCAACCTTGTACGAACTCCGTAGAATGCATGCGATCATCACTAATATAGAAATTATACTCCCTTATGATCTTCCTGTCATCCTCTATACTATCATTTGCATGAATGAATGCGATGTGCACAAATATAGAAACCTGTGTGGAGTTGTAATTGTAATCAATGAAATCAAAATGAAGATTATAATGTAAATCAAATGCCAAATACAATGATTATACCTTCATAATGAACTCATGAATCTAGGAGGGTAGGAGTTGCACCCAAGAGAGCTCCTCAGATGTTACCCAAAATGATGTCAAATGTGGATTGCTCTATGCATACAACACAATGTAGATGAAAGACAAGTGGTTTGATACCTGATTCAGATGGAGATGGAGAATGGCTAGAGTGATTTTGGCAGAGGTTTGATGAGATGAGGAGATGGTGGAGTGATTTGGGCAGAGGTCTGATGCATGAAGTGGTCTCTCTTAATGGCCTAGAGAGGGGTCCAATTTATAGAATTTTGGAGATGAGGATGGAGGGTGAGGATTCAGTTGATGAGATCAAAGGCTAGGAATAAAAGTGAATCTTTTATTCCTAGTGGATGAATTAATAATTCTCATTTTGGGAAGAGTGGAGGATAGTGGATGAATTAATAATTCATTTTTGGGAAGAGTGGAGGATAATGGGGGACAACTAAATTTTAAATTCAATGAGTGGAGGATAGTGGGGGACAACTAAATTTTAAATTCAGTGAGTGGAGGATTGTGGGGGACAACTGAATTTTAAATTCAATTTAGTGGAGGATTGTGGAGGATGAGGTAAGCAAAGTTAATTAAGTATTATCTTAATTAACTTAAGCCTAGGTTAATCAGATAAGCATGATTTATCTAATTAACATGGATTAAGGAAATGGATAAATCAACTCAATAAATATTAGGAATATTCATTCAATTAATAGGATAGGGGTGTACGATTAAATGGATTAATTAGGTGAATTAATTAATCACCAGGGATATGCAGATGGGGAGAGTGGATTAGTGTAGAGGTACAGGAAATTGGTTTGCAGAGCAATCCAATTTTTGATGTCTACATTTGCCCCTCTTTGAGATGGTGTTGTGGTTAAATAACATCATTTCAAAGAAGTTAGAACATAGAGTTGGATTGGATAAAAAAAAGATTTTGGTTTGGAAGAATAGGGTAAGGTTTGGGGATAATTGGTAAGTGTGATGCCCCCTCGAGACGATAGGCAGGTTGCGAGAACACGGTTGTGCTCTCGAAATGGATGGAACAGATTGGTAGATGTGGTCAGAGGATAAGTGGTGGGATGAAAGGATGATGATGTTCAGAGATGATTGGTGGATGATCATTGTGCTGAAATTGATTTAGAGAAAACCTAGGTTTGATATAGCGAAGTGGATATGTTCACCAAGGTATAGAAGACCAGGGTGATGATGTTTATCCAACATTTGCATGGACTAGACATGTAGACAAAGGGATGATCTCATGCATGCCCAAGATAGTACAACCTTGTCTAGACGAGGGAAGGGGACTCATAGCATAAGCCCTTAGTACACAAAAGGTATGATGAACCTTAGATGCATAAGGAGATCAATATGCTAGAACTGACCCTATGATCAATCAAGATATGAATACTAGCTTGGAGTAATGAGACCAACCCACAAGCACAACATACAAAAGCAAGACTATGCCCCATTCTAGATGTTTTCACCACATACCATGATATAATAAGATCAAGGTAGCTTTGATGTGATCATCGAATAGGACAAAAGATAAAAATCAAAAAAATCAAAAGACCAACGAACCAAACAAGTAACCATTGTATCTTTTGCCAAAATGGATAATGATGTGATAGATGCTGCCTATCGTAGGAAAGATATATCCTAAGGCAGGGATTAATAGATGATTTGATGATGTTGTGATGATTGGATAGATTCTGCCTATCGTAGCAATGACATATCCTAAGGCAAGAATCGATTGATGATTGGATCATGTTTTGTTGATGTAAGATTGGCTCAAGATATGATGGTGACAAGTTATGGTTGATGCTGATTTGATAGTTGATGATTTTTTATAAGGGATGATGCTTTGATAGGTGATGCGATGCTTGGATCTAGTGTAAGCTTATTAAGGATAGATGTGATGATGATGTGGGATGATGATAAATGTGATAATGATGAGAGTGTGATGGAGCAAGTTTGATGTTTTGTGATGGATAGATTATTTTTGGAAGTTTGTGTGTTTTCGATTGTTTTGGTATATTTTGATTTTTTTGATGTTTTTTGATTTTTTTATTTTGTGATTTTTTTTTATGTTTTGATTTTTTTGGAAAGGGCATGATTTATTATGATGGTTGCCTTGGATTTCATGTGGATAACCTTTGTGCTAAATACCAATGACAAGGGAACACCAAGTCTAGAGGTGAAGGCGATGGGGTTGGATAGGGGGATTGGCAATGAACAGATAATGGATAGGAGTCTTTGATAAATAGATAGATAAATGCAAATAAGGTGTAGGATGGGGGATGAAGGATCTAGTAGGGAGACATGATAAGTAGGTGGAGGGATTGTTAGTGGAAGGTGATAGAGAGGAGATTCATGATAGATGGATTGCAAGATAGATGGATGGGAGATGGGGATAAGGATTTTCTCCAAGGGCTAGATTGCAAGGAATCATATGCCCCAATGCTTAGGATTTTGCATGATGGGTTCAAGTTTGAATGGATGGATTTTGCAGTAGGTGGATGGAGGAGAGACTGACAAAGGGAGTATGCCAAGAGGCCTCCAAAGCATGTTGTTGATATGTTGCCCCTTGTCTTTTTCAAGATCTAGGGTGAGAAATGGTGAAAACAAGATATAATGCATATGATGGATGGGAAATGATAGGATACATAGGGGATGGTGGATAGGAATATGATAGGACAAAGATAAGATAGTGGATAAGATGTGCAAGGATATTATGGATGTGGATGAAGGATACGGTTTTGCCCCCAAGTGTAGGGATACAAAATGGATGGAGAAGGGATTATGCATGATGCCCACAAGGGGTTTTCATCATGGTACTTGCCCAAGGCACCACGAGGAGTGGTTTTCACCATTGGACGGATTTTTTCTCTTTACTATTTTTTTGATTTTTTGATTTTTTTGCGTTTTTGATGGAATGGGGACTCTAGCGTCTGTTTCCATAGCAAGGAGAAGATGGTCCCATGTTGGATAGCATTATGGATGGTGATTGCATGGATTTTGGATGGTGGATAATGGATTATGGTGTGTATGATGTGGATTATGATGTGGATTATGCAAAAGCATGGACCATAGGAATGTGACGGGGAAGATATGTAGGATAGTGGATGAAAGATGGAGAAACGGGGGTATGTGGGAATTGCAAGTGGTGGAGGGGAACCAAGACCAATGGCTACACACACTGTGATGTATTTGGAAGCTTGTATTTTGGATGTGGAGTTGGGAGTAATGGGGATTGGGATGGGGGATATTTGGATGGTCGATTTGGGGTTTTAGGGACCCAAATAGACTTAGACTTTGGGGGATTTTTAGATGGGGAGTGGGGTGTTTGGGATTTTGGGGTGGATTGGGATGTGGATGCCTCATTAGAGTTTGGTGCTTTTCATTTAGGGACCCACACCATTTTTGTTTTTGCTTTTTCTTGTGATGGTGTGGGATTGGATAGCCTTTTTGATTTTTCATTTTGATTGGAAGGGATAATATTTTTAGGCTTTTGTGCTTTATGAGTTGAGGCATTCAAATTTTTGAATCCCATGGATTGGGGGGAAGCTTCATGTTTGAAAGATGTGTGCTTTTGTTGGTCTTGATTGGGAATTTTAGTGGTTTTATGGATGGAGGGGTAAAAAGTAGATTTTTGGATAGATGGGTGAAGTGATTGGAGGATAGGGATATTAGGAGTTGGTAGGATAGGAGGTAAAGTGGATTTGTGGATAGGGATGTTGGGAGTTGGTAGGATAGGAGGTAGAGTGGATTTGATAGGGATCTTTGGAGTTGGAAGTAGTGGAGGTAAATTGGATGGAGGGAGATGGATGGTCACATGCTTTTGCAAATGGTAGGATGATGGAGGAGGGATGGTGACATATGATTTGGGAGTGCGATGAGATGAACCATGCTTGGGATTGGATGAATGGAATTTGGAAGGTGGGTGGGTGGTACCAACATGTTTGTTTTGTTTGTCTTGGGATGTATAGCCAAGGCTATGTGAAGATGGATGGAATGTGGTGTGGATGGGCTCCAAGAGGCCTTGCTCATGAAGGACTAAGCCTTTGCCTTGGTAATTCATGTGTTGGAGTATATGACATGAAATGGGATGTTTGGTGCTTTAGAAACAAGATGCAAGTCCATTATTTGTTGGAGAAAGATATGTGATAGATGGAAGTTGTTCACCTCCTATGAGGGGTTTACCACAGATGAAGGTGCTTTTTCCAAGTGGATAAGGGGATGGATTTGGGATGGGATTGGTAGATGGAGGTGAAGGATTCATGGGGGATGGTGAAGGGGTGGTAGAAGATGGGGTGAGATCAATAAGTTGATCAATAGATGGGAGGGGATCATGGATGGGATTAGATGGGATGGTTAGATCTTGATTAGGAGAAGGGGTTGATGTTTCAACATGCTTTGGATTTGATTCTTGACATAACTCATGTGGTTTGATAGAAGTGGGAGTGACTTGGATAGATGTGGTAGGTGCTTGGATGGATGCAATAGGTGTTTGACTTATGTGTTCTTGAACATGGCTACATGATGGTTCTTGACTTATGATAGGGGGTTGTTCAATAGATTTGATGGATGTTGGATTGCATGAGGGTGTTTGATTCCTTGCTAATAGCCAGTGGATGAAATCCTTCATGAGTGTATGGGTGGAAGAACAATATAATGGATGGATAATGATGGTGGATGGTGTAGAAATAGGATTGGGATTGGATAGGTGGGTGATAGGATTAGGTAGTGATGGTTCTTGGGTGGGTTCAAGGATAGGTGTGGGATTAGATGGTGGTGTTGGAGGGGTGGGAGATTTGGGGGATTCCATTGCTTTGATTGGTGAGGTTCTTTGGAGGAAATCCCACAAGGCTTCACTGGATGTCATGGTTTTAGGATTTGGAAGATTTGATGGTGGAATAGATGGCGGATGGGTGATAGGGCTTGGTGGATTGGAAGATACATAAGGTGATGGATTATGGTTGATAAGGTTGGAGGGATATTGTGATGGGGGGATTAGAGGATGGGGATTTGGTTGTTGATATGGGGTTTGGATTTCGGATATAAGGTGTGCTAGATTGGTGTTCCCTTGATCAAAGTTAGCATGACAAAGGTTGGGGGATGGATAAGTTGGAGATAGTGGTTGATTGGATAAGTATGATGGCATGGATGTGTAAGGGGATGGTGAATGATATGAGGGTAAAGATTGATATGATGAAGGTTGATATGAGGATGATGGAGGTTGATATGATGGAAGTTGGTATGAGGTTGAAGGTTGATATGAGGATGATGGAGGTTGATATGAGGATGATGGAGGTTGATATGATGGAAGTTGGTATGATGAAGGTTGATGGGAGGTTGATGGTGTGGATATGTAAGATGTAGGTTGGTATGAAGGTTGAAAGAATGATGATTGATATGATGTGGATGGGGATGAGGTGTAGGGTGTTTGTTAATATAATGAAGGTTGGTATGATGTCAATGGTGTGGATATGTAAGATGTTGAAGGTTGATATGATGAAGATGGGGTAGGGGTTTGGGATTCTCCAATGATGAGGTGTGCTAAGGGCATATCTTTAATGTTATTTTTGAATTGTTCCTTAGCATTAGGATCCATGTTCTCATAGACTTTTCTAAGTCTTTGTACTTGCTGTATTACTGCATAAAGATCCATTCTGTGGGAGATAGTATGGGATGATGGCGGATGACGGATGATTGTGATGTTGGGAATCAAAATTTCAATACCTTAGGATGATTTGATTTGATTTGTTTTGATGAATGGTTCTCTATGCTTTTGATAGACTAAAGATCTTAAGCAAGAGGATTGATTGGGTTGATTTGATTAGGTGATCAATTAAGGTCTTGATTTTTGATTGGGTTTATTTGAATTTGGAGTTTGATAATGATGTTGGGGGATTTGGATAATGATTGAGATCAATGTTGATGTGATGTGATAATGACTTGGATATGGTTAGGATTTGGGGTGGAGTGATTAGGGATGATTAGGATAATGGTTAGGAGGATGTTGATAGAATGAGGATGAATGATGAAGATGTGACTAGGATGTACTTATGGATGAATGGGATTGAGGTTGATTTGAGAAGGATGGAGAGAATGATGTTGTGTAATGATTAGAATGATGTTGTTTGGATAATGATTTAGATAGAATGGTGATGATTGATGATGTACAGTGACAAGGATGTGAGTAGGATTGATTATGGATGACTTAGATGTGATTAGGACTAAGGTGGTTAAGAATGGGTGATTAGGATGAGTGTGATTGGATTTGAATGTGAAGAATGACTTGTCTTATGTGTTTGATGTTTAGTTTGATTTGGAAATGTTTAGCAAATGATCACATGTACAAACAAGAATCACTCACACAAGACACAATCAAATTTGAATTTTGAATTTTGAAGAATATGATAATGATTAGACAAACACACATGCAAGACACATCAACATGCCCTAATGTCTAGTTTGATGGGGTATGGCCAATTAGGTTTGGGCAATGTGTAGACGAGGTTGACTAATGATTTGAAAGTGAAATCTTGTCAGATAGCCAGGAGAAGGGGGTAACCCACCCTTCACCTTCACTTCCCAAAGGTAGAAAGTTCTTTGGGGCTTAGCCAAGAGTGACAAGATTCTAATTTCAAAGAGGGTGTCTTTTGATTCTGCCTCAGATGAGGTCGTCCATCAAGGTGATGAAATCCCCTAGCAGGCCTCCTAGGAAGGGGATTGATAAAAGAGAATCAAGTGAGGTGTTTTTGATCTCCAAGATCACCTTGCGGTGCGAGGAGAGAGCATACACACACCCACTTGATTCACACTCATAGTTGATTAATTGCCCTTAGAAAATGAAATGTGTGAAAGACACGTCAATCAATGGTTCTTTTTAGCCCAATTTCAAGGTGTGATTGAAGACACTAGTTGATTTTATGCTTAAGTTCAATGATGTGTGATGAAAACAAATGTTCATTTTATACCCAAACTGAAGTGTGTTTGCAAGCAATGATTAAGAGATAAAGGATGAAAATGGATGCACCTGATTAAATTGTTGTCTAAATTGATGTAGATGCTACTCCTGATGTTGTTCCAACCTCGTATAATCACCTGCAAGTCACAAGAACGAAAATGAATCAAGTAGACTAGCCAAGGAGATTGTGCTGTGAAAATTGATAATATGATAAAATCTGTTGAAAAATGAACTGATATAGTAAAATGGATTGCATAAACAGAAAATTCAGGAAATCCTATGCGATTTGAAAAAAAAATTCATTGAAAACTGATCAAATTTGCACAAGTTATGATGATTTGAAGATTTTAAGTATGTTTGACTTTGACTGATGAAAAAGGTGGGAAAAAGGTACAGTTTCCTGAAAATTTCCTCACAACTACGTAGTTGGCTGAGTCCTTTTTTTGACGACTATTCATTTGTTCGATTTCGACTCCGTATGTGAAAGTTGTGATAAAAAGAAAAAAATAGCACCTCTAGGGCATATAGAAGGCAAGATAGACTGTTGCAGGTTGACTTAACCACTAACATGTTTATGAAGGTGCGATCAGATGTGTATGTCTTTACCTCTGGCAGTTAAGGGTTGAGTTTGGCGGTTATGGCATATAAATGGCCTAAGTTGAGCCCTCGGTCATTCATATGACCGAGGGTCACGAGGGAAAAAAAAAAGGAATAGAGGGGTAGCCTTTGCTACCCCCTCCCTTTGGATCCCTGTTACCAGTTAAAGTGTAAAGCCCGACAGTTAAGGGCTTGGCCTGTTACGAGGAGCGGACCCCCTACCAGCGATCAAAACCCTAAATGTTTGGGATTTGATGATGGATGAGAGGAGATGGCAGGCAATGGGAGTGAGAAGAGGTAGTGTTGAGGATCGTCTGGGTGGTAGAGTTTTGGAAGGGAGATAGCATTTTTGCAGGATTTTGTGGTTGAATCTGCGCAGCAGCGAGCATGGTGGAGGATATGACCACCGGCGGCGGGAGTTAGCGGTTTGGGTGGTTTTTGGGCGGTGAGCGTAGGCTGCGAGGTTTTAACACTCAGGCAGCGGGTTCATGTGCAGAGGAAGTGGAGCGGTGGCAACCGGGAGTGGGAGTAGGGTCGGGGTTTTGAGGGTATCGACCAAGCGGAGGGGGCAGTGACTGGTGTTGGAAGGGGCGGCGACCAGGGGAGGTGGAAGCTGGTGTCCGGTAGCTGGATGGTGCAACAGGGGTTTGACAGGCGTTGACCAGAGGTTGAAGTAGGTGGCGACTGGTGTTGGAAGGGGCTACAGGGGATTTCAACTAGTCTTGGGTTGCAGTGCAGGAGATGGTGGCCGCTAGGAGATAGGCAGAGTGGCGAGGGATGGGTGGTGAAGCGGTGGTGGCGCTTTAAGGTTTCCTGTGAATTCTGACCCTTAAACCTTCACAGGAAAACCAGACATCACAGTATACAAACAAATGCAGAGATCAGTACGGCCAGGGTATGGTTCCATACGGTATGGACTGTACCCTAAAAAATTTTCAAATTTTTTCAAAAAATTTTCACAAAACCTAGGCAAGTTTACTGTCAAAATTTGTAGAAATAGTGACCGGATCACCATAATGTAGTCCATTTCTGCCCAAGATGAAACCTGCAACACTTTACCTCCAAAACTTGACAAAAACTGTTAGAAAAATAAAGATTTTGACAAGAAACCTTCACAAAACGATGATGAGATCCGCAACCAGGCGTGCCAATGTAATCAATGAAATCAAAATGAAGATTATAATGTAAATCAAATGCCAAATACAACGATTATACCTTCATAATGAACTCACGAATCTAGGAGGGTAAGAGTTGCACCCAAGAGAGCTCCTCAGATGTTACCCAAAATGATGTCAAATGTGGATTGCTCAATGCATACAACACAATGTAGGTGAAAGACAAGTGGTTTGATACCTGATTGAGATGGAGATGGGGAATGGCTAGAGTGATTTTGGTAGAGGTTTGATGAGATGAGGAGATGGTGGAGTGATTTGGGCAGAGGTCTAATGCATGAAGTGGTCTCTCTTAATGGCCTAGAGAGGGGTCCAATTTATAGAATTTTGGAGATGAGGATGGAGGGTGAGGATTCAGTTGATGAGATCAAGGGCTAGGAATAAAAGTGACTCTTTTATTCCTAGTGGATGAATTAATAATTCTCATTTTGGGAAGAGTGGGGGATAGTGGATGAATTAATAATTCATTTTTGGGAAGAGTGGAGAATAATGGGGGACAACTAAATTTTAAATTTAGTGAGTGGAGGATAGTGGGGGACAACTGAATTTTAAATTCAGTGAGTGGAGGATTGTGGGGGACAACTGAATTTTAAATTTAGTTTAGTGGAGGATTGTGGAGGATGAGGTAAGCAAGGTTAATTAAGTATTATCTTAATTAACTTAAGCTTAGGTTAATCAGATAAGCATGATTTATCTAATTAATAGGGATTAGGGAAATGAATAAATCAACTAAATAAATATTAGGAATATTCATTCAATGAATAGGATAGGGTTGTAAGATTAAATGGATTAATTAGGTGAATTAATTGATCACCAGGGATATGCAGATGGTGAGAGTAGATTAGTGTAGAGGTACGGGAAATTGGTTTGCAGAGCAATCCAATTTTTGGTGTCTATAGTAATATTGTGATTGCACCTCACGCTGTGGCTGTAGATTGTAGTTCTCTGCAAAGTTGATGACTGAAACAATGCTACCAACTGGAAATGTGTCCTTGCATAACTTGAATTTCAAGTCCAACCATCGAGCTCTATGGGCATGTCTTGCATACTCATACACTATGCTGTCACGAAATATAGGCACAAATTGATACACTGGAATCTTTTCAATAACCAATTCACACCTCTTTGCTTCTTTACCATCTTTTGTATTGTATGCCACTGTTTTATACTTGCCAAACTCTACTAGTTCATTTCCAACTGCATGTGTTCTTTCCATATGTTCACATATTGGCAAATATTGCAAGCCATCGCAACGATGAAATGTGCCATCCAAGCATAATTTCTTGTAGAATATTTGACCTTCCTCTCTTTCACATAAAATTCTTGATATGAAGTCTCTTGAAGATGTTGGTGGGGCACATATGGCACAACCCTACAAATCATTGTTAGTATGGATATCTAAACATATAGACCTATAAGTATCAAAATGGTTAGAAAATTCAATACGTAATCTACAACAACAAGTAGTGCATGTGTGATTTATCTTAACATAGAAAGGTTTTAGCATTTCAAAATATCTTTGACAAATTTTAATTTGAGGATACTTCTCTAGAAATTTACCATAAAACTATGTTTGAGTCTCATCCAAAAAATGCTTTGGATGTGGCTCGCGGTTCTGACTACCAATTCTCCTTCTTATCACATCCCTTTGATTCGGAGATACCCTTGTGTAATTCTTCCAAAAGTCTTCAATTAGTGATCTCAATGCTTCAACAATTGGTTTATCTTTTCATGGTAGTCTCCCTGAGAATGCCCATAATTCATTGGCATTAGTGTCCTCAATTCTTTGGTGTCTTCCAATGGCTCTTGATAAAGTTTTCCTATTAATTCTCAATTGTTGACTCATCTTTCTAATGAGACAAGCTTTCCTTGTTTGACTACTTACTATAGTAGATGTAATCACATGCCGTGTTGCATTACTATCTTTTGTGCGTGAGGTGTTACCCACACTCTCATACGCACTCATTAGATTCTTAACAATAGATTTTTCACTTGAAGCCTCTTATGTTCTCAACCCAAGAATCTTCATGATAGACCTATACTTTATCGTTCACATCATTTCAACAAATAGTTGACATCTTGCAGTCTCATTTAACTTTTCAAAGAACAATCTCCAAATCTTATTAGCATATCTTCTACAAGTGCGTTTTGGAATCTTACCTTCCATTGGCTGCATAATATTCTCATCAATATCAATCAAATAATTTGGCTTTCTATGCAAAATTCTAGGTGGTGTTAAGTTAGGTAAATTCATCTCAACATTTGGAATTTCATCAATATTTAAATGAGATGGGTTAGATGGCATACCTTCGATCGAAGATGGAATAGATGACATACCTTGAGGTTGAGGTGGGAATGATGGCATACCTCCTTCATCACATGTGAGTGATGATGTACTCTCAACTTGAGATGTGGTAGATGGTGTCCCTACATGTTGACTTCTGGTAGAGGACGTGTCTCCAACTATGGTATTCAAATCTCTCGTACCACGAAGTTTTTTCATTCGTTCTCTTTGTGCCACCAATACCATATATCTCTGTGATGGTTGTGGTTCCTCTTCAATTGGTATGTCTTCATTTATCATGTCCAATTTCCTCTTCTCACGAAGTTCCCTCATAGCCACTGTTTTCTTTGCATTCTTAGCTTCTATCTCTTCTTGTGTTGGTTTAATTCTTGATCGTTTCCTCAGCATGACAGAGAATTTGTTTGTAGCATGATAAAAAGACCAATATTAGTTCCCAAAAAATGAATACAAGATAATAGTGGGATTGTATTTTTATTATGTTGTAAGGATTTATTCTTGTATAGTTTGACATCATGGTATGTTAAGGTTTGTTTATTACACATAATTATTAAAGAGCCTGTTGGTTTTTTCCCAGACTGGATGCTTATTCCCAGATTTCCCTACAAGGTAGCCATCAATGATCAACAGGATCTCTGGGCTAGGGGCCAATAGTATAGGAGATAGACTCCATATTTTATCTCCTCTTCTTCTTCAGGCTCTGCAAAACCTAGGGGGGTATTCCCTACTCAACATCCATGAGGATATGCATACAAAGGCTAGGATGCTGACAGAAAGCAGATAAGTCCTCCTGTAAGTAGACCAAAACTGAAAGATAAGAGCAAAGGGGCTAGCTTTGGGCCTATTTGCAGTTGTAGATAGAGGACTGAGGATCCTAAAACTAATTCTAATGTCCTAAAGGTTGTTTTAGATTTTGATTTTGATTTTAAGTTTGGATGCAAAGCTAGACATGGTTGTAACACAAACACAAAGCAAGATTGGTGCCTATCCAGGGCCTAGAGTCAGTAGACATACACCTGTGAATGATATGCATGAACAACTAAAACTAGATTTCAGGGGGATACATATGATACCTACCTTACAGATATCTCCCAATATAGAGTGTTAAGCTATCTATACTTATGGCATCCCTACTGCAGTATACCCTGCCCAATGTTCAGTCTGAGAACAATTTAATCTACCCCTTGAGCAGAAGTTAAGAGATCAGACATTCAACACAGGAATTCTATGTTCTAGAGTCTCAAACATTGCTTAAATATCCAGACTCATAAGAAAGATACATGCAATACTAGAGACAGAATTAACAAAACACATGCTAACATAGCATTTCTCATATAGAATTAACCATGAAATTAGTGGATTCATGCAAAAACGTACAACAAGAGATACATAAACTCACAGGTTTTGCTGTACAGAGCAACCAAATCAGCTATATTGTATTACAGAGGCAAATGTTCAACTTTCAACAACGTAAAAATGAGTAACACTTCCTGCATATAATAGCCAGATAGTGTACCATAAGCAATTAATTACATGGCAAAAATATCAAAATTTGCCAAATACAGATCCCACCAAGGAATGACGCTCAGAAGATATTAATGCAGCAGACAAAGAGGGGCCTCGAGCCATGTGCCACCATCTGAAAGTCTTCATCCCCGATTAGGTAACTTCACCGTTTGTACCGTCGCCCATACCCCTGCACTGTCGCCATTGATGGCTCAACTACCCGCAACCACTAGGAAAAACATCGCAGCATTCAAAACGAAATTCCTGCCAAAACATACTTCGCTTAAAATTTGAAATTACACAGGGGAATAATCCCACATGCATGGTGAGGAGATCACATCAGTAGTTCATAAACATGGTCGCACACATGATAGGTGTTGAGTGTTTTGCCACGCTCAACACACAACTCTTCGCCAAATACCCATCGCTGTGACATAAACCATCGGCCTACTCCATGATTCTCCTGCTGACCGCAAAGGTTACACCGATGGCCATTTCACATTCCTTGTCTGTCGGTGAGACCAAAACCATCAGCGAGCAACAAAATACCTACGCCGATGTCAA
This sequence comes from Cunninghamia lanceolata, assembly GCA_027924645.1. Classification (NCBI taxonomy): domain Eukaryota; kingdom Viridiplantae; phylum Streptophyta; class Pinopsida; order Cupressales; family Cupressaceae; genus Cunninghamia; species Cunninghamia lanceolata. The sequence goes on from BSBN01001281.1 coordinate 20,341,362, forward strand.
AGGTTACACCGATGGCCATCCAAAACATCGTCAAGTCATTCCCTCGGCAAGACATTTATCCATCGGAGCAATAAGAAACTCCTTGGCCGATAACACCACTCACGGCAATGCCTACTACTATCGCCAAGATAAAGACCATCAGAGCAACAAAAAGCTCTTCTGCTGATCACAATAGTCTCGTCGATGGTCAAACAAAACACACCCTCTATCGGTGAGACCCACGCCGATGACACCTCATCAGCCAAACATTACATATCAGCCGAACAGAAAAGAGGCCCGCTGATGAACAATATCATACTGACGAACACAAACATACCTTGAATTACCATCGGCTAGACATACATCATCAGAACAACAAAAAAAACACAGGCTGATATTTCATGTCACATCGACGAAAGGATAAAACATACTCCGTCAGGGAGACCCACCGCATCGGTGGAACTGAAAAAACTCCAACCGATAGGCCAAGCTCACACCAATGAAGAGGAAAACCTAGGGTTTGAATGAAGAAACCCTCCACACACAAGCTCAATCTCCAGGCCAAAATGAGCACTAACACTGGCTCCGAATGGGGACGTGCAGGTGAAAACCTGTAGCGAGAACCAGATCTCCGGGCAGACTAGGCAAAAACCAAAAAGGCACGAACATGTACAAGACATTTACAATATATACATATTTTTACACATGTGCACAGAGACAAGCCATCTATGCAAAATAGAACTTGAGGAATTGGCCATGCACAGGCAATTCCAGAACTTCACCATCTAGGGCCTGGAGGAAATAAGAGTCCTCCCCGTGAGTGCTACAAATCTGATATGGGCCCATCCATAAGGGTTCGAATTTACCATGTTTACCCTTTTCTTGACCTTTTGCATTCCATACGAGCACCAGATCATTGACTTGAAACTTCCTTTTTGTAGCTCTCCTATCAAACTGATATTTCACATCTTGTTGTCTCTTGAGGTTGATCTGGTGTGCTTTCCTTCTGTTCTCATCCAGTGCAACCAACTGGTTCACTCTTTCTGTCATGGAGTCTTCAATCTCCTCATCATTTTCCTGGATGAATCTATAAACTGGTAGGAGATTGTTAATGGGTAATCTGGCTGATGCACCATATACTAGCTCAAAGGGTGACATTCCAATAGCCTTTTTTACTGTCACTCTGTCAGCCCATATTGCTAATCTTAATTTTGAATCCCAAGCTCTCTTGTTCTTGTCCAGCATCCTCTTGATAATTTTCATGATGCTTTTATTGCTTGATTCTGCTAGACCATTTCCTTGTGGGTGGTATGGTGATGCATATGATAGATTTATCCCATATCTATTGCAAAAATCAACAAATTCACCTGATCTGAAGCACATAGCATTATCAGTGACTATCTTGAATGGTACTCCAAACCTGATGATAACATTTTCCAGTATGAAATCCATCACCACCTTACTTGTAGCTCTCTTAGTTGGAATGGCCTCAATCCATTTGGTAAAATAATTAGTTGCCACCAAAATCTAACTATGTCCCCCACTTGACTTGTCTGCAATTTCCCCTATGAAGTCAATTCCCCATTGTTGAAATGGAGCATCCACAGTTACGGTTCTGAGGGATAAATCACCATCATATCTCAGCTTTCCTGAGAATCTTTGGCAAGGATCACACTTCCTCACTAACCTTTTTGCATCTGAAAAGAGAGTGGGCCACCAATATCTTGCCCTGAGAATCTTATGAGCTATTGTTTGGGCAGTATAATGTCCACCACACAATCCCTTATGCATGTCATTCAAAACATTGTTAGCCACATCTTCATCCACACATCTTAGCAGCACACCATCAGGGTTTTTCTAGTATAGCTCACCTTGAACAATAACATACCTGATTGCATGTAACTTTAAAGTCCTCTTTTGACTGTCGCTGAAATGGGAAGGACAATTTAGATTTTGCAAGTAGTAGATAATATCCTTGTACCATTCAGATCTTGATACATTTATACTCCCATTTTGGAGTGCATTAACTTGGCATGCTTCCAAGTTTAACTGTGCCATCATCTTGGCTAATCCTTGTCCTCTTACCAACTTGGTAATTTGTATGTCTATGTTGAACTCTTGTAGTTTGTTTATCCATCTGCACCTTCTTCCAGTCACCTCCCGTTGAGTGAATATATCTTTGACTGCTGCATGGGGTACATATGCAATTATATGTGATCCTACCAGGTATGGTCTGAAACTTTTGATGGCTCTGATTAGTGCATATGCCTGTTTTTCCATAATATCATACTTCAACTCAGAAGCCTGCAAGGACATACTGAAGAAGCTATGGGCTGTTCAAAACCATCTTCATTTTTCTGTAGCAAACATGCAGCAATAGTGTGAAAGGAAGCAAATGAAAATACTTGGAATGGCCTAGAAAAATCAGGAGATTTAAGAATAGGGGCCATCTTGATTGCCTCTTTGATACTTTGAAATGATTCTATTGCTTCACTTTCCCAGTTGACAGTTGCATCCTTCTTCATCATCTTAGAAATGTTCCTTGTAGTTTCTGCAAAGTTGGGAACAAATCTCCTAACAAAATTTATCTGTCCAAAGAAGGACTGAACTCCTTTTATAGTTTTTGGCATTTGAATTCTATCAATAGCAGCCACTCTCTCTAGATCTATCCTAACTCCATCCTTGGAAATAATGTGTCCCAGGAGCTTTCTTTCAACTACCCCAAAAGCACACTTCTTTGGATTTAAAGAAATACCATACTCTAGTGCTCTTATGAAAATCTGCTCTAGATGCAAACAATGCTGCTCTTCTTTCTTTGAATAAGCAGTTAGATCATCTTGATACACAACCAGGATTGAATCAATCAACCCTGCAAAAGCAACATCCATTGCTCCTTGAAATATAGCACTTGCATTTGTTAGTCCAAATGGCATTCTAACATATACATAAGTTCCCCATGGAGTGGTGAAGGCAGTTTTATACTGTTCTGATTCCTTTACCTTCACCTAATTATAAGCTGAAAATCCATCCATCATGGATAAGAGTTCACAACCAGTCACTCTCTGCAACATAGCTTCCATATTAGGCAGTGGATAGTTATCCTTTAAAGAGGATACATTCAAGTTCTTGAAATCAACACAAAGCCTAATATCACCGTTCTTTTTTTTACTGGAACAAGGTTAGACACCCAAGTTGAATGTCTGATTGGCACAATTATTCTAGCTTCCGTAAGATTTTTAAGTTCTTCTTGCATCTTTGGGGCTAAGGTAGGATTAATAGGTCTTTGCCTCTGTCTGAATGGCTTAGCTCCAGGCTTCAATGGGATCTCATGCTGGAATAGATCTTCCCTATAGGCTTTTAAGTCCTCATATGACCAAGCAAAAACATGTTTATACCTTTTCAATAATGCAATCAGCATACTCCTAATGTGTGGTTTGAGCTGCTTACCAATATATACCCTCTTAGGGGCCTGAGATGTTCCCAAATTTATCTCTTCTAAATCTTCCTTTTTTGTGGGAGATGTCCCTGTGACCAATTTGTCTCTACTGTCAAAAGCTCTTTCCAAAGCTACTAACCCTCTAGGGATTTTATTAGTCTTTAATTGAATTATCTCTTTTCCCACAAGAGTTTCTTTTCCATCTATAGTCTCTACAAAAGCTTGGAAATTAATTTCTTGATTATCAAATTCATCTATGCAGTGCAAATTTTTTAACAAATCCCTATCATCATTAAACACTTGCCAACTGCATACATTTTCTAACACTGCAGGCCTGATTTTAACTTCTACATATGTAACATCTGACAAAGTGATGTCATCTGGCCTTATTGCAACATTAGCTAAGAAATCAGCCATAACATTATTTGATCTCTCTACCCAGCCTATTGAAAATGCATCAAATAGTTCAATGGTATCCCAAATAGCATGCTTGTAGTGTTTCAACCTTTTGTTTTTTAAAGCATACCTATCTCTAATTTGGGATACAATCAGCTCAGAATCCCCAAATACTCTTAGCATTTTGATTCCATGTTTGAGAGCTATATTTAGGCCTAAGAGTAAAGCCTCATATTCTGCAATGTTGTTTGTGCAAACAAACCTCAGCAAGAAAGAAAATTTGAGGAGCTTACCAATTGGAGACAGGAAAACAACTCCAGCTCCAGAGCCTTCTTTTGCACAAGCTCCATCAAAATACATGGTCCACAGACCCTGCCGGTCTAGCTCTTTAATGCAGACATTTTTCTTTTTATCTTCTCTATCATCTGAGACAACCTTGAAGTTATCACAGTCAGTGTTTATGAAGCATATCTGTTCCTCTGCTTCTTGGTCTTCCACTGTCTCTGATGATCTCTGTTCTCTGATTAGCTTAACATACCTGCCATTCATTGGAATCATGGCATATGACAAGTCTAGCTGCATACTTCCACCAATTAGTGCTGCCCATCTTCTTGACAGCAACATACCATACTGTGGCTTGATGTCAACCACTGTTACATTCATTTTATATCTCTTTTCAGGAAATGCTGCCAGTTTGAAATCTACATTCTTCATGATTCCAATAACTGGTACCTCTCTGGCATCCATAGCATAACATTTTCCACATGCCTTGTCAATTTTCAATCCAGCTTGTTGCATGATGGCCAAAGGCATGACATTTGTAGATGCTCCAGAGTCAAGCATACAATTTCTGATTATTTTTCCATTTATAACCAGGGATACATAAAATGGTTCCACTTGTGAAGGACACTTTGTCATAGTCACTCCTAAATAGACTTCAGGAGCCTCATCTTCTTCATTATACATGACATGTTTCTCACCTTGGGTCTGAACATTTTGTTTAGCTTGAAAAGGCACCCCTGAAATTAAGGATATTGTCATATTCTTGATCTCTTCAACCTTCATCAGTTCCATAAGTGGAACAGAGACTTTTACCTGGGATAGGACTTGAGCTATATCAAATGGGGCATAATTTTGTATAACAGTTGTAGCTTGCTCCACAATCTTGTTTCTATCCTGAGCTGATTTAGCTTTTACTTTCATAGTTCCCTGATCATCATTCTTGTCTTGGGAACCTTTACTTTGATCTTTAGCCTGAGGGATTCTGTTTTCTGGTCCTTGAGATTCATGACTTGTTCTATGTCTAAAATTCTGTTTATTATTACCCCACTGCCTCTTTTGTGATTCCATCCCCTTATGACCATGCACTGGTTGACCTGCAGAAACTTCTTCTAGTTGACGCAAGCTGCCTATCTGAGCTTTACCTCTGAGATTGTAGTTACTCTTGACTTGGGCAACTGCTGTAGCTGTGAAGGCCCTAATTTCCTCATCAGAAGGTCGTTGTAAGTTACTCAGAAAATTATGCGAGCTCTGAGCATACACATAGTTTTCTTCATTACCTTCATCATAAAAGTCCTGCTGACAGGCCCGAATTCCATTATCTATATTCTCATCAACATCATAAAGATGGTATCCATTGCTTATGGACATCATATTAACATCATCATCTTGCACATAATGTGGCTCATTGCATTCATTACAAGATGCAGCGTTATCATACAAGGATTAAGCAATCATACACTGTGACTGTGAATGTGGCATCTGACAAATTATACACCATGGAGTATCATCAACAATATTTACAGCTTTCTTTAGAGGATCAGGAGTTTCTTTGACATATTGAGCTCTCTGATTTGTGCTGTTATGTGGGAATATAGGCTTACCATTTTGCCAATTGGTATTATAAGGCATATCATGCAATGATGGCCTCTTTTCCTGCCTTTGATGGACTTGCCTATCAGGACCTATCCCTTTTTCACTTCTAGGTAGTCTGTAGCTTAGGTCCTTAACAACATTTGCCAATTTGTCTATCTTATCTTTAGGGGCAGATGTATTACCTTGAGTGTTCTAAGGCTTGTTTGGATTCTGCAGAATTTTCACATCATCCCTTCTGTTAGTCTTGCCTGATGCTTTCCTATTGTTCTCAATATTCACTACAATTCTAAAAGCATCCCTGATAGTAGCATGACTTTTATCTCTTAATCCATATGCAGTTTTTGCATCAAAGGCATTGATATACAATATTATGCACATTGGTTCATTTGGCCTCATGTGATGTGGCAATTTGTTTAACACTTTAGTAAATCTTGCATTAAAATCTACAACCTGCTCATTTGACCCTTTAGTGATACTGGTAAACTCGTTTACAAAAAAGCTGGGGTCAGTTTTGTCACCATATTGCTCCTTAAATACCCTTTTAAAATCATCCCATGATGAAATACTTCTATCAGGCAGATTCTTGTACCATTCTCTTGCCTCATCTACTAAAGATTGCATGAATGACTTCATGAAAACATCCTCATGTTCAACCTCAAAGTTATCCATGACATTTTGAAAAGCTTTTAGATCTTCTACTGACACAGTGTTGCTTCCTAAAAATTTAGGCACCTGCAGCCTCAGATGCTTGTCAATGGGGTTAGGATACCCAGGAATACCATCGAATACCAACTATCTAAATCTATCCAGCTGCATGGGCTATCTATCAAACTGATTAACATTGATATTTCTGTTTACATTCTAGTTTCTTACATTGTTCAGTGGTATCCTAACATCATTCACATTTTGTCTTTCATCATTATGCTGATGTTGTACTTCATTTCTCTGTTGATGTCTCTGCACATTTGCATTCTGAAGGGTAGGAATTGAATCATTTTGGGCAGTCCTTAAAGCTTGCACTTTTTGCCTCATGTCATCTCTGATTTTCATGGCTTGTAGATATTCTAGTTCTGCTCTCAAATTTCTGATTTCTTTAGCTAACTGTTCTTCCTTAGGCATGGAGGTAGACGGTCTCATACCATTCTGGTCATCATCTTCATCATCCCTCAGAGACTCTGCCTCTTCAAACCTTTCACTAGGGTCGAGAAATGGGCGTTCTTGGAACACCTCTGACCTCATTCTCACGCTACCACCCTGTTGCCTCTCATATGCACCCTAAATATCAGCTTCTGCATTTGAAAAGTAAGGCACATGCTGTCTTGATGGCCTAGGGTTATCTTGCATATCATCACTTTTTCTGGGGGAACCCTCATGACTGACTGAGACAGCTCCCTTTCTTCTGTACATCATTCTTCTTATTACTGGTAACTCTTCAAATAAAAGATTTTGTTGGGATCTTCTCCCCTGCATATAAATTTTACTTTGACCGGTTGGGAGATTACTTCGGAGTCGCCACCTATTACTAGGAACTGTTTTCTTTTGAAAATCAGGGTTCTTTCACAAACTCCCCAGTAGAGTCACCAATTTCTATTGGTGACTCGGATGGGCACACAGATATTTCACCACGGAGGACAAAAATAACAATTTTCAAATCACCATCCCCAGCAGAGTCACTAATTTCTATTGGTTTTTTCCCAGACTAGATGCTTATTCCTAGATTTCCCTACAAGGTAGCCATCAATGATCAATAGGATCTCTGGGCCAGGGGCCAACAATATAGGAGATAGACTCTATATTTTATCTCCTCTTCTTTTTCAGGCTCTGCAAAACCTAGGGGGGTATTCCCTACTCAACATCCATGAGGATATGCATACAAAGGCTGGGATGCTAACAGAAAGTAGATAAGTCCTCTTGTAAGTAGACCAAAACTGAAAGATAAGAGCAAAGGGGCTAGCTTTGGGCCTATTTGCAGTTGTAGATAGAGGACTGAGGATCCTAAAACTAATTATAATGTCCTAAAGGTTGTTTTAGATTTTGATTTTGATTTTAAGTTTGGATGCAAAGCTGGACATGGTTGTAACACAAACACAAAGCAAGATTGGTGCCTATCCAGGGCCTAGAGTCAATAGACATACACCTGTGAATGATATGCATGAACAACTAAAACTAGATTTAAGGGGAATACATATGATACCTGCCTTACAGATATCTCCCAATACAGAGTGTTAAGCTATCTATACTTATGGCATCCCTACTGCAGTATACCCTGCCCAATGTTCAATCTGAGAACAATTTAATCTACCCCTTGAGCAGAAGTTAAGAGATCAGACATTCAACACAGGAATTCTATGTTCTAGAGTCTCAAACATTGCTTAAATATCTAGACTTAGAAGAAAGATACATGCAATACTGGAGACAGAATTAACAAAACACATGCTAACATAGCATTTCTCATATAGAATTAACCATGAAATCAGTGGATTCATGCAAAAACGTACAACAAGAGATACATAAACTCACAGGTTTTGCTGTACAGAGCAACCAAATCAGCTGTATTGTATTACAGAGCCAAATGTTTAACTTTTAACAACCTAAAAATGAGTAACACTTCTTGCATATAATAGCCAGATAGTGTACCATAAGCAATTAATTACATGGCAAAAATATCAAAATTCGCTAGATACAGATCCCACCAAGGAATGGCGCTCAGAAGATATTAATGCAGCAGACAAAGAGGGGCCTCGAGCCATGCGCCACCATCTGAAAGTCTTCATCCCCGATCAGGCAACTTCACCATTTGTACCATCGCCCATACCCCTGCACTGTCGCCATTGATGGCTCAACTACCCGCAACCACCAGGAAAAACACTGCAGTGTTCAAAAAGAAATTCCCACCAAAACATGCTTCGCTTAAAGTTTGAAACTACATAGGGGAATAATCCCACATGCATGGTGAGGAGATCACATCAGTAGTTCATAAACATGGTCGCACACATGATAGGTGTTGAGTGTTTTGCCATGCTCGACACACAACTCTTCGCCAAATACCCATCGCTGTGACATAAACCATCGGCCTACTCCATAATTCTCCTGCCGACTGCAAAGGTTATGCCGATGGCCATTTCACATTCCTTGTCTGTCGGTGAGACCAAAACCATCGGCGAGCAACAAAATACCTATGCCGATGTCAAAGGTTACGCCGATGGCCATCCAAAACATCGTCAAATCGTTCCCTCGGTGAGACATTTATCCATCAGAGCAACAAGAAACTCCTTGGCCGATAACACCGCTCACGCCGATGCCTACTGCTGTCACCAAGACAAAGACCATCGGAGCAACACAAAGCTCTTCCGTCGATCACAATAGTCTCGCCAATGGTCAAACAAAACACACCCTCTGTCGGTGAGACCCACGCCGATGACACCTCATCGGCCAAACATTACATATCAGCCGAATAGAAAAGAGGCCCGTCGATGAATAATATCATACCGACGAACACAAACATACCTCGAATTACCATCGGCCAGACATACATCATCAGAACAAGAGAAAAAACACAGGCTGATATTTCATGTCACATCGACGAAAGGATAAAACATACTCCATCAGGGAGACCCACCGCATCGGTGGAACTGAAAAAACTCCAACCGATAGGCCAAGCTCATGCCGATGAAGAGGAAAACCTAGGGTTTGAATGAAGAAACTCTCCACACGCAAGCTCAATCTCCAGGCCAAAATGAGCACTAACAGAGCCCAAGTGTAGAAAATATACATGGCATCATGTGAGATTCTAGGTTGCTTTCTTGATTGGGAATGTGTCTATTTTAAACATGTATGATAAAGCATGATAAAGTAATTCAATCCGAAATAAGGAAAATGTAAAGAACATGCATGTAAAAACTTGACATACCTAAAAAATGAAGATTCAAATGGAGAGAGTACCCAATTATGTAGTGTGTTTTTCTTCTTGCATCAAACTCCTCAACAATTTGAGTTTTTCACCACTTGCTTCCTTTTCGATGTTAAATTGAATAACACTCAAATATAATTACTAACAACAATACTATTAACCAATCTATAATGTTAAATTCCTAAAATTGAATCACAATTAACATTGCAACACTACAAAAATTGAAATTTGAATAGATATATATCAAATTTGGTGTGCAAACTATGATATTTCCTCCTTCTGAAGTTGGCAAAGAAGAAAAGGTGGTGGAAAGATCATGCAAAGGTGGTACAATGTGCCAAATGTGCATGTGAACTTCTCAATAGGATGAAAGCACTTCTTTTTTGTCAGAGCATGCGCAGAATTAGTAAGAAAATAGAGCATTTGGGCCTGGATCATAGGGGTCAACACTTTTTTACCATTTCAATAGCAAGACAAAATGCGAGCGCGTTATAACGCGCTTGCGTTTTGTTCTACTATAGATTGATCACATCCTTTGCATTGACCACATCTCTTTCCAAACCTTCCCCTTCAGACTTGAATGACCACAAGGTTTTTGAGGGAGAACTTTTCATGTTTCCTACAAGAGCTTGCCAGATGCTCCACCATATGATAGGCATAACAATGAAGGGGCAAGCCCTCATAATCAAGTTCTTGATAGAAAATGCCCATCAAGGAAGAAAGACAGCTCTTCTTTGGAAGCAGAAGTTCTAGTCTGTGACAAATCATTATCCAAGCATAAATAGCAGGGGTTCTGTCAAGTGATTTCCAATCCACTTCCACAAAGTCTCCTGAAGACTTCCTGATTGATTCCAAAATATCCACACCCCAAAACTGGAGAGGCAATCAATATAATCGAACCCATAAATCTAAATTTGACGAAAGAAACCCTCAACATTATATCTTAAACCCTAATCTCTCAACCCTAAACCTTATCCCTAAACCCTAATCCCTCAACCCTTAACCCTAATCCGTCATCCCTCAACTCTAATCCCTCATCCCTAAACCCAAAATGCTATCCCTATTCCTAAACTACTCTGATCAGACTCGATACAATAGCTTAAACCCTAATCCCTCTACCCTCGACACTCTTATTTAACCCTAATCCCTTGACCATTAACCCTATCCCTCAACCTCAAGCCTCAAGCCTCAAGCCTCAAGCCTCAACTCTCAACATTGAACCCTAATTCATCAACCCTAAACCCTAATCCCTCAAACCTAAACCCTATCCCTAAACCATCAACCCTTAACACTATACCCTAAACCCTCCAACCCTATCCCTAATCCTTATACCCTCCACACTCTACTTTAACCCTAATCCCACGACCCTCAACCCTATCCCTAAACCCTTGACCCTCAAACCTCAACCCTCAACGTCAAACCCTAATCCCTCAACCCGTAACTCTAATCCCTCGACCCTCAACCCTATCCCTAAACACTAAACCCTAAACCCTCAACCCTCAACATCAAATCGTAATCCCTCAACCCTAAACCTGATCCCTAAACCCTCAACACTATACCTTAAACCCTAATCCTTCAACCCTCAACCCTAAACCTTATCCCTAAACCCTAATCCCTCAACCCTCAACCCTAATCCGTAATCCCTCAACTCTAATCCCTCATCCCTAAACGCTAAATGCTATCCCTATTCCTAAACCCTCAATAGACTCGATACTATACCTTAAACCCTAATCCCTTATCCCTAAACCCTCCAATCCTATCCCTAATCCTTATACCCTCCACACTCTACTTTAACCCTAATCCCTCGACCCTCAACCCTATCCCTAAACCCTTGACCCTCAAACCTCAACCTTCAACGTCAAACCCTAATCCCTCAACCCTTAACTCTAATCCCTCGACCCTCAACCCTATCCGTCAACCCTATACCCGATCCCTAAACCCTCAACACTATACCTTAAACCCTAATCCCTCAACCTTCAACCCTAAACCTTATCCCTAAACCCTAATACCTTAACCCTCAACCCTAATCTGTCATCCCTCAACTCTAATCCCTCATCCCTAAACCCTAAATGCTATCCCTATTCCTAAACCCTCAATAGACTCAATACTATACCTTAAACCCTAATCCCTTATCCCTAAACCCTCCAACCCTATCCCTAATCCTTATACCCTCCACACTCTACTTTAACCCTAATCCCTCGACCCTCAACCCTATCCCTAAACCCTTGACCCTTGAACCTCAACCCTCAACCCTCAACGTCAAACCCTAATCCCTCAACCCTTAACTCTAATCCCTCGACCCTCAACCCTATCCCTAAACCATAAACCCTCAACCCTCAACGTCAAATCCTAATCCCTCAACCCTTCACTCTAATCCCTCAACCCTAAACCTGATCCCTAAACCCTCAACACTATTACTTAAACCCTAATCCCTCAACCCTCAACCCTAAACCTTATCCCTAAACCCTAATCCCTCAACCCTCAAGCCTAATCTGTTATCCCTCAACTCTAATCCCTCATCCCTAAACCCTAAATGCTATCCCTATTCCTAAACCCTCAACAGACTCGATACTATACCTTAAACCCTAATCCCTTATCCCTAAACCCTCCAACCCTATCCCTAATCCTTATACCCTCCACACTCGACTTTAACCCTAATCCCTCGACCCTCAACCCTATCCCTAAACCCTTGACCCTTGAACCTCAACCCTCAACCCTCAACGTCAAACCCTAATCCCTCAACCCTTAACTCTGATCCCTTGACCCTCAACCCTATCCCTAAACCCTAAACCCTAAACCCTCAACCCTCAATGTCAAATCCTAATCCCTCAACCCTTCACTCTAATCCCTCAATGCTAAACCCTATCCCTAAACCCTCAACACTATACCTTAAACCCTAATCCCTCAACCCTAACCCTAAACCCTAATCCCTCATCCCTAATTTGTCATCCGTCATCCCTTAACTCTAATCCCTCATCCCTAAACCCTAAACGCTATCCCTATTCCTAGACCCTCAACAGGTTCAATACTATACCTTAAACCCTAATCCCTTATCACTAAACCCTCCAACCCTATCCCTTAACCCTAATCCCTCGACCCTCAACCCTATCCCAAAACCCTTAACCCTTGAACCTCAATGTACTCAACCCTCAACGTCAAACCCTAATCCCTCAACCCTTAACTCTGATCCCTCGACCCTTAACCCTTAAAACTTGAACCCTAAAACCTATCCCTAGATGCTTGACACTTGACACTATATCTTAAACCCTAATCCCTTAACCCTCATCCCTAAAGCCTCAACCCTAAATCATTAAACCTTCAACCCTAAACCCTATCCCTAATCCCTCTACCCTCGACACTCTACTTTAAACCTAATCCCTCGACCCTTAACCCTAAACACTATCCCTAAAGCCTCAACCCTAAACCCTAATCCCTAATCCCTCTACCCTCAACACTCTACCTTAAACCTAAGCCCTCAACCCTTAACCCTAAACGCTATCCCTAAAGCCTCAACCCTAAACTCTAATCCCTCAAGGTCTTAGACTCTAATCGCTTATACCTAAACTCTAAATCCTATCCCTAAATGCTCAACCCTCAACCTTAAACCTTAATCACTCAATCCTTATCCACCCCTCTTCTCCCCTATCTGGGTCACTCCCATCTCTACCCTCCTCTGCCCTCGACACTAAACATACATACATATAAGCATACATAGATAGATACATACATACATATTGGCATACATAGATACATACATACATAAATATAGGCATACATAGATACATACATACATACATATTGGCATACATAGATACATACGTACATACACACATATAGTCATACATAGATACATAGATACATACATACATATAGGCATACATACATACATGATTAATAGCCTTGAACATAAAAAAAATTAAGGGGAACATAACATGAGCGTGTTATAACGCGCTCGCGTTATGTCAAACATGACACAACAGACTTGCGGAAAAGGAAAAATGCAAAGCAAAACATAACACGAGTGCATTATAATGCACTTGCGTTATGTCTTGCTTTGGGAATCCTAAGCCTTGGGCTTGGGATTTGCTTTAGATTTCCAACCCAAAGGCTTGGAGTGCCTTTTGAACAGTCACAGATATGTTTTTCTAGATTCTTCAATATTTCACATAATTTTGTTCGTGCTAACCCTCAGATTTGCACGTGTTTCAACGTTGAACAAATCGAACACCTAGGTAATGTTAGGCTTTCTCTTAGCTATTTAACGATATGATTTTTTTCACATTTTAACAATGTTAAACCTTTCATCTTTAATTTCTTTTGTTTGTGTGTCCGTTTTTGGGCAAAAACCACTGTTTGGTCATTTTTTCATTGTAAGTTAACTATTCATTGAAATTTCAAAAAAATTACAGATTTAGAAAATAGACTCCATTCTACAAATATTAAAAAAAGAAAAAAATGATTTTCAATTAGTTTTCAAAATTTATAGGGGTAGCACGGCCAAAATTTTGTTTTTTAGGATGTGTCCACTTTGAAAATTAGTAAAAAATTAAATATTCATCAAAAGATTATCAGAAAAATTGGGCATAAACTACATGCTATTAACTAATTTCTCACCGAAGTGATTTTAAAAATACCAAAAAAAAGTTGACCTTTTGAGGGAGCCACAAAACATGCTATGTTATGTTTTTTTGACATAAACAACACCAATTTATGTGGCTCCCTCTTTTGAACCCCTTAATCTATGCCATTTAAAAAAAAAAAATAGTCGTTTAGAAAGTAGACTCAGAGCACTACGAACATTGTTTTGGTTGCATCTCAAAATTTTGAGTGTAAATATGCTCAATTTCTCATCCAAGGCTAGTATTTCCTGATTTTAGAAGAAAAGTGGCCACTTAAGACCCATTTTTGGCCCCCCATTTTCTTGCACTTACCCATACTGAGTCTGGAAAGTGGTCTTTATGGATATCCACTTCTATGATGCGCAACTAGTGGTAACCTGACTTTAGGTCTATCTTAGAGAACACTCTGGCTCCCCGCATCTGATCACAAAGGTCATCAATCCTAGGCACATGATAACGGTTCTTCACCACCACCTTATTAAGCTGCCTATAATCCATGCACAAATGAAGAGATCCATCCTTCTTCTTCACAAAGATAACTGGTACGCCCCATGGTGAAACACTAGGTCAGATGTGGTCCTTCTCAAGCAACTCCTCTAACTACAACTTGAGCTCCATGAGCTCATGTGTGGTCATCCTGTAGGGTGCATGAGACATTGGCTCTACACCCAACACTAGATCAATGTAGAATTCTACCTCTCTGCATGGAGGCATACCTGGTAACTCTGGTGGAAAGACATTAGTGAACTCCCTTAAGATAGGATGGTCATCTAATGACACCTCTAGCTCATCCTCTGATCTATCGCTAACAGTGATAGAAAATAACTAACATCCCTTCTGCATGTAGCGCTTAAGCTGCTAAGCAGATATCATATGAACTATTGTGGGCTTCTGAATGCCTACTACCTTGACTGATGTGCCATGATCATCGAAACAAGTAATTGCCTTTCAATGACAATCTAGCTTGGCTATATGAGCTGCAAGCCAATCCATGCCTAAAACTACACCATAGGATCCTAAAGGCATAACCCTAAGGTTGCATAATGTAGTGAAGGCTCCCAAAGATATCTCACAATCCTGAACCCAAGCATCTACTAACATCCTGGCCCCAGTGGCCAAGTCAACCTCCCACCTAATCTCCTGCCTAGACGCCACCAGCCTGCAATGCTCCACTAATGATGGAGATATGACTGAATCGGTAGCGCCAGAGTCAAATAAAATAGCAATGGGGACATCCCCAATCATACCTGCTGACTCAATCACCAAGGGTTGGAAGTCAGCCTGGCAGTTGCCAACCGCTACAAATATACGATGGGACTTACCCACATTGCCATCTGTCTGCTTTGAACCTCATGTACGAGGTTGGCCCCCTACTGTAAAGCCCTATGGGAACTCTCTGGCTAAATGTCCTGCCCCACCACATACATAGCATGGGCCCCTAGCCTATACCTATCTAGTCTAAGTCCTACTACTCTACTGCTATCCAGTCTGTCTTGTGTACCGCTGAGAACCCTTGTAAGACTGCTGTGATCTTGTGAGTACTGCAGGTGGTCCCTGCTATCGCTGATCCCTACATGGGCCCTACTGCTGTTAACCATGATTCTGTCTTCCCTGTGACCTCTATTAGGGCCTGGACCTCTACTGATATTGCTGCTGCTACTGTGGAGGCCTAGGAGGTAAAGGTGCAGAGCTAAAACCTCCTCTCTGAGGTGGTGGTGGTGGTCTATGGAAATTCTGCGGCTGCTGCTGGCTATAATCCTGAAACTAAGGATGTGAACTTTGACCTCTTCCCTGTATCTCCTCAGCAATGTATGCCTTCTCGGCAGCCTCACTCAAGGTCTGGGGGTCTACCATGTGTACAGGCCCTAATATCCCCTAATTCAAACCTCTGATAAACTTGTGAACCAAAAGTTTTTCATCATGGAGATACTTCGCATAACTTGATAGCTCTGTGAACCTGCCCTCATATTGTACTACAATAGACCCTCGATGCTGTAAATCATGGAACTCGTCAATACGTCACTGCCTATAATGGTCTGACAGATAACACACATTAAAGCACTCAAAAAATGTATGCCATGAAAGTGTATCCAAAGATAAGCGGCTCTTGCACTCCTCAGTGTGCCACCAAGTTGTTGCTACATCTCTCAATAGGTGAACTACCACATGTGCCTTTGTGTTGCCCTCGTAAGGATGCAACACATAGCACCTATCTAAACTGATAAGCCAAGCCTCTACTTCGGCTCCCTCTGTGGTCCTAGCAAAGGTAGGTGGATTCAGCCTCAGCAAATCTTTGATGGGGTCCCCACAGTCTCTGTGTCCTCGGATAGGCTCATCCACACCATATCCAGAAGGCCCATGAAAAAATATGCTCTACTCTCACTGTCTCCTCTTGCCTAGCATGATACGGAGGGCTCCTGCTACAAGCTTTGTAAGCTAAACCAACCTCCTCCACCATCGTATCAGGTATCTCAACATAAGGCTCTACACGTGGTGCCACTCGCGGCTTGATGCGAGGCTCTACATGTGGCTCCAGATGTGACTCAACACATGTTTCCTCACATGGCTCCTCTTGCAGATCAATGCAGGGCTCAATACATGGCTTAACTGTGCCCAGTGGTAACCTATCTAGCACTGCCTGTAATACCTGTAAGATCTATGGTCCTATATCAGGTGCGGGTGGTGCCTATGTTGCCTGCAGTACCGGCGGTCCCTAACCCTCAGTTGATGAGTTGCTATGCACCTCAATGGACTCAGTGTGGCGTGAACGCACTTGCCTTGTTCTAGGTGGCATCCTACAAGAACAAGGTAGTCACGAATCAAAAGAATTTGCGGAATAAGTAACGTGCCCAAACAAGCCCAATGTTTAAACTTGGGCTCTGATACCAAATGTCATTCCCACATTTCCCATGCAGTCATGACATGCAACACACGTGTCATGTCCACATTTGTCATGTGGTCATGACACGAAATATAAATAAAATTCACGCATCCCTAGAAACCCCCTTGGACACGTCAGCGTTCTTGGTGGCAATACGTATAAGGTGTAAACATGTCAATCAAATTCGGGGTAATGCGATCACATGCACATTCCCCTACACGATGATAACCAGCAAAGGGGGTCAAAGCGACGTGAGAATTGTCACTATTAGGGTTACGATTGAAAGATCAAAACCCTAAGTATACCTAAGTGGGTGAAAGGATTTCGACACAAATCAAAATCAAAAGCCTAATTCTAAACCATAAATGAATTAAACATCAACTTAATTGCGATCATCAAAACTGTGGAAATGTTAAATTTTAAATCAATGCAAGGTTTAAATTGTTAAGAATTTCTAGACCTAAATTCTGAAAAAATCTAGTAGCATAATGCCTCACAGGCGTGAAAAGGGATTATTCTAATAATTAAATTTTAATCAAAGGTTTCCCTAAGATCACTAAAAATTGGATTAATCGACCTAACACATTAATTAATTATTTCACACTATTTAAATAAACTAAAGCAACTAACTTAAATAAAATAAAATTAATCTCTTGATTAATAATTGTTGTCAATTCAAGTATGCACCCTTGTTAAGTTTACGAAAACTTAACTACTTGTTGAAACATGGAATCATTTTCAGATGTGGGTTTCCTTTCATGAGAATGAATCTCCAGAGTGAGCTAGTTCTCTTATAATTCTTAAACTACTGACTTGAGGGGAAAAGCAATAGAAGGATGTAATTGAAATGCAAACTAACTCTAGAATCTAAACTTGATGAATTTATATCACTCACAAACAGATCCTCTAACTTGAATCCTCACATTCCACTAATAGTTTATTCTGCAAGTAATTTGCAAGAAGGTTTGGATCAAACACAAACTGCAACCATGAAAAAAACTAAGTTTTAACAGCATTGAAACATAATAAAGGACAGAAAAAGTCACAGTATAACATCAGATCAAGATTGCAAAATATGTGAAACAAGATGATTTGCTATTAGAACTGGAAGGAGTATAATGCATGAAAATAAAATATGAGCCAACTACCTATATACAACTCTGCCCATAAACAAGAGAGAAGAAACTGATGCTAACTAACCCCCTTTGACACACATTGCACTAAACAACTAAACCTTTCATTTGAATTATGCAAGGAAGAAATGAATTAAAATCTTTCACCTTAAAATGAACAATATACCAACTCTGCCAATTTTGAGCTGTGGTGAAAAAATGATAACATTTGTGGTGACCTCTGCTACATGCTTGCCTGCTAAGCATCATGATTAGTTGCCTTGAATATCCATTGGGTATTGAGTCGCGCTCTGCTCATCTCAAACTTAGAAAACATTGCAAATCTGTACTCCAACTGGTTCAAATAGCAACAGAAAACTAGAAACAAATCTACTGAAATCAAACTAACAGGCCCTGATGGCCAAAAACTATGTAGCATCACTTGGGAAAACAAAACTTACTGAAAAGAAAATGTGCATGAAGTACTTATTGACTGAAAACACTAACCTAACACTACTCTAACTGAGCCAAAGTGACTAATCAAACAAAACCATTCATCGATTGGGTGAAATAACTGCCTTTCCTAATCAACTGAGGATACTTGTGAATTGTCCAAAAGAGGTGGAATAAAAACAAATAACCAACACAATGCTACAATACCTTTTTGAGAAGAAATACACAGTCACTTACCCTCCTGCCTGACTGATCACATAAGCCAATAGGTTGTTTGAACTCAACTTTATACTCTCCTTGGTCTGAAACAGTATCACTATGAAGTTGCTCTCTCTCATTGGCTACCAACCCAGCCAGATATCTAATAGGGCACCCTCTAGAAGGTCTTAGATTGAAAACAATAGCATTATCTGGACCTTGCATGATAATCTACCTTATTGCTTCCTCCTCCTTAGTCAATGGATCATCCTCCTCGGTCGGGGTTGCTAATAGCTTATCAAAACTATCAAGACTTGAAAAATTCTTAGCAAGAGCTACACTCTACTCAAAATACTCATTATGACGTAAGGAGATACATTCTGAGACAAAAGTCTCTTTAGTAAATGAAGGCAAGAATTCAAACAATGGGCTAACCTCTAACAACAAACCATCAACCTACACATCAGCCTCAAGTTCTTGCCTGTCATGGCTGTCTTCACTAGATTCTTCCCAAATTTGCCCCTTCCCTAATTGATTCACTTCATATTGTTTGTCGTCCTCATCATCAACTAGCTTGGGCTTTTGATTGCCGCAAGAAATTAGCAGTGTGGCTATCTCTCTGCAAGCTGAAGAGTTAGGATCCTGACAATCAATCATGAAGCCATTTTGGATAGGTTGATCATCTTTAGTCCCATTCAGGTCAGCCTCTTTATTATAGTACAATGGGAGCTCTAAGAACAAGCAAGATGTTTCATCCTCCAAAAGAATCTGATTTGATTCAACTTTGTGCTCGGGGTCTTCATGCAAAAAAAGCATGCTAGATTCAGAAACAAAACCACTTCTTTACTCTTCAAATTGCACTAAGGTCCCAATCTCATTATTGCCTTTACAAAATAGCAACACATGATTTTCTGCAACACCTTCTGGTTATCCTGAATCAGATGATAAATGGGATTGCCGCATGTTGTGCTCATCATCATTGACATAATTAGGTAGTTGATCGAACAAGAAAACTGCATCATCTTCCTTTTCCAGTCTATTTGCCCTTTGAACCTTAGCGATGTGTCTTTGCAATTGAAGACTTTCACCCTCAAATTTTTGCATCTTGCTTTGATTCATCTTATAGAAAGCATTATAAATTTTTTCAAATGATTCAAAATGCATAGGGTTCAGGACCAAGCTTGAATCAACATCTTTCACACATTCCTTATGCTCATAATCAACCGGGGCTGTAGGACAAACAACAGTAACTACTTGTTCTCTATTTGATTTCTTAGCTACTACCCTGACATTCATGATTTCAACTGGTTTGGACTCTCAATATGGATGAAACTAAGGACTAATAGATTGGTCTTGAGCACAGACACGCTCCAAAGAAAAGTCAGAACTTTTGAAACTTGGGATTTTGATCTCCTGAGGAGTCTGTTTGCATTCAAAACCCATCTCTTGGCCTTGAGGATAATTCAGACCACAAATATCAGGACTTTGCCAGTTCATGAAAACTACTTCAGGGTTATAATCTCTTCTTGGGCCTTTTAGATCTGTTTGGAAGGGAGGCCTATTCTACTGATTAAACTAACATGGGGCTTGGAAAGGCTTATGTTCTTTCATAATTTATCCCTTAAAATTAACTTCATTTTCCATGCTCTCGACCTTTTTTTAGCTCCTGTAACTCTTGAGTTTGGACTAAAACAATAGTCTCTCAAGCAGCATCCTGGTGCTCTATAGCTGGAATAGTTGGGACAATAGCTAAAAGGGAAATTGCCATGGGCTCAGGTGGTTGAATTTGCAGGAAGATGGGTAAGGGAGGCCTTGGGGTTATTTTCCCTGCTAGAATAAGGTAGTTTTCTGCTCTAAGAGCAATCTCAAAAGTGTTGGGAAGGGTAGATCCACCCAAATCCTGAACCATAACAAATATTTTGCTATGTAAAGATCTAAGATAGAACAGAAAGGCATGTTGTGGTGAAGGCCTTACCATTACGGGGATTCTAATCCAAGTCCTCTGGAAGCAGTAATTGAAATCAGACATGTGTTCCTGCGGGTGCCTCTTGATGGTACTCAGCTCCTATAGTAGAGACAGAAGATTGGATTTGTCCTCAAAATGTTTATGTAATCCATCTCCTAGCTCATCCCATGAAGTGATTGAGCCTACTGTGAGTCCTCAAAACCACTGCGAAGCTTTCCCTTTCAATGATGCAACCAAGAGTCTAATTGCTATGTTCTCTTGGGTAACATTATGTACTGAACATAGCATTACCATATCCTGAATGTGTTCAATAGCTACAGTGTGATCTTCTCTAGTGAAATATGATAGTCCTCTAAGGGCTGTAGCTGGAATATCATCTCGTTGGACTAGTTTTAATAGGTTGCCCCCATTAAATGCAACAAAAGGATACAGTCTAGCCATTTACTTAGATTCACCAAGATGTTAGAAAATATTTACCTCCAAAGGCTATTGATACTGAAGAAAACACCTGATTATTCAGGATGTGCTATTCTTCAAGTGATATTTCACTGGATCTGTATGCAAAACCAAAAAAATTGAGTCCCCAGGTATACTTGTAAAAAGCCTCCAAAGGCTGGAACACTGCTGTGTATACCGAAACAATAGCTTTAAGAATTGAAAAACTTCTCTGAAAATACTTTCAGAGTCCCACCGAGCGTGCCAAAAATTGTTGTCAATTCAAGTATGCACCCTTGTTAAGTTCATGAAAATTTAACTACGTGTTGAAACATGGAATCATTCTTGGATGTGGGTCTTCCTTCATGAGAATGAATCTCCAGAGTGAGTTGGTTCTCTTATAATTCCTAAACTACTGACTTGAGGGGAAAAGCGATAGAAGTCCATGTAATTGAAATGCAAACTAACTCTAGAATCTAAACTTGATGAGTTTCTATCACTCACAAACAAATCCTCTAACCTGAATCCTCACAATTCCACTAATAGTTTATTCCTTAAGTAATTTTCAACAAGGTTTGGATCAAACACAAACTGTAACTAGTAAAAAAACTAAGTTTTAACAACATTGAGACATAATAAAGGATAGAAAAAGTCACAATATAACATCAGGTCAGGACTACAAAATATGTGAAACAAGATGATTTGCTATTAGAACTGGAAGGAGTACAATGCATGAAAATAATATATGAGCCAACTGCCCCTATACAACTCTGCCTGTGAACAAGAGAGAAGAAACTGATGCTAATTGACCCCCTTTGACACACATTGCACTAAACAACTGAACCTTTCATTTGAATTATGCAAGGCAGAAATAAATTAAAATATTTCATCTTAAAATGAACAATATACCAGCTCTGCCAATTTTGAGTTGTGGTGAAAAAATGATAACAATAACCATATGCGATAAATTAATTTAAATCGATTTAAAATAAAATAGGTTTTCAAAGCTAAATTTGAAGTGGATATTAATAAAAATAATCTAACCCTATATAAAAAATAATTAAATTAAAATAGTATATATATTTTCCCTTCGTTCAATTAAAGAAATATAATTTCCATCGCTAGGTATATATTAACATCTAGAGAATATAACACTACTAAATAAAAATAACCCACTAATAAGTTAAAATTTACCCCTCAACTTAATTTTTGTTTAAAGACATCACATATTAAGAAAAAGGCTAAACAAGAGAGCATAAGCCAAGTGGGAGGGAAAAAGAATTTAAAAGATAATTTTAAAACAACAAGCCCTAAAAGTGCCTAGATAAAATAGTAATTTCCTTATGCACAAGAAACAAGCCCTAACCCTATTCTTCTATTCTATCACTTTCTTTTCCTCTCCATTTTCTCTCATTCTCTCTCTCTTTGTTTTTTTGTTGCAGGTTTTTCAAGGAGGCATCCATGGCTGTCACTCTAAGAGAGGTATACTCATTAAGTATACACTTATTTTTTGGTTATAAACCCTTATCGTGTGTGTATATATATACACTAGTTTAAGAAACCAGATATGTATATTATATGATGAAGCAAGACGTATATACAATATATATATATATATATATATATATATATATATATATATATATATATATATATCAAATGTGTTGCAGATTACACTATGGCCGTACAGCCAATAGAAGGGGTTTCACTACATAGTAGGGCCGCTGCTGAGGGAAAGCACCACCACTGGTGGGAAGGAAGGGGATCAAAAGTTTAAGGGGTGTGGGGGGGTTACTCTCCCCCCACACCCTCTCTGAGATAGAACCAAAGCAAGGGCCGTGGTGGAGGATTCAACTCCCCCCACTGCCCAACACTCTCTATACAAACCTTCATTCATCTCTGAGCACTAATAGTCTAAGAAAATACGCCAGTCGTTGAGATGAAATGACCCTTCAAAATTTCACTTTTTTGTTTATAATTTATACGCTATATAAAATAGCTCAAAATACTTTTGAGTAACTATGCATATCTTTCTGGATATATATATACCAAAGAAATCCTCATAATGACAAATCATCTAAAGGTAAGATAAGTTAAAAGCACATTTTTTTAAGAAAGGCTACAAACACATTATATATATCTTTTTCTTATAAAAGAAAAACAACAACTTTCTCTTTTTTTTTCTTTGCATGTAATTTCAACTTAAGAATAACAACACTAAGTTTCATATTTTCTTTTTGGACCCAAAAATCAGCAAGCTAATGATTTTTATTTTTTTTAAAAATAGATACAATGAAAACTAATTGTAGGCACAATTTAACAACCATTTAAAATAACCATTGCACACAATAGATTTTTTTTTTTTTTTTGGTAACTTTTCAAAGCAATTTCTACAACAAAACAACCACTAACAAATATATTTGCAACTTCAAAAATAAGATACATTCAACCCAAAATATAAACTATTAGCTTTACAAAAAAAGAGAGGACAACCTTCTCTCTTTACATGAAAACACATTTACACAAGGCCAAACTTGGCCTTAGCTCACAAGGAGTCAAAATGACAAAACTCCAGGATAACTAGTACTTTTCTTTCAAGCTTCATAGCTTCAATAAACATGTAGTTAACAAATATGGGAAGGGGGTAAAAGCCACTAAAAATCACTCTCCTGCCTACCATAGACTCACTCATGAGTCACCACTAAGTTTTGAGGTCATCCACACACAAGGAACACTCATTCCAGTTCACAACAAAGACTCAAACAAAAAGCAAGTAGAACACCCATGGCTTGCACAAAACAAAACTCATAAAAATGAGTTTAAATGGGATAGGGGAGTGGACATCATTCAACTCAAGAGTGCCACTCCAAATATCTCCCAAAAACCAATTTTCACAAGGGCTCAAGCCATCACATAAATACCAACTTTCACATAATTTTCCCATGGCTCTCAAGCCATTCAAAATGCTCATTTTCAAAACTTGCCCTCAAGTCTAAAATACCACAAGAACTAGGGTGTGAGCTCAAGGAGGTTCACTCCTCCCCCACCCCACACATGTTGAGCATTTTCTCCAAGTGGAGAGGCTCTCACAACATCCATAACCAAAATCCCCACTACAACAAATGTAAAACACACACACACAAAGCCATACAAGAAATGTAAAAATACATAAGGATGGTGGAAGTGGATGGATTGTTGGTAAAAATCTTATTTCCAAGGGTATAGATAGTATCTATCTTGATGCATTTATTGGATAAGGTTGCCTCAGTTATCGTTGAAGTAGCACTAACACCATTAGATTGCTTAGATAATTTCTTGTCGATTCTTCAACCATGATTGATGTGGATTGGGATAGGTTCTAGGATGCCTTGCTCATGAAGGACTAATCCTTTTCCATTATAATATATTCTTTTACACATATTTTTTGTGATATGATATTTCTTGTCCTTGAAACATGATGCTAGGTCATTGGTATGTTGCTAAGAATAAACATAATTTGCTATTGTCTCATATCTGATTAAATTTGACTTGATAAAGATGGCAGGTCCTATTTGATAAGATTCTTGTGCTTTCTCTTTGTGTATATTTGTTGCACATTCATCATTGTGTACACCTATTGGACGTCTTGATCATTGTGTACACTTGTTGTTTCTTGATCATTGTTTTTGGTTTTCATTTCTTGAGCATTCGAATGCTCAATGTGATTCATTGTGACTTTATTTTTCTCATGCTTGAATTGATTAAGATATTGATGGATGATATGCTCATTAGGATTATGTGTGGTATAATCAATGGCATTTACTAGATTGTCTATTTGTTTCTATGGACCAAGTGTCTCATCGTGGGAAGTGATTGTTGTTGGATTATGGATAGGACTAGTTGGATGGTCGATATGATTCTTTTGGATTTATTGATCACAGACATTATAAAGTTTCAATGGGGGTATCATCTTAGTTTTATTTATCATAGCTAGGATCATGATCATAAATTGGAGTGGCTTGGGTAATATCCTCCTGAATAGTTTGATCTTGAATATCCTGGATAATCTAATCTTGACTTGGTTGAGTGCATTTTTTTAACTTTCTTTGGAATTGATTTATGACATATTTGGATGAACATAAAGGTTTCTTGGATAGGATTAATAGACTTAGAGTTATTGACAACATGGTTTCATAATATATTTGGACGTGATCTTGGGATAAGAGACTCCTGGATAGGTTTAGTGGGCATTGAGTTGTATGGTAGTATTTGACATTGGACAAGGATGGTATTAGTAAAATCCTTGATGAGTTGAGTAGGTATCGAATTACATGACAGTGTTAGATGGATAGGCATGATGCTAGGAGGCTATTGTTCATGTTTAATAGGCTTAAGATTCACAAGATCTTCACATGATGGCACTTGATCATGGATGAGTATGTTATTTGATTTTTGATTTCATGGTGCTACTTTTTGGATAGGCATAGTACCATACGATGCTTGGATAGGCTTGGGAGAGGTAGACACATTGGTTATATGGTTTATATCTTGATATTATTCCTCTACTAGTAGTCCTCAGAGGAAATCTAAAAAGGATGATTTGGATGTGGTGGGTTTGGATTGCAGATTCAAGTTTTTTATAGATGGTTGGTTGGATTGATGGGATGAGTTGGGGTGTAAGGATTATGAAGATGGAGGATTTACATAGGATGGAAAGGATACAAAGTTCTTACATGAAGTAAAGGTTGGAAAGATGGATTGAGTATAAAGACCTTGATCTAAGATGGTGCTTCCCTTGCTGAATATATCTTAAGGAGGATCAATAGAGAAGTGTTTAGGATTGGCATGATAACTATTCTTAAGTTGATCAATAGACAAAAGTTTTAGAGTGGCATGATAACTAGTGTTAATTGGGTGATGATAGTAAGGATCTTGCATAGTCATGGATGAGGGCATGACCCCTTCCCTTTTGTTATCATCTTATTTGAATGGGCTTGTTTTTATAAAATACTTGTGGATGTGCAATTTTACCTTAGTTTGAATATGGATAGTTTAAACAATGATATTATATTTAGAGTAGTAGTTTACTACTAGTTGCAAACATGAATTGGTTGATTAATTATGGACTTAATTATTTTGTTAGATTAGAGTTACAAAATATAATTAATTGTCTCTATAGATTAATTTTAGAATGAACATAATTGTGAACGATAAATCTAAATTATATTTGACTAAATGCTATTTGTTTATGTGATTTTGTATTAATATGATGAATTAAACTTGTTATTTAATTTTAATTTAATTATGATAGTATTGTTAATCATGAAATATTTATGACACATATATTAATTTAATTATGAATGTTTCTTCAGCTATTATCTATAATATATTAACATTTATGTGTAAGTGTGCAGGTTAGATTCCATGACCAATGGAAAATTTATGGAGGTTCCCTAAGAAACAACTATTGTGTCTCCCACGTGTACCTAGGCCTTATACTAAGAGATGATTAAGGTATTTTTGTATAAAATTGTCATGAGTGTGATTGTGCTAATAATATTTTTAATTTTATTTTATTATCTAATGTGGGGTCTGGTTGAAGTCCCTTAAATGTCAAATTTCAGATTTGAACTTAAGAGAGAGATTTTAGTGTCATAAAGTATTATTTCTTATTATTTGTGGCAAATTAAACCCCTATCATGATAACCTATGAGTGAGGCTCATATTTAAATATCTAAAATGTGTTTTGGAAGTATCTAGAGGCTTGAAAAGTGCCTTGGAAGATTTTTGACGAATTGTTGGGAGGTAAAAAAAATTTAGTTTTGAAATGCAAGTAAAAAAACTTAACCCTGGTTTTATTTTTTTATTTATTCTCTTTTGGAAGCTTCATTTGGGGTTGGCCATTTAATTGTAGAATTTTTCTATTTTAAGGAACAAGGGTTTTGGAAAAGGGAGGATTGGAAGAAAGTTTTGAGAGCTTGGAGAATATAAAGAATTTGGATCAATGCTTCACCTAACTTGGTTGAAGCATTGAGGTAGGATTTTAGGTCATTTTTAGATTGTGGTAGACTTTTTTGTGATTATTAAGAAAAAAATATGGTTGCTAATTTTTCTATGGATCTTTATGCTTTTGTATGTTGAAAACCCCTTTGTGTATTGATTATTTTGGGAATGGGGTTGTGTTGGATATTGATCTTCCCACTTGGGTTAAGATCCACCAATGTATTAGGATTGAGAGAGGTATTGACCCTCTGTTAGGGAAACATTCTATTGTATTGTGTTTTGGCATGGGCGCATTTGTGTATGGTGATAGGTTGTGGAGAGGGGTTGAATTTTTTTGTAGATTATTTTTTTGTGGTGCATATGTGTTTTGGAATGAATGCCTTTGTGTATGGTAATTGGGTTTAGGAGAGTAGTTAAATATTATTGTAGGTTATTTGTGTTGTGATGGATATGTGATTTGGATCATGAAGCAGTGGGATGAGTTAGAAAGTTTCAAAATTCTTTAGAAAATAAATATATTGTGAGATATTTGTGTTATGGTATTATGTGATTTGAATAAGGGATTATTGTGTTGATTTGTAGAGTTGTGGGAATCATTGATTTATGAGGAGGTGGAGATTTTTTAGTGAGTCCCCTTGACTCCCTCTTTTTAATCAATCTTGAGAAGATTCATTTGTGTGTGTTATTCATTAGATAGTTATTAGATTTGTGTGTATTTATGTGTGCATGTGTTGCAAAACCAATTTCTTGGGAGCCTCCTATCTCGAGGGCAGACTTAATTGTAAGTCCTATGGTCGGGAGGTGAGCTAAGCTTGGCCATGAGAGGCTTTGTGAATTATTTTTTGTTAAAATTTTAAACAACTTTATGGATGTGATCCTCATTGTGAAGATATGATGTTAATTTCTATTGTCTTCTAAACACCCTCATTGTTGATGGGTTCATGTGATTTTACCCATTTTGGGTTTGACACACACATTAGATTGTCATAAAGAATTGATTCTATCTTGTAAATATAATTACTATCATTTTTTATCATTGTAATAATTTTTTTAGAAGAGAAACATATGTCTTTCTAAACCTTGATGATTTCAAATTCATAAGTCTCCATTTGACATTTCTAAATTTGTATGATTGTGATAGAGGATAGGAATGTTTTGACTATAACTTTTAGTTCATCAAATAGGTTGGGATAAATTGTTAATATGTTATTGTAAGCTTAGTAGTGCAAATATCCTTTAAATTTTATTTCACAATTATATGTCTAACAGTCTCTATGATTAAATCTATAGGACTAATTTATAACAATTTATGATTTGAGATAGAGAACAATAGTTTTTTGACCATAGATTTCAATTGGTCTAATGAGTTGGCCTAATTTTCAGATATACTACTTTAAATTCAGTAGTTGAAAAAGTCTTTTAACTTTTATCTCTTTGTTCTATATCTACCATTATCTATAATTAAATCCATAGGACTATTTTATAACAGGGTACTGTTTGAGACAGAGAACAACAATGTTTTAACTATAATTTTTAATTGGTCAACTAGGTTAATATAATTTTTGGATATGTTGTTTCAAAATAAGAATTACAAAAACCCTTTACATTTTATCTCTCAATAAAATGTCAATTGTTCTCTATAAATAAATGTAGAGGACTATTTTGTAACATTTTTGTAACAATTTGTTATGTAGAAATGTAGACATTTTTTATTCATAATCCATTTTGAAGTTGTAAAATAATTTTTGGGTTCTATAATAATTTAAGTATTGTTTTGTTTTAGTATCATAAGTGAAAAAAATTTTATGTTTTGATCATGTTATGATAATTTTACTCCACAATGAAATGGTGTTACTACAACCTCATTTTGCACGATGAGACTGATTTATCTGCATCATTACAAAGGTCTTGGAAGTCTTTAATTTAGTTGAATTTTTGAAATATTTCTAAATTCATCTCTAAAAATCCATTCCATGTTTATTTCACCTTCATGTCATTCCTCATGACCACTATTCTAAAAGGTGTTTCATCCAATAATCCCTATGCTTCCTTACACATGAAATTTTATTGAAACATTTGGTCAAAAAAATTGCACACCTCCACTGTAAGTACACATTTCATAAGGTATTTTGTTGAACAATTCACTTGCATTCATACTTTTTATGGAAGTTTACTTGATATTGAAATGATGAGCACAAAAAAGATATTACAGATCAAGCCATAGTTATAGAAATGACTAATACAAAATAATATTTTATTACATTTGGATAGATCTTTCATTACAATGCAATGGTTTTTTAAAGCCTTACAATTTCTCATGTAACTTCCTAAAACTACTAACTACTTTTACGTGAAAGTAACTCCCATTTACTAACAAGAAACTAATGTGTATATTTAAATTGACATTTACATGTTAATTAATTAATTTATTATTATTCTAAAATACATATTAAACTATATAAAATGATGTAATAATCCAACATTCTCCCCCTTATTACATCAATCTGAACAAGGAACAAAACATTGCAAGGACAGAACACAACACCCTTCTAGAGATTTTGATGAAGTTCCTTCACCAATTCTCCTTGCTCACCTAGGAAACACCAAACTAAATGCACCAATGGATCTCCTAACTATCAAATGTGATCAACCTCTCCACAACATGAGAGACCATAAATATTCCCATCCTCCATGCACAATGAGAGAACTCTCCTCCAAGAGTCTACATCTCCTCTAAGTGTGTCAAAATCCCTCTTCTAGTGTTGTATATGAGAGAACAACTCTTCTCTGAGAGTCCACTCTCCTTCGAGTGTGTCAAAATCTCTCCTCCATTGCGATGAGAACCAAATCTATCCTCTTGTGTACAAAAAGAGATGAACCACTATGAATACACTAATCCCACCCTATTTGAAAGATCACACTATCCACAGACTAAGTAAGTGTAGATACACTAACCCCATCCTATTTTAAAAGTTACACTATCTACACATACTTCCAAGAATTTCCAAGCCCCCCTTTCTCCATGAAGGGACACAAATTGATAGTGCTTCTCATGCAGTGGATCATCTCTAAGTGAGAAGCTAGCTCAAGATGATAAAAACTTGTGGCCTCCATTTCCTCCAACCTCCAATTGACTATGTTGCACTTTATCTTGTTGAAAAGGGCAAGACAACTGAGAGGGGGGTGAATCAGTTGTAACCTATACTTCAAAACAATTAACACATTATCCACTTAATCACTATTATTGTATTTAACCATGAAAGTATGAAATCAGAAAATTAAACACATTCACACATGAGACACATGAGACACCAGATTTTTACATGGAAAACCCAATAAGGGGAAAACCACGGTGAGTGTTAGCTCACAATATAATATGTAATAACAATACTAAAAATTAGAGGCTCACTTCCTTAGGTCTCACTGCCTAGATTGCTCACTTCAAGAGAAGAGGCTCACTACCAATGGGGTGGCTCACTACTAGTGGGTGCTTCATTGCTAGATTTGGTGAACTGAGATAGTAGCATCTACATTCTGCCAAAGTTCAGTTCCAATGAAGCACAATAAACATCCTCTACTCTACTCTGCTTTGTCACTTCACACTTATCTTCGCATCTTCACACTTGGATACATTTTCATGACTTTATTACAAGTATTTATACAATTCATCAACCTTGGAATGATCGTCAAGGTTGGCATTACAATAATCAACCATTGGAACATTCTCCAAGGTCGACAAACACATATACATTAGAATAGGTCTGGACCTAAATAAATTTATGAAGAAGGAAAATGAATGCAGACCAAACCACGCCTTAGCTGGGCCTCAAATGCAATCTTCTACACAACAACATGCTATCATAAACTCCAAAACATAATCACAAGTAGTGAGAACAACCAAGTTGGCTAAAACTGGTGTTAACACTAAGGCCTTTAAGAAAATGCTTCATGCATGATCTAGATCACTCTTTGCAGACAAATAGAAATGTAGGAACATGATCAAGAGACATTGACAAGGACGTTACAATCACCAAGAACATCCACGCAACCTCTAAACACTTTATCCATAAGATTCTTCAAACTAGAGCACTTGAACATCACTGTCGGCCACTATCACAAAGAAAAGATCACTTGCAAACCACCAAATCATGAACCATTTGAACTAAAGGCACATAACATTATTACAAACTTAAGTCTAGAACTGTAGACTATAAGAATTAAATGCGGAGAAATGCAGAGTAGAATACATTCTCCTTGTCACCACTAAATGCACATAAAAACAATTTTTACTCTGGTGAATAGAACTCCCTCAAATCTTCATACTAGAGGCTCAAACTTGAAACATAGCATCTACAGACATCCCTTAACACTACTTCCAATCCATACAAAAAAATATTCAATCTAGAGGATATGCAGAGCAAAACACTGCACTGCTCAAGTAGATAAAGCAATTCTACACTTTGTACTAATTCCTCAAATACTTGTTTAGACTTATTCAAATGACTTTCTTAGGTGTTGACATTAATGACAACACTTATTGCTCATACTTGCAACAATCTCCCCCTTTATCATTGATGGCAACATTGATGTGAAAAATTGTAAGAACCATCAAGACAAGAATCTACATTGATTACTTTTCTCCCCCTTTCTCTTTATACATATGAACTCTTTCTCCTCCTGAGTTTTTCACATGATTTCCTCTCCCCCTTTGACATTAATGGAAAAGGACATCACTTCTTCTTTCTCTGAAGATACTTGCAATATTTACTTTTCATTTTCAGGAACTTATATCAGCAACATCTACCTACTCCCCCTGAGAGGTAGCCTTCAAAAACATCAATCTAGATCAAAGAATAAGACTTTGGGTGCCACTAGACTGATGCACTTCCCATGCATCTTAGTTTAGAGTAGGAGGGGTAATAACCCCTAACTTCTACCTAAGATACTTAAAAGTATCATTAGGCAAAGGCTTCGTGAAAATATCTACAATCTAGTCCTTTGTAGACACATACTCCATCTTTACTTCATTCTTTGTTGCCTTTTCTCTTAGAAAGTGATACCTTATTGATATATGCTTTGTCCTTGAGTGCATTACTAGATTCTTGGAAATGTTTATAGCACTTGTATTGTCACAAAAGATGGAAATAGGTTCTTCATACACAACTCTTATGTCCTTCAATGTTTGCTTCATCCAAAGCACGTGAGTGAAACAACATGTAAAGACAATATATTCTACTTCTGTACTAGACAAAGAAACAAATTCTTGCTTCTTTCTCAGCCATGAAACCAATCTGTTACCCAAAAGGAAAGCACCTCCACTTGTATTTTTTATGTCATCAACATCTCCAGCCCAGTCTATATCTGTATAAGCACTGAGAGTGAAATCAGTATCTTTGGGATACCGCAAACCATAGTTTGAAGTGCCTTTTAAATACCTAATAATTTTCCTGATTGTCATCACATTTGACTCTTTGGGATCTTCTTGAAATCTTGCCACAAGACGTACTACATGCATTATGTCTGGTCTGGTATGGGTTAGATAGAGCAATCCTCCAATCATAGACCTATACTTTTTCTGATCAGTATTAGGTGATTCATCATTCTTTCTCAGCTTGCAACTAGTTACCATGGGAGTACATACTAGTTCAAAATCCTCCATTCCAAACTTCTTCAACAATTCTTTCACATACTTGGACTAAGAAATGAAAATTCTTTTTTCTAATTGATTGATTTGCATTCCTAAAAAGAAATTCATTTCACCAAACATAGACATCTCAAATTCCTTTTACATTTCCTCTACAAATTTCTTACACATACCTTCATTGCCTCCAAAGATAATATCATAAACAAAGTCTACAGCAATCAGAATTTGATCATTATTGATTTTGAAATAGAGATTATTGTCTGCAGTAGCTTTGTTGAACCCTAATTTCATCAAATACTTGTCGAACCTTGCATACTAGGCTCTAGGAGCTTGCTTGAGTCCATACAGGGATTTCTTCAGTCTGCACAACATGTCACCTTGGTCTAATAACTGGAATCCTTCCGGTTGTTCAATGTAAACTTATTCTTCTAGCTCTCCATTCAAGAAGGAAGACTTCACATCCATCTAATATACCTTGAAATCTGTATGAGATGCAAAAGCTAAAAACATTCTTATAGCTTCAATCCTTGCCATAGGAGCAAAAGTCTCTTCAAAATATATGCCCTCAACCTAAGAATATCCTTTGCATACCAGTCTTGCTTTGTTTCTTACCACTTCACCACTTTCATTCATCTTGTTTCTAAAGACCAATTTTGTTCCAATCACATTCTTATCAATAGGTCTAGGAACCAATTCCCAAGTTTGATTTTTCTTTATCTATATTAGCTCTTCTTCCATGGCTTTTACCCAACTTTCATCTTTGTGGGCTTCATTTACAGTTTTAGGTTCAATCTGTGAAAGGAAACAATAGTTCACTTGTTCCTCTGCAACTCTTTTCTAATGAAGGGGTAGTAATGTGTTTATTGATAATGTAAAACGATACAATGTAGTGGAGGATTTATACAAGGGAGATGTAGCTCACATAACTATAGAACAATCACATAACTATATAATAGTTTTAACTGCAACATTGTAAATGACAATGTAATACCATTATTAATATAACTAATATGCCAACATTCCCCCCTTATTACAGTGTTCCTGCAATAGTACCAAGGGACCCCCTTGAATGCTAATATACTCAACACAGTCAATTACATAATATGAATACATATTTTATAGAAGATCTTCTCCTAAAAGAACAAATATTGAAGCAAGTGGGGCTCCATCAAGTTGTCTCTTGACCCTCGGAAAGGTGTAGCTTCAAGCTATGTTCTTGAGCTCTCAGTCCTGAACTCTCAAATCACAGTCTTGAAATATTCGACAACAATCCCTAAGAGATATGACAGATCTCTATCATTGTCTAGTGACCGCAAAAGGGTATAATTCTCGATCATATACTATGAAGCTCACTTGATAACAATCCATATTGAGCTCAACAACAAATCCCAAACCTGTCTCCAGAACGTAATCTTCACAAAACATGTATTCTTCAAATATGTTAGCAACAACAAGGAAAAACAAAAAACTAAAGCCAAAAAATGCTTCTCATGCAAAGCATCATCTCAAAGCGAGAAGCTAACTTGAGATGATGAAAATTCCTCCATCCTCTAATGCCTCTTGCCTCCAATATGATCCTATTATACTTTAACCAACTGATGTCTTGGATGAGTCTTTGGAGGCCTCATCAGGAATAGAAAGGATGGCCCTAAAAGCATAAGCTATCTTTGACATATGTGCATTCATGATGATAATATCAATTTGAACCAATGATAGACCCATATATTAATCAACCTTATACCTCCATAAACACACCTTTATTTTCATGAATAACCAGAAATAAATTTTTCTTTCCTCCCTCAAGAAAGATATCGAAAACTTAGACAATGTTAAGTGGATATAAAATGCCTAGAATACCCCCTTTTCACACCATGATCTATACCCTTCCTTTTGAGACAACCTATTCAACATCATTCGATTGAATCTGGTGATGAATGGACAATTATGGAATTAGATCTTGTCTATAAACCAAACTTAAAAACAACTTTTGTAACTGAAAAACTAGTAGAATTTCCTCACACTTATAGACAATAACGCAGGGTTATAAAGTCATACATTGTTAAATCTCCAATTTTTGAAATACTATTGATTCTGCACCAAAGAATTCCTTCCTTTCACACAATGACTAAGATCCCTCATGATATTTCCATGCTTAACCTCCTTGCACAAGACAACAGATGTTTAAAAACTTCACAATGCTCACATGCAAGGAGTGATTTTTATCTTCAAATTTTCATCAATATAACATTTAACAAGAAATCTCTTTTCAGTTCGTGCATCATGAACTCAATTGTTACCGCTACACATCTTTTCTAACTCTCTGTTTGAACTTAATCTTATATCTGAGATGTAATGAAGAAGCAACATATCATCATATCAACAACAAATAAATATAATGCAACAGATGGTGAAATGTAACCTTTTACCCTGAGCATATGTAGAGATTTATACCAATTCTCCAAACCATTGATCACCACGCAGTATGTAGATATTTATACCTTCTTTTGTCAACCCAATTTAAACATATACATCAATGCATCAACATCTTTATTTCTAATTTATATTGGACTGATAACCATGCCCTAAGATTCCATTTCAATGCATCTGGAGGGTATTTACATGGCCTCTTCTGTAGATCGCAACCTTAGTAATTTTCAACAATCAACTCCTTTTTCAAAGGTGGCAGCAACTCCTAACAGAGAATACTTTTGGAAATAAAACTCTGAATAGTTTGTAATGTAAATCTGCATAAATTAATAAACCTCACAATAAAACTTTAATGCATCATAGGCTTTCTCAAAATTTAGTTACCCAATGAACTCAACTCTTGATGGTCTACATTACAAAGAAATATTTTATTAGCATCTTTACAATAGGTTTCAAATG
The DNA here is from genome assembly GCA_027924645.1 of Cunninghamia lanceolata. Lineage (NCBI taxonomy): Eukaryota > Viridiplantae > Streptophyta > Pinopsida > Cupressales > Cupressaceae > Cunninghamia > Cunninghamia lanceolata. The sequence goes on from BSBN01001281.1 coordinate 20,377,134, forward strand.
CCACCCTTCTATATGAAAAACCTTCTCACATCCTTCAAATGATAGGTAATAGTGGCAGCCTCGAAGCTATCTCCATGTCTTTCCATCAAATGGATGCAACAGACTAAATCATGTCTTCCTCACATTGTAGAAGCTCTGATACAAAATAATGAAGGGGTGGTAATATGTTTATTGATAATGTAAAATGATACAATGCAGTGGAGGATTTATACAAGGGAGATTCCGTTCACATAACTGTATAACAATCACATAACTATATAACAATTTTAACTACAACATTGTAAATGAATGTAATACCATTATTAATATAACTATTACGCCAACATTTTCCTTGTCAATACTCCTTTGCTTTTGTTGCCAATAATTTGATCTTCATAATAATTGATCCTTACATACTTAGGAGTCCTAACATCACTTTTCAGAGCCTTTTCTTCTTCAACTTGACTGTCCTTTTGTTCAATCTTTTCTTCATTGATTGTAACAATAGGTTCATCTAATTCATAGCCACTTAGATCTGATGTCATTTCTTTGTCTTCATCAACCTTCACATTAGCAGTATCAATCACCTTCTTCAATCTCTTGTTGTAGCACTGGTAGGCTCTACTCTTAGTAGAGTATCCAAGGAAAATTCCTTCATCACATCTAGCATCAAACTTACCTATCTCTTCATCTCTTTTGATATAACATTTCCTTCGAAAGACTTTGAAATATTTCACTCTGGAAGTTCTTCTATACCACAATTCATAAAGAGTTTTAGTACCATTACCTTTGACTTGGACTTTGTTTTGAATGTAGATAACAGTTTGTATAACTTCTCTCTAATACACCTCTAGCATATTAGCTTCCATCATCATTGACCTAGAAGCCTCTTGAACTATCCTATTCTTTCTTTCAACAACTCCATTTTGCTCAGGAGTCCTAGGAGCAAACAACTGTCTCTTTATCCCATGCTCTTCACCTAAAATTTTAAATTCATTTGATGTAAACTCACCTCCTCTATCAGAGATTAAGCATTTGATCCTCAATTCTAACCCATTCTCAACCATTGCTTTAAAATCTTTAAATTTGTCTAGGGCTTTTGATTTCTCTTTTAGAAAAGTGACCCATGTCATTCTAGAATAGTCATCAATAAGCAACATAAAGTACCTATCTCCTTGCAAACTTCTTGTTCTTGTAGGACCACATAGATTTGTATGGACCAGCTCAAGCAGTCCAACAAAAAATTGTTCTTTGCTCTTGAAACTTGTCTTTATCTATTTTCCCAGTTGACATTCCTTGCAAATTGTATTAGCAGGCTTCACCAGTTTAGGCAAATCTCTTACAGCTTGTACTAAGCTTATCTTCACCAAGTTATCAAAATTGATATGACACATCCTTCTATGCCACAAACAACTCTCATCTATCTGAGCCAACAAACAACAATTATCAGTTCCCTAAGCAAGTGATAAACATTACCTTTCGTCTTCTTACTAGTTACAATGACTATTCCAAAGCTTTCCATGATCTTGCATCAATTATCCTTGAAACTTAGATCATACCCTTTTTCACACATTTGGCCAACACTTCAAATATTATGCTTTAATCCCTTCACATATAAAACATCATCTGTGTTATTCTTACAATCAAAAGAAATAGATCCTCTTCCACAAATCTTACTAGTTGTATTATCTCTAAATCTAACCAGTCCCCCATCATACTTTTCAAAACTTACAAACTTACTTTTATCACTAGTCATGTTATGTGAGCATCCACTATCAATAATCCATTCAACCTTATCTTTCTCAACCTGGAAAGATAAAACACTTTCTTCCACTGGTTCTCTTCCTTCACACATCTAGTAGGATTAGTAGACACATGTTTTTCTTTAATAACAATAAACAAGCATTCATTTGCACTAGTACTATTATCATCAGACTCATCATCTGTTACACCACCATCATCAAGATCTCTAACATAATAGTATTTCTTGACAATTCTAGGTCTACCTTCAAACGTCTTCTTACCTCTTTCAATTCTCTCTAGACATCTAGAGGCACAGTGACCAATTTTACCATGATAAAAGCATTTGAATGGTAATTTGCCTTTAAACTTATCGGTACCTCTTTGTATTTTGTCTACAAAGTTGGCTTCAACCTCATCAAGGTCATCATTAGATTCCATAACATATTTCTGAGCTCTTGAAGTCTTTTCTAAAGTGCTGGCTTTGAAAGTAGTCTCAATCTTTGGCAGAGCATCACCAAATTCTCTCATTTCAAAAGCTGTAAGTTTCCCGAGCAACTGATCTTTTGTAACCTTTTGCACACTCATAATCTCTTCAATTTATGGCACCTTGTGACTGTAGGATTTAGGCAATGACCTAAAAAACTTCATCACAACCTCATCCTAATTAATAGTTCCTCTAAGACCTTATATTCCATTGGTAATTTCATCAATTCTCTACATGTAGATAGTTATGTTTTCGTCTTCACTCATCTTCATGGTTTCATACCTCGCCTTCAAGTTTTGTAATTTGGTACTCTTTATAGAATCATATCCTTGATATAAAATTTTTAACTTCTCTCAGATCTCATGAGCAGTCTCCAAATCCATAATTTTTACAACCTCATTGTTAGATAAGGCATTTAATAGAGCATCTCTAGCTTTTGCATTTAATTCATACTATTTGACTTTATCTTCATCTGATGGACCATTTTTAGGAATAGTATACTTTTTTTCTATTATCTTCCAAACACTATAGCCAAGAGATATAAGTTGATGTTTCATCCTTACCCTCCAAAGAGCATAAGTCATTCCATCAAACTGTGGTGATTCCTTCTTGTGCACCATCCTTGATCTACCTTGAGCTATTAGGCTATTTACTGAGGAACCCTCACTCTAATACCAATTGTTGAAAAGGGCAAGACAATATAATATGTAATAACAATACAAAAAATTAGAGGATGACTACCTTAGGGCTCACTACCTAAATTGCTCACTGCAAGAGAAGAGGCTCACTACCAATGGGGTGGCTCACTACCAGATTTGGTGAACTAAGATAGTAGCATCTACATTATGACAAAGTTTAGTTCTATTGAAACACAATAAACATCCTCTGCTCTGCTCTGCTTTTTCACTTCACAGTTATCTTCGTATCTTTGCACTTGGATACATTTTCATGACTTTATTACTACTATTTATATAATTCATCAACCTTGGAATGATCATCAAGGTCAGCATTACAATTGTCAACCATTGGAACATTCTCCAAGGTCAGAAAAAACACATACATTAGAATAGGTCTAGACCTAAATAAATTTATGAAGAAGGAAAATGAATGTGGACCAAACCATGCCTTAGTTAAGACTCAAATGCAATCTTCCATGCAAAAACACACTATAGCAAACTGCAAAACATAATCGCAAGTAGTGAGAACAACCAAGTCAACTAAAATTAGTGTTAACACTAAGACCTTTAAGAACACACTTCATGCACAACCCGGATTACTCTTTGCGGACCAATCAAAAGGTAGGAACATGATCAAGAGACATCCACATGCATGTTACAATCACCAAGAACATCCGCACAACCTCTAAACACTTTATCCATAAGATTCTTCAAACCGGAGCACTTGAAGATCGCTATCAGGCACTGTCATAAAGAAAAGATCGTTTGTGGATCACCATATCATGAACCATTTGAACTAAAGGAACACAACATCATTACAAAATTAAGTCTAGAACCACAAACTGTAAGACTTAAATGTGGAGAAATGCGGAGCAGAATACATTTTCCCTGTCACCACTAAATGCCCAGAAAAACAATTTTTACTCTAGTGAAGAAAACTCACTCAAATCTTCATTGTCACAACTCAACTTTTGAATTCTAAATTTGAAAATTAAACATAAAATGTATATTCATTTAAAAATACAAATAATAAACAATTTAACAATGGATTACACTTAAAAAAATTGAGGATAAGATTTGCAAATCCACTAAAAAGTGGAGGATGCATTATCATTAAAATAAAAGAGTGGAGGATGCATTATCATTAAAAAAAAAGAGTGGAGGATGCATTATCTTTAAAAAAAAGAGAGTGGAGGATGCATTATCATTAAAAAAAGAGAGTGGAGGATGGATATTTCTATAAATTACCTAGAATTGTGAGGAAGAGGGCACTCATATCTGGTTTGGGGAGTGCTAGAGAAATCTATAAGAAGTTCTCTCCATCTTTTGTCTCTTTTCTGTTCAAAGTTTAGTTCTTGAAATTTTGTCAGTAAATTTATTTAGTTTCTTGGATTCATTTTTATATTGTGTAAAATTGAGATAAGATTTTGATTTCAAAACTGAAGTTAAAGTAGAAATCGTACCTTTACAGTAGAGTAGTATGCATTGCCTGGCAAGTTAATGGGCTGAGTTCTACATCCAGCCATGAGTTCTTTGTAAATCCTTTTCAAGTATCCATTTTATGCACATCCTACAATCATTGCAGAAACTATTTCCTCTGAGGTATTTTGTAATTTGTGTGCTTTGGCATGCTTCTATGTTTGGTGGGGCCATTGCAAATGCAACATCTGATGAAATTTGTTTATGCTTTGATGTATGCCATACTCTGTTCAGACACTCCCATTCGCTCGCTGGCTGGGAGGATGTGGGTAAAGGATGTGGTGTTGGGTTTTATACTACCATTTACATTTGCTTGAAAGTTTCTAATTCTCATCAAATCCATTTTATGCATTCGCTGAGTGGACATCTCATTTAGGCATTCTGTCAAACCGTTGGTCTGCCTTAAGTCTGCCAGAGTTTTTCCAACTATAATATCTAACAAATATCATCCTTTCATTAATGTAATAATGGATGCCCTGTTCCAAGGCTTCAGTCTAAGGAAGCTGGCAAAGGTTGGGAAGTTTGGTTTTTTCCACGTTTTGCATACATGTCTACTGGGGCACTTACAACTGCAACACTGACAAAATCCCTCTTTATCTTATGCTTAGACGGACATCCATACCTTGTTCAAACACTATTTTATTTGATAGATATCCATACTAGTTCCAAAGCTTTAGTTTCACCGCTATATGCTATGGTTAGCGGCTACCTTATAATAAACAACAGTGCACAAAATTAAAAATGAGCATTATGTGCTGTAATTAGATTTAGCCCCTGTGGCCAGCATATGGTGCAATAATCATATTCGATGAGATGTTGTCTCACTCTTTCATGTGGTCAAACAGTTTACATGCATACACGTTCTTGTAGAAAATACGAATTGCCTACAGGTGATGAAAGAGTGGACTTTTGCCTTGTGAAAGCACATTCTTCAAAATACTGGTCTGCAATAATTGAAATATGTAGAGTAGTCTTCAGGGAGATTATGTGTAGTAAGCAGAATGTGCACAATGTGTCGGGTTATAAACTTGAATGCAATATATCTAGCGGGGTACCAAAATTTAAAGCAAAAGATAGTTCTCTATCTAATGGAAATTCTGCTCCAACCTTGCAGCCCTTGGCAAGTGGCAAATTGTAAAGCTTCAAGAGTAGCGTGCATTGTTGAATAGTTCATTGAGCACAAGGGTTTGTTTCCACTTTCCAAATGTCCATGACCATGCATCTATCAAGATTACTGACTAACTGTAATCAACAGCTCATAAGAGTCATACTGCGTAATGCTTTCACCTTGGACTAATGATTGAGTTCTTCCATTATCACATTAAAATTTTTGGTGGATATATCATATGAATGAATCATTGTATATAAAGAAAAATGTGAACCATGTTAATGTCAATCAATTGGATACTCAACTTTCCTATATAAGAACTCGCTAATCAAGCAATAATATAAAGTTCTAGATAACTTTGTAAATACAACTATCTATGAATCTAAAGAATTAGCCCTTTGGGCCACATATAGACACTAGCAGAATGTCCTATTTAACAAAGGAGAACCTCTATGAGTGAGTATCCATGTTATTAAGTTTCTAAATGCTAGGAAAATTGAATACAATTAAAAAAGTCATCTTAAATTAATACTTATGTTTCCTTAGGTGAAAGCACACTAAAACAACTTAAAACATTAAAGTTGCCAGGAGTGTTTGTAATTATTTATGTCTAGGGTTTTAAACTTGAATGTTTACTAATTTTCTCCTTCAAACCCTGAAATTTCTGAGTTGTGGGATCTTGTTTTGTTGCTGAAATTACTATCGGCCCCTAAAAATGATAAAAATTTGAGTCAGATGCATTTTAGATGCATATCGGGTCTCAGTTTCCTATGTCTAAAATTGTTTCTGAGTATGGCTATGAGCGTTTCCCTTTGCTAGTATCGCGACATCCGCCAAGTGTCGAGCCTTGATTCATGCCGCACTTTTCTTTCTAACCGATAACTATAGCGCGGAGCGTGCCACGTGGTAGAAGCTGTTTCTAGTGTTGGTTTAAGTTGCTAGCTGCAGAACTCGACATGTGTAAGTTTCTGCTTGAGTCTCAAAGACCCTTTAAGTGTTTCCTTTGTGTTTCAAGTTCAATGCGCAGAAGGCACCACGTGTCGGCTTCCACCGAAGTTTCAATAGAGTTTCTTGTATGTTTCAGCTTGGACGCGGAAAGCACCATGTGGAGGCACCTAAGGGACTCTATAAGGTTTCACAGCTTTTGCCAATGTTTCAAAGATCTTTAATGTTTCTCACGGCAATGCAAAGCTTGCCATGTGTCGCTATCTGCTTGAGTTTCTAAAAAGTTTCTAAGCTGCCACAGAAAGTGCCATCTATCCCTTGTAACTGCTGTAGAAGCTGACAAGTGTCAGCTTCTATGTTTGTTTCTATTTTGTTTCATAGTTTGGCAAAGACATGGTGGGTCCCATTGAAGTTTCTAAGCTGCTACGGATGTGCCAAGTGGCGGCCTCCACTGAAATGTTTCAAGAAAGTTTCTTAGTTTCTTTGGTGGCACAGAACCTGCCAAGTGGCAGCCTCCACTTGAAGTTTCAAGAGCCTCTTTTTAAAGTTTCAAATGTGTCAGAGCGTGCCATGTGTCGAATAGCGGGGGTAGTTTCTTTATGTTGCAACAGGCGCGTGGAATGCACCATCTATCCCTTGAGGTTGCCGCGGAAGCCAAGTGTCAACTTTCGCGTTTGTTTCTTTTTGTTGCAATGTTAGGCGAGGCTGGAGGTGGGACCCGGTTTGAATATCAAGTGGAGCACAAAAAGTGCCAAGTGTCACAATCTGCAAAGTTTCAAAGAGGAGTCTTTTGTGTTTCAAGAAGAGCATGGAGCTCGACACATGTCAGCTTCTGCTGGGGTTTCTGAAAGGGTCCCTATAGTTTCTAAGATGTTGTGGAGCTTGCCAAGTGTCTACTTCCGCCTACCACTCCCTATTTCCCAACAAAGTTTCAAATGTTTCTCAAGAGTGGCATGGGAGGCGACATGTGTCGGCACCTGCATGAGCTTCAAGGAGGATCTTTATGTTTCAGAGACACTGCGAAGGCCGCCACATGTCCCTTTCTCAAAATTAAAATGGAGGGTCTCTAGTGTTCCAAGGGTGCCATGGAGCCTGCCACGTGGTGGCTTCCGCGTGAGGTTCCAGTAGTTGGCTCTTGGTGGGAAAAATTAAAGAAAAATGAGAAGCGATGGCCCAGCGATGGAAACTCAAGGTGTCTGTGTGGCACGTTTTTGTTGGTTCACGATTTATCAGCGTTTCTGGTGCCGTTAGATCTCAGCGTAGGAGGATGATCGACGGCCACGTTTTGATCTTGCAGCGATGGGTTTTTCCTGCATTTCTGCGGCCATTTTTGGTGGGAGAAACTTACTGCGGCTGCATTTCCAGGGGCTGCGGTTTGGTGAAGCAGTAATGGCAATCTTGCAGGGGCGTAATGGGATGATGATGGATAGGTCAACTACCAGTTTTAAGAGAAATGTCCCTGAGCGGTGGCTCGGATCCCGATCTCACCTGCTCTGTCCTCTATTTTTGGCTGTTGCATTCAATTTTGAGTGCCACTTTTCAATGTAGTGTATCTGGAAGGATTTTTGGCCTCCCATGTAATTAATGCTGAGTGCACCTTCCTCACTGTATATAAGGGACTGTGTGACTCATTTTTAAGGTTGTTGAAAAGTTGGACATTTTTGGCTCTGTAATACAATACGACTGGTTTTGGTTTGCTCTATGCAGGAAGCCTTGTGAGTTTATGTATCTCCTGTTGTATGTTTCTTGCATGAATCTATTGATTTCATGATTAATCTTATATGAGTAATGCTGTTTTGTATTTGTTTTGTTAATTCTGTCTTCAGTGTTGCAGTGTTTTGTTAAGGGGTGTCTGGTTTTCTAGAATACAGAATTCCTGTATTGAATGTTTGATCTTTTAACTTCTGCTCAAGGGGTAGATTAAATTGTTTTTAGATTGAATATTGGGAAGGATATACTGCAATAGGGATGCCATAAGTATAGATAGCTTAACACTCTATATTGGGAGATATTTGTAAGGCAAATATCACATAAATCCCCTTGAAATCTAGTTTTAGTTGTTCATCTTGACCATTCATAGGTGTATGGCTACTGACTCCAAGCCCTGGATAGGCACCAATCTAGCTCTGTGTTGAGGTTATACACCAGGTCTAGCTTTGCATCCAAACACAATATCAAAATCAAACTCTAAAACAACCATTAGGATAGTAGAATTAGTCTTAGGATCCCAAGTCCTCTATCTACAACTGAAAATAGGCCCAAAGCTAGTCCCTTTGCTCTTATCTTGGAGTTTTGGTCTACTTACAGGAGGACTTATCTGCTTCATGTTAGCATCCTAGCCTTTGTATGCATATTCTCATGGATGTTGAGTAGGGAATACCCCCCTAGGTTTTGCAGAGTCTAAAGAAGAAGAGGAGATAAAAATAGAGTCTATCTCCTATACTGTTGGCCCTTGGCCTAGAGATCCTATTGATCATTGATGGCTACCTTGTAGGGAAATCTAGGAGTAATCATCCAGTCAGGGAAAAAACCAACAAAAATTGGTGACTCTACTGGGGACAAACTTTGAGAAAGAACCCTGATTTTTAAAAGAAAATAGTTCCTAGTAATAGGTGGTGACTCTGAACCAATCTCCCAACTGGTAAAGTAAAAATTTGTATGCAAGGGAGAAGATCCCAGCGTAATACTCTATTTGAAGAGTTACCCATAAAAATGATGTATAGAAAAAAGGGGACTGTTCAAGCCAGTCAAGATGGTTCTCCTAGCCCCAAGAAAAATGATTTTATTCAGGATAATCTAGGATCCTTAGAGAAGACAGTACCTTATTTTTCAAACACTGAGGCTGAAATTCCGAATGTGTATGAAAGGTAGCAAGATAATGGTTTGAGAATAAGGTCAGAGGTGTGTCAAGAACATCTTTTTCATGATTCTCTTGATAGATTTGAAGAGGCTAAATCCCTAAGGGATGATGATAATGATGATCAGAATATGATAAAACCATCCTCTTCTATGCCTAGAGAGGAAGAACTAGCTGATGAAATTAAGAGCTTAAGGGTTGAGTTAGAATATCTGCAAGCAGTAAAAATTAGAGATGATATGAGACAAAAAGTGTAGGCTTTGAGAGTTGCTCAAAATGATTCAATTCCTACCCTCCAAAATGCAAATGTGCAGAGAAATCAATAAAGAAATGAGGTACAGTATCATCAGAATAATGATCAAAGACAAAATGTAGACAATGCCAGAGTACCATTAAATAATGTGAGACAGCATAATGCTAATAGAAATGCAAATGCTAATCAGTTTGAAAGGCACCCAATGCAGTTGGATAGATTCAGACAGCTTGTTTTTGATGGCATTCCTGGTTATCCAAACCCTGTTGACAAATATGTGAGGCTGCAAGTGCCTAAATTTTTAGGAAACAATACTATCTCAGGAGAAGACCATTTAAAAACTTTTCAGAATACCATGGACACCTTTGAGGTTGAGCATGAGGATGTTTTCATGAAATCATTTATGCAATCCTTAGTTGATGAAGCCAAGGAATGGTATAAAGGTCTACTTGACAGAAGCATTTCATCATGGGATGATTTGAAAAGGATGTTTAAGGAGCAATATGGTGACAAAACTGACCCTAGCTTTTTTGTAAATGAGTTCACTAGTATCACTAAAGGGTCAAATGAGCAAGTTACAGATTTTACTGCAAGATTTACTAAAGTGTTGAACAAATTGCCACATCACATGAGGCCAAATGAACCAATGTGCATAATATTGTATATTAATGCTTTTGATGCCAAAAGAACATATGGGTTAAGAGATAAAGGTCCTGCTACTCTCAGGGATGCTTTCAAGATAGCAATAAATATTAAGAATAACAGGAAAGCATCAGGCAAGACAAATAGAAGGGATGATGTGAAAATTCTACAGAATCCAAACAAACCTCAAAACACTCAAGGTAGTACATCTGCCCCTGAAGATAAAATAGACAAATTGGCAAATGTTGTTAAGGATCTAAGCTATAGGCTGGCTAGGAGTGAAAAAGGAATAGGTCATGATAGGCAAGCTTACCAAAGACAGGAAAAGAGACCATCATTGCATGATATGCCATATAATACCAATTGGCATAATGGTAGACCTGTATTGCCACATAACAACACAAATCAGAGAGCTCAACTTACCAAGGAAACTCCTGATCCTTTGAAGAAGGCTGTTAATATTGTTAATGACACCCCGTGGTGTATAATATGCCAGATGCCTCATTCACAGTCACAATGTATGATTGCTCAGTCTCTATATAACAATGCCGTGGCCTGTAATGAGTGCAATGAGCCTCATTGCATGGAAGATGATAATCTCAACATGTTGTCTACAAATACAGAATACTCTTTTCATGATGCTGATGCAAATACAAATGGTGAAACTTAGCTCTGCCAGCAGTTCCCATATGATGAAGATGATGAAGACAACTATGCCTATTCTCAGGATTCACACAGTTTTCTGAATAACTTGAGGAGGCCTTCCGATCAAGAAATTAGGGCCTTCACAGCTGCAGTAGTTGCTCAAGTCAAAAGCAACTACAACCTAAGAGGTAAAGCTCAAGTAAGTAACTCACACCAACCAGAGAGTACTTTCACAAATCAGCCAGTACACAGTCATAAAGGAACTGAGACACAAAAGAAGCAATGGAACAATAATAGGCAAAATTTTAAGCAAAAAATAGGTTATGATCCTCAAGGACTAGAAAATAGAGTTCCCCAGGTTGAAGATCAAAATAAGAATTTTTAGAACAAGGATGACAGTCAGAGAGCCATAAAAACTAAAGCTAGATCATCTTAGGATAGAGGGAAAACTGTGGATCAGGCTACAACTATTATTCAAAATTATGCTCCATTTGACATCACTCAGGTCTTGTCTCAAATAAAAGTCTCTATTCCACTAATGGAGCTGATGAAAGTTGAAGAATTTAGAAATAAGACTGTATCCTTGATTTCAGGAGTACCATGTCAAGCCAAGCAGAATATTGAGACTCGGGATAAGAAACAAGCTATGTGTATTGAGGAGGATGAGATTCCTGAGGTATATCTAGGGATGACTATGACAAAATGCCCTTCATAGGTTGAACCATTCTATGTCTCCCTTGTTATCAATGGGAAAGTAATTAGAAATTGTATGCTTGACTCAGGAGCATCAACGAATATCATGCCTTTGGCCATTATGCAACAAGTAGGATTAAAAATAGATAAGGCATGTGGGAAATGTTATGCAATGGATGCTAGGGAGGTACCTGTCATTGGAATCATGAAGGATGTTGATTTTAGATTGGCAGCATATCCTAAAAAGACCTATAAAATGAACATAACAGTTGTTGATATCAGGCCACAGTATGGCATGTTGCTGTCAAGAAGATGGGCAACACTGATTGGTGGAAGTATGCAATTGGACCTGTCATATGCCATGATCCCAATGAATGGCAGGGATGTCAAGCTGATCAGAGAAGAAAGATCATCAGAGACAGTGGAGGATCAAGAATCAGAGGAGCATATATGTTTTGTGGGCACTAACTATGAAAATTTCAGAGTTGTCTTAGATGATAAGGAAGATAAAAGAGAAAAAATTGCATTCAAGAGTTGGACCAGCAAAGTCTTTGGACCATGTATTTTGATGGAGCTTGTTCAAAAGAAGGCTCTGGTGCTGGAATTGTTTTTCTATCTCCAACTGGTAAGCTTCTCCAATTTTCTTTCTTGTTGAGGTTTGCCTATACAAATAATATTGCAGAGTATAAGGCTCTATTATTAGGGTTAAATGTTGCTTTGAAGCATGGAATTAAGATGCTCAAAGTGTTTGGTGATTCAGAGCTTATTATGTCCCAAATTAGAGATAAGTATACATCAAAAAATAAAAGGTTGAAACAATACAAGCATGCTGTTTGGGATACAATTGAATTGTTTGATGCTTTTTCAATAAATTGGATAGAAAGATAAAAAAATGTCAGAGCAGATTTTCTAGCCAATGTAGCCATAAGGCCAGATGATATAACTTTGTTAGATGTTACAAATGTTGAAATCAAGCTTAGGCCTACAATGCCAGATAATGTATGTAGCTGGCAAGTGTTTGATGATGATAAGGATTTATTGAGATTTCTGCATTGTATTGATGAATATGAGAACCAAGAACTGGATTTTCAGAACTTTGTGGAAGTTGTAGATGGAAAAGAAACCCTTTTAGGGAAAGAAGTAATTCAGCTGAAGACTAACAAAATCCCTAGAGGGCCGGTAGCCTTAGAGAGAGCTTTTGACAATAGGGACCAATTTGTTACAAAAGCATCTCCAACAAACAAGAATGATCTGGAGGAGATAAACTTGGGAACATCTCATGCTCCCAAAAAGGTATACATTGGCAAACAACTCAAACCACACATCAGGAGCATACTGATTGCATTGCCGAAAAGGTATAAGCATATTTTTGCTTGGTCATATGAGTACTTGAAAGCCTATAGAGAGGATTTATTTCAGCATGAAATCCCTTTGAAGCCTGGAGCTAAACCATTTAGACAAAAATAGAGGCCTATCAAACCAACCTTAGCTCCAAAAATGCAAGAAGAACTTATAAAACTTAGGGAGGCTGGAATAATCATGCCTATTAGACATTCAACTTGGGTGTCTAACCTTGTCCCAGTAAGAAAAAAGAATGGTGATATAAGGTTGTGTGTGGACTTTAGAAACCTAAATGTATCTTCTTTGAAGGATAACTATCCATTGCCCAATATGGAGGCCATGTTGCAGAGAGTGACTGGTTGTGAACTTTTATCTATGATGGATGGTTTTTCAGGGTACAATCAAGTGAAAGTAAAAGAATCAGAACAATTTAAGACTACTTTCACTACTCCATGGGGAACCTATGTATATGTAAGGATGCCATTTGGAATAACAAATGCAGGTGCTACATTTCAAAGAGCAATGGATGTTGCTTTTGTAGGGTTGATTGATTCAATCTTGGCTGTTTATCAGGATGATTTGACTGCCTTTTCAAAGAAAGAAGAGCAGCATTATATGCACTTGGAGCAGATTTTCATTAGAGCACTAGAGTATGGCATTTCTCTCAACCCAAAGAAATGTACTTTTGGGGTTGTGGAAGGAAAATTGCTTGAACACATTGTTTCCAAGGATGGAGTTAGGATTGATCCTGAAAGGGTGGCTACAATTGACAAAATTTAGATCCCTAAAACAATAAAAGGTTTGCAGTCCTTCTTTGGATAAACAAACTTTGTTAGGAGATTTGTTCCTAACTTTGCAGAGACCACAAAAGAAATTTCCAAGATGTTGAAGAAAGGTGCAACTGTTAATTGGGAGAATGAAGCAATTGAATCATTTCAGAACATCAAAGAAGCAATCAAGATGGCTCCTATGCTGAAATCTCCTAATTTTTCTAAGCCATTTCAATTGTTTTCATTTGCTTCTTTCCATACTGTTGCTGCATATTTACTTCAGAAAAATGAGGATGGTTTTGAGCAGCTCATTGCTTTCTTTAGTAGGTCATTGCAAGCTACTGAATTAAAGTATGACATTATGAAGAAACAGACATATGCACTGATTAGAGCAGTCAAGAGCTTCAGGCCTTATTTGGTAGGCTCACAAGTAATTGCATATGTACCTCATGCAACGATAAAAGATATCTTCACTCAGCAAGAGGTAACTGGAAGGAGATGCAGATGGATAAATAAGTTGCAAGAGTTCAACATAGAGATACAGATCACAAAATTGGTAAGAGGACAAGGGTTAGCAAAGCTAATGACACAGTCAAATCTAGAGGCATGCCAAGTCAATGCAGTCTAGAATGAGAATGTCAATGTATCAAAATCTGAATGGTATAAGGACATCATATATTACTTGCAAAATCTGAATTGTCCTTCCCATTTCAAGGATAGTCAAAAGAGGACCTTAAAACTACATGCAATCAGGTATGTTATTGTTCAAGGTGAGCTGTACTGGAAGAACCCTGATGGTGTGTTGCTGAGATGTGTGGATGAAGTTGAAGCTAACAATGTTTTGAATGACATGCATAAAGGATTGTGTGGTGGACATTATACTGCCTAAACAATAGCTCATAAGATTAGGGCAGGATATTGGTGGCCCACTCTCTTTTCAGATGCACAAAGGTTGGTAAGGAAATGTGACCCTTGCCAAAGATTCTCAAGAAAGTTAAGATATGAAGGAGCATTGCCCCTTAGAACTGTAATTGTGGATGCTCCATTTCAGCAATGGGGAATTGATTTTATAGGGGAGATTTCAAAGAAATCTAGTGGAGGACATAGTTGGATTCTGGTTGCCACTGATTACTTCACTAAATGGATTGAGGCTATCCCTACTAAAAAGGCTACAAGTAAGCTGGTGATGGATTTTATCTTGGAGAATATTATTATCAGGTTTGGGGTACCAGTCAAGTTAATCACAGATAATGCAATGTGCTTTAGATCAGGTGAATTTGTTGATTTTTGCAATAAATATGGAATTGACTTATCTCACACATCACCATACCACCCACAAGGAAATTGTCAAGCAGAGTCAAGCAACAAAAGCCTAATGAAAATCATCAAGAGGATAATGGATAAAAATAAGAAATCCTGGGATTTGAAACTAAAGTTGGCATTATGGGCTGATAGGGTGATAGTGAAAAAAGCCACTGGAAGGTCACCTTATGAATTAGTGTATGGTACAACAGCTAGATTGCCTGTGAATAACCTCCTACCAGTTTACAAGTTCATACAAGAGAATGATGGGGAGGTTAATGATTCAATGACTGAAAGGATCAATTAGCTGGTTGAGCTAGATGAAATCAGAGCAGAGGCACAAAAAATAAACATCAAGAAACAACAAAAGGTGAAGTATTTGTTTGATAAAAGGGTTACAGAGAGAGGTTTTCAGATAGGTGATATGGTCCTTATGTGGAATGCAAGGAGCCAGGATAAGGGTAAACATGGCAAATTTGAACCCTTGTGGATAGGCCCATACCAAATTAGTAATATCTATGGAGGAGACTCCTACTTTCTCCAAACCTTAAGTGGTGAATTAATGGAATTGCTGATGCACAACAAATTCCTTAAAGCCTTTTTCACATAAATGAGTAACTTGGGTGCACAATGTAAAATAGTTGTAAATATTTTGTACATACCTTGTGTGGCCGGTCGTGTTTTGAGTTTTGGGTTTTGTTTGGTCTACCTGGAGTTGTCTGGTCCTCACTACAGTCTTGTGCCTGCACGTCCCCAATCGGAGCCTATGTTGGTAATTATTTATGTCTAGGGTTTTAAACTTGAATGTTTGCTAATTTTCTCCTTCAAACCCTGAAATTTCTGAGTTGCAGGATCTTGTTCTATTGCTGAAATTACTATTGGCCCCTGAAAATGATAAAAATTTGAGTCAAATGCATTTTAGATGCATATTGGGTCTTAGTTTCCTGTGTCTAAAATTGTTTCTGAGTATGGCTATGAGCATTTCCCTTTGCTAGTATCACAGCATCCGCCAAGTGTCAAGCCTTGATTCATGCCGCACTTTTCTTTCTAACCAATAACTGTAGTGCGGAGCGTGCCACGTGGCAAAAGTTATTTCTAGTGTTGCTTTAAGTTGCTAGCCGCGGAACATGACATGTGTCAGTTTCCACTTGAGTCTCAAAGACCCTTTAAGCGTTTCCTTTGTGTTTCAAGTTGAATGCGCAGAAGGTGCCACATGTCAGCTTCTGCCGAAGTTTCAATAGAGTTTCTTTTATGTTTCAGCTTGGACGCAGAAAGCACCACGTGGAGGCACCCGATGTACTCTAAAAGGTTTCATAGCTTTCGCCAGTGTTTCGAAGATCCTTAATGTTTCTCACGGCAACGCAGAGCTTGCCATGTGTCGCTATCTGCTTAAGTTTCTAAAAAGTTTCTAAGCTGCCGCGGAAAGCGCCATCTATCCCTTGTAAATGCTACGGAAGCTGACAAGTGTCAGCTTCCACGTTTGTTTCTATTTTGTTTCATAGTTTGACACAGACATGGTGGGTCCCATTGAAGTTTCTAAGCTGCTGCGGATGTGCCATGTGGCGGCCTCCGCCAAAATGTTTCAAGAAAGTTTCTCAGTTTCTTTGGTGGCCGTGGAACCTGCCAAGTGGCAGCCTCTGCTTGAAGTTTCGAGAGCACCTTTTTAAAGTTTCAAATGTGTCGGAGCATGCCACGTGTTGAACAACGTGGGTAGTTTCTTTATGTTGCAATGGGCGCGCAGAATGTGCCATCTATCCCTTGAGGTTGCCGCAGAAGATGACTTTCGCGTTTGTTTCTTTTTCTTGCGATGTTAGGTGAGGCTGGAGGTGGGACCCAGTTTGAATGTCAAGTGGAGCATGGAAAGTGCCAAGTGTCACAGTCCATGAAGTTTCAAAGAGGAGTCTTTTGTGTTTCAAGAAGAGCGTGGAGCTCGACACATGTCAGCTTCCGCTGGGGTTTCTCAAAGGGTCTCTATAGTTTCTAAGATGTTGAGGAGCTTGCCAAGTGTCTGCTTCTGCGTGCCACTCCCTATTTCCCAACAAAGTTTCAAATGTTTCTCAAGAGTGGCACAGGAGGCGACATGTGTCGGCACCTGCATGAGCTTCAAGGAGGATCTTTATGTTTCAAAGACACTGCGGAGGCCGCCACATGTCTCTTTCTCAAAAGTAAAACAGAGGGTCTCTAGCGTTCCAGGGGTGCCACGGAGCTTGCCACGTGGTGGCTTCCGTGTGAGGTTCTGGCAGTTGGCTCTCGGCAGGAAAAATTAAAGGAAAATGAGAAGTGATGGCCCAGCGATGGAAACTCAAGGTGTCTATGTGGCACGTTTTTGTTGGTTCTCAACTTTTCAACATTTTTGGTGCCATTAGATCTCAGCGTAGGAGGATGATCGATGGCCACATTTTGATCTTGCAGCGATGGATTTTTCTCGCATTTCTGTGACCATTTTTGGCAGGAGAAACTTGCTGCAGTTGCATTTCCAGGGGCTACAGGTTGGTGAAGCAGTAATGGCGATCTTGCAGGGGCGCGATGGGATGATGATGGACAGGTCAACTACTAGTTTTAAGAGAAATGGTCCTGAGCAAAGGCTTGGATCCCGATCTCACCTGCTCTGTCCTCTATTTCTAGCTGTTGCATTGAATTTTGAGCACCACTTTTCAGTGTAGTGTATCTGGCAGGATTTTTGGCCTCCCAGGTAATTAATGCTGACTGCACCTTCCTCGCTGTATATAAGAGACTGTGTGACTCATTTTTAAGGTTGTTCAAAAGTTGGACATTTTGGGCTCTGTAATACAATACGACTGGTTTTGGTTTGCTCTATGCAGGAAGCCTTGTGAGTTTATGTATCTCCTGTTGTATGTTTCTTGCATGAATCTACTGATTTCATGATTAATCTTATATGAGTAATGTTGTTTTGCATGTGTTTTATTAATTTTGTCTCCAGTGTTGCATGTGTCCTTCTTTTGAGTCTAGATATCTAAGGGGTGTCTAGTTTTCTAGAATACAGAATTCCTGTATTGAATATTTGATCTTTTAACTTCTACTCAAGGGGTAGATTAAATTGTTTTCAGATTGAATATTGGGAAGGATATACTGCAATAGGGATGCCATAAGTATAGATAGATTAACACTCTGTATTGGGAGATATTTGTAAGGCAAATATCACATAAATCCCCTTGAAATCTAGTTTTAGTTGTTGATCCTGACCATTCACAGGTGTATGGCTACTGACTCCAAGCCCTGGATAGGCACCAATCTAGCTTTGTGTTGAGGTTATACACTAGGTCCAGCTTTGCATCCAAACACAACATCAAAATCAAACTCTAAAACAACCATTAGGACAGTAGAATTAGTCTTAGGATCCCAAGTCCTCTATCTACAACTGAAAATAGGCCCAAAGCTAGCCCCTTTGCTATTATCTTGTAGTTTTGGTCTACTTACAGGAGGACTTATCTGCTTCATGTTAGCATCCCAGCCTTTGTATGTATATTCTCATGGATGTTGAGTAGAGAATACCCCCCTAGGTTTTGCAGAGCCTGAAGAAGAAGAGGAGATAAAAATAGAGTCTATCTCCTATACTATTGGCCCCTAGCCCAGAGATCCTATTGATCATTGATGGCTACCTTGTAGGGAAATCTGGGAGTAAGCATCCAGTCAGGGAAAAGACTAACAGGGAGAATGACTAATAATGGAGTAAATGAACCATCTTGTTTTTGAGCATGTAAATTGCAAGGACAAGTGTATTAAAGTCAAATTATTGGTTAGACAATTAGAATATCTATTGACTAGTTTCATTAATGAGAACCTTGTTAATTTTACTCAAGTTATGGAAATAATGCTCTTGTTGAAGATGTCTACTTTGTTTTATGACTTACTGGGGGCATCCTTCACTATCCAGACTACCTACATACCCTGTATCCACGGGATCAAGGCCCTCTACGGATGTGATCTACACGATGAATGCGAACATGTAGTTCTGTCTTGCACTATGTTTTATGTAATTGTGGTTGGTACACAGTTCTTCGCCAACTGCCCATTCACTCAAGTGATACAGAGACGGAATTCCTAAGAAACTAGTATTGCAAACACACCTCCCGGGAGTGTTTGGCATTTAAGTTTTCAAGTGTGAATAATTTATCTATCACGTATATTTTCCCGATGAGGTCTTACTGTTGATCGTCCTACAACAATTTTTAATAGTCTCACCTTTTTCTTTTTCTTAATCTTTTTAGTCAGGTATCTGAGGAGATTTTGCCTTCCTACGGATTTAACTTAGATATGTTTCTTATTAATCCATGATGATTTAGAGGGATGGTGCCTAGACATCATTGTTGTAGCTATGTTAGGCGCGAGGTACTTGGTTCAACGCAATGGCATTACCTGTAAACATGACCCAGAGGTACCATAGATATCAAACACTGTGAATGTTTGAGTTTGGACGTTTATTTACAAGGTTTACTTAGTTAATAGAAAATCTTTATCTATATCAAAATAAATAAAATGATAAAGGGAACATTCTTGATAAATTAGGCCTAGAAATGATACAATTACTAACATTAATTCATAATTGTACATGCATAAAACTAGAAAAGTTATTTTATACATAAGGATGCAGTCTTAAGAGAAACAAGGAAAACTTATCTTATCATATAAGTAAAGAATTGATACAATTTCTTGCAGGATCATTGCTAACTTCCCTTTAAACCACCCTCAGATATAGGGTACTCTTTAATAATCAACTTCATAATCTCGATCTCTAGTTAAAAGGTTATCTAGGTAACTTAAGAACTCTCCTGGTACTCAGAAGAATCCCTGGGGTGGATTACTTGTACCCAGCATTGCCGTAAACTGAGGTGAGTACAAGTTGATGTTATGTGTTCCCTGATCGACATCCTCAGTATAGTGTCTAGGCAGATTGTGGTCCCCAGGAAGTGACTCATGAACCTATATTGGTCCTGAGGGAGTCAGAAGTCTCTGGCCAGAGCATAATGATTCCTGTCCTATTTAGCTCGGTTGGCTGTTGTGTTTACTTATCCCGTATTGGATAGAGTCTTGGTCCGTTTGACCACCAGGCCCTTTTGGCCACTGTTTGTTCTACCTGAATCAGGTAGTGATAAGGTCTGTTTGACCTAGTTCCGTATGAACCTATTTGCCCAAAGGATAGAAAAGCCTAGGTTGGCTTAAGAATGTTCCATTTTGAACATATGGCTGTTTTGGCCGATGTTTTTCCTGAGTACTCAATGCAAGTCTTGATATATCTCATAAGAACTTGTTAATAAAGTAAAATTTTTGAAAATTTGAGTTTGGATCAAGCGGGTCCTTACATGTGGTATCAAAGCGTGGTTCAAACACTCGACTTGGAGGCCTACAAACTCAAAATCGATAATAATTAGTATTCAAGGTAAGAATTGTGATAGATTTAATTATAGTCAATTTGCATGTTGTAAACCAAAAAATTGTAGCAAGTGGTAAATCACCTCTCTCCTTGTTTCAGAATTAAATGGCAAGAACCCAAAATTTGTGATATTTGCATGGAGAGGAACTGGTCAACCAAGAACCAGTTGTAAACCAAGAACCAGTTGAAAACCCAAATGCAGGTATAGAAGCAATTATTCAGTTATTGACAGAATAGAGAGAAAAGTTGGAAAACCTTGAGAGAACTGTACAAGACTTGAAGACTAGATAGGGGACTATAGAGAACATTCTAGAACCTGAAGGTGAACATCAAGGTACGAAAGTAGACATTGCTCAAACAATTAGAGGTTCCTAGGGCTCGACAAGAAATTATCACTCTAGATATCTCACAAGACCTCAAGAAGATAACTCCTCCTAAATTTGACAATAAACATGTGGGGGATTCTGCAGAAGGATGGCTAATTGAAATGGAGAAATATTTTGAACTAAGAAACTACTTAGAAAACATCAAGGCAACCTGGGGAGCCTATCAGTTAGAAGGAGAAGCTGCTAGTTGTTGGATAAACATAAAAAAACAATATTGTTATTCAAAAGAAAACCTGACTTGGAGGCAGTTTGTGAGCCACTTCCATGAGAGATGACTTCAACAACTATTTTATGATGAGAAGATGACTAAGTTTCTGAATCTTAGACAAGGAAATCTCACAGTCCAATAGTATGGGGATAGATTTGCGAAGCTACTGAAATATGTTCCTATCTATCAAAATGATGAAAGGTCTCAGGAAAGGAAGTTTCTTTTGGGGTTGAATACTGATATTGGGGCAGAAGTGGATATGTTTGCCCCTGACAACATGAATCAAGTCTTTGAGAAGGTACTCAAATAGAAAAAGAAATTATAGGCACTATCGGTGGCAAAGTAAAACTTTCAGGACAAACAATTTGTCTTCAACAGGAAACTAGACAATAAGGACAACAGAGGAGCTCAGAAGAACAAGAGGAGAGACTAGGGTAGAATAGAATCCACTGGTAATCAGGATCACAGGAACAATTACAATAGTAATGTTAGGAGGAATGATGGGAATGCACCATCCCAAATTTCTAATGGACCCCCTGGTGGATGCTTTATGTGTGGAGGCAATCATTATGCAAGGGATTGTTCAAAAACAAATGGGTACAATCAACCACAGCAACCTCAGCAACATCAAATACATGCTATCTTCAGAAATCAACAAACTCATCATAAAAATGTACCAATGGAGACAAGAGGTATGCTCTTTGGTAAACCCATAACTATTTTGATAGATACTGGTTCCTCCGAGAATTTTATTTCCCCAGAATTGGTAAGAAAAATATCTTTGCAAACTAAGAATATGGAATCATCATGGACGGTTTAGTATGGGGACAAGGCTATATGGAAAGTGAACAAGTACATAAGAGGAGCCCTCATTAAGTTTCCTGAATTAGAAACCAAAGCTGACTTATATGTTGCACCCCTAGGAGCCTATGATGTCATAATTGGAATACGTTGGCTAACGAGTCATAAGGCTAACATAGATTGCTATAACAAAGTGGTGGAGTGTGTAGATGATAAGGGGTGTAGAGTTAGGATCCAAGGAATTTACAAACCTATATTAGTGGGGACCATTTCTGCTATGCAACTAAAGAAGGCAAGACGAAAACAAGGAAATTAGATATTCTTAGTATCTTTAGATGAGAAGGGAGAAGAGAAAGAAGCCCCTACCTTTGAAAATAGTTCATTCCTTTGGGACTACAAGGATGTGTTTCCTAAAGAGCTACCTGGATTACCTCCTAAAAGGGAATTTAATTTTTCAATCGATATACTTCCTAGAACTGCACCTATATCTAAAGCCCCATATAGGATGAACACCACAGAACTCCAAGAATTGAAAATATAGTTGCAGGAATTGCTAAAGAAAGGGTTGATAAGGCCTAGTGTATCACCTTGGGGAGCACCGGTCATATTTGTAAAGAAGAAGGATGGGACACTAAGGTTGTGCATTGACTATAGAATGTTGAATAAGGCCACTGTGAAGAACAGATATCCCTTGCCTCGTATTGATGATCTATTTGACCAAATGAGAGGAGCCTCAGTGTTCTCCAAAATTAATCTTCGCTTGGGTTATCATCAATTAAGGATAAAGGAAGAAGACATTCCAAAGACAACATTTAGGACTAGGTATAGCCACTATGAATTCACTGTAGTTCCATTTGGGCTAACAAATGCTTCAGCTGCCTTTATGAATCTAATGAATAGTGTGTTCCATGATTTTTTGATAAGTTTGTGATTGTGTTTCTGGATGACATTTTAATATATTCCAAGGATGAAGAGGAACACTTAACCCACCTCCAGGCAGTCTTACAAAGGTTGTGGAAGAATAAGTTGTTTGGGAAGTTATCTAAATGCTCCTTCTTTGAAAGGAGGGTTCACTATTTAGGGCATATCATTTCAGCCGAGGGTATAGCGGTAGATCCTGATAAAGTAAAAGCCATCACTGAATGGCCTATCCCTACAAATGTGACGAAAGTAAGAATTTTTATGGGATTGG
Source organism: Cunninghamia lanceolata (assembly GCA_027924645.1). Classification (NCBI taxonomy): domain Eukaryota; kingdom Viridiplantae; phylum Streptophyta; class Pinopsida; order Cupressales; family Cupressaceae; genus Cunninghamia; species Cunninghamia lanceolata. Next base: position 20,400,031 of record BSBN01001281.1, read on the forward strand.
CAGGGTACTACAGAAGGTTTGTGAAAGACTTTTCAAGGATAGCCAATCCAATCACATCCTTGCAAAAGAAGAACAAAATGTTCATTTGGACTGAGCAGTGTGATAAGGCATTTCAAGTACTGAAGGAAAGACTAATGTTACCTCCTACTCTAAAAGTGCCTGACCCTAATGGTAACTTCATAGTAGTAATAGATGCATCCATAGAAGGACTAGGAAGAGTTCTTTTCCAAGAGGAAGGAGTAGTTGCTTATGAATCAAGAAAACTAAAAATCCATGAAGTCAATTACGCCCCCCATGACCTTGAACTTGCAGCCATAGTTCATGCCTTGCAAAAATGGAGACATTTCTTGTTGGGAAAACTATTTGAGCTTAAAACAGACCATCAAGGACTAAAATATATCTTCACTCAACCTCATTTGAATGCAAGACAAAGAAGGTGGTTAGAGTTTCTAAGTGAGTATGATTTTGATATTCAATATATCAAGGGGAAATAAAATAGGGTGGCTGATGCTCTCAGCAGGAGGAGGCATATAATGGCCATATCCAACTTGCACATAGACCTAAAGCAACAAATACTCTCTGAGCAAAAACATAACCCATGGTATGCTCAGGTTAAGACATCTCTAGCTAACACCTTTGTGGAACCTAAGTATTTGGACTATGCTTTTGATTATGATGGACTAATGAGGTACCAGGGAAGAATATGTGTTCCTGATAATGCGGAACTAAGGGGTATGATCTTGAAAGAGGCACATAAGGCTCCATATTAAGGACATCCAGGAGTGAATAAGATGTATGCAGACCTCAAAAGAATATATTTTTGGCCAGGAATGAAGAAGGATGTGGTAGACATAGTTGCTAGATGCCTAGAATGTCAAAGGGTTAAGGCAGAACATGTGCACCCAGCAGGACTTCTTTATCCACATGATGTACCTTTCTATAAATGGCAATTCATAAGTATGGATTTTGTCCAAGGGCTACCAATGACATCTCATAGCCACAATTGCATTTTGGTGGTAGTGGATAAACTCATTAAGGTTGCCCACTTCATACCAGGAAACCTAACAGATGATGCACCTGCAGTAGCAAAAAGGTTCATAAAGAAATTTTTAGGTTGCATGGAATTCTTGAGAAAATCATCTCTGATAGAGATGCAAAGTTCACTTCTAGATTTTGGACCACATTGCAGGTTGCCTTAGGAACATAGTTGAATTTCAGCACAGCTTATCATCCTGAGACAGATGGACAAATAGAAAGAACCAACCAAATTCTGGAAGACCTCCTTCGTATGTATTGTATGGATCAACAGACTAAATGGGAGGAATATTTTCCATTAGTTGAGTTCATCTATAATAATTCCTTCTAGGCAGCAATAGGTATGGCACCCTTTGAAGCTCTTTATGGGAGACCTTGTCGAACACCATTAAGTTGGGATAAATTGGAAGATAGGATACTGGTTGGCCCTGAAATGTTGAAAGATATGGACAACCAAGTGCAACTTATTCGACAGAGGTTGAAGGAAGCCTCAGATCACCAGAAAAGTTATGCAGATAAGAATAGGACACCTAGAATATTTCAAGTTGGTGAAAAGGTGTTCCTAAGAGTTTGTCCTCATAAAAGTTCCATCTCTTTTGAAAGGAAGTCAAAGCTAGCTCCTCGCTATGTCGGGCCTTTTGAAGTACTTGAGGAAATCAATCCTATAGCTTACCGCTTGGCCTTACCTCCGGCACTGAGCCGCATTCATGACGTGTTCCATGTATCCTTGTTAAAAAAGTATATTCCTGACCCTAAGCATATTCTTAATTGGAATGCCCTGCAAGTGGAAGAACTAGGTACAATAACAATAGAGCCATGCAGAATCATCAAGAGGCACCAATTCCAGCTCTGCAACAAGACAATGGACCAATCTAAAGTCCAGTGGGACCAATACTCACCTTAGAATGCTACATCAGAAGACATTGTGGAAATGCAACAGCTGTATCCGCATTTATTTTGAATAAACTCTAGTTATTTATTAACTCGACAAACTTTAAATCTTGTTTAAGGACAATGATGTTGATACAGATAATTATGCTCAAATAATACACCTTGTTATCTTTATCTATGTTAAACTATTTAACCTAACTTGTTGAAATATGGACTTTAAAAGTAAATATTCTGATATGGATTTATATGTATATGTTTTGATATTATTTCTAACATACATCGGGACAATGCATAAATTTAGGGGAGAAGAATGTCACAACTCAACTTTTGAATTCTAAATTTGAAAACTAAACATAAAATGTATATTCATTTAAAAATACAAATAATAAACAATTTAACAATGGATTACACTTAAAAAAATTGAGGATAAGATTTGCAAATCCACTAAAAAGTGGAGGATGCATTATCATTAAAATAAAAGAGTGGAGGATGCATTATCATTAAAAAAAAAAGTGTGGACGATGCATTATCTTTAAAAAAAAAGGAGTGGAGGATGCATTATCATTAAAAAAAGAGACTGGAGGATGGATATTTCTATAAATTACCTAGAATTGTGAGGAAGAGGGCACTCATCTCTAGTTTGGGGAGTGCTGGAGAAATCTGTAAGAAGTTCTCTCCATCTTTTGTCTCTTTTCTGTTCAAAGTTTAGTTCTTGAAATTTTGTCAGTAAATTTATTTAGTTTCTTGGATTCATTTTGATATTGTGTAAAATTGAGATAAGATTTTGATTTCAAAACTGAAGTTAAAGTAGAAATCGTACCTTTACAGTAGAGTAGTATGCATTGCCTGGCAAGTTAATGGGCTGAGTTCTACGTCCAGCCATGAGTCCTTTGTAAATCCCTTTCAAGTATCCATTTTATGCACATCCTACAATCATTGCAGAAACTATTTCCTCTGAGGTATTTTGTAATTTGTGTGCTTTGGCATGCTTCTATGTTTGGTGGGGCCATTGCAAATGCAACGTCTGATGAAATTTGTTTATGCTTTGATGTATGCCATACTCTGTTCAGACACTCCCATTCGCTCACTGGCTGGGAGGATGTGGTTAAAGAATGCAATGTTGGGTTTTATACTACCATTTACATTTGCTTGAAAGTTTCTAATTCTCATCAAATCCATTTTATGCATTCGCTGAGTGGACATCTCATTTAGGCATTTTGTCAAACCGTTGGCTGGCCTTAGGTCTGCCAGAGTTTTTCCAACTATAATATCTGACAAAAATCGTCCTTTCATTAATGTAATAATGGATGCCCTATTCCAAGGCTTCGGTCTAAGGATGTTGACAAAGGTTGGGAAGTTTGGTTTTTTCCACGTTTTGCATACATGTCTACTGGGGCACTTACAACTGCAACACTAACAAAATCCCTCTTTCCCTTATGCTTATACGGACATCCATACCTTGTTCAAACACCATTTTAGTTGATAGATATCCATACCAGTTCCAAAGCTTTAGTTTCACCGCTGTACGCTACGGTTAGCGGCTACCTTATACTAAACAACAGTGCACAAAATTAAAAAGGAGAATTATGTGCTACAATTAGATTTAGCCCCTGCGGCCAGCATGTGGTGTAATAATCATATTTGATGAGATGATGTCTCACTCTTTCATGTGGTCAAATAGTTTACAGGCATACACGTTCTTGTAGAAAATACGAATTGCCTGCAGGTGATGAAAGAGTGGACTTTTGCCTTGTGAAAGCACATTCTTGAAAATACTGGCCTGCAATAATTGAAATATGTAGAGTAGTCTTCAGGGAGATTGTGTGTAGTAAGCAGAATGTGCACAGTGTGTTGGGTTATAAACTTGAATGCAATATGTCTAGCGGGGTACCAAAATTTAAAGCAAAAGATAGTTCTCTGTCTTATGCAAATTCTGCTCCACCTTGCAGCCCTTGGCAAGTAGCAAATTGTAAAGCTTCAAGAGCAACGTGCATTGTTGAACAGTTCGTTGAGCACAAGGGTTTGTTTCCACTTTCCAAATGTCCATGACCATGCATCTATCAAGATTACTGACTAACTGTAATCAATAGCTCATAAGAGTCATACTGCTCAATGCTTTCTCCTTAGACTAATGATTGAGTTCTTCCATTATCACATTAAATTTTTTGGTGGATATATCATATGAATGAATCATTGTATATAAAGAAAAATGTGAACCATGTTAATGTCAATCAATTGGATACTCAACTTTCCTATACAAGAACTCGCTAATCAAGCAATAATATAAAGTTCTAGATAACTTTTTAAATACAACTATCTATGAATCTAAAGAATTAGCCCTTTTGGCCACATATAGACACTAGCGGAATGTCCTATTTAACAAAGGAGAACCTCTATGAGTGAGTATCCATGTTATTAAGTTTCTAAATGTTAGGAAAATTGAATATAATTAAAAAAGTCATCTTAAATTAATACTTATGTTTCCTTAGGTAAAAGCACACTAAAACAACTTAAAACATTAAAGTTGCCAGGAGAATGACTAATAATGGGGTAAATGAACCATCTTGTTTTTGAGCATGTAAATTGCAAGGACAAGTGTATTAAAGTCGAATTATTGGTTGGACAATTAGAATATCTATTGGCTAGTTTGGTTAATGAGAACCTTGTTAATTTTACTCAAGTTATGGAAATAATGCTCTTGTTGAAGATGTCTACTTTGTTTTATGACTTGTTGGTTTAAAAGGAAGTTAGCAATGATCCTGCAAGAAATTATATCAATTCTTTACTTATATGATAAGATAAGATTTCTTTGTTTCTCTTAAGACTGTATCCTTATGTATAAAATAACTTTTCTAGTTTTATGCATGTACAATTATGAATTAATCTCAGTAATTGTATCATTTCTAGGCCTAATTTATCAAGCATGTTCCCTTTATCATTTTATTTATTTTGATATAGATAAAGCTTTTCTATTAACTAGGTAAACCTTGTAAATAAACATCCAAACACAAACATTCGCAGTGTTTGGTATTTACGGTACCTCTGGGTCACGTTTACGGGTAATACCGTCACGTTGAACCAAGTACCTCATGCCTAACGTAGCTGCAATAATGACATCTAGGCACCGTCCCTCTAAATCATCAGGGAGTAATAAGGAACATCTCTAAGTTAAATCTGCAAGAAGGGAAAATCTCCTCGGATATCTGACTAAAAAGATTAAGAAAAAGAAAAAGAAAAAGGTGAGACTATAAAAAATTGTTGTAGGACGATCAACAGGAAAACCTCATCGGGGAAATATGCGTGATAGGTAAATTATTCACACTTGAAAACTTAAATGCCAAACACTCCCGGGAGGTGTGTTTGCAATACTAGTTTCTTAGGAATTTAGTCTCTGTATCACTTGACGGAATGGGCAGTTGGCGAAGAACTGTGTACCAACCACATTTACATAAAACATAGTGCAAGACAGAACTACATGTTTGCATTCGTCGTGTAGATCACATCCGTAGAGGGCCTTGATCCTGTGGATACAGGGTATGTAGGTAGTCTGGACGGCGAAGGATGCCCCCAGTACTAAGGTCCCTCAGATATAGGGTACTCTTTAATAATCAACTTCATAATCTTGATCTCTAGTTAAAAGGTTATCTAGGTAACTTAAGAACTCTCCTAGTACTCAGAAGAATCTCCGGGGTGGATTACTTGTACCCGGCATTGCCGTAAACTAAGGTGAGTACAAGTTGATGTTATGTGTTCCCTGGTCGACATCCTCAGTACAGTGTCTGGGCAGACTGTGGTCCCTAGGAAGTGACTCATGAACATGTATTGGTCCCAAGGGAGTCAGAAGTCTCTGGCCAGAGCATAATGATTCCTATCCTATTTAGCCTAGTTGGCTGTTGTGTTTACTTATCCCATATTGGATAGAGTCTTGGTTCGTTTGACCACCAGGCCCTTATGGCCACTATTTGTTCTACCTGAATCAGGTAGCGATAAGGTCCATTTGACCTGGTTCCATATGAACCTATTTGCCCAAAGGATAGAAGAGCCCGGGTTGGCTTAAGAATGTTCTGTTTTGAACATATGGGCCATTTTGGCCAAAATTAATGTTCCGTTTTGAACATATGGCCGTTTTGGCCAAAGTTTTTCCTGAGTGCTCAATGAAAGTCTTGATATATCTCATAAGAACTTGTTAATAAAGTAAAATTTTTGAAAATTCGAGTTTGGATCAAGCGGGTCCTTACATTCATACCGGAGGCTCAAACTTGAAACATAGCATCTACAGACATCCCTTAACATTACTTCCAATCCGCAGAAAAATATATTCAATCTACAGGATATGTGAAGCAAAACATTGCACTATTATGGTAGATAAAGCAATTCTACACTTTGTACTAATTCCTCAAATACTTGTTTAGACTTAGTCAAATGACTTTCTTAGGTGTTGACATTAATGACAACACTTACTGCTCATACTTCCAACATATCCACCTAATTTCGTATAAGACTATTTGAGAGCCTTGAAACCCTTGTTAGCTGTAGTATAGATGGCCTCGAGAATACAAGCATTGTTTGATATATGTGTAGTCAGATAAAAAAAAAAGTAAAATTGACCAGGTATCAGATTCCACAATAAATGCACCTTTTACAATTAGTGTAAAATCCTTATAATCCCTCTTTCATACATGTGCAAAAATGGTTTTGAAATCTTCAAAATCAAGAAGTTTAAACTATTTTTCACAACTTCTCTATTATGCACATGGAATCTTAACTGCACAACATATATTTATCCTTGATAGGAAACTTTTATATAGGCAAGACATGTTAATGCGAATATTTGAACTTGTAATAACCTCTCACTAATATGATTCTTCAACCAATTCTCCCATGTGATATGTGTTCACAATGTCTTCTTTTTATGTTTTTAAATCAATCAAACTTAAAAAAGCACATACCTCTAATAAACTCCCAATCATGCATCCGGATTTCACATATGCAGATTTTGAATTTCCAATTTAGTTGAAATAAATTATCACATTTATTGACCACAGAGGATCAAATAATTGTTTAAAACTGGACAAAGAGCTGCCATAAAAAATTGCACAACACCAAATAACCGGTTTCTTTCCACTTTCTATCCTCAAGTGAATCAATGGTCACATGTGGTGCTTGACAAGAAACAAAAACACACAATAATGAATTTTAACATCCAGCAATGTAGAATGCCCAACAAAATATAATTCACAACAAATGGCTTCTTCACGCTTTATTTCTCTTTCACGCTAGGTTACCTTCACATGCATTGCTCATTCTAATCTTTACTAACCTTTTATACTTGCAACATGCAGTGAGAAAGAGAACAAAATCGGAGTAAACTAATCGTAATGCGTCAATATGCAATCACTAAGAAATTGTAATGGGAGAGTTAAACCTTCTATCACCTATCAAAAAATATCATGCACCTTTTCTATAGCATTCTTTCTCAGTCTTGTGAATACTTTCAATACCCACATTTATGCTTGAAAACATTACCATTGACTCTCAAGTGCATATCATGATACAAATGTAATTCAACAACATGAGCTTTACCAAACCAGAACATACCAAAATGTCTCAAGACATTGGATTCATAAACAAAATGAATTCAAATCTCTGCCAACTCCCCTACCACACAATTAAATTTGCAGTCCTATTAATCAGAGCATATTGAAATAACATACACACTATGCAACCTTGTTAAATGGTTCTGAAAAAATAGTGTCAATGCTACTGCACATTATAACCTGCTTGTTCACCATGCTCACCACAATTCTAATGCACTCAATGCTAACATGAATCGCTACTCCAATTATTTTTTTACACTACATGCTCCTTCGCCTTAAGGTTGCACTGACAAACTGTTGTTAGGGTAGTTACCTGCATTATTCTCCCGCTGGTAGCATCTAGAATCCCTTTATTAGTAGATGCATCTCCACATAAAATAGTGCTTCCATTTCTTGTTTGATACAAAAAAAAATAGTGCTTAAATAGCAAATTAATGACACTGCAGTTCAGGAATAGAAGAAGAAAGATACCGATCAATCCTTCAATGGAAATCCTACTCACACGCACATATCTTTATATGCTCTGATATCATATTGAAATGGTGAGCACAAATATGATATTACAGATTAAGCCAAAGTTGCAGAAATAAATAATACAAAATAATATTTTATTGCATTTGGATAGATCGTTCATTGCAATGTAGAGGCTTTTAAAGCTCTACAATTTACTGTGTAACTTCCCAAAGGTACTAACTACTTCTATAGGAAAGTAACTCCCATTTACTAATAAGAAACTAACCTATACATATAAATTAACATTGACATGTTAATTAATTAATCTATTATTATTCTAAATTATATGCTAAACTATATAAAATGATGTAATAATCCAACACTTGAGTTGTTGTAATAATAGTCTTTATACAAAATCTATATTCCTATGCTTTTGTGGATATCCTCTAACCATATATTCAATCACAAAAGTTGTTGAGTTTAAGTCTATTTATTTGTTAATTAATGTGCTCTATTTGTGGTGCCTTTCTCTTTTGCATTGTGTCTAGCTTAAAAATGGTACACCTTTGTGGAATATGGTAGCACCTTAGTTTCTCCCATTGGTGTTATTATTTAATGCCTCAATTTACATGGTTGTTGTGTTGGATTTGACTATGCTCCACCTTGATTTTTCTACTTACTTGAGCTAGGTATGAAATATTAAAAAAAGTTAATAGTTGGTTCAAAAGTTTCCTACACCTCTTGATGATGCAAATAGGTTGCAATTGATGTCAAAAAGGATGTTGATATTGTGTATGCAGGGACAGTGTCTTCTTGTTTAGATCAGTATCAGGATGTTGTTCAATGTTATTCAAGAAGATCTCAGTTGGTGTTGGTTGGGTTCTTTTATGCTTTGCTTTGAAGGATCTCAGTTGATTATGGTAATGTTTGGTTTATGATGGTCATGTTGTGTTTCATGCTTCATCAGTCCACATGCTCATGCCTCATACTTCATGGTGACAAAATGTTAGCACTTGGTTCATGAAAGAGATGTTACCTTGGTGAGTTATGCTCATGTTATGGTATTTATAGGTTGTTAGATTTGTGGAGTCAGTTTGAAGATACATGATCATATGGATTATCTCATGTTGGTGGTCAGTTGGGATTGGTGCCTTCATACATTAGGGATTGTGTTATGATCTTATGAAGCATCAGGATCTCATGTAGACTTCATTTATGCCTCCCTCATTAAGACTATTGGTATGAAGTTGTATTGGTTTGGTAAAGAATGTTTGGTAAAGCTGTAATGCCCCGCCATGAGCACCTTAGAGGACAACACATCTATGCTATGCAAAACAGAAATTTTTTTTTTTTTAAATGAATAAGATAACAAAGTAATGTTTAACAAATCAATACACATCATTAAACTAAGAACTTGTCCTCTAAGGTTTCATGGTTGCATTACTTGACAAAACAATTAACATAACCTAACACACATCATAAGTTAACATCAGTAGATCATTCTAAACCTATTGCATTAAATCAATAAACATTTACATCTCCATAACATCAGATAAGTAATCATCAGGATATAGTACATAATTACAATTTCTCCTGACATGTGAATACAACACTGCATTGTTACATTATCATCTTCTGAATACATATGTATACATACATAATGACTCATCTGATACATAGGCCAGAACATGAGCATAATAACCATCTCCAAAATAGGTACAAGATCTGATGTCTGATGCCCAAGCTATATCCTCTTCGCACATGAACATCAGTAAGGGAGAAACCAATGGATAAAAGCTCTTCCACCTGACCATGTGGAACCCTGAGGTCCACCCCCTGAGCTAGGAGTTAACATGAGGTCCCAAACAATAACAGTCAGGTAGACAAGACTAACATGAACAAAGGATGACCAAACTCCAATACAACATGTGACAGATAACATAAACAACACAATACAACAAAGGCAACACATAACGAATGGGGAGAGTACAACTAGGGAAAGCTAGGCTGCAGTAGGGAGGAGTGTCATCACATGGATTGTCATGGGTTGTCCTGGTAAGCCTTCCTAGGCCCCGGCCCCCATCCTGGGTTGTCCTAGCAGCCTCTCCCGACTCCCAACCCCCATACAACACTCATGCGGAATCAACATACCTTTCATGAGGACAAGGTAGTTGATCTTGCCATTCCAGGCCTTCTCATCTCATCTTAAGCCTAAACGAGCACTTGATCCATGAGTGAGGCATCCACTTATCTTTATTTAGTGTGATTAACTACCCAAACCCCTAATTCATTATTTAGGTTATCACTGAGTTATCCAACTCCCACATGGGTTGTCCTGGACACCACTTTGGGCTCCGGCCCCCATTGAAAGCCACTCCCCTACCTGCATCCAGAAACCCTAACCATCAAGCAAGACATAAAGCATTATAACAATAATTATACATGAACTTTGCAAGGTATTTACCATCTTGCAAACTAACTTAATCCTAAGGACAATTTCACAATACATTGTCCATATCTTCCAAGTGAGCAAATCATAAGCAAAACTCTCCTTTACAGATACCGATGTCTGCCCATTGTCCATTTCAACACAACATCTTGGCAAATAAATAAATCATAACATCCATGAAGGACCTTTTACACAGCTTCATGCATTTACAACATACCATATGAAATCAAGACATAACATTCGAGGCCTCTAGAAAACTAACCTCGGCGACAAGGCCTTATTATGAACAATGACCAATTTATACAAATTACATTTACAATTTATAATTAAACAAATCATTTGCCAAAGAATAACTTTTACGTCAAATCTCGAACACACACATTATAACCTAATTTCAACACATTAATCTAATTTTATCTTAACAAAACCATTATACAAAAATCATATTAAAAATGATGTTAGTTAAATTAAATTTCATCCACCATTAGTATATAGTCACATAGATTTTCTTTTAATCAAATTAACTTAAATCATTCAATTCAATACAATATTCTAGGGTCAATACTAAAACTCCTTCTCAATACAATGTAGATACACCTAACTTTATACCTATATGTCGAATTCTCATTTAACAACCTTCATAATAAAATCATCAACTCTCTAACCACATCATTTATCTTTTGATCAACAATTGTATTAATACTATAGAATCCAGATCATCTAATTTTTTTTTCTTTATTTTATTCCTCTCAACTATAGACAAATCAAATGGTTTGACCAAATAAATTTCAACGGTTTAACCTAAATGAATTACTCAACTTAATTACAGTATTTAATTCACATTTGTCTTAAAACGATGATATGACACAAAATGTTTATGTACAACAAATTATCCTACCATAAAATTTAATGGTTCCTACAATGAAATTGTAATAACATTATTATAAAATTGGGTATTTGGCCATCATCTTTCCATTTTGAATTAATAATAATAATAGTAAAAATTATTATTATTATTATTATTGTAATAATAACAATAATGATAATAATAATAATAATAATTATAATAGTAATGATAATAATATTAACATTGATATTAATATTACTATTACTACTATACAAAAGTCATTGAACACTATATATATTATGGACTAAAGATGCCGCTCCAGGTTAGGTCTTAGGTTTAATATTAGTTTTATATTGTCTATGAGTAGTTAGGCATCTGGCCCTCATATAGCTTCTTGCTGCTACTACATTGAACCGACCATGAGATTTAAAGCTCCAGATAAACTGGATGGCATATTTTATCTGCAGATTTAACACAAAACAATAGCCATCTCTAGTGAAGGAATGGATTTGAGGTAAGGTTTTAGAAACTTTCAAACAAATGCAATTGGTAGGTGTTCATTGTCCATCAAACAAGCAAATTATAAGGAAGGTAGTTTGATAAGTTATTAATCAAAATTATTATAACAACTTTTTAGTACTATGGTTATAAACCCCTTTCTTTTTTTTTTACAACTATAAACAATGAGGCTTGATATGTAAAAATAGTTGGGACAATTATCAGATGAAAAGCCACTGATGAGAGCAATTTTGACAGCTTTTGCAAAAGGTGAAAGACGCGGCCAGATAGGTTTAGTGGCTCAGAGCCGTGCATACTTCAACCACATCTGAAACCCTTCTTGCATTTCACCTACAGTCAAACATAATGAGTGCATGGTTGACCTTCTTGGCTATGCTGGCCATCTAAAGGACATCCTATAATTTGTCATTGAGATACTAGATGAGACCTGCGTCGGCTATATGGATGAACGGTAGAGCACATATGAATATATGTTGGTTTATTGTTGAACAGTCTTTAGAAACGAAGCAACAAATGCAATTGGTAACTAAAATATCTGGTGAATATTTATATATGCAGCTGTGGACTAAAAGACAAACACCTAACTGTATATTCATTGTAACATCCAATCGCATAGACCAGGTTTGTGAACGGTTTGATGGTCGCCACAAAGAGATGTCATCTCAGCAAACATGATTCACATTTCACACACACTTAATTTGGATTTGAGTTGAGTATCATTCCCTGGACACACCATTACAAGTGCAAGAATACTTTTGGATCGATTATGAGGAATACGGGAGATGGGGAAATCTTTAAGGGCCACCATCATCTTACATAGTTAACATCGGTAGAAGGAAATTCATAGGAGGTATTACCAAGCTTACATTGCCGAAAGGAAAAGTCATTGACAAGGGTTGGATACACATCCCATATATCTGCGCGTCCTACTAAGTACGGGAGTCAGTGAAAGACACAATGTGGGAAAGGAACGAAATATTGGCTGGGTCAAAAGATTCCTGTCCAAGAGTAAATAACAACTTTGTGTCTCTAACTCTAGTATCTATGGTGCAAGTAAGGATAATAAAATCCCAAATTGTGTGCAAGCAACCATTGCTTCATCACGGAGAGATATATATACAGGTACAGTTATCATAATTGCCATTCCCTAAGCACTGAAATGACCACAGAGGGTTATAGAATCTCCCAGAGTAGCCAAGCGGAATAGATTACAGTATTCACACTCAGATCTAATTAAGATATGAGAATTCATATAAGGGATGTTCAAAATACAAAGTTGTTTATATTTTTTCGAAGAACAATCATGTCAGTGATGCCCATTTTCTATCTAAGTTCAGTAGTCTCCCAATCCTCGGAGAAGACTTAATGGAGAGAAGTCATTGATATTTACAATATGGACATCTAAATACAAATATGCAATACTAGAATAGGTTAAACATCATACACGCTGAAGAACAAAGTAAAAACACAGAGTGCCCAAAACATGAGCACTGATGCAAATGCATAGAATACCATAAAGGCCGAAACAATCATCAATCATCTAATGCCAAAATTATTGTATGCATCACATTTGTTTTTATCCTTCTTTGACGAAATTCAATGATTCAATTTCAGGGGATTCACAAACACAGCAATCAACAGGAGGCAAATCAAGCATGAACACAACATTCAGTTTCAAACTTCAAAGGTAAAAATTCTAAAAGAAAATGGAACCTTAAACCACTCGATGGACTGGTGGAGGGTTTGTTGCTACTCCCAAAAACAAGCCTACCAACTTCTGCCTCCTCCCAGAGCCTCCTCCAAAATTCCTCCCAATGAATCCCCCCAAATTTTTTTCCAGCTTCCCAAATTAATCCTCTTCCTCTCAGAACCGTTAATAGTCCGTTATTCCACAATGAGGGTAGTTTTAATTAATTAAATCAAACTATTGCAACTACCCAACTATCAACTCAAAATAAATAATTTTATTTTATTTATTTAAATCTTACAGTTTAATTTATCAATAATTTATTTATTTAAATGCTCAAAGCAAATAATATTAAATTCAATAATACATAGTTTCTTATAACTATTAATCCATAATTTTATTTCCCACAAACTATAATTTATTTAACACAATTATTGACGATCATCAACATTAAACAATATATTTAATTAGCAACCTTTTCTGTAAAATAATTTTATTTAATGCACAATTCTCCCTTACACACAAAAACACCTTCTGACCTAGTAAGACATCAGGGTGTAACATCACCTGCTTGCAAGTCACGCTCAAGAGACAGACACTTACCACAAAGGTAAACTGACGACTAGACAACAATGACAAGAGACCTCACATTAACTCCAAACAACTATTCCATTGGCAAAGGCACACTCAGACCTGGTAAATCAGGTGGAGTCGGTGCCAAGTACCTGCATCCTGCAACAACCACACGGTTAAACAAGATATATATATATATATATATATATATATATATATATATATATCCAGATGTAGTCATGTAGTGAACATAAATCATAGTGGGGTAGGGTACTCGAGAGCAAGTAATACGACACTGTTCCATTCACATTCCTGTATAAAAAAATCACTACATTGAACAAGATTTCTAGTTACTTATAAAAAATAATCAATTATCTCACCATCAAATATAGCAATTAACATCAAAACATCTGAAACATCTAGTTTATTTATCAATTGTAAAGCATAAAATCACAGAATCCAACATCAACAACTACTATCATAACGATTAGTTCCATAATGAATTAACAAAACAACAAGGGATCCATCATCAGATAATCTTATCATAAAGTCGAATCCTACTACGCAACCATCAATTTGACAGACGACAAGGTGAGGGGCACTACAAAAGCATGGTTGATCATATTGATTCTTGAGAGTTGTTTCATGCTTCAAGAGTTCAAGATATCAATCATATCAGAGATTAATGCTTCAAGTTTTTCTCATGTGACATTCTTAGTGATGAGTTTTCTGCAGAATGAACAGTGGGTTTTCTTGTATCAGTTTGCTTTAGTAGTATTTTGTCATTCTCTATATCAAGACACAAAAACAATGTCATGTGACTTCAATTCATATGCATTTAGTTTGGAGTTTTCATAAAGGTTCATAAGTTAGATGCAAGTGCATTAGATCAAATGTAGATACATGTTTATCTTGAAGATGTTAGAAGTCAAATGGTCAAGGTTTATTTTTTTAGATGTCTTCTAATTCTCAAAAACTCTATCTCATTTCATGCTTTAGAGTGCTTTGAAACCTAAGTTACCCTAGCCCATCACATAAAATGCACTTTTTGTTTTAAAATGAAAGTGACTTGGGATACCAGGTTTACGACTTATAATGTGACTTCCTAAAGGTTTATAAAGTCATTATGACAACTGGCCCCATCAACATGTCTAACCTTTTAATTCAGCCTTCTACATGTGTTTTGGGCGGCAAAAAGATGATCGATGGAGTAAATTTAAAGTTTGGTGAACGCTAAAAGTAAAATCAATGGGTATAATTTAAAACCTGACCAACTCCTATGTCATCATAGTTTGAAGGTCTCTTGAACATCATTTGTTATTTAAAATTGCAGTCAAAGCTAATTTTTAGCCCAACTACAAGGTTATTTTTAGAGATTTTTTAAGGATTCTTTTTAGAAGATTTTTGTGAGATTTAGAAAAGATTCCTTTTAAGAAATATTTTTTTCTATTTTTATAACCTTATCTCGAGACTTTGGAGGTTTAATGAAGAAGCCTTCATTCTTTTAACTAAGAAAGTTTTTTTGTGTGGAGAGATCATGATGTCCTTGAAGTTTATTCTTTTTGGATTTGAGATAATAATTTTTTTTAGGCAGACTGACAAAATTTCATTGAAGACTTTTTTTGGGCTTTTTTTTTTTTAAGATGGTATTTGCAGAGAAGATCAAGAGTTTGGAGAAGATGATATTTGAAATGAAGGATTTGAATTTTTTTTTGTTATAAATCCCAAGACATTGAAGAGACAAAAGACATTATCTTATTTACAGAGTCAATGCAATATAAAAGTTTTTATTGAAAACAGAATCAAAATTTGATATTATTGTTTGTATAAAGTCTTGAAAAAGAATTTGTAGGTGTATTGAAAAGGGAAAGAGAACAATATGAAAGGTTTTATGCACACTAAAATTGATTTACAAGATAGAGAATTTGAACAGACCATTTTTCCAGATGCAAGAATATCAAGGATTGAAATACTTCTGGAGAGAAGACAAACTATGAAAAGTCATCTTGTATATAATAGTTTTGTAGGAACATTGAAGTTGTCATTGTTGAATATATTTTGAATATCCTCTTGAAGAGAAAATTTAGATGATAAGTTCTATATGAGATGTGAGTTGATGAGAAGGATGGTGTTATGATAGACACATGTGAAAGAAGAAGTGATTTGTATTGAAATAGATAAACCCTCTGAATTCTTAGTTTTAATTTGAGTATGTATTAGGGGTTGGTGCTCCTTGAAGTTGGTGCTTCTAAACATTGTTACCAGTGAGGCACAGTATGTGAGTGAGGCTTGTAGGTCAATGAGACCTGTCAATTGTTAGTGAGACATAATATTTAGCCAGTGAGGCTTTTTAAGAAGTTTTGAAAGTTAAGCTAGTGAGGCACTTCCTGAGTGGTTTTTCTACCCCTGAGGGTTTTCCACTCAGTAAAAAGCTTCTATCATGCTTCTCATTATTTTCATCTGCGTGTGTGCATATTAATTATTTATCATGAGTTTTTGTTTACATTATTTATTATAAGTCTTGTGCATATAAACTCAACAAATTATTATTGTCCTCATCTCTATTTGTCTTGGAAAGATAAAGTTTGCAAAAAGTTAAGAATTCACACAACACTAATTCACCCCCCCTCTCAATGTTGTGCTGGACTCCATCAAGTGGTATTAGAGCCACGTTCCCTTTTTGAAGCTTAATCAGCTTTGGTAGGTCTTGTGTGTGGAGTACCATGGGTAAGTGGAAAAGAAATAGAGAGAAGAAAAATGTCAAGTCTTATGTTGATCAAAAGACATCATATTTATCAAATTCAGATGTTGATAGAAATGTCTCACAAGTTGAGTCAAGTATTGTATTAGAAGAAAAGATTTCAAAAGCTCCTTTGTTTGATGGTTCAAATTTTTTAGTTTGGTGTATGAGAATGCAAGTTTATTTATCCTCTTTAGGATATGACGTATGGATGTCTGTTGAGAATGGATATTCTAATTTTGCAAATATCAAAGAAGCTCTTGAATGCAATCATATAGCCAAGAAGGTCATTTTATCTGGTTTATCTAATGATGTTTCTTGTCAAGTTATGCACTGTGAAACAGCCCAGGATATGTGGAAGTTGTTAAAATCTTAACAAGGTAATGCACCTGAAGAAGAAGACAACTTATTATTTGAGAAGAGTGACAATGATGGAAAACTTTCACATGAAGGAGATGACACTCAATCAAATTTTGAAGAAGAAGATTAGATTATAAGTGATGAAGAACAAGAATGTGAAATTGACATAGAAGGAGAGCTCATGTGTGCTTTGAGTGAACTCAAGAAATATAAAAAGGAGAATCACAGATTAGAGGTGCATCTACAACAAGAAAAAGACTTAAAAAATAAAGCTCTTATAGACCTTGAAGATGCTAGAAGCTTGATTATAGATAAGAAAAATCAAGCATGTGAATTAGACAAATTGAATGTCAGTTTGAAGACAAAAGTTGAGAAAGCTAAGAAGATAGCTGATGAAACAAAATCCAAGTTGAAGACTAAAAAGGTTGAATGTCAAAAGCTAGAAGAAGAAATAATTTCTTTAAGTAAAGAAATTGAGGATGTTAGAAAGTAGATGGAAAAGAATCTCAAATTTGATGAGAGCACAAGGAAGTTACAAGAGATGCTTAGTAAAAAAAAAACATAGGGACTCTGCTGGACTTGGTTATGAAAAGAGAGAATGTTCAAAAGTCAGAGAGACTCCTAAAAGGAAGATTGATTTAAATTATCATACTATTGCTTCTGAAGACAAACTACACAATCAAAGGAGAAAATTCAGAAGAAATGGCCTTGGAAGACAAGCATATATGTATAGATATAATTATTCATTTAATGGATATTGTTATACTTGTAATCAATTTGGACACAAATTAGTTAATTGTAGAAGAAATCAATTTTTTTCAATATGGAATACTAATGTTGTTTGTTTCAAGAGTAATTCTCCTTCTCACAAGGCATATAGTTGCAGAGTGTATGAAAAAACAACATTACCTAATTTCATAGGGTTGAAAAAGAACAAGGTTGAAAAGGTTTGGAAGAGAAAACCTGAATAGAAGAAAGAAGTGAAAGTGTGGAGATTAAAACAAGGTCAAGAGAAGTCAAATTCTAAACTTGTGCATCTTGCATAGGTTACATCATTAGTGTCATAACATATGGCATGAAGTTAGGGGGAGTTGTTCTTGATATATCAATTATCCCCAATAAGTTTTAGAAGGAGATCATTTGATATGGTGATCTTGTCAATCTTATTAAATAAAGTTTCATGACGTTGATGATGATATTGCTAACAATGTTGATATTGGTTCAGTATGCATACAAGATGTTAAAAGGATGTTTAGGGGTTCAATGTACAAAGTGTTTGATAGATGATCTTGATCATGTTGGTGCTCACAAAGGATCTTGGATATACTCTAGTTCTCTTCAGATGAGGAGGTTGAAAATAGAAGTTAATTTTTTTTGTCTCTACATTTGGTTTTGGAAAGTGTTGTTGCAAGAAGATATTGATTGGTTGTTTTGATTATAGAGTCAAGAGGCATTAGTATTGTTGATTTCAATATATATTAGATTTGACATTGTGTTGCAAAAAGTGTCATGTGCAGGATCAGCATAGTGATCTTTATAGCCTTCATTCATTTCAGATAGTCTTCATTCTTTTTCATGTCAGAAAGGGTGTGCAAGAAAAGATTGGTTGATGATTGAAGAAATTGTTTGTTGGGAAGTTTATTTTTCAATCACATGTGATGTCATCAGAGTGTGTCAATCTTCATCTTCATAAGTGGTATTGTGCTCCAGGATGTAAGTTTTTAGGTGTGTGTCTCATGGTGTTATTGTGTTTCTCTCAAGTTTGAAATGTTGTTGTACAAGGACAGAGCTTTCAGGATAAGTTTAGGACAGCAAATTGCATAACTGTTCAGTGTTTTCAATCTTTTGAAAGTCTAGTGGTATGAAAGATTTTGGTAAGTGGTTCTCAATTTTTGACATAATAGGAGTTTATGTCTTTAAAGTTCTCATATTGCAATGATATGATCAAGCTTTAACATCTTTCAGTGGAGTTGTTCTTAGGGGTAGTTAATTTAGTCTTTGCAATTAGATGTCAAAAAGGGGGAGAAAGAAAAATTGCTTTATGGAGTTTTGCCATCAATGACAAAGGGGGAGATAGATGGAAATAGGTTGTCATTGATGTCAAAAAGGATGTTGATATTGTGTATGCAGGGACAGTGTCTTCTTGTTTAGATCAGTATCAAGATATTGTTCAATGTTATTCAAGAAGACCTCAAAGAAGATCTCAGTTGGTATTGGTTTGGTTCTTTTATGCTTTGCTTTGAAGGACCTCGGTTAATTAAGGTAATGTTTGGTTTATGATGTTCATGCTGTGTGTCATGCTTCATTAGTCCACATGCTCATGCCTCATACTTCATGGTGACAAAATGTTAGCACTTGGTTCATGAAAGAGATGATACCTTGGTGAGTTATGCTCATGTTATGGTATTTATAGGTTGTCAGATTTGTGGGGTCAATTTGAAGATACACGATCATATGGATAATCTCATGTTGGTGGTCAGTTGGGATTGGTGCCTTCATACATTAGGGATTGTGTTATGATCATATTGAGAATCAGGATCTCATGTATATTTCATTTATGTCTTCCTCATCAAGACTATTGGTATGAAGTTATATTGGTTTGGTAAAGAATGTTTGGTAAAGCATGGTTGATCATATTGATTCTTGAGAGTTGCTTCATGCTTGAAGAGTTCAAGATATCAATCATATCAGAGATTAATGTTTCAAGTTTTTATAAGGTGACATTCTCAGTGATGAGTTTTCTATAGAATGAATAGTGGGTTTTCTTGTATCAGTTTTCTTTAGTAGTATTTTGTCATTCTCTATATCAAGAGACAAAAACAATGTCATGTGACTTCAAGTCTTATGTATTTAGTATGGAGTTTTCATAAACATTCATAATTTAGATGCAAGTACATTAGATCAAATATAGATACAGGTTTATCTTGAAGATGTTAGAAGTCAAATGGTCAAGGTTTATTTTTGTAGATGTCTTCTAATTCTCAAAAACTCTATCTCATTTCATGCTTCAAAGTGCTTTGAAACCTAAGTTACCCTAGCCCGTCACATAAAATGTACTTTATGTTTTAAAATGAAAGTGACTTGGGATAGCAAGTTTTCCAATTATAATGTGACCGCCTAAAGGGTTATAAAGTCATTATGACAACCGGCCCCATCAACATGTCTAACCTTTTCCTGCGGTCTTCTACATGTGTTCTGGGCGACAAAAAGATGATCGATGGAGTAAATTTAAAGTTTGGTTAGCACTAAAAGTAAAATCAATGGGTATAATTTAAAACCTGACCACCTCCTATGTCATCATAGTTTGAAGGTCTCTTGAATGTCATTTGATATTTAAAATTGCAGTCAAAGCTAATTTTTAGCCCGACTACAAGGCTATTTTTGGAGATTTTTTTAAGGATTCTTTTTAGAAGATTTTTGTGAGATTTAGGAAAGATTCCTTTTAAGAAATATTTTTTTCTATTTTTATAACTTTATGTTGAGACTTTGCAGGTTTAAGGAAGGAGTCTTCATTCTTTTAACTAACAAAGATTTTTTCTGTGGAGAGATCAAGATGTCCTTGAAGTTTATTCTTTTTGGATTTGAGATAATAATTTTTTTGGAGGCAGACTGACAAAATTTCATTGAAATTTTTTTTGGTCTTATTTTTTTTTAAAATGGTATTTGCAGAGAAGATCAAGAGTTTGGAGAAGATGATTTTTGAAATGAAAGATTTGAAAAAAAAATTTTGTTACAGATCCCAGGACATTAAAGAGACAAAGGATATTATCTTATTTGTAGAGTCAATGCAATATAAAATTTTTAATTGAGAACAAAATGGAAATTTGATATTATTGTTTGTGTAAAGTCTTGAAAAAGAATTTGCAGGTGTATTAAAAAGGGAAAAACTAGAATATGAAAGGTTTTATGCAGACTAAAATTGATTTGCAAGACAGAGAATTTGAAGAGACTTTTATTTGTAGATGTAATAATATCAAGGATTGAAATAATTGTGGAGAGAAGACAATATGAAAAATCATCTTATATATAATGGTTTTGCAGGAACATTGAAGTTGTCGTTGTTGAATATATTTTGAATATCCTCTTGAAGAGAAAATTCAGATGATAAGTTCTGTATGAGATTTGAATTGATGCGAAGGATGGTGATATGACAGACACATGTGAAATAAGAAGTGATTTTTATTGAAACAAAGAAACCCTCTGAATTATTGGTTTTAATTTGAGTATGTATTAGGAGTTGGTGCTCCTTGAACTTGGTGCTTCTAAACATTGTTGCCAGTGAGGCACAATATGCCAGTCAGGCTTGTAGGTCAGTGAGACCTGTCAATTTTTAGTGAGGCGTAATATTCAGCCAGTGAGGCTTTGTAAGAAGTTTTGAAAGTTAAGCCAGTGTGGCACTTCATGAGTGTTTTTTCTACCCCTAAAGGTTTTCCATTCGGTAAAAATCTTGTGTCATGCTTCTCATTGATTTCATCTGTGTGTGTGCATATTAATTATTTGTCATGAGTTTTTGTTTACATTATTTATTATAAGTCTTGTGCATATAAACTCAACAAATTATTAATGTCCTCATCTCTATTTGTCTTGGAAAGATAAAGTTTGTAAAAAGTTAAGAATTTACACAACACTAATTCACCCCCTGCCCTCTCTCAGTGTTGTCCTGGACTCCATCACTTGAATGGCTTGAGATTTGAGGCTTATGCCAAGATTCATGGTTACTGAACATGTCTGGGATCTCTATATGACCAAGTCATTTAATTTTAAATTTATATAAGAATAAAATTGTTTGGCTTGATGTTACATTTATGAGTTATGTGATATCATTATTTATGGGTAGTATATAATTATAGTATATTGATTGATTATAAGAGGCCACTATACTCTTTTATGTAGATTTATTCATTCTGAGGAAGTAGCATTTATCAAATAAATTTGCAAAGTTAACACTACAATCTCTTGGTACAATTGAGAATTATGGTTGTGAATGGTTGAATTGGAATAGCCATAATTGTATCTGTAAGCACTAAAATCACACATAGCTTCCATGAGGATCACATGATGACTCATAATCATTGTCACATACATGTAAGCATGAAATATTACCCTCTTAGCAATATTTTCTTTGTAACATATGGGTTTTCACTTCTCTTTTTGTTTCCCCTTTATTGTACTAACCTTTTCCCTACTTTTGACACTTTTTGCAACTTGTCAATTTTCACTTTAGGGTAAGTGTAGGAAGATGGGGGGCCAAAAAGGGGTCTTAAGTTGCCACTTTTTTTCTGAAATTAGGAAATACTAGCCTTGGATGAGAAATTGAGCATAGTTACACTCAAAATTTGGAGATGCAACCAAAACAATGTTCGTAGTTCTCCGAGTCTACTTTCTAAACTACTATTTTGTTTTGAAAATGGCATAGATTAAGGGGTTCAAAAGAGGGAGCCACAGAAATTGGTGTTGTTTCTGTCAAAAAAACATAACATAGCATGTTTTGTGGCTCCCTCAAAAGGTCAACATTTTTTTGGTATTTTTAAAATCGCTTCGGTGAGAAATTAGCTAATAGCATGTAGTTTATGGCCAATTTTTTTGATAATTTTTTGATGAATATTTGATTTTTTACTAATTTTTAAAGTGGACACATCCTAAAAAATAGAATTTTGGCCATGCTACCCCTATAAATTTTGAAAACTAATTGAAAATCATTTTTTTATTTTTTTAATATTTGTAGAATGGAGTTTAGTTTCTAAATATGTAATTTTTTTGAAATTTGAATGAATAGTTATTTTACAATGAAAAAAAGACCAAACAGTGGTTTTTGCCTAAAAACAGACACACAAACAAAAGAAATTAAAGATGAAAGGCTTAACATTGTTAAAATGTGAAAAAAATCACATCGTCAAATAGCTAAGAGAAAGCCTAACATTACCCATGTGTTCGATTTGTTCGACCTTGAAACACATGCAAATCTGAGGGTTAGCACGAACGAAATTATGTGAAATTTTGAAGAATATAGAAAAACACGTCTGTGACTGTTCATAAGGGACTCCAAGCCTTTGGGTTGGAAATCCAAAGCAAATCCCAAGCCCAAAGCTTGGGATTCCCAAAGCAAGAAATAACGCGATCGCATTATGTTTTGCCTTGCTTTTTTCTTTCCCGCAAGTCTGTCTTTTGTCATGTTTGACATAACGCAAGCACGTTATAACGCACTTGCGTTATGTCCCACTCAAATTTTTTTACATTGAAGGCTATTAATCATGAGGGTTAAGGGATAAGGGATAGAGTTGGAGAGTTTAGGGATAAGGGATTAGCGTTTAAGGTATAGTATCGAGCCCGTTGAGGGTCTAGGAATAGGGATAGTGTTTAAGGTTTAGGGATGAGGGATGATAGATTACGGTTGAGGGTTTAGGGTTTAGGGATAGGGTTGAGGGTCGAGGGATCAAAGTTAAGGGTTGAGGGATTAGGGTTTGACATTGAGGGTTGAGGGTTGAGGTTCAAGGGTCAAGGGTTTAGGGATAGGGTTTAGGGTCGAGGGATTAGGGTTAAAGTAGAGTGTGGAGGGTGTAAGGATTAGGGATAGGGTTGGAGGGTTTATGGATAAGGGATTAGGGTTTAAGGTATAGTATCGAGTCTGTTGAGGGTTTAGGAATAGGGATAGCATTTAGGGTTTAGGGATGAGGGATTATAGTTGAGGGATGATGGATTAGGGTTGAGGGTTGAGGGATTAGGGTTTAGGGATAAGGTTTAGGGTTGAGGGTTGACGGATTAGCATTTAATGTCGAGGTTAGGGTTAGAGTGTCGAGGGTAGAGGGATTAGGGATAGGGTTTAGTGTTGAAGGTTTAAGGATTGAGGGTTGAGGCTTTAGGGATGAGGGTTTAAGGCTTAACATATAGTGTCAAGTGTTGAGGGTGTAGGGATAGGGTTTAAGTTTTAAGGGTTAAGGGTTGAGGGATAGGGATTATGGTTTAATGTATAGTGTTGAGGGTCGAGGGATCAGAGTTAAGGGTTGAGGGATTAGGGTTTGACGTTGAGGGTTGAGGGTTGAGGTTCGAGGGTCAAGGGTTTAGGGATAGGGTTGAGGGTTGAGCAATTAGGGTTAAAGTAGAGTGTGGAGGGTATAAGGATTAGGGATAGGGTTGGAGGGTTTAGGGATAAGGGATTAGGGTTTAAGGTATAGTATCGATTTTGTTGAGGGTGTAGGAATAGGGATAGCATTTAGGGTTTAGGGATGAGGGATTAGAGTTGAGGGATGACGGATTAGGGTTGAGGGTTGAGGGATTAGGGTTTAGGGATAAGGTTTAGGGTCGAGGGCTGAGGGATTAGGGTTTAAGGTATAGTGTTGAGGGTTTAGGGATAGGGTTTAGGGTTGAGGGATTAGGATTTGACGTTGAGGGTTGAGGGTTTAGGGTTAGGGTTGAGAGATGAGGGATCAGAGTTAAGCGTTGAGGGAATAGGGTTTGATGTCGGGGGTTGAGGGTTGAGGTTCGAGGGTCAAGGGTTTAGGGATAGGGTTGAGGTTGAAGGGATTAGGGTTAAAGTAGAGTGTGGAGGGTGGAAGGATTAGGGATAGGGTTGGAGGGTTTAGGGATAAGGGATTAGAGTTTAAGGTATAGTATCAAGTTTGTTGAGGGTCTAGGAATAGGGATAACATTTAGGGTTTAGGGATGAGGGATTAGAGTTGAGGGATGAGGGATTAGGGTTGAGGGTTGAGGGATTAGGGTTTAGGGATAAGGTTTAGGGTTGAGGGTTGAGGGATTAGGGTTTAAGGTATAGTGTTGAGGGTTGATGGTTTAGGGATAGGGTTTAGGTTTGAGGGATTAGGGTTTAGGGTTGATGAATTAGGGTTTAATGTTGAGAGTTGAGGGTTAAGGGTTAAGGGTGGAGGTTGAGGGATAGGGTTAATGGTCAAGGGATTAGGGTTTAAGGTATAGTATCAAGCTTGTTGAGGGTCTAGGAATAGGGATAGCGTTTAGGGTCTAGGAATGAGGGATTAGAGTTGAGGGATGACGGATGATAGATTAGGGTTGAGGGTTGAGGCATTAGGGTTTAGGGACAAGGTTTAGGGTTAGGGTTGAGGGATTAGGGTTTAAGGTATAGTGTTGAGGGTTTAGGGATAGGGTTTAGGGTTGAGGGATTAGAGTGAAGGGTTGAGGGATTAGAATTTGACGTTGAGGGTTTAGGGTTTAGGGATAGGGTTGAAGGTCGACGGATCAAAGTTAAGGGTTGAGGTTCGAGGGTCAAGGGTTTAGGGATAGGGTTGAGGGTCGAGGAATTAGGGTTAAAGTAGAGTTTGGAGGGTATAAGTATTAGGGATAGGGTTGGAGGGTTTAGGGAGAAGGGATTAGAGTTTAAGGTATAGTATCAAGTCTGTTGAGGGTTTAGGAATAGGGATAGCATTTAGGGTTTAGGGATGAGGGATTAGAGTTGAGGGATGAGGGATTAGGGTTAAGGGTTGAGGGATTAGGGTTTAGGGATAAGGTTTAGGGTTGAGGGTTGAGGGATTAGGGTTTAAGGTATAGTGTTGAGGGTTGATGGATTAGGGATAGGGTTTAGGTTTGAGGGATTAGGGTTTAGGGTTGATGAAATAGGGTTTAATGTTGAGAGTTAAGGGTTGAGGTTGAGGGATAGGGTTAATGGTCAAGGGATTAGGGTTAAATAAGAGTGTTAAGGGTAGAGGGATTAGGGTTTAAGGTATAGTATCGAGCCTGTTGAGGGTCTAGGAATAGGGATAGCGTTTAGGGTTTAGGAATGAGGGATTAGAGTTGAGGGATGACGGATGATAGATTAGGGTTCAGGGTTGAAGGATTAGGGTTTAGGGACAAGGTTTAGGGTTAGGGTTGAGGGATTAGGGTTTAAGGTATAGTATTGAGGGTTTAGGGATAGGGTTTAGGGATGAGGGATTAGAGTGAAGGGTTGAGGGATTTGAATTTGACGTTGAGGGTTTAGGGTTTAGGGTTAGGGTTGAAGGTCGAGGGATCAGAGTTAAGGGTTGAGGGATTAGGGTTTGATGTTGAGGGTTGAGGGTTGAGGTTTGAGGGTCAAGGGTTTAGGGATAGGGTTAAGGGTCAAGGAATTAGGGTCAAAGTAGAGTGTGGAGGGTATAAGGATTAGGGGAGGGTTGGAGGGTTTAGGTATAAGGGATTAGAGTTTAAGGTATAGTATCGAGTCTGTTGAGGGTTTAGGAATAGGGATAGCATTTAGGGTTTAGGGATGAGGAATTAGAGTTGAGGGATGAAGGATTAGGGTTGAGGGTTGAGGTATTAGGGTTTAGGGATAAGGTTTAGGGTTGAGGGTTGAGGGATTAGGGTTTAAGGTATAGTGTTGAGGGTTGATGGTTTAGGGATAGGGTTTAGGTTTGAGGGATTAGGGTTTAGGGTTGATGAATTAGGGTTTAATGTTGAGAGTTGAGGGTTGAGGGTTGAGGTTGAGGGATAGGGTTAATGGTCAAGGGATTAGGGTTAAATAAGAGTGTCGAGGGTAGAGGGATTAGGGTTTAAGGTATAGTATCGATCCTGTTGAGGGTCTAGGAATAGGGTTAGCGTTTAGGGTTTAGGAATGAGGGATTAAAGTTGAGGGACGATGGATGACAGATTAGGGTTGAGGGTTGAGGGATTATGGTTTAGGGACAAGGTTTAGGGTTAGGGTTGAGGGATTAGGGTTTAAGGTATAGTGTTGAGGGTTTAGGGATAGGGTTTAGGGTTGAGGGATTAGAGTGAAGGGTTGAGGGATTAGAATTTGACGTTGAGGGTTTAGGGTTTAGGATTAGGGTTGAAGGTTGAGGGATCAGAATTAAAGGTTGAGGGATTAGGGTTTGATATTGAGGGTTGAGGGTTGAGGTTCGAGGGTCAAGGGTTTAGGGATAGGGTTGAGGGTCAAGGAATTAGGGTTAAAGTAGAGTGTGGAGGGTATAAGGATTAGCGATAGGGTTGGAGGGTTTAGGGATAAGGGATTAGAGTTTAAGGTATAGTATCAAGTCTGTTAAGGGTTTAGGAATAGGGATAGCATTTAGGGTTTAGGGATGAGAGATTAGAGTTGAGGGATGAGGGATTAGGGTTGAGGGTTGAGGGATTAGGGTTTAGGGATAAGGTTTAGGGTTGAGGGTTGAGGGATTAGGGTTTAAGTTATAGTGTTGAGGGTTGAGGGTTTAGGATTAGGGTTTAGGGTTGATGGATTAGAATTTAATGTCGAGGTTAGGGTTAGAGTGTGAAGGGTAGAGGGATTAGGGATAGGGTTTAGGGTTGAAGGTTTAAGGATTGAGGGTTGAGGCTTTAGGGATGAGGGTTTAAGGCTTAAGATATAGTGTCAAGTGTTGAGGGTGTAGGGATAGGGTTTAAGTTTTAATGGTTAAGGGTTGAGGGATAGGGATTAGGGTTTAAGGTATAGTGTTGAGGGTCGAGGGATCAGAGTTAAGGGTTAAGGGATTAGGGTTTTACGTTGAGGGTTGAGGGTTAAGGTTCGAGGGTCAAGGGTTTAGGGATAGGGTTTAGGGTCGAGGAATTAGGGTTAAAGTGGAGTGTGGATGGTATAAGGATTAGCGATAGGGTTGGAGGGTTTAGGGATAAGGGATTAGGGTTTAAGGTATAGTATTGATTTTGTTGAGGGTGTAGGAATAGGGATAGCATTTAGGGTTTAGGGATGAGGGATTAGAGTTGAGGGATGATGGATTAGGGTTGAGGGTTGAGGGATTAGGGTTTAGGGATAAGGTTTAGGGTTGAGGGCTGAGGGATTAGGGTTTAAGGTATAGTGTTGAGGGTTTAGGGATAGGGTTTAGGGTTGAGGGATTAGGATTTGACGTTGAGGGTTGAGGGTTTAGGGTTAGGGTTGAGAGATGAGGGATCAAAGTTAAGGGTTGAGGGAATAGGGTTTGACGTCGAGGGTTGAGGGTTGACGATCAAGGGTCAAGGGTTTAGGGATAGGGTTGAGGTTGAAGGGATTAGGGTTAAAGTAGAGTGTGGAGGGTGCAAGGATTAGGGATAGGATTGGAGAGTTTAGGGATAATTGATTAGAGTTTAAGGTATAGTATCAAGTTTGTTGAGGTTTTAGGAATAGGGATAGCATTTAGGGTTTAGGGATGAGGGATTATAATTGAGGGATGAGGGATTAGGGTTGAGGGTTGAGGGATTAGGGTTTAGGGATAAGGTTTAGGGTTGAGGGTTGAGGGATTAGGGTTTAAGGTATAGTGTTGAGGGTTGATGGTTTAGGGATAGGGTTTAGGTTTGAGGTATTAGGGTTTAGGGTTGATGAATTAGGTTTTAATGTTGAGAGTTGAGGGTTAAGGGTTGAGGGTTGAGGTTGAGGGATAGGGTTAATGGTCAAGGGATTAGGGTTAAATAAGAGTGTCGAGGGTAGAGGGATCAGGGTTTAAGGTATAGTATCGAGCCTGTTGAGAGTCTATGAATAGGGATAGCGTTTAGGGTTTAGGAATGAGGGATTAGAGTTGAGGGATGACAGATGACAGATTAGGGTTGAGGGTTGAGGCATTAGGGTTTAGGGACAAGGTTTAGGGTTGGGGTTGACGGATAAGGGTTTAAGGTATAGTGTTGAGGGTTTAGGGATAGAGTTTAGGGTTGAGGGATTAGAGTGAAGGGTTGAGGGATTAGAATTTGACGTTGAGGGTTTAGGGTTTAGGGATAGGGTTGAAGGTCGAGGGATCAGAGTTAAGGTTTGAGGGATCAGGGTTTGATGTTGAGGGTTGAGGGTTAATGTTTGAGGGTCGAGGGTTTAGGGATAGGGTTGAGGGTCGAGGAATTAGGGTTAAGGTAAAGTGTAGAGGGTATACGGATTAGGGATAGGGTTGGAGGGTTTAGGGATAAGGGATTAGAGTTTAAGGTATAGTATCAAGTCTGTTGAGGGTTTAGGAATAGGGATAGCATTTAGGTTTTACAGAGGAGGGATTAGAGTTGAGGGATGAGGGATTAGGGTTGAGGGTTGAGGGATTAGGGTTTAGGGATAAGGTTTAGGGTTGAGGGTTGAGGGATTAGTGTTTAAGGTATAGTGTTGAGGGTTGATGGATTAGGGATAGGGTTTAGGTTTGATGGATTAGGGTTTAGGGTTGATGAATTAGGGTTTAATGTTGAGAGTTGAGGGTTGAGGGTTGAGAGTTGAGGTTGAGGGATAGGGTTAATGGTCAAGGGATTAGGGTTAAATAAGAGTGTTGAGGGTAGAGGGATCAGGGTTTAAGGTATAGTATCGAGCCTGTTGAGGGTCTAGGAATAGGGATAGCATTTAGGGTTTAGGAATGAGGGATTAGAGTTGAGGGATGACGGATGACAGATTAGGATTGAGGGTTGAGGGATTAGGGTTTAGGGACAAGGTTTAGGGTTAGGGTTTAAGGTATAGTGTTGAGGGTTTAGGGATAGGGTTTAGGGTTGAGGGATTAAAGTGAAGGGTTGAGGGGTTAGAATTTGACGTTGAGGGTTTAGGGTTGAAGGTCGAGGGATCAGAATTAAGGGTTGAGGGATTAGGGTTTGATGTTGAGGGTTGAGGGTTGAGGTTTGAGGGTCAAGGGTTTAGGGATAAGGGATTAGGGATAGGGTTGGAGGGTTGAGGGATTAGAATTTGACGTTAAGAGTTTAGGGTTTAGAATTAGGGTTGAAGGTTGAGGGATCAGAGTTAAGGGTTGAGGGATTAGGGTTTGATTTTGAGGGTTGAGGGTTGAGGTTCGAGGGTCAAGGGTTTAGGGATAGGGTTGAAGGTCGAGGAATTAGGGATAAAGTAGAGTGTGGAGGGTATAAGGATTAGGGATAGGGTTGGAGGGTTTAGGGATAAGGGATTAGAGTTTAAGGTACAGTATCAAGTCTATTGAGTGTTTAGGAATAGGGATAGCATTTAGGGTTTAGGGATGAGGGATTAGGGTTGAGGGTTGAGGGATTAGGGTTTAGGGATAAGGTTTAGGGTTGAGGGTTAAGGGATTAGGGTTTAAGATATAGTGTTGAGGGTTGATGGTTTAGGGATAGGGTTTAGGTTTGAGGGATTAGGGTTTAGGGTTGATGAATTAGGGTTTAACGTTGAGAGTTGGGGGTTGAGGGTTGAGGTTGAGGGATAGGGTTAATGGTCAAGGGATTAGGGTTAAATAAGAGTGTCGAGGGTAGAGGGATTATTGTTTAAGGTATAGTATTGAGCCTGTTGAGGGTCTATGAATAGGGATAGTGTTTAGGGTTTAGGAATGAGGGATTAGAGTTAAGGGATGACGGATGACAGATTAGGGTTGAGGGTTGAGGGATTAGGGTTTAGGGACAAGGTTTAGGGTTAGGGTTGAAAGATTAGGGTTTAAGGTATAGTGTTGAGGGTTTAGGGATAGGGTTTAGGGTTGAGGGATTAGAGTGAAGGGTTGAGGGATTAGAATTTGACGTTGACAGTTGATGGTTTAGGGTTAGGGTTGAAGGTCGAGGGATCAGAGTTAAGGGTTGAGGGATTAGCGTTTGATGTTGAGGGTTGAGGGTTGAGGTTCAAGGGTCAAGGGTTTAGGGATAGGGTTGAGGGTCGAGGAATTAGGGTTAAAGTAGAGTGTGGAGGGTATAAGGATTAGGGATAGGGTTGGAGGGTTTAGGGATAAGGGGTTAGTGTTTAAGGTATAGTATCAAGTCTGTTGAGGGTTTAGGAATAGGGATAGCATTTAGGGTTTAGGGATGAGGGATTAGAGTTGAGGGATGATGGATTAGAGTTGAGGGTTGAGGGATTAGGGTTTAGGGATAAGGTTTAGGGTTGAGGGTTGAGGGATTAGGGTTTAAGGTATAGTGTTGAGGGTTGAGGTTTGAGGGTTTAGGATTAGGGTTTAGGGTTGATGAATTAGCATTTAATGTCGAGGTTAGGGTTAGAGTGTTGAGGGTAGAGGGATTAGGGATAGGTTTTAGGGTTGAAGGTTTAATAATTGAGGGTTGAGGCTTTAGGGATGAGGGTTTAAGGCTTAAGATATAGTGTCAAGTATTGAGGGTGTAGGGATAGGGTTTAAGTTTTAAGAGCTAAGGGTTGGGGGATAGGGATTAGGGTTTAAGGTATAGTATCGAGTCTATTAAGGGTGTAGGATTAGGGATAGCATTTAGGGATTAGGGATAGGGTTGGAGGGTTTAGGGATAAGGGATTAGGGTTTAAGGTATAGTATCGATTCTATTGAGGGTGTAGGAATAGGGATAGCATTTTGGGTTTAGGGATGAGGGATTAGAGTTGAGGGATGATGGATTAGGGTTGAGGGTTGAGGGATAAGGTTTAGGGTTGAGGGCTGAGGGATTAGGGTTTAAGGTATAGTGTTGAGGGTTTAGGGATAGGGTTTAGGGTTGAGGGATTAGAGTGAAGGGTTGAGGGATTAGGATTTGATGTTGAGGGTTTAGGGTTAGGGTTAGGGTTGAGAGATGAGGGATTAGAGTTAAGGCTTGAGGGATTAGGGTTTGACGTCGAGGGTTGAGGGTTGAGGTTCAAGGGTCAAGGGTTTAGTGATAGGGTTGAGGTTGAAGGAATTAGGGTTTAAGGTATAGTGTTGAGGGTTGATGGATCAGAATTAAGGGTTGAGGGATTAGGGTTGAGGATTATAAGGATTAGGGATAGGGTTGGAGGGTTTAGGGATAATGGATTAGAGTTTAAGGTATAGTATCGAGTTTTTTGAGGGTGTAGGATTAGGGAAGCATTTAGGGTTTAGGGATGAGGGATTAAAGTTGAGGGATGACAGATTAGGGTTGAGGGATTAGGATTTGACATTGAGGATTGAGGGTTTAGGGATAGGGTTGAGGGTTGAGGGATTAGGATTTGACGTTGAGGGTTGAGGGTTTAGGGATAGCGTTAAGGGTTGAGGGATTAGGTTTGACATTGAGGGTTGAGGGTTGAGGGATTAGAGTTGAGGGTTTAGGGATTAGGGTTTAATGTTGAGGGTTGAGGGCATTTTCTATCATGAACTTGATTATGAGGGCTTGCCCCTTAATTGTTATGCCTATCATATGGCAGAGCATCTGGCAAGCCCTTGCAGGAAAAAGATGTGATCAATGTAAAGGATGTGATGAATCTATAGTGGGACAAAATGCGAGCACATTATAGCGTGAGTGCGTTATAACACGCTCACATTTTATATTTCTATTGAAACGGTAAAAAAGTGGTTACCCCCGTGATCTAGGCCCACATGCTCTATTTTCTTACTGATTCTGCGCATGCTCCATCAAAAAAGAAGTGCTTTCATGCTATTGGGAAGTTCACATGCACATTTGACACATTGTACCACCTTTGCATGATCTTTCCACCACCTTTTCTGCTTTGCCAACTTGAGAAGGAGGAAATAACATAGTTTTCACACCAAGTTTGATATATATCTATTCAAGTTTCAATTTTTGTAGTGTTGCAATGTTAATTGTGATTCAATTTTAGGAATTTAACATTGAAAAGGAAGCAAGTGGTGAAAAACTCAAATTGTTGAGGAGTTTGATGCAAGAAGATAAAAACACTACATAATTGGGTACTCTCTCCATTCAAATCTTCATTTTTTAGGTATGTCAAGTCTTTACATGCATGTTCTTTACATTTTCCTTATTTCAGATTGAATTACTTTATCATGCTTTATCATACATGTTTAAAATAGACACATTCCCAATCAAGAAAGCAACCTACAATCTCACATGATGCCATGTATATTTTCTACACTTGGGCTCTTTAATAATTATGTGTAATAAACAAACCTTAGTTCATACCATGATGTCAAACTATACAAGAATAAATCCTTACAACATAAAAAAAATACAATCCCACTATTATCATGTATTCATTTCTTAGGAACTAATATTGGTCTCTTTATCATGCTACAGACAAATTCTCTGTCATGCCGAGGAAACGATCAAGAATTAAACCAACACAGGAAGAGATAGAAGCTAAGAATGCAAAGAAAGCAATGGCTATGAGGGAACTTCGTGAGAGGAGGAAATTGGACATGATAAATGAAGACATACCAATTGAAGAGGAACCATAACCATCACAAAGAGATATGGTATTGCGGCACAAAGAGAATGAATGCAAAAACTTCATGGTACGAGAGATTTGAATACCATAGTTAGAGACACGTCCTTTACCGCAAGTCAACATGTAGGGACACCATCTACCACATCTCAAGTTGAGAGTACATCATCACTCACATGTGATGAAGGAGGTATGCCATCGTTCCCACCTCAACCTCAAGGTATGTCATCTATTCCATCTTCGATCGAAGGTATGCCATCTAACCCATCTTATTTAAATATTGATGAAATTCCTAATGTTGAGATGAATTTACCTAACTTGACACCACCTAGAATTTTGCATAGAAAGCCAAAGTATTTGATTCATATTAATGAGAATATTTTGCAGCCAATGGAAGGTAAGATTCCAAAATGCACTTGTAGAAGATATGCTAATAAGATTTGGAGATTGTTCTTTGAAAAGTTAAATGAGACTGCAAGATGTCAACTATTCATTGATATGATGCGAAGCATAAAGTATAGGTCTATCATGAAGATTCTTAGGTTGAGAACATCAGAGGCTTCAAGTGAAAAATCTATTGTCAAGAATCTAGTGAGTCTGTATGAGAGTGTGGGTAACACCTCACGCACAAAAGATAGTAATGCAACATGGCGTGTGAGTACATCGACTATAGTAAGTAGTCAAACGAGGAAAGCTCGTCTCATTAGAAATGCAAGTCAAGAATTGAAAATTAATAGGAAAACTTTATCAAGAGCCGTTGGAAGACGCCAAAGAATTAAGGACACTAATGCCAATGAATTATGGGTGTTCTCGAGGAGACTACCATGAAAAGATAAACCAATTGTTGAAGCATTGAGATCACTAATTGAAGACTTTTGGAAGAATTACACAAGGGTATCTCCGAATCAAAGGGATGTGGTAAGAAGGAGAATCAGTAGTCAGAACCACGAGCCACATCCAAAGCATTTTTTGGATGAGACTCAAACACAGTTTTATGGTAAATTTCTAGAGAAGTATCCTCAAATTAAAATTTGTCAAAGATATTTTGAAATGCTAAAACCTTTCTATGTTAAGATAAATCACACATGCACTACTTGTTGTTGTAGATTACATATTGAATTTTCTAACCATTTTGATGCTTATAGGTCTATATGTTTAGATATGCATACTAACAATGATTTGCAGGGTTGTGCCATATGTGCCCCACCAACATCTTCAAGAGACTTCATATCAAGAATTTTATGTGAAAGAGAGGAAGGTCAAATATTCTACAAGAAATTATGCTTGGATGGCACATGTCATCGTTGTAGTGGCTTGCAACATTTGCGAATATGTGAACATATGGAAATAACACATGCGGTTGGAAATGAACTAGTAGAGTTTGGCAAGTATAAAACAATGGCATACAATACAAAAGATGGTAAAGAAGCAAAGAGGTGTGAATTAGTTATTGAAAAGATTCCAGTGTATCAGTTTATGCCTATATTTTGTGATAGCATAGTGTATGAGTATGCAAGACATGCCCATAGAGCTCGATGGTTGGACTTGCAATTCAAGTTATGCAAGGACACATTTCTAGTTGGTAGCATTGTTTCAGTCGTCGAATTTGTAGAGAACTACAGTCTACAGCCACAGCATGAGGTGCAATCACAATATTACAACTCCACACAAGTTTCTATATTTGTGCACATCGCATTCATTCATGCGAATGATAGTACAGAGGATGACAGAAAGATCATAAGGGAGTGTAATTTCTATATTAGTGATGATTGCATGCATTCTATGAAGTTGGTGCAAGGTTGCTTTCAGGTGTTCTACAATGATTTGGCTAGAAGGGGCATATCGTTCAGTCAACATATCATATGGTCAGATAATTGTGCGTCACAATTCAAGAACTTGCAGAATTTCTATTGGCTGAGTAGGAGGCATAATTTTACAGGTATTCAACATATGTGGAACTTTTGTGAGGCCGAGCATGGAAAGGGGGAGCATGATGGTGTAGGAGCATGTATCAAAAGAGCCATAGCACGAGAAGAGTTAAAGTATAAAGACAATGCAAAGTTGAAAGATGCAAAATTGATTGTCGAGTGGTGTAATGCTTCCATGGATCAGGTAATGAACGTAAGTCTTTAGTTCGTAGATTTTTTTGGTTGATAGATGATACTAACATTGCACCATATGAGGATTGTTGTACACTGACAGGATCAAATGAGATGCACTCTTTTAGAAGCTCAATTGCAGGTTCATGGAGTATCCATACATGAAATATGTCATGCTTTTGTTCTTCTTATACAATTCAAGTCTAGGATGAGTGCGAGTCAAAGGAGTGGGTTGACGAATGGCAGTTAAGTTATCTTAGCCCACTTGACACGTATCAACCCCCGACGGCACTGGAACTAACACAGATGGAATCATCAGTTGACTTTGACCACATATCAGATTTAGTTCAACCAGGTAATATAGGGCACGTATATGCATCTAATTTCATCTAATTCAACTAGGTAATGTCATCTTACTTTGTAGTGTTTTTGTAATGTTGACTAATTTCATCTAATTTGCTACACATATCAATGTAGGGCACGTATATGCAGTTATTGCAGATGAAGATAATGAAGAGGGAATAGATTATTACTTATGTCATTGTGTTGAGGCCAAAAAGAAATTGGAGGCCCTTGTTATAGATGGAGAAAACATCAAATACCCTATAGGATCAGTGGTTATTACTGGAACATGGCTTAGAAGGTACCCACACAAGAGTGTTAATATTTGGCTATTTCAGGACTTTGACATGCATCGGAAGATTCTTCATTACTCGAACCTTGTCGTGGCATCTAATGTTCATTTGATAAAGTATCAGGGTAGACCTTTGAACAAAATATTCTGGACGGTGCGTGAGTCTGACCATGAAGCAATACTTGACACAATAAAGAGTAGAGCAGACCCGGATCATTCATTGGATTAATTTGTAAGTACTCACATTGATTTTGTAAAGTTATGTTACATTGAGTTGTAAGTATGCACATTAATTTCTAAGGTTTGTCTTTTTTTATTTCCTCCTGCATTTTTACACATATGTACACATTTTTACATCATCATGTTATGCATTTTTGGTGTCCTGCTCCTGATGCGACCAAACTCATAACTCACCCTACTAGACACCATTTGATGATCTCTCCAACACTCTGGATCCAGGGTGCCCAATCATGATGATGACCTATATACCATTCTCCCAAGGCGCTCATAATGAATGAAAAGAAGACCAAGGGTGCCCAAGCTTAATAGACTTATTTCTTTCAATTTTGATGATCCAAACTCTTGCAATATGACATCCACTTTCATGCCTTTAGATCTTCCTTCACATATAGGGCACCAAATCAAGTTGAAAAATCTACATAAGGGTGCCAAACTAGATGAAAGGAGACATGAAATGTGCCTTAGGACTCCTTGCTAAGGTTTGAGCCATTAAAGTCTCTTGATATTAGACGCTCATGATGATGAAACTTAGAGCTTTTTTCTTTCCTATGTGCTCATCTAAGATGTTTGAATGATAACGAGCACCTCGACCTCTATAATGTACATTAGGCACCAAATCAAGGTGATTTTAAGTCACTTTGAGTCATTTGGGGTCAGTTTGAGTCTTTGAGTCATGTTACAAAAAAGTGTTAATGTTGTCAAGTTACACAAAGCAACTTTTGCATTTTTGGTGTCCTGCTCATGATGTGACCAAACTGACTATTCCAACGTGTCCGGATGGGTACATTTACGCTAGGCATGGTCCTATTTTTCACCCAAACATGTCGAAACAGTCTGAGCTACATTGTACCAACGATATCCCTGAAGAGTCCAACGTGCAAAAAGGCAGCAATCTTTGATGAGATGTTACTCGAAAACCGTGTCACTTAGAAACATTCTGTCTAAGGCAACGCGATCATGTAAAGTGTCTCTACAATAACATCTCTTAGTTTTTTATAGCTCTGAGGCATTTGGCCGTGGTGAAAGGTTTTCTGCTGCCCCAAAAATCGCTAGAAGGAGGCAGTGTAAAGTTGCAAAGGGGTGTAACTTTTGTCCTGCTCCTGATGTGACCAAACTGACTGTTCCAACGCGTCTAATGGGTACATTTATGCTAGGCATGGTCCTATTTTTCACCCAAACATGTCGAAACAGTCCAAGCTACATTGTACCCACGATATCCCTAAAGAGTCCAAAGTGCAAAAAGGCTGCAATCTTTGAAAAGATGTTACTCGAAAACTGTGTCACTTAGAAACATTCCATCTAAGGTAACGCTATCATGTAGAGTGCCTCTACAATAACCTCTCTCAGTTTTTTATAGATCTGAGGCATTTACCCATGGTGAAAGGTTTTCTGCTGCCCCAAAAATTGTCAGAAGGAGGTAGTGTAAAGTTGCAAAGGGGTGTAACTTTCATCCTGCTTCTGATGCGACCAAACTGACTATTCCAACACATCCGAATGGGTACATTTACGCTATGCATGGTCCTATTTTTCACCCAAACATGTCGAAACAGTCGGAGCTACATTGTACCGACGATATCCCTGAAGAGTCCAAAGTGCAAAAAGGCAACAATCTTTGACGAGATGTTACTCGAAAATCGTGTCACTTAGAAACATTCTGTCTAAGGCAGCACAGTCATGTAGAGTACCTCTACAATAATCTCTCTCAATTTGTTATAGCTCTGAGGCATTTGCCCGTGGTGAAAGGTTTTCTGCTGCCCCAAAAATCATCAGAAGGAGGCAGTGTAAAGTTGCAAAGGGGTGTAAATTTCGTCCTGCTCCTGATGCGACCAAACTGACTATTCAACGCATCCGAATGGGTACATTTACGCTAGGCATGGTCCTATTTTTCACCCAAACATGTCGAAATAGTCGAAGCTACATTGTACCGACAATATCCCTGAAGAGTCCAAAGTGCAAAAAGGTAGCAATCTTTGACGAGATGTTACTCGAAAAATGTGTCACTTAGAAACATTTCGTCTAAGGTAACATGATTACGTAGAGTGCCTCTACAATAACCTCTCTCATTTTTTATAGTGCTGAGGCATTTCCCGTGGTGAAAGGTTTTCTACTGCCCCAAAAATCGTTAGAAGGAGGCAGTGTAAAGTTGCAAAGGGGTGTAACTTTCGTCCTGCTCCTGATGCGACCAAACTGACTGTTCCAACGCATCTAAATGGGTATATTTACGCTAGGCATGGTCCTATTTTTCACCCAAACATGTCAAAACAGTCAAAGCTACATTATACTGACGATATCCCTAAAGAGTCCAAAGTGCAAAAAGGTAGCAATCTTTGACGAGATGTTACTCGAAAATCATGTCACTTAGAAACATTCTGTCTAAGGAAACGCGATCATGTAGAGTGCCTCTACAATAACCTCCCTCAATTTTTTATAGCTCTGAAGCATTTTCCCATGGTGAAAGGTTTTCTGCTACCCCAAAAATCGTCAGAAGGAAGCAGTGTAAAGTTGCAAAGGGGTGTAACTTTCGTCTTGCTCTTGATGGACAAAATTGACTATTCCAACGTGTCTGAATGGGTACATTTATGCTAGGCATGGTCCTATTTTTCCCCCAAACATGTCAAAACAGTCGGAGTTACATTGTACCGATGATATCCCTGAAGAGTCCAAAGTGTAAAAAGGCAACAATCTTTGACAAGATGTTACTCAAAACTCATGTCACTTAGAAACATTCCGTCTAAGGCAACGCGATCACGTAGAGTGCCTCTACAATAACCTCTCTCAATTTTGTATAGTTCTGAGGTATTTGTCCGTGGTGAAAGGTTTTCTACTGCCCCAAAAATCATCAGAAGGAGGCAGTGTAAAGTTGCAAAGGGGTGTAACTTTTGTCCTGCTCTTGATGTGACCAAACTAACTATTCCAACATGTCTAAATGGGTACATTTACACTAGGCATGGTCCTATTTTTCACCCAAACATGTCGAAACAGTCCAAGCTACATTGTACCCACAATATCCCTGAAGAGTCCAAAGTGCAAAAAGGTAGCAATCTTTGATGAGATGTTACTCGAAAACCATGTCACTTAGAAACATTCTGTCTGAGGAACGTGATCAGGTAGAGTGCCTCTACAATAACCTCTCTCAATTGTTTATAGCTCTGAGGCATTTGCCCGTGGTGAAAGGTTTTCTACTACCCCAAAAATCGTTAGAAGGAGGCAGTGTATTAAGTCAGGATGAAAGCCTATTCACTCTAGGTGCCTATTTTTGACCAAATCACACATGCGCCTTGAACAAGTGATGCTACAAGTGGTGAACAAAATGGGCGCCTTGAAGAATTGAGCCCTCCAAGACATCTTACAATTGCCTAAAAGTCTAAAATTTACATAAGTGAGTTAAGGCACCATTTTCCATCTCCAGAGCCTCCTTTGAGCACCTTAACATGGAGTGAATGTTTTAGTCTATGAAAGATTGTGCCTAAAGAATATAACAACTCCTTGAGTCACTAGGATGAACTAAGTTAACAAAAGGAACTTCATTGAGGGAGGCGCACTTATGCATCTAGACAACTCTAGTTTAGCGCCTGAGAAAAAGCATGTTTAGAGACACCCCTAAAATGAACCCTCTAGAACCAATAAGAATCTTCTCTAGGTCCATAATTAACTCACGCCCATATCCAAGTGAAAGTCTCCTTGGTCTTCCTGCTAAAACCTCTAAAGGGTAACCATCTCAACAATTGTCTCTAATCCCAAGAGAACTCTAGCCTCACCCAAGTCTCGAAGTATGTATGAGAACCTACAACCAATCAATCCATGTTAAGCTCCAAATGCAACACCACATTATCATGAAGCTCCCAAGCACATGACCAATGTACTCAATACCAAGAGAACCAACAAGACCACTGTCAAAACTCCAACTACAAAATTAGGTATCCAAACATGACATCATGATCTAACATCTCCTCCTAGAAGATCACATGCACCAATACAGACATCCTAGTCTCAAGAGAACTTGTATCATGCTAATACTCTAATCTAGAATTAAGAGTCCACCAAGACACACTACCAAACACCTCTAAACCAAGGATCAACATCTACAACCACATGAAGATAACCATTACACCCAACCACTATATAAGATCATCCATCACTAGGTGACGAATACACATCACTATCAAAGCAACATCCATCCTCTCATCCCAATGCAACATACCAATGTGCAAATGAGCATAGACAAGGAAAAATAACAAAGTCATCCTGTGGATATAGGCAACATGCATTCAAGTCATCCCACTACAATCAATGAGGTGTGCATCCCAGAAAAATGCATAACTTGTAGATCCCAACCATTGAAAACATGCAAAATCATCATCACATTAGTAATCATCATCACATTAGTAAACATCATCACACTAGTAAACTAGTAAACATCATTTGCATCCATACTTAAACCAATCTTATTGTTGTGTTTGATGTGCCCTCTTTCAAACAACCATTTAACAAAATTTGAGTCCAAACAATAAACATTTACAACAATAAACATCTCAAAGTCCAAAATCCAAACATTCTATCATCCTTAATCATTTCCATCATGGACCCTTGGTTTGAAAAAATCATTATGCAAGATAAAAACCCTATTCCTATTACCTTGTCCGAGGCTCATGCAAAACCCAAAATGATTAGCCTAGTACCATGTGTCATGTCCCCGTTCCTGGCTTGATTATCAAGTGTATAATGGATTAGCCTATTCCTCATTCCTGGAGGCTAATTCCAAATGATGAGGGAATGAATTGGTTTCAGACTAACTCTATCTGTTTGTTTTGTAGGAACAAGGTCAGAACCCTAAAATTTGACTAAGTATGGAAGCTTGGGAGCCTAGGCGCCCATTTCACTCCAATTTTCCTTACTAAGCGCTTAGCACAAGGATCATCCAAATTAAGTGCCTAAGAACCTCAAGGTGCCTATACATGTTTCTAGGGATCCTCCAATTGAGCGCCTAGCATAGATGGATGAAGATTTAAAGTTTTCAAGTTAAAGATGTCCTTTGGGTGAACTCACAGCACTAGGCACATGTGTTGGTTGGAATTTCTTGGATCTGGCACCTAGGATTGAAAGCCTTTGATGAGGAGAGAAGTCTCAAGGCCTGGTCTGGCACCCTCACTTGCCTACCCCACCCTCAGAATGCACCTAACCTTCATAAGGCATTAACACTCTATTTTGAGCACCTAGTAGGTGATAATGGATAGATTGAAGGCTTGGGAGCTAAGGAAAGTCACTTAGATGAATAATCAAGATTGAAATGAGAAACTCCTAGCTAAGGTGCAAAATTCCTCAATTCTAGCATCCAGAAATCAAATCTAAGTAAGGCACTCTTTCCATTTGCCAAAGGCTCTATTAGCACCCTTGCTTGATGATCTCTGCAGACACCTGAAATGGCACCCAGTGGATCTTTCAACTTGTATTAGGAAGAAGGGAAGCATTCTCAGTGTTGTTCAGATAATCTAAGTTGTAAAGTTAACAAGGAATAGAGCCAGAGGACAAGGCACACTTATTGGTCTCCATCACCTCAGAAATGCGCCTAATGTAGTTGGTGTCAACTTCCCTCTTTCTAGCCTCCAAATGGCGCCTAGAGTCAAAAAAGGATTTCACTGAATAATGTTAATGTTTTGAGCATCAAACTCTACTTGGCGCATACCTATGCTCTTGCAACCTCAAATTGGCACCTAGGGTTCAGTCATCCTCCTAAGGCATGGTTCTGCTCCTCCATAACCCTGTTTTGGTGCCTAAACTTGGAAGTACCTTGAAGACTTGGATTAAGATGGAATTCACCTCCAGAATGTTACGCGCTTGATAGAAGATAAAGGCACTAGGGTAAAAGAGCTTCAAAAGTTTGATGTCAAGTGTGAATTGAGATAATAGGCATTGATACCAGTTGACATTACTCCAAACATGTGCCTAAGAGAGATGCAAGTCCCCAAGACCAATTTTGGAACAAGGCGCTCCATCAGAGGGTAAGATGATAATCCTTGGAAGTCAAGTGTTTCAAAGATTCTTTGAGAAATTGACAAGTTGTAACCTAGGCACCAAAACCCCTGAGAATCCTCCTATCTAGTGCCTAGTTAGAAGAACACTAATATTGCGCCTAAGTGAATTTGAGTGTCAATATAGAGTCATCAAACCCCACCAGACGTTCATCCATGTCTCTACCACCTCAAGGAAGCGCCCAGCTTAGGATGGCGCCTAGTCTAGTCTCTACTACCTTCAGTTGGCGCCTAACCCTAAGAGTCTTGCAACTATGACGTTCATCCATGCAACAAGCAAGGTGATGCTCCCTTGTGATATTGTGAGGTGTTGACATTCAGTTGACATCATTGACTTTGATTGAGTTGATCAAGTGTAGACGCCATTGTAAATATCAAGGCTTCAAGGCCTTTCTTTTGTATCTCCATTGAATAAGTTGTAACTTCATGCTATTGAAAGCATTATCCATGTAATAAGACATTGCAAGTTGATTGAGTCAAATAACTAGACAAGTACCCAACTCTAAGGTTGATCATTCAAGTAGTTATCTTTGATGTATATCTTTGTGTTGTTGAAGTAGCTGATGAATTGATAGCAAGTAAAATTATTTAAGTAAGGAAAAATTTTCATAGAACTGGTTGGGTATCTTACACCATGCCTATCCATCAAACATCACAATGCAATCAAAATCCTAACAACATGCCCATGATCCAAGATCAAGTGCAATCATGCAAAGATATTATCAATCACAAGCCTATTAAGATGAACTAGAGTCTTCTAGTACCATACTTTTCCATCAAACACCATCATTTAATCCATGGCCTATCAAGCCTATCAAAGAAAATACAAACATCCTATGTAATACAATCGGACTTTAAATATTTGAAGTAGCCATCTACAAATATCCATTCAAAAGTGGATTTATAATGCAAGTATGGACGCCATCAATAAAAAAGATTTGTATTAACCAAATATCCATATAGGCATACATCAATATCTGTCGATATATAGGCTTACAAGAATGCCATATAGGCATACAATGTCAACTATGTACAATACAAAATATATGTCCACAAATGCCATATAGGCATACAACAAAGGAACACAATAAAAAGCCATTCCCCTCTGGCTGGTGAAGAGAATAAATCACGAGCAGCCTTTGATCTTCTAGGGAATGGAGAAATGCATGTGGGTGGTCTACTACGAACCCGAGGGCTACTCCTCCTATTTAGTTC
Organism: Cunninghamia lanceolata; assembly: GCA_027924645.1. NCBI lineage: Eukaryota > Viridiplantae > Streptophyta > Pinopsida > Cupressales > Cupressaceae > Cunninghamia > Cunninghamia lanceolata. Next base: position 20,443,324 of record BSBN01001281.1, read on the forward strand.
TTCCTGCACCTTTACCTGTTACAAAAAAAAGTATAGACATTAATATATAGAAATTACATGTTATAAAAAAATGAAACATTTAACAAAATAATCACTTACTGCTAACATATAATCTGTCTCCTCGCTTGCCTCAGTAGCAGGAATAGGCCCTGGTGATGTCATGTCCTATAGAAACCATCCAGATAGAAATTAAACTTCAAATCAATAATCTTTTGATTTTTCAAAAATATACAACTATAACAATGAATGTAAATTGAAATTTACTAATCTGCCTCATACCCCTGTCAATGCCATGGAGCTATGAATCATAGAGGCCACACCCTACTCCATTGCCCTATGAACATGGGAGGTGTCTCCGTAGCCTGCATCATCTGGAAATAAAACAACATTATTCAATTATGAAAACTATAATAGTGATGCAAATCATGGCTCCTAACATACACACACGTTCATCTAAACATGGAAGTACACACAATAAAACACACAAATCACATACAAAAATTTAGTAAGTACAATTCATTCATTAAACTATTTATTTTATTACCTCTGTAAAGCTTTGAAGTCCACCACCGCTGGCAGGTGTTGCCATGAAATCTACAGTATTAACCTATTCAACATCCAAAATCAGAAATTAGAATACCATTCATATAACGATGCTATTCACATGTAATATTTATAATTGTTTACTAGTTACATACCTCAACAGTAGATGATCTAGTGAAAAATGTAGGTGGAGAACCACTGAAAACTACATTGATGCTATGACCTTGAAATTTCATTAAAATCATCAATTTAAATTAGTTAATCTTGTATTTCAAAAATGAAATTTAATAAATTAAATTCAATAAACTTGCTAATATTTAGTTAATCTTGTATTTCAAAAATGAAATTTAATAAATTAAATTCAATAAACTGGCTAATATTTACCTAAGTATCAAGGCTGAAAGTCTCACTCAGGAGGGTATCTGTCATCACCATCTGCTTAGCTACAGATGTAGCTTGTGCACCTGCATCCTGATTGTCCATGGGGTCATAACCATAGGCTGACCTGCAAGCCTGTCAAGTATGCGATGGGACCCTACTCCTCACACTATCTCCCAACCCACTATGTGTTGTAGGATTGGCATGCTCTATGATGCTCTGGGTCAAGGCACTAATCGACCTCAGTGTATCGACCTCAACACTCTCCTTCACAATGGAAGGGATAGAAACATGCTCGTGGGCTAGTCTGCTGATTACTCATCTCACTACCCACTGTGGGTCAAGACGTGCCCCTGGTCTATCCTGTGCTGAGCCCCCACCTCTACCCTGGAAGTCCCGCATATCAAAATAGTTTGGCACTTTATTGAGGACAAACTCGCAGCAGAGTTTCCTCAAAAAGTATTGCAGGACCTCATTATTATTGCATGGAGGATGGTCAAAAACCATCCGTCACCTCTACCTGAAATTGTCCCTTATCACTTGGTTGTTGCACCAATGGATAGGGAACCTCTTGCATGTAATGGGTGGAGGTTGATTTGTTCGTGGGTTTGTGAAAATTGAACACAAGTCTAATTTTGTAATTTGTAATTTTTTGACATCTTGGTATGACAATTTATCTGCATAGTAATCTCTAAACTCTCTCTTTTTATCGGTCCAACTAGTTATTTGCTTGCTAATTAAATTTACATTTGATAACATAGACTCAAGAGATTCAGCAAGCATGGACCTATACAAGGTTGAAGTGGAAGGATCTTTCAACCTTGCAATTATATCTTGAATTTGTTTTTTGTTGTTTTCAATTTGCCCCATTATATTATCTTGTGTTCCAGGGGCATGTCAAGGAATGAATGGAGGAGGTTGTTGTTCTACAGGTATTTCCTCCTCAGGATTTTGTGGATTTTGAGGAGGAGGAGGAGGAGGTGCATTAACATTTTCTAACAATTAATGAAATATACATCAAAAATCAACAAAAACCTACCTATTTAGAAAGAAATTCAAACAAAAAAATAAAGATAACTCACCCTTTTGGCGTGCTCGACGTCGCGGCAACATTTTGGTGATGAATTGATAAGCTTTTTGTGTTGATTGGCATTTTGCAGAACGCGAGTGCGTTTTTGAGGGTTTGGAAGCCGCGGGCAGAGGAGAAAATGAGAGTGAAATAAAATTCACTTACTTTTTTTTCCATTTATACTCGGTCATAACGCGAGCGCGTTATAACGCACTCGTGTTATGGCTCGGTAATGATGAGCCTGAGGCTTGTCATTACCAAGCCATAATGCGAGCGCGTTATGACTTAAATTTTTTTAAAAATATTTTGGCCACTTTTTGGCCCCCCATCTTCTTGCACTCACCCTTTATGTGCTTGTGACTTCGTCTCTAAGCATTTTATTCATCTATTTGTTGTAATTTGACCTTTCCCTAGTGTTTTTCATCCAACCCAACCCATAGGAGCCCTCTAAAGGACCTCCCAAGCCATCTCCAACATTTAGTTTTTAGTTATGTTTAATGAGGACAAATCTTCCCTTATTATTTTGAGATCTTCCACAAGACATTTGACACTTGCAAGTGGCTATTTTCTTTTTGACCACCTTTCGACTGATTTCCAAAGGCAATTCACCTCCTCATTACCTAACTAACCAACTCCCATAATGCATTTCAACCTAGGTCCACTTCTTTGTGGTAGCCCATGCGTCGCCCCCAGGTGATTTGGACTGGCAAAAGGGGCGACCCTGCCATTGTTTTTGGCCGTGAAAAAAACTCAAGATTTAGACTCAAAAAAAGCTTTGTTTTGACCCTTTTTCCTTCCCATTTCCATGAGTTTTTGGCCTAAACATAGAGTTAACTATATTCCAAGCCTTCAAGCATGCGTAATTATCTCCTTTTAATTTATACTTCTCATCTCATGCACTCTTGAGGACTCCAATCTTTCTTCAGTCATAAGCTATTTGGCATGTTCACCCCCTAATCAATCTAGTTCACTCCTTAATAAAGCTTGTTAACTCTTCAATCAAATGAGTTAAATCTTGAATAAAATTCCCCCTCTTGTGTTCCTTCCATACTAAAAATACCCCTCTGCTCTTCATTATTTTCCAAGTTGGAGAATGCTCTTCCCTTCTTCACAAGATTTTTCAAGCTTCTTCATAAGCCTTTGAGCCTCTTTTTTAGTTATTTCTTTAGTTTTTTAAAGCTTCCAAGCTTTCTTCTCATTAGTTTAATTGTTGCCAAACTTCAAACATTCTCCTAGGAGGCAATTTCATTTGTGTATCCAGTCTTTGTAGGTTTTTTCTCTCCACATAACATCCATATGCTCATATAGAACTTACAATCCATTTATTTCATTGTTGTTTCATCCAATATTTTCTAAAATCTTCTCATCGTGTCATTATGTTTCCCTATTGCAAGACATAGTGCTATTTTATCTCACATTGAGCTCAAATTTTAAGCTTTCTAAAGCTATTTTGCATCCCTTCCCTATTGTTGCCAAGAGGAGATCCCTATTGATGCAAGAGGATGAACATGTTTATGAAAAGGGATTCCTGAGGGTAGTGGAGGCTCATGCGTCACACATTCTAGGTTTTTTAGTACTTTTTCTTCATTGTGATAGTAATTAGCTAATCTTAAAATTGCTCTTGGGAATAGTAATTGGATGTTATGATTTCCTTGAAAGGATAAATAGAATTCCTTTGTTAGATTAGCTTACTTCAAGTACTTTGCATCATTAGTATAGTTTCTCTTAAAGCAATTTTTTTCTTAGAGTGACTAGATCTAAAATATCAAGAAAAACCAAAAAAAACATAGATCAGATTGTAGTAGGTAAACCCATTTTAGATTGCATAAATATTTAAAATTCTAGATTAAAAAAAGCACTTTCCTTTCATAAATATTCATAAAAAAACAAAAATATTGTCTTGCATACATATAGGCTGCATACATTCAAAAATAGAAAACAATGAAAACACAAGCATCACACGAAGAATGCAAACCCTCGATTTCATCACGAGGTCAACCATAGTCAAAATAATGTAAAAACTCAATTAAACTCTCAATTTCATCATGAGGTCAACACTAGTCAATACTAGTCAATCAACGTAAAGCAAAGATAGTTAAACCTTAGGTCATAAACTCTAAGTCAAACCTAAGTCAAATAAAGGTTAACTCTAGCCAACTCTCTCTCAGTTTGGGTTCATGAATGTTCCCTAGGCTTATAGGTGAGTGGGTGAGGGACCGATCCTTGAAGAGATTGAGGAGATACATCCAAGGCCACAACACGATCAATTGACAATCCATGAACAACAAAATAGGCTAAGGTTACTCCAAAGACAAGTCATCATACAATGATTTGAAGTATGACTCTGACTTGATAGAAACATAAACGAAAACAATCGACAATCCACTCAACATTGGGACCTTCAGAATCCAAATAAGAGAATATTAACTAGTGACCCTTTGGGTCATATAGTTATTTCAATTACAATGGTCACAGAGCACCATATCAGAATCAATACCCAATAAAGGCCCCAGGATTGGCTGACCGCTCTCTATAAAGTCCAACTCTCAAGCAATTAGGACTGCCTATGTGTCTTGCCTCCTCTAGACTGGCTACTTCCACAAGAGTGAGAGTGATGTGGAGATTCACCACGTGGCAAGGAGAAGGGTCCATGTGCTCTTCAAAGTTAACTCGACCACTCCGTGTAACTGAATCACATTTTTTAGTGTACAAATTTTAGGGATCGTGATGTGAAGAACAAAAACATCCTAATTGAATCTTTTAATGCTTTCATTGCTTTGATCGCATTTCATCATCACTGTCACATCCAACATCAGATTGACCCTACATATTTTGGTGAACCTAACGTGAAGAGAAAATCCTTTTGGGATGGGTTCTTTCAAATTTTTGTGCATCTCACAATGTTTCATGAACCAAAAATTCAGGGTAAAATCACAAAAAGTCCAAGGGAATATCCCCTTTAGTGAAATCAACACACCTTCATATCCAATGGCTTTAATCTTAGATCAGTTCTAGATTTTAAAGACTCAAATCCAAGGGACATCCAACAGAAGCCACACAACTTCTTAGTTTTTAACAAACCTACATATGACAACGTGGTCATTCAACTAGACCAAATTAAAACACAACCAATGACCATTTGGTCTAAGATCCATCAAGATGATCAACCCATAACAATCCATAAAAAATGGCCATTGAAATGGAAAATGAAGTGTGTTGTCAAGAGAAGAACTTACAAGAAGATAAGGAGCTACAAAAACCACTCCACATAGTACATCAAGATAAAGAGTCCACAATATTTGAAGTGTCATAAAAAAGAACAAACAGGGTCACTCAAACCCCAAAGAAACCAATCCACCACAATGTGACAAAACTCAAATAATGGACAAATCCTTATTCGCAGACCTTATAGAAAATTTGGTCCAATGAATCAAGACCCTTGAAGCTAGAAATATTGAACAAGTTGGTTAGAGTAAAAATCAAGAAAAACCTAGGGCACAAGAAAACCCTTTCATTGATAAGATTGAATCAATCTAGGGGGGAAACACAAATTCCCCCTAATCTAAACTTCCATGAAACATTCAGGCTCCCTTGCCCTCATCGTCCAACATGATAAGTCTCAGTCAAATAGGTAGAAATCCTATGACATAAAATCAATCACAAATGATCCCACCGAATCTTCAAAACATAAACATGATGCCATCTAGTCATCCAACATTTTTAGGATATCGACAATGTAGCATACCCCTTCAACAAGAGAAACAAGCTCCTCTTGAAGGGATAATGTTTGGAGGAATAAGACCCTCTACACATAACCTCCTCCTAGGAACATACCTTGAGTATTTGAATGATCCTCTTAACTACAACATTCATGAAGGAATACTACCATATCCACTCCCCAAGCTTCCAAAATTTAAAGGAAATGGTGATCCCAACTCTCATTAAAAGGTGCACATCATAATAGTACGGGAACTCCTTACATGGGATGGGGTGGTAGAAAATATTTTTCTAAAGACTCCAGAGGGTATCACTCTAGATTGGTACTATAGATTTCCAAAAGAATCAATTCACTTTTTTAGGTAACTCATCGATCAATTTGTGGCTGCCTTCGACATAAACAAATTGTTCAAGATAGGAATACGAGAATTTTTAACAATCAAACAAGAAGCCAATGAGTCAGTTGCACATTTTATCTAATGATGGAGGAAAGTTCTCTATTATTCAACTAGCACACCAAAAATGGTGTTGGGACCTAAAATTTCATGCAAGTTTTTGCAAAATTTTAGGTTCCCATAATGTGAAATGTGATTTCAACACTCAAAAAACCTAGTTGTAAAATCAGCCCCAGGAGCTCATTTTGAAAAAAACCATAACTCAGAGCCTGCTTAGTTTCATACAAAATCACTTTGCAAGCATGTTCATCTATCATGTGTGAGTGTGCATAAGTGATTTCATCTTCCTATGACAAGATTTGACTAAGTTTTGAGGAGTCAAGTTGAAGGGTTTTGAAAAGGTTTTGTTGTTTGCACAAAGAAAAATCAGTCTGAGAGGACAACTTGGAAGGTTAATATCTTGTAGATGGATAAGGTTCATGATGAACAAATTGGTGTTCCTAATTCACCTTATCAAACCTACTTTTATGTCCAGTTTCAAGGCTCCAGCTCATCAATTACTATTTTTTCAAAATGAAAAGCAAATGCACTTGGTCTTAATCTCATAGTTTTAGTTGTAAGAAGGTCAACATTGAACCTTGATATTTTGGTGAAGAAGGATGACTGACAAAAAATAATCTTGCACACACTCTCAAGAAGCCTAAATGAACTAAATCCTCTAGTTACAACATCCCAGGAAGAGACTTGATGGCTTTTCAAAATAGCAAGTTAATGAGCACTAATGCATTTTTGACAGGTGCAGTTTTCAAGTGGTTCACTTTGGAACCTAATATCGGGTCATGTTCATGAAAAACCAATTGGTGTCTTGAATTCTTCCTATATTAATGTGCCTTCATACCAATCTTGAAGATCCCAGCACTTCGTTTGATATTTTTTCAAAATCAAATCCAAATGGGTTTTACACAGTTTTGTGACTACATTCCTAGGCAGCTTCAGAAAGGTTGACTTTGACACTTGATATTTTTGTGAAGGAAGAGGAATGATGAAAAATCCTTTTGTACACATGTTCATTTGACCAAAATGAACTAATCTCCAGAAGGGTAGCTCCTCAAAATCAACTTTAATATTTTTTCAAAGGGGCAAGTTGGCAAGTTTCAGTTGAGTTTAAACAGCCATAAAAACATGTTGAGTGAGCTACTTTGATTGCGGGTAGCTTTCAATCCTGATAACTTCATGCTAATCTGTCTGACAACCATAGTGCATTTTTGTGGCTCCGGGAGAAGTTTTGATTAGTTTTTAAAGGTGATTTTGGATGCTACTTGGCCTGTTTTGCTCACAATACAAAGTGCCAGAAAGTGGATTTTGATTGTTACCCATTTCATTTTTTCACTTCAAATGCATATTGGAGCAGTCCTAGAGTAATTCAAGACTAAAAACTTGTTTCAAAAAACAAATTTTTTTAGCTGGGCCCACAATGAGCCCCAACATGGATCACACAATTGTGAAGTCATAAGCTACTCAACTTGGCATTCAAGTGTTTGACCCAGGGGATATAGAGTTGCTTTCAAAGATGGATCAATTGATATCTTTCCACTAGGTTACTGATGTAGAGGAAAATCTAAATGAAAGTGAAGTATAAGAGGCAAACCTTGCAAAATCTTTGTATTACATGTGCATTGGTGAGAAGAAAAATGCGTTGGAAAAAATGAAAGTCACTTAAGGTAAGATTGTTGCTATTGGTGAGAAGATGGAATTCATGATGATCAGGAGCAAAATGAACTAAATTGTGAGCATCAATGAAGGAAAAGAATGATGGGCAGAAGCAAGAGCAGATCAACAACATACAAGGGCATTTACAAGCATGAAATTGGCATAAGTAATGGGATCCTTTGCTGACCTAATTCATCAAAGGTTCCACTAAAATGGTTGGGAAGAATTGCCAAGTTAGTTGTTTTCTCCCCCTTGGCAAGTATGACTCAGAGTTCCACCTAGCAATGGATGGAGAGGATGTCAATAAGTGAATATATTTCTGCCCTGAGATAAGTAATGCAAAATTCTACCAAGCAGAAATAAGAGGTGGCAGATATAACTAATATCTCTTCCTATGTTAAGGCACACTTGTTTGGAGCAGTTGCATTCAATCAGTAATATGCCATCAATAAAGAAAGCACATGAAATTTCAAGTTGATAGATCTTCAAATCATTTGTAAACTCTCAATTGTGAAGCAATTCTTAAAGCACAATAAATAAGTTTGAGGACACTTTGCAAGAACAACAACCACGTGAACTAGCTTTGGGTAGAGAGAAGAAAGTCTTGATGGCTTGGCAATTGGTGGAGCAAGCATGAAATTCGGTGAACGTGTCTTGATTCACATTGGATGACAATTGGGTTACGGGGAAGAAGAACTTTGTGGCACCATTCAAGTGTTTTGTTTCTACCTCTACTCTATACTAGGTCAAGTTGTGACCTATCTACTTTTATCTAGTGTATCGACAGGCATAACATACATGATATTCCCTACAAGGTAAAGAAGCATATGGAGTAACTGAAGAAAAGGCCTCTGAGCAAGGCTCTGGTGATATTTTTCTTAATATGGGCTTTAGATCCAAAACCTGGTTTGATTCTTGCATCTTCCACAAGGACTGTTAACGTAGAAGCATTTTCTTTAAGAGATGAAGATCTAAAGTTTGTGACAAGTCAGTTTTGGCACATGTACAGTAGACAACTGTAACATAAAATTCAATTCTATTCACATCAACGGAGGATATGGGTATCCCCATGAATCTAGCAGCATGGGAGTTTTAGAATGGGGTATGGACATTCAATCAAAGCATAATGAAAAGGGGAAATTTTGTCAGACATTATAGTTAGAAATGCTTTGGTAGACATGTGAGTGTTGAAGCATATACAAGATTTTTACTGCCACAAGTGATGAGTTGGCAATTGCATCTGGTTCTCATTACACCCCTATAAAACAAATATTGGAGTTGATAAGAATGCTACAGGAGAATATTGTGAGGACATAAGTAAACAAAATGGTTTTCATTAGAGGGATTCAGAAAACAATTATCTTAGTTAATGGAAGAATTTATAATCAGAAAATAGCAGAGGTAATAAATGGTCCATATGATTGGACCAAAGGAGATTCATGTCTACCAACTGATTATTCATCAACAAGGATAACTTGCAGCCAAGATGATCCTCCATGAGTTATGATCATGAATCTAACAAACAAGCTACAAATGCCATTCCAACTATTGATACAAAGCACTCCCTACATTCTCACCAGAAAATACACAGAATAAACCCTAAAATTAAAAAATGCATCGGCGCGAGAAAACCAATCGGAGTAAAAATTGTTAATCATGCTGAAATCTTGTGTCACACTGGTAGGGAATGGCATATCGATATGAAATATTTTGAAGCTCCCGATAGAAGTATGTTATAGAGATGGAGCCCCATGATAAGAAATAGTTATCAAAGAAAAAAAATATTTAGTGGTGCAAGTAAATAATAAAGTAAAACCATCCTAGAACAAAAATAAATATTTTTCATCGTATCGGTTGAGAACATTTTCAAGAGGTGAAATATTTTTCTGAGGGTTAAGAAAACATCAAACAAATATTTACAAACTTAAAGAGTAATTTGCAGTAAAGTATTTTTCACCGAGGGGTAAAGATGGGGTGATAATTATTTTGTCCAATGGTGGTAAAAACATAAGAAATATGATCGAAGAAAATATTTTGGAGCTTCTATGATGAAATGACTTTATAAAAATAAAAAGCTATGATGAAACCAGGGAATAAAGATTTATTAATCATGGCATGAATACTATTTTTAGGGATGTAGTTAATATAAAAAACAAAGATAAAATATTCTCACTAAAGATGTGAAATATTTTCGCCAAGACCAAAAATTAATGAATATGGCATCATTTTGTGGGAGATTAAAAAGTGTTCTCCAGATTAGGTGAAAAGGAAGTGAAAATAACTATTATTACAAAACACATTGCAAACATATTTTCACCAGATATCAAAGTTGCCAGACAAGGAAGAAATAATAGTAATTATTATTGAAATTAGTCCTCACATAGATACAAAGTTGAAGATTAAATGTTTTAATTTTCCAAAGGCAATTAACTAAACCAAAGGTTGTAACAAAGGATGCACTGGATTATAAAGGGTCATAACCCTAATATTGTAAGAGATATATATGAAGGTGTAAATCAAGAAATCATCATCAGTAGATTAGAAAAACATCATGATCAGAAGTAGGAGTTAGATAACTGGATGGATTGATCAGTTGCCCAAATAAAACATTATGTTGTATATTGTAAAATCTTTTAAAATTGTATAACAGAGAAGAATGCATAAATTGGTGATTTAATAATGGTGTCTATTGTTTGTTGAGCTAAACAATTATTTTGTTGTCTCCACATTGTTATTTTTCTGTTATTTGACCCTAAGTTTCCAAGTTGATATTTCAGTTCCATCGAGACACACTTGTTGTTTTTGTTTAATTGAATTTATTGGTTTCTATTAAAGAATTAAAATCCTTTTGGTTGATTATAGTAACTTGGAAGTAACATTTGGATTAGTAAGAAGAGCCATATAATTGACAAGATTGCCATACTATCTCCAACTCGATATAGTCTTGTTATTCAAATTGAGGATCTACTCCATTTGTCAATACACACTTGCTGTCATTGTGTGATTTTGTTGATTTGTTCCTTCAAGGAAGGATTAAAATCCTTTCAATAAGTCACAATAACCTGGTAAGATCGAGTGGATCAATAAGTAGAGTTTGTCAGTCTCATTTTTGCACGTTTATATAAGGTATAAACAAATACAAGTGCCAAACAATTAGAATTGTAACCAATAAGTAAATCATATACCATATATAGCTTGATTCCATTAGCACAATAGAAATAGGCACTGGTCATACCATTCCACTCTAGGATTCCATAAAATATTATTCAAATAGTTACATCTCAAATCTTAGTATTAGGAGTAGAAGTAGTTTGCAAGATTTCATCTATGCCACACTTTACACCATTGTGGGTAGATCCCTAAAGTCATTTGAGTCATACATTCCTTTTTTCTGCTTCATTAGCTATTAAGGTCCACCCGCCTATGTTTAGCAGAACCTGAAGTGCAGGGAGTTATCAACCATATAGGCTAACTCCATTCGTTAGCTCAAAGACATTGCAAGTCTGATCATAGAGCCTGGCATCCTCTTAAGACTTGTAACCTGCATTTTTGAGACCTAATAGAATTGGTGACTCTGCTTGGGACAATTTAGAATTCTAGTTGAAGATCATTTCATTACAGAGTCAGTGAAGTTTTAAAATTCAAATACAAAAAGGTAACTCTGCTGGCAAGAAGAACCTGGAAAGAAGAAAATTTTCCTCTTCTCACAAGAGGTGGCGACTCTGAAAAAAATTGATAAAAAAATGCAAAGGACATCTTGAGACTACAATATTTCCATCCTGAAGTATGCATAACAATTTTTATTTGCCTTTTACACATTATGGCACAGTTGGCAAGCTTGGGAATGAAATCGGTGCATATCAAACTCAATAGGACATTTCTACACTACAATTCCCAAATCAAATAAATGTCTATCTGGTCCCACGTGGCCAAAGATTTGTGGGCTACCAAGATCATGAATATAACCAGTATATGGGGTATTATCAATACCAAATCCCATGTCAAAATCTGCAAAGTAATGTTAGCCCTCGGGTCAATCAAAGTATACAAGAAGAAATAAGATGGCAGCAACTACTTTTCCAATAGAGGGTAATAGATCTTGAAATACACAAACCAATTAATTTAAGAGACATTCAGGGTTACCCATATCTTCCTCCCCCTTTGAATGTTAAAAATCATATGCAAACATTTAATGGATGTAAATCAGAATCAGCAGATATGCACCTACAACAATTCATTGATGTATTGGTGAATTGGCAAATCAATGGAGAGGATGTTAGCATGAAGCTTTTTGTAAAAACATTAGAAAATGCTGCTAAAGATTGGTTTTACAGCCTTCCTATGCTTTGCATAACTTCATGGAATGAACTTCCAAATAAATTCATGTGTCAGTTTAAAGAGAAAGATGATGAGTGTTTTCAAAATGAAAGTTGAAGTAAATTTGGGGAATCTAGACTTTTCAAAAGAACATTGGAATCTAGATTTTCTTTGTTCAAAAGAATGATGGATATCTATATGCAAATACATATTCAAGTTAGGCTTGATAAATCTATGTGCATTGAAACATTCATGAAATTGTATGTGCCTCATTCAGACAAGTGGCTCGAGTCACAGAAACCAGTTACTCTTGACCAAAGGTATAAAATGATTGGTTTCATAGAAAAAATTAGGTATGAGCACACTGGCAATATCAAATCTACCAGCATAGACAATGGCATGGACAAATATGAAGAGACTGATCAAACAATGCAGCCAGTAGATGAGACATATGATTTTGCACAAGACTTGGAGCCCCAACATATTTTAGAACATAAGAGTAATCTTCAAAAATTGGATGTTCCTTTTGTCCCAGCCCACCCACCTCAATACCCGAATCAGCAGTTTGAGAAAAAAGAAGTGTGCACATCAGAAAATAATTTTCATATTTTTTCAAACCCATTGTATGATGAAGTAGAAGAAGATTAGATGACCTTCTGCCAAGGCATGCTGAATAGGGAGTTCCAAGTATTTTCAAATCCATGTTATCATGAGGACAAAGCATTTTTTAGATAGTCAAAGTGTTGTACCAACTCGTGAGGAAAGATCATTTTCAGATAAATGGGACAACACATCAGTTTGTATTGAATATAGCTATGCGAATGAAAATGATAGATCAGACATGTCTTTACCTAATGATGTCAAATTCAATGATGACATTTCAAAAGATAAAATTTTTGTGAAGTCTCACTTTTCCAACCTTGGAGGATGCTACAGTCAGTGTGATTGTGCTCTACATAATAATTATGGTGATTATGTATCATATATATCTGAAATTTTTAAGTTGGAACCTGATAATGGAAAGCAAAATGATGAGACATATGATGATTGTGACAAAGATGGGTATTCCTTTGCAAATGATAATATTTTCTCTAGATGTGTGATACTGCTGCATGATGAGAATCAGGTTTTTGACAGGGGAAAAATATGGTTTTCGTCAGGGCATTGAACTGTCTACTGTGGGGTGGTTCTTCAAACTACATCAGATTAAGGCAAAAAGAAGAAGTTGTACTCTATTGCCCAATGGAGTATGCACTGGTCTGCTCCCCAGAGATCTGGGATCTTGCTATGCCCATAAGGGGCATGCATCCCCAGACAAAACCACTATTGGGACCTAAAATTTCATGCAAGTTTTTGCAAAATTTTAGGTTCCCATAATGTGAAATGTGATTTCAACACTCAAAAAACCCAGTTGTAAAATCAGCCCCAGGAGCTCATTTTGAAAAACCACAACTTGGAGCCTACTTAGTTTCATATAAAATCACTTTGTAAGCATGTTTATCTATCATGTGTGAGTGTGCATAACTGATTTCAGCTTCCTATGACAAGATTTGACTGAGTTTTGAGGAGTCAAGTTGAAGGGTTTTGAAAAGGTTTTGTTGTTTGCACAATGAAAAATCAGTTCGGGAGGCCACCTTGGGAGGTTAATATCTTGTAGATGGATAAGGTTCATGATGAACAAATTGGTGTTCCTGATTCACCTTATCAAAACCAACTTCTATGTCTGGTTTCAATGCTCCAGCTCATCGGTTGCTATTTTTTCAAAATGAAAAGCAAATGCACTTGGTCTTAATCTCATAGTTTCAGCTATAAGGTCAACTTTGACCCTTGATATTTTAGTGCAGAAGGATGACTGACAAAAATTACTCTTGCACACACTCTCATGAAGACTAAATGAACTAAATCCTCTAGTTACAATTTCCCAGAAAGAGACTTGATGGCTTTTCAAAATAGCAAGTTAATGAGCACTAATGCATTTTTGACAGGTGTGGTTTCCAAGTGGTTCACTTTGGAACCTAATATCTGGCAATTGGTTCATGTTCATGACAAACCAATTGGTGTCTCAAATTCTTCCCATATTAATGTGCCTTCATGCCAATTCTCAAGATCCCAGCACTTCATTTGATGTTTTTTCAAAATCAAATCCAAATGGGTTTTACATAGTTTTGTGACTACATTCCCAGGCAACTTCAAAAAGGTTGACTTTGACACTTGATATTTTGCGAAGGAAGAGGAATGATGAAAAATCATTTTGCACACATGTTCATTTGACATAAATGAACTAATCTCCAGAAGGGAAGCTCGTCAAAATCAACTTTAATGTTTTTTCAAAGAGGCAAGTTGGCAAGTTTTAGTTCAGTTTAAACATGCATAAAAACATGTTGAGTGAGCTAATTTGATTGCATGCAAATTTCAATCCTGATAACTTCATCCCAATCCATCTGACAACCATACTCTCCTATCATAGCTCAACATACTGGTGCATTTTCGTGGCTCCAGAAGAAGTTTTGATCAGTTTTCCAAGGCGATTTTGGAGGCCACTTGGCCTATTTTGCTCACACTACAAAGTGCCAGAAAGTGGATTTTGATTGTTACCCATTTCATTTTTTCACTTCAAATGCATATTGGAGTAGTCCCAGAGTAGTTCAGGACTAAAAACTTGTTTCAAAATTTATTTATTTTTAGCTGGGCCCACAAGGACACTCGACATGCATCACACAATTGTGAAGTCATAAGCTACTCAACTTGGCATTCAAGTGTTTGACCTAGGGGATATGGAGTTGCTTTCAAAGATGGATCAATTAATATCTTTCCACTGGGTTACTGATGTAGAGGAAAATCTAGATGAAAGTGAAGTATAAGAGGCACACCTTGCAAAATCTATGTATTACATGTGCATTGGTGAGAAGGAAAATGCCTTGGAACAAATGAAAGTCACTTAAGGCAAGATTTTTGCTATTGGCAAGAAGATGGAATTCATGATGAACAAGAGCAAAATGAACCAAATTGTGAGCATCAATGAAGGAAAGGAATGATGGGCAGAAACAAGAGCAGATCAACAACATACAAGGGCATTTAGGAGCATGAAATTGGTATAAGTAATGGGATCCTTTGCTGACCTAATTCATCAAAGGTTCCACCAAAATGGTTGGGAAGAATTGTCAAGTTAGTTGTTTTCTCCTCCTTGGCAATTATGACTTAGAGTTCCACCTAGAAATGGTTGGAGAGGATGGAAATAAGTGAATATATTACTTCCCTGACATAAGTAATGCAAAATTCTACTAAGCAGAAATAAGAGGTGGCAAATATAACTAATATCTCTTCCTATGTTAAGGCACACTTGTTTGGAGTAGTTGCATTCAATCATTAGTATGCCATCAATAAAGAAAGCACATGAAATTTCAAGTTGATAGATCTTCAAAGCATTTGTAAACTCTCAATTGTGAAGCAATTCTTAAAGCACCATAAATAAGTTTGAGGACACTTTGCAAGAACAACAGCCATGTGAACTAGTTTTGGGAAGAGAGAAGAAAGTCTTGAGTGGCATGGCAATTGGTGTAGCAAGCATGAAAGCTAGTGAATGTGTCCCAATTCACATTGGATGACAATTGGGTTATGGGGAAGAAGAACTTTGTGGCACCATTCAAGCATTTTGTTTCTACCTCTGCTCTATTCTAGGTCAAGTTGTGACCTATCTACTTCTATCTAGAGTGTTAACAAGCATAGCATACATGATATTCCCTTCAAGGTAAAGAAGCATATGGTGTAACTAAAGAAAAGGTCTTTGAGAAAGGCTCTGGTGATATGTTGCTTAATATGGGTTTTAGATCCAAAACTTGGTTTGATTCTTGCATCTTCAACAAGGATCATTAAGGTAGAAGCATTTTCTTTGAGAGATGAAGATCTGAAGTTTGTGGCAAGTCAATTTCAGTGCATGCATTGTAGACAATTACAATAGAAAATTCAATTCTAGTCACATCAATGGAGGATATCGGTATCCCCATGAATCTACCAGCATGGGAGTTTTAGAACGGGGTATGGACATTCAATCAAAGCATAATGAAAAGGGGAATTTTTGTCAGACATTATAGTTGGAAATGCTCTGGTAGACAAGTATGTGAGTGTGGAAGCATATACAACATTTTTTCCACCACAAGTGACGAGTTGGCAATTGCATCTGGGTCTCATTACACCCCTATAAAACAAATATTGGAGTTCATAAGACTACTGCAAGAGAATAATGTGAGGACATAAGTAAACAAAATAGTTCTCATCAGAGGGATTCAAAAAACAATTAGCTTAGTTAATGGCAGAATTTATAATAAAAAAATAGTAGAGGTAATAAATGTTTCATATGATTGGACCGAAGGAGATTCATGTCTACCAGCTGATTATTCATCAATAGGGATAACTTGCAGCCAAGATGATCCTCCATGAGTTATTGTCATTAATCTAACAAACAAGCTATAGATGCCATTCCAATTATTGATGCAAAGCACTCCCTGCATTCTCAACAGAAAATACACAGAATAAACCCTAAAATTAAAAAATGCATTGACAAGAGAAAACCAATCGGAGCAAAAATTGTTAATCATGCCAAAATCTTGTGTCACACAGGTAGGGAATGGCATATTGATATGAAATATTTTGAAGCCCTTGATAGAAGTATGTTAAACCAATGGAGCCCCGTGAGAAGAAACAGTTATCAAAGAAAAAATAAATATTTAGTGGTGTAAGTAAATAATAAACTAAAACCATAATAGAACAAAAATAAATATTTTTCATCGTATCGGTTGAGAACATTTTCAAGAGGTGAAATATTTTTCTGAGGGTTAAGAAAACATCAAACAGATATTTGCAAACCTAAAGAGTAATTTGTAGTAAAGTATTTTTCACCAAGGGGTAAAGACGGGGTGATAATTATTTTATCCAATGATGGTGAAAACATAAGAAATATGATTGAAGCAAATATTTTGGAGCTTCTATGATGAAATGAATTTATAAAAATAAAAAGCTACAATGAAACCATGGAATAAAGATTTATTAATCACAGTATGAATACTATTTTTAGGGATGCAGTTAATATAAAACACAAAGATAAAATATTTTCACTAAAGATGTGAAATATTTTCGCCAAGACTGAAAATTAATGAATATGACATCATTTTGTGGGAGAATAAAAAGTGTTCTCCAGATTAAGTGAAAAGGAAGTGAAAATAACTATTATTGTAGAACACATTGCAAACATATTTTCACTAGATATCAAAGTTACCAGACAAGCAAGAAATAATAATAATAATTATTGAAATTAGTCCTCACATAGATACAAAGTTGAAGATTAAATGTTTTAATTTTCCAAAGGCAATTAACTAAACCAAAGGTTGTACCAAAGGATGCACTAGATTATAAAGGGTCATAACTCTAATACTACAAGATATATATGAAGGTTCAAATCAAGCAATCATCATTAGTAGATTAGAAAAACATTGTGATTAGAAGTAGGAGTTAGATAACTAGATGGATTGATCAGTTGCCCAAATAAAATATTATGTTGTATATTGTAAAATCTTTTTAAATTGTATAACAGAGAAGAATGTATAAATTGGTGATTTAATAATGGTGTCTATTGTTTGTTGAGATAAACAATTATTTGGTTGTCTCCACATTGTTATTTTTCTGTTATTTGACCCTAAGATTCCAAGTTGATATTTCAGTTCCATCGAGACACACTTGTTGTTTTTGTGTAATTTAATTAATTGGTTTCTATTAAAGAATTAAAATCCTTTTGATATATTATTGTAACTTGGAAGTAACATTTGGATCAGTAAGAAGAGCCATATAATTGACGAGATTTCCATACTATCTCCAACTCGATATTGTATTGTTATTCAAATTGAGGATCTACTCCATTTGTCAATACACACTTGTTGTCATTGTGTGATTTTGTTGATTTGTTCCTTCAAGGAAGGATTAAAATCCTTTCAATAAGTCACAATAACCTGGTAAGATCGAGTGGATCAATAAGTAGAGTTTGTCAGTCACATTCTTGCACGTTTATATAAGGTATAAACAAATACAAGTGCCAAACAATTAGAATTATAACTAGTAAGTAAATCATATACCATATACAGCTTGACTCCATTAGCACAATAGAAATAGGCACTGGTCATACCATTCCACTCAAGGATTCCATAAAATCTTATTCAAATAGTTACATCTTAGATCTTAGTATTAGGGGTAGAAGTAGTTTGCAAGATTTCATCTATTCCACACTTTACACCATTGTGGGTAGATCCCTAAAGTCATTTGAGTCATACATTCCTTTTTTTCTACTTCATTAGCTATTAAGGTCCACCTGCCTAGGTTTAGCATAACCTAAAGTGCAGGGAGTTATCAACCATATAGGCTAACTCCATTCATTAGCTCAAAGATGTTGCACGTCTAATCATAGAGCCTAGCATCCTCTTAGGACTTGTAACCTGTATTTTTGAGACCTAACACAAGGATTATAAGGAACTTTGTGATCACTTCCTACACACTCTCAACAATGACATACTAGGAGTTCAAAACACCCTTACAAATCATATGAAGAAGCACTCTAAAGTCCCCTTAGAATTGATCAAGCTGCTATTGATAGTGGAATAAGGGAGAATGATGCCAATGCAAGGTCAATAAACCATGATATAAATAAAAAATCCTCAACAAATGATCAAGATATAGATGGGTCAACAAACACTTCAACATCTAGAAACAACAATAATTGTGACCACAATAGTCATAGAAATTTAGGAAACCAAAATGTCAACAACTATCCCTTGAGAGTCAACAAGAAGTCGTACAACAATCATGATAAATATTGCTCATTTCACAATATAAAGGGGCATGAGATCAAGTCATGGTGGGGGTACCATCGCTTCATATCAAA
Source organism: Cunninghamia lanceolata (assembly GCA_027924645.1). Lineage (NCBI taxonomy): Eukaryota > Viridiplantae > Streptophyta > Pinopsida > Cupressales > Cupressaceae > Cunninghamia > Cunninghamia lanceolata. The sequence continues at coordinate 20,462,378 of BSBN01001281.1, forward strand.
TCTCACAAAATGCCAACAAAAGCATTCATGGGTACATTCTCACAAGATGAAGAACTTAGTCCCAACACCTTTGATCAAAATGCCTTAGGCCTTGTGGAATTAGATAAAGAACAAGAAATTTGTGTCACCCAAGGCTCAGAATGACCAGATGACACCTCTAACCATTCAATTTTGTTTCACATGCTAGATATTTTCAAGAGTTCTCCTAAAGACAAGAATGCTCTCCTCGATGCCTTAGATCTAAGCACTCTAGTTCAAAACACTCAAAGTGAAAAGTGTTCTTAAACATTTGATTTTTAAAAGTTACCCTCAAACAATGACATAGATAAAGAGGATGTAGCTCCCTCCATCTGATAGTCCATGTTCATGACTATTCCATTAAACATGTAATGATCAATGATGAGTCTACAATCAACATAAACTCTTTCTTTTTTCTTCAAAGAATGGGTTATGAAAAAACTTAAATCACACAAGAAATTTCTATTCTTAGAATTCATTATAACAAAAACATTCAAATAATGGATAAGGTCAATCTTCAAATCACATTGGGTCCCAAAACCCTCCCAACTAAATTTTAGGTCATCAATGAAGAAACCACTTACAACATGATCATAGGAAGGCTTTGGATCCATATGATTTGGGCCATTCCCTTCATACTATTTCAAGAAATACACTTCTCACACATGGGACAAACCCATGTCATCAAAGGAGATCCTAATCCTTTCATCCCTTATAGAGTTAAACAAGTAAAAAATAAGGGAAAGTGTAGTACCCCTCCATTTTCACCTGGGTTGTGCAGGAAGTCTGGCAAAGGAATCTAGAGATGAAGATGGAACATGAGCTTCTGTAAGTAAAATGCATATTGTTATGTTAATATTACAGTCATTTGATGCAGTAGTATGTTGTTAGGATAGGTGGAAAGGGCGACATCGTGCCATTGAACGTATGGACATATGAGAATGAGATATGAATGTCAGAGCTCCTTGCCTAGTGCTTTGGCTATTATGTGTACTCTAATTGGTATGTTTGAGTGAACAGGTATCAGGCATGGACTCCACCTGAATTAACAGGTCTGAGCGTGCCTTAACCAATGGAGATTGTTGAACAGAGATAATGTAAGGTTTTTCCCTTAGCTTGTCATCAACCTCAAAGAGGATGATTTCCAGATCCTATGTCTTGTCTATATGGTTGTGTTGTGAGTCTCTAATGTGTGATTCTGTTTAACGTCGGGTTTCACCTGGTATGCAGCTTGTCAGGGCATTTCTATGCGGTTAATTGTTTTATTAAAAAGAGTTATTGGTTTTCTTTTAATACATAAATAATATTTATCAGTGGAAAATAAATAATATATATATATTTTTTATGAGGATTTAATTATTAATGTAATATGAAAATAAATTTGTAATTAATAAACTATTTGTTAATAAATTTGATACGTGTGTGTTGTCAAGATTATCTATTTTTTTTAAAGTAAATCTTTTAATTACGTCATTGATGAGTTGTTTGGGATAGTGAATCCAAAATTAGATTGAATCTTGCTATTAGTGGGAAGGAAATAAATGTAATCAATTTTATGGAGAGAGTAGACATGGGTAACGTTGGGGAGTTATTGCATTTAAGTTATTTTACTTACTTATTTTGAGGCGATGGGGATCAGTATATGCTCCTGTCATTGTATTATCAAGGAGGAAAGAGGAAGGGGGCTCCGGTGGGAAATTTTAGAGAAAGGAAAAGATGGAACTTGTGGGAAATTTGATACTTGGGTTTTGGAACGAGATTTATTGAGCAAGTCTAAGGATAACGCTGATTGGGGCTACAAAGGATTATTTCTTCCTATGTAAATTTTACTAGGTATGTTGCTGAGTATATTATCTAAATTTTATTTTGTAAAGGAATGTTATAAAATGTGCAATAAGGGTTTTATGTGTGTTTAATGTCACTTATCTATGAAATTTGTTTTAAATCATTTCCAAAATTTCATTATAACGTGTGCATGACAATAGGATTGAAATGTGATTTTCTTTACAAATTGCTTGAACATTACTATTTGTTGCTTCTCTGAAACCTATTAATTTCAAACAATTCCATAATCTCTATTAATCATGCATGTTGCTATGTGAAATATTGTTTTCATTTATTGTAATTTCTACTTGATTTAAAATGATTATCTCAGTGGACGTTTCAAAATATAAGTACCTATATTATTAGAGGGCATTTCAAAATATAAGTACCTATATTATTAGAGGGCATTGAGTTGCATAGAGAAATTTCTAAATGAAAGAATTTATTCCAATATGGGTGTCGACCTTGGGAGTTTTAATGTAAATCTGTGATAGATTTTATGGTAATAAATCTGCTTTGTGGTTAAGATGTCGAACCAAAAAGAGTTTCCAATCTACCTTCTATGGCATCAACCAAGATAGTATTCTTATTTGCATTGAATCGTATCCTTATGCCATCTATAGAATAATTGCCATTAATCATTTCATTTAAGCACCATTTAGGATATAATAATAATCTAATTTAGATGTATAAGGCACTATTTTGGGTTTAATGTTAAGATGTTTTAGATCATTCCTTTATGTGCCACTCTTAGTTTTAAAGTTTTCAATGATAAGTTGATTTAGACTCCAATTGTTAAAGTATTGACTCGTAGTTATAAGTTAGATTTGTTTAGTTTCTTTTGCAAGGAAACAACCCATATGGGTATGTTTTTTTAACTATTTAATCTACAATTGTATGACAATGAACCATACTAGAGTTCATTGTTTTTTTTTTTTTGAAAAAGTGGTAAAAAACCACTAAAATATATTAGTAAAAAAGAGAATACAAAATACCAGATTTGGAAAGGCATACCGGCAGGAAAGAATCCGGCAAAGAAAACCTCCGGTTATAGCCTGATTGTGAAAAGATAAAACAAAGATCAACTCAAAAAAGAGTCGATCCAGTAACAACATCTGTAGCTTAATTTGGAACAGAGTTTATACAGTATTACATACAAAGTAGTTGACTAAGTCGACCAATAGTCAGGACAAAAAACTATGAACTGAAAACAGAACAAAAAATGACTCAACGCCCAATCAATCTGCAATCTCAATGATCTATAAAGCATGACCCGCTTCAGGACCGTCCACATCTGCTTGCTGGGGAGGAGGAGGAGGCGGTGGGGGAGGGACGTAGTTCAGCAAGAAATGTAATGCATTAAAAACTTCTGTAGCCTTAGCTGCCATTTGATTCCCCAGCTCCCTCCGGTGACAATGGATACAATTTTGGAAGGAAATCACACAATTGTTTTGAAGCCCATGCATAAAAGCGTTGAAGACGTAGTGGAGTGCAGGCGTTCGGAACAATAACCTGCAATCAAATAAACCTCCCACAAGAGCAGATCCTACATGCAAGTCATAATCTTCTAATATAGTATTATAAGAGTCAATAGAAAAATGCACATTCTGTATAAACGTAACACCTAAAAACCTTACCCTTTCGCCATTTTGCAAGAGATCCATCACATTAGAAAGAAAATGCGATGCAGCTTGAGAAGGATAAATAGCCACTGGAGGATAAAGGAAATTTGAATCACAAACCTAAACAATCGCTCTACCAACAGAGGCCTCATAAACCTTAAAGACTTCCTGCAGAGAGTTTGGATTAGAAAGACCAAGGAGGGGCCATTCCCAATTCCTAATTGGCCAAGAAATTTTAGAATTCCGCTGAACAAAGCCCATGCTAAAACTGCAAAAACTTGAAGATTTGCCAAATGCAGCAAATAAAAGAAACTTTTGGAGCCAGAGCAGAGCTTAACATCGAAATACAAGGAGTAGATGAGTAAATAACGATCATAGCACAGGAATTAAAGAAAAAAATTGAAATGCCAGCTCCCTCGTGCAAACTCTACCATCTGCACTTGTAACACAAATCAAGGTACATCACACCCGATGAAAGGATAAGTGAAAATAAATAAATGACGTCAGGTAATACGCACAGAAAACCAGAAGAGTAAGAATAGAAAGAAGATATATATCTAATAAAATCTACCAAAATTGCTCAATACTAAGTCAAAATATCCTTCTCCAAAATAGCACTAACTCCAGGAATCCTAGCAAAAGATTCTGAATCCCATTCAAGAATGTCAACATTAGGAATACTAGAGTTCATTGTTATAACTTCATTATTTTCCCTATGGCGTTTATAAAACTAGGGGTTTTTAGAAGTTAATCTATTTATTGTCTTGTTCATGGGCAATGATTTAGCCATTAAGTAGATTTGGTTGTATATGTGGCAGTAAAATGACTTGAATGTATATACATAATTAAATTTACTTGGCTGAGTAATAATTATTTTTCCTCCTCTTCCATGGCATCAAGTAAATGTCTCGAATCTATAAATACCTTGCCACTTTCACCTTCCAACCTTGCATGAATCTTCATTGTCTATTGATGTGATATGTCTCCATTATGAAAAATGTGTATTAAGAAACCATAGCTCATCCCAGAAGATTGATCATTCTCAAAATAAATTCCCACAAGATGGTACTATTTTGGCTAACAAGATTCAATTTGGTTCTAAACATGGTGTTTGCCACCATTTTCCCTAACTCGATAGTGAGGTTCTAGAAAATCAAGTACCATCTCTAAAGACTTTTCAACAAACCCATTTTTGCACATATCCCACAATCTTTGTATTAGAATGCATAGAACCTGTTGTTTCACATCCTGAAAACTCTAGTAAGTTAAATTAATCTGTATGTTTCCCATGATCATTGCATTACATGATGATTCTGTTAAGTAGATTGTGTGCCTCCCCATGCTTCCACTTTGTGGTTGTTTTTGCTTGAATTTTTTTTTCAAAACCTTTAAACCAGTCTGAATTGTGATTTTGCAATCATGGATTTCTGAGAGACCACATTCCTGTATGACATTATATCAAGAAGTACATGTGCTAACTCTATGCTTCCATAATTTTAACTATTTCACCCTTTATGTTGTGCTGGATGCCTTTATCATAAGTATTTCATTTATGGAAGAAACGTGTTGTTTGTGTTATATTTATATAATAAAAAAGATAGAATGTATGTGTTGGATTTCATTAGTTTTAGTTATGAGTTAGATTGACATATACTTTCTTTTTATAATAGATTTGTTTTGGCAATAAGCTTTCCTATGATACTATTTGTGGGAAATATGTTTGGAATGTCATAATATCTACTTTATTTCTATTTTTGGGTTGAAGTTTATTTAGTAATATAGACATATTCAATATCTTAAAAATCTCTTATAAATATAGATTAGATGTTGAGGTAAATTAATAAAATGAGTTTTTAAAATTTTAAAAGTTTTATGGATGTTAAAATAAATATACATTAGTTTATCTTTTCTTTATAAAATCCCTGCATTAATAAAGTTAATTATGAAATAAGATTTATGCAATAATGAAGCTTTGTGTAGACAATTGTATTACTTAAAAGATCCTTGCTTTCACTTCTAATTTAGGTAGAAAGTTTAAGTTATTTATTTTATCTTTATTATTTCTTAATGACAAGTGGCATTGGAATACAAATGTTATTTTCTTAGAAACTAAATCCTCACTAGTTAAGAATCAAATCAGCTTTATAATTATTCTCTTTGATTTGTTGATATTTTAGATCATTTTAGTAAGTAAAGAAAGATATTTAAAGAATATATCATGTTTGTTCAAATAGAAAGATTCTATGCAATAAATATATAAATTTATTTGTAATATCTTTAAAAGAAATTATTTTAGATAGGAAGAATATTATTACATATGTAAATGGATTTAATTTGTAGTAAGAATTTTTTTTTTGATAAAGAATATTTTTAGTTGATATTTGGAACAAGTTATAGATGTCCATGTTTTCTTCTTGTATTGAAATAAACTTGTATCTAAAATAGAATAGTGATGTCTTCATATTTACACTTATCCTTAGTGCAATTGATCTAATAGAAACAATAGCATGTGTGAATGATTTTACTAGGATTATATTATATTTATTCATTGTTAAATTATTCTTTTACTTAAACCTTTCTAATTACTTTTCATAGAATTTAGGCTTAATAAATGTTAGATTCAAGATTAACATGATTTTAACTAAATACTTAGAATTAGAAGAGAAACTCTATTGGTTAGTAAAATAGATGATGTAATGTATATCTTGTTGTTCGGTAATTAGTATTAGTAAAAGAAAAAGTACTTTATAAATGTAAGTAAATTTGTATAATAAAATTCTATAATGATCGTATGTCTTACTTGTGCAAGAAAATAAAGAATAAGATTATTGTTGAAATTATTCCATCCTTGTTATTGAGAGTGTGTTTTTCAGCTACTAGATAGTGGTTTGAAATGATTTAGTTATTATCTATAGATTTAAAGACAATTAAGTGCAAATTTATGAATTTATGTTATTATTTCATGAATAATAGCTTGATATGAATAAAAAAAATGTTTTGCTTAGTCTAAAGAGTTTTAGGATTTTGTTTACTCAAAATAGTTGTGCACTTGAAAGTGAATGTCGATGTGGGACCCTTGTGTTATAGTGGTGTCTAGTGTCTATATCTTTGGGAAAGTTGATTCCAGAGGCCAGGAGAGGTAGTCGTGGGTATGACCCTAGTGATTATGTAATCTTGTTAATGGTTGTGTATGCATTTGGTTTTATGTAATGTTTACTTTCCTCTATTTTTGGTTCTTGTGGATGTGAAGACTGAGCAAGATGACCCATGCCTTGCTCGGTGTACCTATTCTTGTAGTTTTGCTGATGTCATGTTTGTGATGTGGGTGTAGAGTTCTTCTTGAATATTGTGGTTCATTATTGTTTTGAGCATGGAATAAAATATTGTGTTGGTTTATGTGATCGAGCAAGAGGACCCATGCCTTGCTCTAGATACTTTTTGTTGAGGTTTGCATGCAAGAAGGTAAATGCCTTGCATAGTATATGGATACTTGTCATTATGTCTTGCTTGATGGATAGGGTCTTCTAGATGTAGGTGGCAAAGTGGCTTCCAATGTGGGGCTGGTGCCCAAAGTGGTTGCCAGGATAACCCATTGGAAGTTGTTAATCCAGTGATAACTTAATAATAAATTTGGAGGGTTGGGGGGGGGGGGCTTTCACATTAATCAAGATAAAGTATACCTCACTCATGGCTCAAGTGCTTGTTTAGGCTTGAGATTAGATGAGAAGGCTATGGTTGACAAGATAAACTTCCTTATACTCATGAAAGGAATGTTGGTTCCACATGTGTCACCCTATGGGGCCGGTGCCTAGAGAGAGCTTTCCAAGATAACCATAGATGGGGGCCAGTTTCTAGAGAGAGATAGCCTAGATAACCCATGCTAGGACCATGCGATGACACTCTTCCCTACTGCAATCTAGTATTCCCTCTTGTTGTTCATCTCTATGTTGTATGACTGCCTCTAGAAGTTCTGTTAAATGTGGAAGTGATGTTTTGATGCTTATAATGTCTTATTGGATAGTGTTGCACTCGAGTAGTTCTTGTACCTGTCAGTCCTTTGTCTTCTTGTCTGGTTATTGTTGTGGAACCTTATGTTATCTCCTAGCTCAGGGGGTGGACCTCAGGGTTCCACATGGTCGGGTGGAAGAGCTTAATCCATTGGTTTTCTTGGCATCATGGTTCATGTTCGTGGCAAAGATGACTTTCCAGTTCCAGATCCGTATGACATTCAAAGATTTGTACTATGCTTCCAGAATTGTATAGTCCTAACTTATATTTTAATTTGACATAATCAGTCAAGAAGTCTTGTAATCATGTAAACCTATTTTTGATTCCATTTGTACTTGTACTTACGTTGTAAATTGAAAGGTGTAATCTTCTTATGATGTATCAAAATTGCATATGGGCATGTGTGATGTATTATGTTGTTAATGATCTTTATTTATAATTATTTGATGCAATTATGTTCCCTAGAGATGTTAGTTGATCATATAATTTAATTGTTGTAATTAGTGTTACCTTATCTAGTGATTAATGAAAATAATTGGTTTTTTTTTTTAAATTATTTCGTATATTATTGCCAGTTAGCCTAACTCTATAGGGTTGTGTTACCTTTTGAGTCGCACTCGTTTATTTATGTATTGGTAATATTTCTTAAACAAGAGTCGGTTTACCATACTATATTTTTGGTCATACCTTTGCTTTGTAAATCGACTCTTAGTCCTTCAATTTCTACCCGTGTGTTGTCTTTGTATAAAAGGTTTGAACCTTTGAACCCGAACCATTCTCAAAGCTCAAAGTTCAATGGTTCAATATGTCTGAAGTGTCATATAAAGCAAGCTGCCTTTTTGCTTGTCTTAAGCGTCTTTGTACTTTCGGGTTGAACTTGAACCTTCTGCTTATACTCTATAGCGTGGTTCAAGGTTCAATGGTTCAACGATCTTAAGGTTCAGCACTCATTGTCTTCCTATGAGTTGGGTCACACAGTTTCCTTGTCTACTAATATATCATTGAACCTTCTACTTGTACTCTGTCGTGGGGTTCAATGGTTCAAGGTTCAATAGTTCACTGTTTTATAATTGGAAACCTTTTACCGAAGCTGCGTAACTTTTTGTTGGTCTACATAACCCTGGCATCATTGAACCTTCGTATTCAACCATGTCTTCACAAGTTCAACAGTTCATGAGTCAAGTCCCTGTTTCGGTAAGTCAATCTTTTGCCTACCTATAAAGTCCAGTTGGCATGTTTGAACCATCACATTGAACCATCGCATTGACCCATGTCCTAAAGGTTCAATGGTTCAATAAGTTTGACGATTTGGTAATTTTGGTCCCATTTGCTCCCGCAGCTTTCTAAGTCAAACTGCGGGAAAGTTGGAGGAAAATTTGTCAAAAACTCATCATGAAACCGAGAGTTCTAATTTAGCAGAGACTATGGATAATCATTGTACTTCATGATGACGCACGAACATTACTTGTTATTAATGAAGAAATCAGAGTTCACGTCTTTTCAAATATTTTTGGCACGTATTGTTCCAAGAGATAATTATTCATTCTGGTAAGTGCCATTATTAACCAAGAACAAGCTAATTTTAGCAAGAAAATATACTGTGCAATGTGGAGAAGGATAGCGCTGGAAGTATAAGGCTCTCGTTATTCAAGTTTTCGCAGTGAATTCAAATATCCTGAAGGTGAGTTCTGTTTTCCCTATTCTATTCCGAATTCTTATACTGGAAAGAAGAGCCTCTGGAATTTCTGTTATTTTTGAAATTCGAAGTGTTTTATTATAATCGTCCAAGTATGTCTTTGAAATCTACATGTTTGGGGGATGAACATGGCCCTGGTCTCACTTACTCTCACTCAAAATTTGGAGATACTGCATTAGTTCAATATGATTTAGAGGAATTCATAGGAAGAACTAGAAACCCTATTCAAACCCCCACAATGAAGAAAATTGTGGATAGTGGTTTAGTTGAAGCCACAGCCTTTCCTCAAGCTATATTCTGCCCAGAGTTGGTTCAAGAGTGTATGAACAGATACGATCCCCAACACAGGTGCGTCAGAAAAGCAGATGGGGATGTGTTATTCCATGTTGACAGACAAACCCTCATGTCTGTGATGAAGATACTGCCTAAGGAGGCGTATTCCAGTCTTGACATTACTGGCTCCAATGGGTATTTCTCAGAAAAGAGACCAACTTACAAAAGTGTAATAGCAAGGAACTGGCTGCTAAAATTTCAAAAGGGTGGTTCAAGGCTGCCCAGGCCCCTTACCAGAGATCATTTGATACAGGAAGTAAGGGATATTGTGGTGTTGTTGCACAGACTGAGAGGCAATTAGCATGCCTATTACTGGGAGGACTTGATGTACTTTTTCATACAAGTCATCCTTCAAGGCGAACAATATTTGGATTGGGCTGAGATAGTGGCCGACTGTCTACATCAGAGTTTAAGTAATCGTCTGGGTAACAAGGATTTCTTTATGTCTTCATATCTGTTCTACTATTTAGCATCCACAAGAGATTGGTTTGCCCTGCCTCATGAGCCTTTAGATGAGAACAATAAGATTTACGAATATTATTCACAGTTGCAAAGGAAAAATTGTTATGAAAATTATAAAAGGATTAATGATGTTTTCACTGGAAAGATGACTTATGAACTGACAGGCAACCCGGGTAAGAGAATGACCAGTGAAGCAATGCAACTGATCAGTATCTACGGTAGCTTCTTCATCCAATTTTCTGAGTTCACTTATATCAGAGTTGGAGGATTTGATGGTGAACCTATGAAGTTGCCTAGGTATGTATTTGATCGTTTTGTACTGATGGAGGTATGTCGGCAATTGGCACATGTTGATAAGAAATTCCCATCAAAAGGGGTTGTGGTATTTCTTTTCCTGTTGAACTTGGGCATTATTCATGCCAATCAAAATCTGATACCATAAATTTAGAGGTGAACCTCAAAAGGTTCAATTTTTAATTCTTCACTGCAAGGGCTCAATTTGACAGTAAATGTTTTGTTAAAGATAACCTAGATTCTGGAACAGGGCACTCACATCTTCCTAAGCTAGAAGATTACTGGGAGGACTGCCCAGATGAATTTGAAGTTAGGAGAAGGCTATGGTGTAGATTTTCTTTGGGACAAATAGTTACCCTTAATTTAAAAATGGACATTTTTGGAATTTTTGTTGATGATGAACAAGTGGTTGATCCACAATTCAAAAAAGTAGAACACTTACCCATTCTAGAGGTGGACTGGAGCAAGAAAGAGGAGGATACAATTGAAATCAAGACCCTTCCGGTGATAAGGAGGATTGAGAAATGGTTGAGAGAAAAGAGACAGGAAGGGCTTCAGAGTAAAACTGTCCAACAATTCTCTTCAATGGTTGCATCATCGCTTCCCATGGACTCTTCTAATCAACCCCTTGCTATCTGTGGTGCAGGTACATCCAAGCCATCGACTGAGAAAAGCCTTGTCTCCAAGAGATCCAGAAGAGTCCTCACAAATATTCTGCCATCTCGTGTTACTAGGTTGAGGAGAAAAGGGAAAAGAAAGAAGCAAACTTCTGAGACAATAATTGTTGATTTAAATTTAGAGGAAGAAGCAGAAGAGCCTATGGGTGACAAAGAGGCAACCCCAAACAGAATAGAGGCAGTTGACACTGGTTCACAGTCAGAGGCCTTTCTAGAGACCCCTGAGGTGTTAATGATTTCAAATGAACCCTCTAATGGAGAGAAGCCCAGGAAGACAATATCGGCCCCTGCACCGAAGTGGCTAGAGAGCTCCATATCTGACAAAAAGAAAGTGATTCCTTTTGTTCTCCCTTTAGAGGACATGGTAAGTAAATGTCTGGGGAAGACCCCCAAGTCCAAGAGACTCAAAACAATGTCCAGAATAAATATTGACCCAAACACTGGTAACTGGAGTGCAGAAATATCGAAGCCAGTGACTGAAGAAGAGGTTCAAGATCCTACAGTGCATGATTTCACTGTGGAGAGGATAGATCTCGGTACTGCCTCTAGGGCTGCAGATGTGCACCACCTTGAAGCTTCCACTAAGAGAATGGTCAGCTGAACAATGAAAGATGAGAAGGACAAAAGAGAGTTGAAACAAGCTCTGCGTTCAATGGTAGAGTACATTGAGGCCATTAACAATCCTAACCCATAGCCGATCTCACAGGTCCCCTTGTCTTTTGACCCGAAATCACCTGTCAATCAAAAAATGTTAGATCAAGTTCATAGAAGCAAGATGGTCTCAAAAACATTTGACAATTGGTTAGACAGCATCGAACAAAAAGGAACTGAATATATTCATGAACTCAAAGGCATATATGACCTGACTGCTGCCACCATTGAAGATCTTAAAGCACAGGTTGCTGTTTGGGCTAAGGATGAAGGTAAGTGGACAAGTGTAATAAACCAAAAAGAGGAAGTTCAGAAATATGGTCTGGAGAAGTTTTTGGTAGAAAAGAACTTGACTGGTGTGGACGAGGATTTGTTATATGTGAACGAAAAGAATATTCAATGGAGGAACTCCATATCCTGACAAGGGTGCTTTGAACTCTCAAAGCTAATCAAGGAGATAACAGAATTCACCCAATCACTGCAACATGATTTGCAATGTATCGATGTAAAATACTTAAATGATGATGGAAAGCCTGTGGAAGATGTTGAAACAGTGATCCAATCCTTTAGAGATAAAATCAACTTTGTTAAAGAAAATGATAATATTCTAATTGAGGATTTCTCCAGGGTTTCTAAAGTTGAGTCGCTGCTCTATCTCTACATTGATGCACTCCCTGAACACAAGGAAAAGTTTGGGAAAATGCGAAGGGAAAAAGAAGTCTGGAAATCAAGGATGAAGCATATAGGTATACCAAACTTCCCTAAAATTCAGGAGTTCGATGCTGCCTTTCAGGTGTGGAAGACCCGACATGCTCCCCAGGCTACCGATAACAAATCAGGAGATGCTAACTCGTCGCCCTAGTCATAATTTCATTGGCTCATTCTCTTTCAGTTCCTATTTCTGTTATTTCCAGCAATCTTGTTCTTTTATAATCAGTTGTTTAAAAAAAAAAAAAACGAAATCCCGTATGGGGCAGAGTATGTTAAATCTGGGTTTAATTTGCTCAAGGACATGGGTTAAGACATTCATATATATATGTTTTTATAATTTTGAAGGACAGATTTTTTAGAAAAGGAAAGAAGAAGAAAGTTTTTAGGGCTGAACTATTGATATTGGACATTATGTGATAATTGTCTAAATAATTTTCATCTGTGACTGAGAAGAAAAACAATTACTGCTTATTTTGATCTGTGTGTCTGAATGTGTGGAATTAGATTTTCTGTGTGAAATCTCCTTTCATCCAATAATTGCTCTTTATTTGGACAACTCATCATATGTGTTCTATTCTTTTCTAGTTCAGCAAATTCAGATGAATGTATTCACGTATTTGATTGTATCAAAGTAGAATCTGTGCATTCTATCCTATTACTATATAAGTTTATCGTGTTCATGACATGGCTATGTATGAATGTTAGTCTGTCTTAAGCATTTTCTGGTTAAAAATGCATTTGGTTAGTTAAATAGGTTAAATTCATTGAAGATCTTAAAGGGAGCTGTACCTAAATTTAGAGGGGAACTAATTTAAAAGGTTCACCCATTTGTTGTTTAACTCATTTGTTCTTGAAAAGAGGGGTATAGAGTCAGAATAAATTATTTTCATAATAAGGACAAATCTATTAGCCAATAGTTTTTGGCGACTCTACTGGGGAATAGAAATACAATCATTAATTAAAGATTGGTCACCTGAATATGAAGCAACAATGGTGCTTCCACATGAAAACATAATTCCTGTTCTGCAACCAAATCTTGGATTTCAAGATGAGCAGGAAGATATTATTGGCCAGTTGAATACCCTTGCTTGGCCTACTCGATGGAATAGTGAAGATTACAGAAGAGCAAGCAGAGTATTAGAACAGGAAGAGGAATTGGCCGATAACCTGAGATTGCTGTTACTCAGGCAGAGAAGAAGATAGGCACGAAACACAGCAAGAAACCAAGTTCTTGAAGCATAAAGAAATCAAGAACAGAAAAGAAATCAATAACTGTCCATCCAGTTTCGATATTTTAAGTTGGATTCCAGACCATATACCAGGTCTTCGAGAAGAGAGGGAGTTGAGGACCCTACCTTTCAAGCACTACAAAATCTTAATTTTCCTTATATCCCTACTCATGCAAGAAGAGCTAGAAGTAGACCCCCTAGCCCTCCCAAACCTGCTACTTCCCCTGTCTGTCAAGCTTTAACCCTTTCAGGCACTGTTATCCCCTTAGCTATAAATTTTCTACCCATGGCTCAACCTTGGGGAGTTACCATAGGGCCTCTGAACCTAGGGGCCAACCTAAACCCATTGCCTAAAAATGCAAGAGAAAATTTGCCCAGGTTCAATGGAGATGGTAAAACATCACCAGAAGAACATCTGTGTGCCTTTGCAGCAGCATGTAGTGTGTTAGGTGTACAACACCAAGATGTCACCATAAGGGTCTTTGTGCAGACTTTGACAGACACTACGGCACAATGGTTTTACCACCTGACTGATTCCTTAATTACAAATTGGAACGAGATGAAGACCGCTTTTGAAAATAGGTTCAAAAGTGTAGAGGATGAACATTACCTCCTTGCACAACTGACTTAGCTTAAGAAAGAGATTCATGAACCTATGAGGGAGTTCGTGGCTAAATTTAATAGAATTGTGAGCAAAATCCCTGCTACTAAAAGACCGTCTGGCGAAAATAAAAAATGTTTCTTTATTAATTCTATGCCTCCTGATATTAGCTTCCATCTCAGAAGAGGTGTAATTGCTGATTTGCCAGCTGCACAAGCCTTAGCAGTCAGATTAGAGGATGATCTCATTATGGCCAGTAAATGGAAGAGAGAGGTTCAGGTGCTAAACGCTTAGCCCTCATCATCTACGGACCGTGTAGTGCAAAGGTTGGTGAATGATATGATCGCCTTAAAGAGGCAACTACCCAAAGCTGGTGCTCCCTTCCAACAACCCTATCAAGATATAAGCAGAAGGAATTTGAATCAACAACCAAATACTGGTGGAGTTTTACCCCTGATGGCAACACAACCAAGACTGGCTATTGAACCTGCTCCTGGGAGAGAAAACATGTGTATTTTTAACTTAACTACTGACCATGATGGGAATTCTTGCCCAGAAATGCTCAAGTACAATCAGATGACCGCTACTCAAGATATGCTAGGGGAAGCCATAGAAGAAGAAAAGAACTTTGAGGAACCTAGCAGCTCTGAGATACACTTCCTGGAATATGAATCTGATTCAGAAAGGGGAGGTGAAATATTGGTAACCCTCGAAGATCCTTCATGCGCTGTGCTCACTAGGAGTCAGAGGAATATGAAATCCTCTAATACTCAAGAAGTACCTGGCAAAGGTAAGGAGCCTTTAACTAGAACTCATGATGCTAATTTGAAGGCTCAGGAAAATAGATTGCTACATAGAAATGATCTAGATGCTTCTTTTGATATTGTAGATTTCTGCAAGTTTGTAAAAATTCAAATTTCTCCTATTGAGTACCTCAAGTTGAAACCTACTGAACTTGACAAATTAGTCAAACATGTTAAGGGTAGTCCTGCACAAACTGAATTTCAGAATCAATTGGAGGTTGATATTGAATCCCCCATTGCTAGATTATTTTCTTCCTCATCCGAGCCATCCTTGTCTGCCTCTAAAATGACTCCCAATTCATCCACCAATGCTCCTTATACTGATTTGAAACCTAATCCTTTTTATGTGTCTCTGTTTATCAATGGCCATAAACTTAGTAACTGCATTATAGATTCAGGAGCCTCTGATAACATTATGCCTTCCTCTATGGCTAAAGCCCTAGGATTATCACTCACAAAAACATTTGGAAGATGTTATTCAATGGATGGAAAATAGGTTTTCTTTCTTGGGCAGAGTAAAGATGCACGAGTCGCACTTGCAGCTTACCCTGACAAGAGGGTGAAATTGACTATTCTGGTAGCAGATATTCCTACCAGTTATGGAATGCTTTTGAGCAGGACATTTTGCAAGGATTTGGGTGGACAAATCAAACTGGATTGGTCAGAGGCCACAATCCTAGTGGGGAAGCAGAAAGTGAAGCTAGAACCTGAGCCCAAGTGCAAGTTCACTATCTACCCCTCTGATGATCCCAAGGTCCAGATTTTGTTTGAGGAATGTGAATTTGGCAACTATTTTCTCTCCTCTGAACAGAGCTATGAGTTAGATCCCCAAGAGGAATTAATGCAAAAGTCTATACATTCTGATGATTTATGGGTTATGGAATTTGATGGCAGTTGTGCTACTACTAGTTCAGGCGCTGGAGTTGTGTTGATCTCACCTGAAGGTGAAATTTTTTCTTACTCTTTTAAGCTAGAGTTTAAAAACACCAATAATACTACAAAATAGGAAGCTTTATTGCTTGGATTATCTGAAGCTAAAGGAAAGGGTGTGAAGGTACTTAAGGTGAAGGGTGATACTGAACTAATTGTGAAACAGGTAAGAGGGATCTTTTCCATTAAGAATGAAAGACTAAGGCATTACAGAAATAGGGTATGGGATGAGATTGAATATTTTGATGCCTTCTCCATAGAAATAATTCCCAGAGATTAAAACTCCCGAGCAGATTCTTTAGCAGTATCAGCTTCTCTCCTTTTGCCACATCTAGATTTCAAGAAAGATTCTTACAGGATAGAAATGATATATCGCCCTAATGTCCCCGACAATGCTGAGAACTGGCAAGTTTTTGAAAGTGATAATCAGATCAGAAAGTTTTTAGAAAATGCTGAAATGTTCCTTGGGACATATTTTGAAGGTTCCGAAACAGAGTGTAAAGAATTCAGCCCTGACCCTGGGATTAATCCAAGAGATGACATCATTTAGTTAAAGGGAAACAAAATCCCTAAAGGGCTGGTATCTTTAGAACATCTGTTTTCTCGAAGAGATGAATATGTTAAAGGCAAACCTCCCTATATTCCTGATAAAGCAGAGGATTATGAGAAAATAAATATTGGGGATGAAGCTAATCCTAAATGGATATCCATTGGCAAGTGCTGCTCTTCGGAAGAGAAAATCAAATTGATCAAATTGCTAATCAAATATAAATATGTTTTCGCCTGGTGCTATGATGATCTCAAAAATTTTAGACATGGACAGTTTCAACATCATATTCCTTTGAAAGCAAATGCAGCTCCGTTTAGATAGAATCTGAGGAATTATAATCCAAAAGTTGCTGAAGCCATTTTCAAGGAGATTGATAAGATGCTAAAAGATAGAATTATCTATCCAATTCATCACTCCACTTAAGTGGCAAATATTGTTCCAATATGAAAGAAGAATGGAGAAATAAGGATCTGTGTCGACTT
This sequence comes from Cunninghamia lanceolata, assembly GCA_027924645.1. Taxonomy (NCBI): domain Eukaryota; kingdom Viridiplantae; phylum Streptophyta; class Pinopsida; order Cupressales; family Cupressaceae; genus Cunninghamia; species Cunninghamia lanceolata. The sequence goes on from BSBN01001281.1 coordinate 20,479,269, forward strand.
CAGAAACTTAAACCTGTTGTGTGGTTACACAACATGCCCCATTTTGACTTGGCAAAACAGGACCCAACTTTTGTTTTGGCTTGTGTTGTCTGTTTCTGGCGGTTTGGTAAAAATAAGTCAGGTGCATCATCATCATGAAGGTCAGGATGAGGTAGGTCATCATCATGAGGTTAGTTTGTCAAAGTTCATATTTTGTTTCTATGACTTCATGGTTAGAAAGAGCTTGAAATTCCATGCAGGTTTGCCTTTTGCATCACTTGAAAATTCATCCATATGAAGGAGTTGTAAGCAGTCAAAGTTTTGGTCAAACCTGATAATTGCTGTATGAACATCATCATCATGATATTTGAAAAGCCCCCCGATAATATCCTGAGGTCGAAACATCCGGACGTCAAGTTTAAGTCGTAATAATCCTTTCCCGTCAGGCGGTCTTTTGTATCGCCAAAGGTCATCATCATGATCTTACTCTATCACCTGATAAAAATCATGCAGTCCCGAAACATCCGGACGTCAATCTTAAGTGCTAGTGTGTTTTACCCGTCGAGTAACCTTGGAAACATTGCGAGCATCATGATATTCCAACATCACCTGATATTATAATATCATGCTGATATTATAATATCACCTTACTTAGAGAAATCTGCCATCTGCATAATTTGCGCGCGCACGACAGTCTTGGTGATCAACATCATCATGATATTTCAGGACCCGACATTTCCTAATATCCTCCTGATCTCCTTTTGCGTGATCATGATGATCACCTTATCTTTCGAAACGGAGGATGATTTTCCTTTCCCAAACCTTGTTGAACAAGATCATCATAATCTTGTTCGTCTTTCCCGACAGTTCGTAGTATCATCCTGCCGACAAGTATAACCTTTTGCAAATATGATGATGACGATGACGTCACCATCACCTTTCTCCTTTGGCAGGATATTTTCCAAGGCGGGATCCATTTCGCCAATATGATGATGATGATGACGTCATGTTCGAAGATTAATGAAGGCCGCGGATATCCTGATGACGTCATCAGGACTTCCAGCAGGATCATATTCTAAATCACCCAATGCGGATATGATGATGATGATGTTCATCATCCTGATCTTTCGAGTGGATAGCCTTGGCCGAAAAGGGTCATATTGCATTCATCCACGTGATCATCTTCCTTGGGGGGAACCCGATATTCCAGTTATCTCCTGATCTTAACGGAACATGATGGTGACGTCATCCCTTTGCATTTTAACCAAGCCTGATGATGACGATGACGTCATCATGATTTTCCTCAGCGGCAGGATCATTTTCCAAGTCCTCCTGTTTGTCTTCATCATGATGATGATGACGATGTCTTTCTTTCCCGAATATGCAAAAACAAAACATCCTGATGTGCTTTTCCTTAGAGCATTCGGAGGGGAGGAGCATCATATTTCACAATATCCTGCGGCTAGATACAAGACATAGAGTTGGGCATCATCATGATTTTCGGCGTAGGTATAACTGTTGCAGTCGGCCAAGTCCAATATTGTCAACCTGATCATGTGTGGTCGCACTGATGCGAACATGATGATGATGACCCGAAACATTCAAACAGAGCATGCAAAGCCAGGTATGAAGTAATTTGTTAGGGGTAGTTATTTCCTTGTATATTTTGACATACCTGATCATATTTGAACCCGATATACAAGAAAATGGGCAAAAACATGAAGCGATAGAAATTTGAAAGCCCGACTGCCTGATTTTGGTCAACGAGGGTTGACCTGGTTGTTTTTATGCTGTTTATGCATTTAGTGCATATTTTCCACAGGTAAAGCCTGATTGCCTGTAGCTGCACATTGGGAGGTATGTTTAATAAAATGTTTACTTCCTGTTGTTTATCCACATGATGATGAACTTAATGTTTGTCTGTTTATTTGCAGGAAGTCATGATGCTGCTGAAGCTGAACATTGAAGTCATGATGCTGCTGAAGCTGAGCGTTGAAATCATGATGATGCTGCTGAAGCTGATAATTACAAAGTTACGCATGGAGTCAACATGGGCCAGAAATGAGGAGGATATTGTCAAATATGCTGTTCGCCAGCTGAAGACCGAATCAAGTTGAAGATGCTGGAATATTATGCGCCAGCTGTACATTTGCTAACTGGCGAAGCATGTGCTTTTCATCTGGACCATTGTTTGTTATGAGAGGATCCTGATCCTTGGATCATTGTAACCGTTTTCTAGCAGTTGCTCTATATAAGAGCCAGAGCTTGTCATTAAAAAGGGAGGAATACATTAGAATACATAGACGCATCTGGCGCAAAAATTCAATTACTGTAGAATCGATTAGGAGATCGGATTACTGAGACTAATGAGGATAGAATTGTTGAAATGTCAAGGTTCTTTCTTCAGATCACTGTAAATGTACCTGTTCTTGAGCATACTGAATGAATATGAAGTTCCAGATTACATCCTAATTGTAAATTTTACGTAATCTTTCTGTTGATTTCTGGATATGTACTGGTGAATGCTGTGTTCAACTGGAAGCGCTTTCATTTCATTACATGTTGTTGTCAACTTTTCCTTTGAAGATTTGCACTAGATCATGCGGATTTGTGGAATGTCCTGGTGAAGTATGATTTCTAGTTTTCCTTCTTTTCATTGCAAGTATGGGAGCTTGTATGTGAATCAGTGATCTAAGTCCAGTAGTTTTGGGAATCTCATTCTTTAACCCTTTTCCTTTTTTTCAATTTCATTAATTCATCACCATAACTGCAAATCATGATAAATAACAAGCAGAAACAGTGAAATATGCTGAAATCCTGTAGGTAACTGAAGATCATTAGCATATTTGAGTTAAATGCATGTAGTATTGGAAATATCATGCAAAGAATCATAGATAATGATAGAAATCATGCAAATATCAGCCTGTAGGCACATTATTTGACTAAATTTACAGTGCAGAGGTAGAATTGTTGGAGACTTATGTAGAGCAAACATCCAGAGCAGAATATTTGAAGAGGATGATGATGAACAGTGCAGAAACACGTAAGGCCCCTGAATGGAAAACAGCAGCACACATCAACCACTGAGTAACGTCAGTAGATTAAGACCTAATCAACGGAGACTTGGGATCATGAATTCTCTGAATTCATCGTATCTTTCAAGATGAGTAAAGGTTGTTGTGTAACTTTTATTCTATGTTTGCGAATGACTAACATCATGACCAACATAAATTGGCGCTAGAAGGAGGGCCAAGTCCAGCAGATCACGTTCATCATCAGTACTTTCAGGTTTGATGACGCTCAGAGTAAGGTAACTTCAGATCGTTTGTGAATTTCATCATATTACATAAATATTTGCTGCGATAAGTTTGTATATGCACATTCTGTGTAAAGATTTCCAAATCTCACATAAATATTGCAAGCTTTACAGTAGATTTCTTTAAATTCACTAAATATTGGCCAAAGATGCATAAATTTGTTCAAGCTTTGAGAATTTGAGCCTTAAACACGTGAGATCTTGTGCTAACGGTCAGAGTATCCCAATATCCTGTCTATTTGCAGTGTCTTTGCAAATATTGCGTGAATATTCAGTCTGATTTGCAAGTTGACCGCAAATATCACCTCGTCCGGTGGAATCCAGCCAATATTTGCAAATTTTCAGCTAATTGGCCTCCAAATCGAGAAATCCTGGCTCACAGGATAAATACCAGGTCTAGAGATAGTGAAATTTTTGAAGAATTGCTTGTTAGAGGTTTTAGACCTAGGACTGTAGACGTTCACCATACTCCAGAGTCTAGTGCGTCCAGAACTTCACCAGGATCTCCTCCTGTAACTCCTGTTGGTTTGCAAATACCTTCCGGTATACCCGTGACACCTACTGTTCAACCTCAGGGTATACCTTTAGTCCAACCTCAGCCAACTGCACCACCAGTTCAGCCCCCTCAGGTTGCAATGTCTTTCTTTGCAGCAGAATCACCATTGACCTTTACTGCATATCATGAGTTACCAAAGTATCCGGACAAACTTTGTCCAAAATACCATCCTTATCAGGATGCGGATGATCATATCAGGACGTTTAAAGAAGCTTGCTGCAGAGCCGGAATAGAACATCAGGACGTGGTGTGCAGATTATTCCCTTTTTCCTTAGGGGAAGAGGCTTATAATTGGTTCATCAGTCTTGGTCAATCTTCTGTTGATTCGTGGGCTGTCTTAGAGAAGGCCTTTCTTGACAGATTCAAGGTCCCTATTGATCCATCCATGAATTACCACCTGTTTGCCACAATCAAGAGATTTGAGCATGAACCTATTGCAAATTTCAATGCTAGGTTCCAGAAAATGTTGTCCAAGCTAGTTACCCCATATGTGGTGGCTGATGATGCTGCTAGGAGTATTTATTATTCAGCCCTGGATCCATTAACCGCCATGTTCATCAGGAGAACACATCCTGAGATCACCACATTGACAGGAGCTTTTCAAGAAGCTATCAAGGTAAATCAGCAGCTGATACCTGCTCCTACTCCTAATATAGCATTCCCTACTTTGCCTGGCATGCAGTCACAATATCCAGCACAGTATCCTGCAGCTTATCCTTCGCAATATCCTGCACAATATCCAAATGGAGCAGTGATGCCCCCAGCAATCATGCCTGCACCTTTGCAAGTACCTCCATTGAGTATTATGCCTCCTCCTAATGGAAATGGCCAATCGCCACAATATCCTGCACATGCTCAGACACCTCAGGGTACAGATCTATCTCATAATAACCATGGATCTTCCTTTTTCCAGCCTCAAACTGAAAATGTAGTGGCCAAAGCTCAAGAAGAGAAAGAGGAAATCAAAGAAATGTCTGCTCAGTTGAGAAAGCTCACCACAGAAGTAACACACTTGAGAAACCAAGGGTTTTATTCACAGTCAGGTCAGAATAGGAGTTATTCCAATGACAGACCAAATTACCCTGACAGAGGATACAACAATAACTTCAACAGTAGTGCTGCAAATAACAATAATCCTCCTAGGCAGCCCAGAGTGTGGAACTCCAGGCCAAATAATGGTTCATTACCATCACCCCTAGACAATCAGCCTCCTGGTGAAGCCAAACAGACTACTAGAGTCAATCTTGCTGAGGCAGCCCTTACCAATTGGTGCAGGATTCACAATACCAATGCACATGCAGAATTAGATTGTCCACAATTTAGGATTGCTGCCAGCATCTTTCAGACTGAAGTGTCTAATACTTCTGGAAATCCACCTCAGGCAGAAGGAAATGAAATAGTTCCTTGTGGATATGACTCAGCTTTTGTGCTGGAAACATACACTAATCAGCCTCATCAGGAATATAATCAGACCTGTGAAGAATCTGCCTTAACCTTTGAAGCAAACTATGTCTTCCCTTTTGAGGATGAAAACGAACCTACAAGAGAGCATGAGGAAGTACATGCATACCAGCAGCAATACCCTGGTAAGCATAGTTATAACCTGAGGAGTAATGCCAACAGACCTGCCGGTCCATTGACATCATCTCTACCTCCAAACAACTTCAACACACCTCCTGATCCTAAGGCTAGCAATAACCCTGGGTTCCCTAAGGTGAATGCTCAATACTTGTCTCCTCAAAACACAGTAACAAAAGTTGCAAATGCACCTCATGAGTCTGACAGGTTAGTCAGCTATTTGGCTGATGAAATGAAGAAAATCAAGATCAGCCTGTCCCTATCTAAGTTACTGAAAACCCCTGCCATAAAAAGGGCATTCATGAAGTCGCTGGATGATCCTGCTTCTAAAGAGGATAATCACCTTTCGAGTCAATCCCATAGCAGAGACCATACTGCTAAAGATAACACTGTCAAGCCCAAAGTGTCAGCCACAGTCCAAGCTGCTGAAACCTCTCACATGACCTTGTACAGAGATAAAACTGAATCACCTCCGTTTCTCCTCACCATAAGAATGTTTAGTAAGAATTTGCACAATTGTTTAGTTGATTCAGGAGCCTCAACTAATGTTATGCCTTTGTCAATATGCAACGCATTAGGACTGCATCCTGCTAAATCCTTAAAGAAGGTCACTCAACTGGACAAGACAGAAGTAAGTGTCGTAGGAGAGCTCACTCACATTCACATGCAGCTAGCGTCTGATCCTAGGATCCAATATTACATTGACATTCAGGTAGTTGACATACCTGATACATACGGGATGTTGCTTAGCCGAGACTGGTCTAAAACGCTTAACGGATACATGTCCACAGACTTCAGTCACATGTGGTTGCCATGGAAGGGTATACCTAATCAGATCAGGATTGATGCTGAGCCTAGGATGAAACATATGATCACGGAATATAACAGAACAAATGAGATCATGTATGTAAACGTAGAACCTGGAGTTTATCACATCAGGCCGCAAACTGTCCAAATAGAAGAGGTCCTGATGCTTGATGTTCATCATCATCATCATCATGATTATCATGAGGATATGCCAGTTGTAGAGCTTAATAATGATCCTGACAATGAGAATGAAATTGATCGCTTCAGGGATTTTCAGATGCATTTGTCTACTCAGATAAAACGTTGTCAATTATTAAATATACCTGCTAATGATATTTTGATTGACGGATGGTGCAGATTACATGGCGAAGCACACTCGGAAAAGACTTGTGAATCATGCTTAGACATGATAATACTGGAGCAGACGTATAGTGAAGCATCATCATCATATTCTGAGGTGAGTACTACATCTGATGATGATGATGATACTAATTTTTATTTGTCTTCTGCAGGAACAGAAGAGTCGACGGATCCTGATGAGGATCATATCCGAAAAACAGAAGAGATCCTGGTGTCCAATCAGACGAATGATGCGAGAAAGGAAGAGATCACTCCTGGTAGTGATTGCTTCATGGAACCGGATTACGAGTTGTCTGATGAGGATAAAGGCAGTGACCTGACGAAGTTCGAAGAATTTCTGGTCAAAGAAATAAAAAAAATGACACAACAGTGTAGATCTCCCCGGGAGGTTTTAATTAAAGGTTGGTGTAGGCTGCATGAGGCGCCTCACTCAGAAACAACTTGCTCACTATGCTTACACATTTTGAAGAAGCATGCAGTTGTATGTGCTGAACATCATCCTCCTGCTAGGATGGAAGAGAAAACAGAAAAGCCATCAGGCTCATCAGATAAAGGAAAGAAGAAACTTGAAGATGACACCCCTAAGTTAAAGTGGATATCAGGTGGAGCAGCAGCCAGAGCTGCAAAGAAAAAAGAAAGCTCAGGCAAATGTCCTGCTGAAGATAAGCCTTGGATCCTGAGGTTTGATGGATCCAAATCTAAGTAGGGTTCTGGGGTAGGAATTGACCTTATTGATCCATCAGGAAAATCCTATTTAGCAGCTTACAGATTACAGTTCCCCTGCACTAACAATGTCACAGAGTATGAAGCTCTGATTCATGGACTGTTGTTTGCCCATAAGAAGAAGGTGAAGATCCTGCATGTCTTTGGAGATTCAGAACTGGTTGTGAGACAAGTAAGAGGAATTTACTCTTGTAACTACAGAAAGCTGTCAAATTACAGGCATCGTGTGTGGGACCTGATTGAAGACTTTGATGCCTTCAGCATCGTTCACGTGCCAAGAGAACAGAACCAAAGGGCAGATGCACTTGCTCAGGCCGCCAGTACGCTGGAACCGCTGTCTATATCTGGTCTGAAGAGATTCTCAGTAGAATTGGTGTCAGTACCTTCGGTACCTGACAATGTGACTAATCTCCAAGTGTTTGATGATGATCAGCACATCCTGGACTTCATATCAAACAGAGACGTATTTGAAGCTCAGATCATAGATGAAAATGGTATGGAAGATCATGTCTGGGAAGAAGATGAGATATTAGAGTTGCCTAGCAACACAATTCCCAAAGGTATGATTGAATTAGAAAGAGCCTTTGATCTGGATAATATGCTCAAACATAAGGATCTGCCTAAGGCAGATGGAGGTCAATATTCACAGGTGAATATTGGACAGGCTGATGACAAGAGGAATGTCTTGTTGGGTAAGGTTTGTACACCTGAAGAGTTAGAAGGAATAACTCAGGCCCTTAAGGATTATATACATGTAATTGCATGGACTTATGACGAGTTGAAGATGTATGACACTTCTGTCATAACTCATACTATACCTCTCAAGCCAGATGCAAAACCTTTCAGACAGAAGCAGAGGCCAGTCAATGCTCTGCTTGAGCCCATCATCCTTGAAGAGGTCAAGAAATTGTTAAATGCCCGGATAATATTTCCTGTAAGGCACTCCACTTGGGTGGCAAATCTGGTACCAGTCAGGAAGAAGAATGGAGACATCAGATTGTGTGTGGATTTCAGGAACCTGAACAGAGCATCAGAAAAGGATAATTATCCTTTGCCCTCTTTGGATGAGGTTCTGCAGATGGTAAATGGAGCCAAGATGATGTCCTTCTTGGATGGTTTTTCAGGATACAACCAAGTGATGGTTGATAAAATTGACAGATTAAAAATTGCCTTCACCACAAAATGGGGGATATTTGCATATAGACGTATGCCGTTTGGACTGATAAATGCTGGAGCTACATTCCAGCGAGCAATGGACATAGCCTTCAGAGGCTTAATAGGAAAATGTATAGTCATCTACATGGATGACCTGACAGTATTCTCCAAGGAAATAGGAGATCATGTTGCTGATCTCAGAAATGTACTGAAGAAATGTGAAGAATATGGAATATCTTTGAATCCCAAGAAGTGCATATTCGGGGTCACAACAGGAAAGTTACTAGGCCACCTAATCACAGAGGATGGGATTATCATTGATCCTGACAGGGTGGAATCTATTATGAAATTACCACTTCTAGGAAGCAAAAAGGAGCTTAAATCTTATTTTGGTAAGATAAATTTTGTGAGGAAGTTCATCACTGGCTTTGCTGAGATTGTCAGACCACTGAATGCCATGTTGAAAAAAGATGCACAAATTGACTGGACACCAGAAGCCAGAGCTGCTTTTGAAGATATAAAGAAGGCCATTTTAGATGCTCCTGTCCTCATTAGTCCAGATTATACAAAGGATTTCTACATCTACTCATTTGCTTCAGAACATACTTCTGCAGCAGTGTTAACTCAAAGAAATGAAGATAAAGAAGAGAAACCAATTGCCTTCATGAGCTGTCCTTTCAGGGATGCTGAGTTGAGATATGTAGATGTTGAAAGACAGGCACTTGCATTAGTCCGAGTAGTAAAAAAGTTCAGACATTACATACTAAGAAGTAAGGTGATTGATGTGGTACCAGATGCAGCAGTAAAGATGCTGCTGATGCAGAGTGAACCTGGTGAAAAAAGGGCCAAATGGATTACGGTACTACAAGAATATGACATGGAGATCACACCCATGAAGCTAGTAAGAGGACAGGCTCTGAGCCAGATGATATCTGAAACTGATCCAAACATCATCAGTCAGCAGTATGTAATCGATGAGAAAGACAATAAAGAATGGTATTCAGACATCAGGCACATCCTGATCACTGGAAGATGTCCTTCGAGGATGCAAGCCTCACAGAGAAGAGCCTTAAAGATAAGATCCCAGAAATATATGATGAAGGGAGGAGCCCTGTTTAAAAAGAATTATGAAGGGATATACCTGAGATGTTTAGAGAAACCAGAAACCAATAAAGTTTTGACGGAGTTACATGACAAGTTTGGAACTGCCCACGGATCAGCGTTGGCCACAACACATGCAATCCTCAGAGCAGGATATTACTGGCCTACAATTTTTAAAGACACAGCTAATCATGTTAAATGTTGTCATGTTTGCCAGGTTGCGGCCAACAGAGAAAAGTATGCTGCACAACCATTGCAGCCAGTGATGGAGGAGCGCCCATTTGCACAGTGGGGCATGGATTTCATAGGACCAATCAATCCTCCGTCTTCTTCAGGCCAGAGGTATGTCCTAACAATTACTGATTATTGTACCAGATGGACTGAGGCTATCAGCAGCAAAACTTGTACTGCTGATGATGTCATTAAATTTCTGGAAAGCAACATTGTCACCAGGTATGGAATTCCTTATGCATTGGTAAGTGATAATGGTTCTGCCTTCATTTCCACTAAATTGTCAAGTTGGGCTTTTGATCATGGGATTATACTTAAGTTCTCATCCAATTACTATCCCCAGGGAAATGGATTAGCAGAATCCACCAATGAGAATTTACTGAGTATCATAAGAAAATTGATAGAGAAAAATCCCAGGGAATGGAACTCATTTCTGAAATATGCCTTATGGGTAGACAGAACTAGAATGAAAATTGCATTAGGAAACTCACCCTTCCAGCTAGTATATGGGGTAGATCCTATCCTCCCTGTAAACTTGAAAATTCCTACTCTGCAGTTTGCCCAAGACTATCTAGGCATAGATAATAAACAGGAAGTCAGGTTGCTTCAGTTGATGCATCTGGAAGAAAAACGAAGCCAAGCGATTGACCAATTTGCAAAACATCAGGCTGTTGTCAAACGCTGGTTTGACAAGAGAGCCAGAATTAAAGCTTTCAGGATATCAGATTTAGTCCTGATGTGGGATAAAGCCCATGAAAGGAAAGGTGATCATGGTAAGTTCGATAGACTATGGATAGGTCCCTTTAAGATTTCTGAAATTTTAGGAGACATCACTTATAGGCTTAAGAACCTGACAGGTGAGGATGTCCCGTTGCCAGTCAATGGACAATTCCTCAAACATTATTTCCAGGCCTGAGTGACTTCATGACAGTCTCATGTATCATATTGTATATTTGTATGGTTGTTTGTACAGTTTGCTTGTTGCTGTTGTTGTTTTGTTGGTTGGGACCTTGTTCTGGTAAGTCAGAATGATGCACTTCATCACCTTAAGAAAATAGAATTCAAGTGATGAGATCACGTTTAAATATAGGTTATGATTCATTCTAAGAAGTGTTCATGATCAGGTTTATGATGTCTTTTTCATCAGGGTACTTTTTCTTGTCCAAAGTGAATCAAACACAACGAAACACCTAACAGCCTTGGGTTTGTTGAAGATATGAGTATAGGTGTTAAGTGAAAAATCTAAAGGGACTCCCTTGCTACCAATACAATCTCCAACCTAAAGCTGCAAGTGACTACACCTTGTACAAATGAGCAGACATGATGATATCAAATTTAAATTTTTAAAGGAAAATCAGAAATGAAATAAAATTAGGCCATCTAAGTAACTCTACCGGGGCTATGGACGCCTGCTGGCAGTGGGGCTCTACTTAGGGAGATTGTATAGATAACCTTGCCGGGGTTATAGACACCTGCTGGCAGCAAGGCTCTATCCAGGTTGGCTATGAGGGATGATCTCCAACTATGTAGTTTAACACCAGTTACTTATGTTTTCAACTTACTTTCAAGATGAGGATAATTAATCATCTGCACACACCTGATCCTTTGTTAGCATTGTTACCTTGATGAAATTTTATCATTCAAAGATCATGATGATTTTACTTAGAAAGAATTAGAATACTATAGATGAATATGATCATATCACTTGAATTATTTGAATTTTGTTGTTTTCTTTGGTGGCAAGTTCTTGTGTGGTTACACAACACGCCCCATTTTGACTTGGCAAAACAGGGACCCAACTTTTGTTTTGGCTTGTGTTGTCTGTTTCTGGCGGTTTGGTAAAAATAAGTCAGGTGCATCATCATCATGAAGGTCAGGATGAGGTAGGTCATCATCATGAGGTTAGTTTGTCAAAGTTCATATTTTGTTTCTATGACTTCATGGTTAGAAAGAGCTTGAAATTCCATGCAGGTTTGCCTTTTGCATCACTTGAAAATTCGTCCATATGAAGGAGTTGTAAGCAGTCAAAGTTTTGGTCAAACCTGATAATTGCTGTATGAACATCATCATCATGATATTTGAAAAGCCCCCCAATAATATCCTGAGGTCGAAACATCCGGACGTCAAGTTTAAGTCGTAATAATCCTTTCCCGTCAGGCGGTCTTTTGTATCGCCAAAGGTCATCATCATGATCTTACTCTATCACCTGATAAAAATCATGCAGTCCCGAAACATCTGGACGTCAATCTTAAGTGCTAGTGTGTTTTACCCGTCGAGTAACCTTGGAAACATTGCGAGCATCATGATATTCCAACATCACCCGATATTATAATATCATGCTGATATTATAATATCACCTTACTTAGAGAAATCTGCCATCTGCATAATTTGCGCGCGCACGACAGTCTTGGTGATCAACATCATCATGATATTTCAGGACACGACATTTCCTAATATCCTCCTGATCTCCTTTTGCGTGATCATGATGATCACCTTATCTTTCGAAACGGAGGATGATTTTCCTTTCCCAAACCTTGTTGAACAAGATCATCATAATCTTGTTCGTCTTTCCCGACAGTTCGTAGTATCATCCTGCCGACAAGTATAACCTTTTGCAAATATGATGATGACGATGACGTCACCATCACCTTTCTCCTTCGGCAGGATATTTTCCAAGGCGGGATCCATTTCGCCAATATGATGATGACGATGACGTCATGTTCGAAGATTAATGAAGGCCGCGGATATCCTGATGACGTCATCAGGACTTTCAGCAGGATCATATTCTAAATCACCCAATGCGGATATGATGATGATGATATTCATCATCCTGATCTTTCGAGCGGATAGCCTTGGCCGAAAAGGGTCATATTGCATTCATCCACGCGATCATCTTCCTTGGGGGGAACCCGATATTCCAGTTATCTCCTGATCTTAACGGAACATGACGGTGACGTCATCCCTTTGCATTTTAACCAAGCCTGATGATGACGATGACGTCATCATGATTTTCCTCAGTGGCAGGATCATTTTCCAAGTCCTCCTGTTTGTCTTCATCATGATGATGATGATGTCTTTCTTTCCCGAATATGCAAAAACAAAACATCCTGATGTGCTTTTCCTCAGAGCATTCGAAGGGGAGGAGCATCATATTTCACAATATCCTGCGGCTAGATACAAGACATAGAGTTGGGCATCATCATGATTTTCGGCGTAGGTATAACTGTTGCCGTCGGCCAAGTCCAATATTGTCAACCTGATCATGTGTGGTCGCACTGATGCGAACATGATGATGATGACCCGAAACATTCAAACAGAGCATGCAAAGCCAGGTATGAAGTAATTTGTTAGGGGTAGTTATTTCCTTGTATATTTTGACATACCTGATCATATTTGAACCCGATATACAAGAAAATGGGCAAAAACATGAAGCGATAGAAATTTGAAAGCCCGACTGCCTGATTTTGGTCAACGAGGGTTGACCTGGTTGTTTTTATGCTGTTTATGCATTTAGTGCATATTTTCCACAGGTAAAGCCTGATTGCCTGTAGCTGCACATTGGGAGGTACGTTTAATAAAATGTTTACTTCCTGTTGTTTATCCACATGATGATGAACTTAATGTTTGTCTGTTTATTTGCAGGAAGTCATGATGCTGCTGAAGCTGAACATTGAAGTCATGATGCTGCTGAAGCTGAGCGTTGAAATCATGATGATGCTGCTGAAGCTGATAATTACAAAGTTACGCATGGAGTCAACATGGGCCAGAAATGAGGAGGATATTGTCAAATATGCTGTTCGCCAGCTGGAGACCGAATCAAGTTGAAGATGCTGGAATATTATGCGCCAGCTGTACATTTGCTAACTGGCGAAGCATGTGCTTTTCATCTGGACCGTTGTTTGTTATGAGAGGATCCTGATCCTTGGATCATTGTAACCATTTTCTGGCAGTTGCTCTATATAAGAGCCAGAGCTTGTCATTAAAAAGGGAGGAATACATTAGAATACACAGACGCATCTGGCGCAAAAAGTCAATTACTGTAGAATCGATTAGGAGATCGGATTACTGAGACTAATGAGGATAGAATTGTTGAAATGTCAAGGTTCTTTCTTCAGATCACTGTAAATGTACCTGTTCTTGAGCATACTGAATGAATATGAAGTTCCAGATTACATCCTAATTGTAAATTTTACGTAATCTTTCTGTTGATTTCTAGATATGTACTGGTGAATGCTGTGTTCAACTGGAAGCGCTTTCATTTCATTACATGTTGTTGTCAACTTTTCCTTTGAAGATTTGCACTAGATCATGCGGATTTGTGGAATGTCCTGGTGAAGTATGATTTCTAGTTTTCCTTCTTTTCATTGCAAGTATGGGAGCTTGTATGTGAATCAGTGATCTAAGTCCAGTAGTTTTGGGAATCTCATTCTTTAACCCTTTTCCTTTTTTTCAATTTCATTAATTCATCACCATAACTGCAAATCATGATAAATAACAAGCAGAAACAGTGAAATATGCTGAAATCCCATAGGTAACTGAAGATCATTAGCATATTTGAGTTAAATGCATGTAGTATTGGAAATATCATGCAAAGAATCATAGATAATGATAGAAATCATGCAAATATCAGCCTGTAGGCACATTATTTGACTAAATTTACAGTGCAGAGGTAGAATTGTTGGAGACTTATGCAGAGCAAACATCCAAAGCAGAATATTTGAAGAGGATGATGATGAACAGTGCAGAAACACGTAAGGCCCCTGAATGGAAAACAGCAGCACACATCAACCACTGAGTAACGTCAGTAGATTAAGACCTAATCAACGGAGACTTGGGATCATGAATTCTCTGAATTCATCGTATCTTTCAAGATGAGTAAAGGTTGTTGTGTAACTTTTATTCTATGTTTGCGAATGACTAACATCATGACCAACAAAACCAAGCCAGCCTCAAAGATAATTACCCACTACCTGTGATGGACCACATCTTGCAGACAGTTGCTGGGTCTGAAATGATGTCTATGCTGGATGGTTTCTCAGGTTACAATCAGATAGGTGTAGCTGCAAAAGATCAACATAAGACTGCTTTCACCACACCTCGAGGAACTTTTGCCTATAGTCAAATGCCCTTTGGCTTGATTAATGCAGGAGCAACTTCTCAGCGAGCAATGGATTCATCTTTTAGAGACCTGAAGAACAGGATTATTGTTATTTACCTTGATGATTTGACTGTCTTGTCAAAGAATAGAAAGGATCACTTCAGAGATCTAGAGTCTATCTTGCAAAGGTGTCGAAGCCATGGAATTTCACTCAACCTCAAGAAGTCAGTTTTCTGTGTGACTGAGGGAAAATTGTTGGGGCACCTAGTCTCAAAGAACGGAATCAGGATTGATCCAGAGAGGTTCAAGGCAATTCAATAGATTAGTCTCCCTTCAAATAGGACTGGAGTCAAGTCCTTCTTTGGTCAAATCAACTTTCTCAGAAGGTTCATTCCCGACTTTGCTGAGATTACAAAACACATTGTTGGGATGATGAGCAAGAAATAACCTTTCAAATGGAATGAAGTTGCTAGGAAGGTGTTTGAGGATATCAAGGAGGCGATTGCAAACACTCCCACTTTGGTAAATCCTAATTTTCAAAAGGATTTTATCATTTACTGTTATGCTTCGAAACACACCATGTCAGGTATTTTGTTGCAAAAAAATGAATTAGATGAAGAGGTTCCCATAGCTTTTATGAGCGTTTCCCTTAAGAAGCATGAGCTAAAATATTCTTTAGTTGAAAAACAAGCTTTTGCAGTAGTTAAAGCTGTTAAATAATTTAGATATTATATACTTCATTCCCATTCAGTTGTATTTGTTCCAAAGTATTTTGACTCAGTAAGAAGTAGGATTAAACAATAGAGCAACGTGGGTTGCTAAAATTCAGGAATATGATCTGGAAGTTAAGCCTACTAAGCTGATCAGAGGTCAAGGCTTATGTAAGTTGATTGCTGAGAACAAAGAACAAGAAGGAGAAGGACTACCCACAGTCTTATTGGTAAGCTTGCAGGATCCATGGTTTCTGGATGTGGCACATTATCTTACATATGGGAATTGTCCTGATCACCTGACTCCTAAAGAGAAAAGAAACCCGAAGCTAAAAGGTACAAAATATGTTATCTAGGGAGATGTCCTTTACAAGAAAGGGTTAGATGGAACTTTCCTAAGGTGTGTAGATAAAGAGCAGCAAGAGAAATTCTTGGAAGTTTTCCATAACGAAGCTTGTGTTGGACACTTTTCTTCTTCAGTTACAGCTTTCAAAATCCTCAGAAATTGTTACTACTGGCTAGGAATGTTTAAAGATGCATATAAGTGGGTGACCAATTGTGAGAAATGTAAAATGTTCTTAGGAAGGCCACAACTTGCAGCTCTACCTTTGAGGCCTGTTGTTGTTGAAGACCCCTTTAAACAGTGGGGATTGGATTTTATTGGGCCTATCTCACCCCCCTCAAGTGCAGGGCATACCCACATCTTAACAGCAACAGACTATTTCACAAAATGGGTTGAGGCAGCCCCTGTAAAAAGAACAACTTCCAGGGTGGTTTGTGATTTTCTTAAAGAAAATATCTTGGTATGATTTGGTGTGCCTTAGAAGATTGTAGCAGATAATGCTACCAGTTTCTCTTCAGGTGAAATGACTTCTTTCTGTTATGAGCATAGTATTTCTCTTTCTCATTCATCAGATTACTATCCCCAAGGGAATGGACAAGCTGAGTCCAGTAACAAAAACCTGATTACTATCATGAAGAAATTGGTGAATGAAAACCCCAGAGATTGGCACAAGAGGTTGTATGAAGCACTCTGGGCTGACAGAATAACTCCTAAAAGAGCAATTGGGATGGCACCTTTTGAATTAGTTTATGGGATAGGTGCCCAAGTATCTTTACCCCTAGAGCTATCTACAGCCAAACTGCAAAGTGTAATTGAGAATCAAATATTTCCAAGATTCCCTGGAGAAGAGGATTATGTATTTAGCCAAGATTGAAGAAGAAAGAAACGAGTTGGTTGACCGAATTACTGTGCATCAGGCCAGGGTCAAAGAAATTTTTGATAGGAAGACAAGACCCAGGAAATTTATGGAAGGAGATGAAGTATTACTGTGGGACAGAAGGAGAGAACCAAAAGGTGCACATAGCAAATTTGACTCACTCTGGAGTGGGCCTTTCAAGATTCACTAGGTATTCGGTCCAAATTCTTTCAAACTAGAATATCCTGATGGAACTATTTTACCCCTGTCCTATAATGGACAGGATCTCAAGTTGTATCGTCTGTAAACAGGGTCCCCTGTTTTGTACATAGTCTTCCCTTTGTTTAGTTTTGTGTTTTCCTTTCCCATTTTTGTTTTGCCCCGGTCTCTTTCCTTTCTTCTCTTTCTTCCATTTTCTCCGAAACCAGAGCTTCTGAGTTCTCTACATTTTGCCATAAAATGCAGTCCCCAATCAAAGCTAATGTTACCTTTTGAGTTGCCCTCGTTTATTTATGTATTGGTAATATTTCTTAAACAAGAGTCAGTTTACCATACTATATTTTTGGTCATACCTTTGCTTTGTAAATCGACTCTTAGTCCTTCAATTTCTACTCGTGTGTCGTCTTTGTATAAAAGGTTTGAACCTTTGAACCCAAAACATTCTCAAAGTTCAAAGTTCAATGGTTCAATATGTCTGAAGTGTCATATAAAGCAAGCTGCCTTTTTGCTTGTCTTAAGCGTCTCTGTACTTTCAGGTTGAACTTGAACCTTCCACGCATACTCTATAGTGGGGTTCAAGGTTCAATGGTTCAACGGTCTTAAGGTTCAGCACTCATTGTCTTCCTATGAGTCAGGTCACGCAGTTTCCTTGTCTACTAATATATCGTTGAACCTTCTGCTTGTACTCTGCCGCAGGGTTCAATGGTTCAAGGTTCAATAGTTCACTATTTTATAATTGGAAACCTTTTACCAAAGCCGCGTAACTTTTTGTTGGTCTACATAACCTTGGCGTCGTTGAACCTTCGTATTGAACCATGTCTTCACAAGTTCAACGGTTCATGAGTCAAGTCCCTGTTTCGGTAAGTCAATCTTTTGCCTACCTATAAAGTCCAGTTGGCATGTTTGAACCATCACATTGAACCATCGCATTGAACCATGTCCTAAAGGTTCAATGGTTCAATAAGTTCGAAGATTTGGTAATTTTGGTCCCGTTTGCTCCCGCAGCTTTCTAAGTCAAACTTGGCGGGAAAGTTGGAGGAAAATTTGTCAGAAACTCATCATGAAACCAAGAGCTGTAATTTAGTGGAGACTATGGATAATCATTGTACTTCATGATGGCACACGAACATTACTTGTTATTAATGAAGAAATCAGAGTTCACGTCTTTTCAAATATTTTTGGCACGTATTGTTCCAAGAGATAATTATTCATTCTGGTAAGTGCCATTATTAACCAAGAACAAGCTAATTTTAGTAAGAAAATATACTGTGCAATGCGGAGAAGGATAGTGCTGGAACTATAAGGCTCTCGTTATTCAAGTTTTCGCAGTGAATTCAAATATCCTGAAGGCGAGTTCTATTTTCCCTGTTCTATTCTGAATTCTTATACTGGAAAGAAGAGCCTCTGGAATTTCTATTATTTTTGAAATTTGAAGTGTTTTATTATAATCTTCCAAGTATGTCTTTGAAATCTACATGTTTGGGGGATGAACATGGCCCTGGTCTCACTTACTCTCACTCGGAATTTGGAGATACTGCATTAGTTCAATATGATTTAGAGGAATTCATAGGAAGAACTAGAAACCCTGTTCAAACCCCCACAATGAAGAAAATTGTGGATAGTGGTTTAGTTGAAGCTACAGCCTTTCCTCAAGCTATATTCTACCTAGAGTTTGTTCAAGAGTGTATGAACAGATAGGATCCCCAACACAGGTGCATCAGAAAAGCAGATGGGGATGTGTTATTCCATGTTGATAGACAAACCCTCATGTTTGTGATGAAGATACCACCTAAGGAGGCGTATTCCAGTCTTGACATTACTGCCTCCAATGGGTATTTCTCAGAAAAGAGACCAACTTACAAAAGTGTAATAGCAAGGGACTGGCTGCTAAAATTTCAAAAGGGTGGTTCAAGGCTGCCCAGGCCCCTTACCAGAGATCATTTGATACAGGAAGTAAGGGATATTGTGGTGTTGTTGCACAGACTGAGAGGCAATCAGCATGCCTATTACTGGGAGGACTAGATGTACTTTTTCATACAAGTCATCCTTCAAGGCGAACAATATTTGGATTGGGCTAAGATAGTGGCCGACTGTCTACATCAGAGTTTAAGTAATCATCTGGGTAATAGGGATTTCTTTATGTCGTCATATCTGTTCTACTGTTTAGCATCCACAAGAGATTGTTTTGACCTACCTCATGAGCCTTTAGATGAGAACAGTAAGATTTACAAATATTATTCACAGTTGCAAAGGAAAAATTGTTATGAAAATTATAAAAGGATTAATGATGTTTTCACTGGAAAGATGACCTATGAACTGGCAGGCAACCCGGGTAAGAGAATGACCAGTGAAGTAATGCAACTGATCAATATCTACAGTAGCTTCTTCATCCAATTTTCTGAGTTCACTTATATCAAAGTTGGAGGATTTGATGGTGAACCTATGAAGTTGCCTAGGTATGTATTTGATCATTTTGTACTGATGGAGGTATGTCGGCAATTGGCACATGTTGATAAGAAATTCCCATCAAAAAGGGGTTGTGGTATTTCTTTTCCTATTGAACTTGGGCATTATTCATGCCAATCAAAATCTGATGCCTTAAATTTAGAGGTGAACCTCAAAAGGTTCAATTTTCAATTCTTCACTACCAGGGCTCAATTCGACAGTAAATGTTTTGTTAAAGATAACCTAGATTCTAGAATAGGGCACTCACACCTTCCTAAGCTGGAAGATTACTGGGAGGACTGCCCAGATGAATTTGAAGTTAGGAGAAGGCTATGGTGTAGATTTTCTTTGGGACAAATAATTACCCTTAATTTAAAAATGGACGTTTATGGAATTTTTGTTGATGATGAACAAGTGGTTGATCCACAATTCAAAAAAGTAGAACACTTACCCATTCCAGAGGTGGATTGGAGCAAGAAAGAGGAGGACAGAATTGAAATCAAGACCCTTCCGGTGATAAGGAGGACTAAGAAATGGTTGAGAGAAAAGAGACAGGAAGGGCTTCAGAGTAAAACTGTCCAACAATTCTCTTCAATGGTCGCATCATTGCTTCCCATGGACTCTTCTAATCAACCCCTTGCTATATGTGGTGCAGGTGCATCCAAGCCATCGACTGAGAAAAGCCCTATCTCCAAGAGATCCAAAAGAGTCCTCACAAATATTCTGCCATCTCGTGTTACTAGGTTGAGGACAAAAGGGAAAAGAAAGAAGCAGACTTCTGAGACAATAATTGTTGATTTAAATTCAGAGGAAGAAGCAGAAGAGCCTATGGGTGACAAAGAGGCAAGCCCAAATAGAACAGAGGCAGTTGACACTGGTTCACAGTCAGAGGCCTTTCTAGAGACCCCTGAGGTGTTAATGATTTCAAATGAACCCTCTAATGGAGAGAAGCCCAGGAAGACAATATCGGCCCCTGCACCGAAGTGGCTAGAGAGCTCCATATCTGACAAAAAGAAAGTGATTCCTTTTGTTCTCCCTTTAGAGGACATGGTAAGTAAATGTCTGGGGAAGACCCCCAAGTCCAAGAGACTCAAAACAATGTCCAGAATAAATATTAACCCAAACACTGGTAACTGGAGTGCAGAAATATCGAAGCCAGTGACTGAAGAAGAGGTTCAAGATCCTACAGTGCATGATTTCACTGTGGAGAGGATAGATCTTAGTACTGCCTCTAGGGCTACAGATGTGCACCACCTTGAAGCTTCCACTAAGAGAATGGTCAGCTGAACAATGAAAGATGAGAAGGACAAAAGAGAGTTGAAACAAGCTCTGCGTTCAATGGTAGAGTACATTGAGGCCATTAACAATCCTAACCCATAGCCGATCTCACAGGTCCCCTTGTCTTTTGACCCGAAATCACCTGTCAATCAAAAAATGTTAGATCAAGTTCATAGAAGCAAGATGGTCTCAAAAACATTTGACAATTGGTTAGACAGCATCGAACAAAAAGGAACTGAATATATTCATGAACTCAAAGGCATATATGACCTGACTGCTGCCACCATTGAAGATCTTAAAGCACAGGTTGCTGTTTGGGCTAAGGACGAAGGTAAGTGGACAAGTGTAATAAACCAAAAAGAGGAAGTTCAGAAATATGGTCTGGAGAAGTTTTTGGCAGAAAAGAACTTGACTGGTGTGGACGAGGATTTGTTATATGTGAACAAAAAGAATATTGAATGGAGGAACTCCATATCCCGACAAGGGCGCTTTGAACTCTCAAAGCTAATCAAGGAGATAACGGAATTCACCCAATCACTGCAACATGATTTGCAATGTATCGATGTAAAATACTTAAAAGATGATGGAAAGCCTGTGGAAGATGTTGAAATAGTGATCCAATCCTTTAGAGATAAAATCAAATTTGTTAAAGAAAATGATAATATTCTAATTGAGGATTTCTCCAGGGTTTCTAAAGTTGAGTCGTTGCTCTATCTCTACATCAATGCACTCCCTGAACACAAGGAAAAGTTTGGGAAAATGCAGAGGGAAAAAGAAGTCTGGAAATCAAGGATGAAGCATATAGGTATACCAAACTTCCTTAAAATTCAGGAGTTTGTTGCTGCCTTTTAAGAGTGGAAGACCCGACATGCTCCCCAGGCTACCGATAACAAATCAGGAGATGCTGACTCGTCGCCCCAGTCATAATTTCATTGGCTCGTTCTCTTTCAGTTCCTATTTCTGTTATTTCCAGCAATCTTGTTCTTTTATAATCAGTTGTTTAAAAAAAAAAAACTAAATCCCGTATGGGTCAGAGTATGTTAACTCTGGGTTTAATTTGCTCAAGGACATGGGTTAAGACATTCATATATATATGTTTTTATAATTTTGAAGGACAGAGTTTTTAGAAAAGAAAAGAAGAAGAAAGTTTTTGGGGCTGAACTGTTGATATTGGACATTATGTGATAATTGTCTGAATAATTTTCATCTGTGAATGAGAAGAAAAACAATTACTGCTTATTTGGATCTGTGCATCTGAATGTGTGGAATTAGATTTTCTGTGTGAAATCTCCTTTCATCCGGTAATTGCTCTTTATTTGGTCAACTCATCATATGTGTTCTATTCTTTTCTAGTTCAACAAATTCAGATGAATGTATTCACGTATTTGAGTGTATCAAAGTAGAATCTATGCATTCTATCCTGTTACTGTATAAGTTTATCGTGTTCATGACATGGTTATGTATGAATGTTAGTCTGCCTTAAGCATTTTCTGGTTAAAAATGCATTTGGTTAGTTAAATAGGTTAAATTCATTGAAGATCTTAAAGGGAGCTATACCTAAATTCAGAGGGGAACTAATTTAAAAGGTTCACCCATTTGTTGTTTAACTCATTTGTTCTTTAAAAGAGGGGTATAGAGTTAGAATAAATTATTTTCATAATAAGGACAAATCTGTTAGCCAACAGGTTGCATGATGGGGGATCACAGAAAGACCATGGAAACCATCATTGACCCAAAAATAAACACTTTTTAAAAAAGGAGAAACATCAAAACAAATTGTAAATGTAGTCAGGACCTCCAAATGTATAGGAAAGGGGGCAATAGGAGAATTCCCCTTCTATCCCCACTCAACAAAGTCTTATGCTCCATTCAACTTAGTGAACATTCCAATAAAATAAGACATAAACATTCATATGATTGAAATCATGACTAAAGAAGATGAACCAAAACCCACATAGATACTAGGGGAGTCAACACCAACCTCTTTTGCCCCTCAAAATTTCAAAACAAGCAACAAAACTGCAAGAACAAAAAATGATAAAGCTAGGGGAAAATCATCAATAATGAAACATGTGAGTACAAAAAACTCCTCACTGAACGCGAAGAAATATTTAAACCAAGTCTTCGAGTGTCCTTGCAAAGACTTTCAAGTTAAGTTCAGACCAAATTGGATAGGTCCACACATAGTTAAGGAAGACATAAAAAATGACGCTACCGCTTGTGCATTATGGAAGGAGAAGAGTTCAACATCCCATAACATTGTAAAACCCTATAAAATCCAAAAAAGAAAATAATTCAAAAATTCATAAAAAACATAAAATCATGAAAGAAAAAAGTTTTGCATTCTTCATTCTATTCCATCATGTATTTTGTGAGTGTCATGCTCTTGTTTGATTTCTGTCCTAGTAAGGATTTTAAGGTTGATTAAGTATAGGTTGACCCTTTTAGCCTTTGAGATCCCATAATAAATCATGTTGATTATTTATCATTCGCCTATTCACATTTTCCCAATGATTCCAATCAAACCCTATCTTTCAACTCGACATTGATCCTGGTCTTAATGATGCATGTTTTTAAGTCTAAGAAAAGTTAGTATTCAAACCTACAGTGTTCAAAGAAAGCTTGCAATTAGACCTTTCCCATTCTTCCCTAGTAAAAAGGAAGTCCGACTAGACTATGAAATTTTTTTGTGGTGCTCAGCCCCTTATCTTTCTTGGCCAAAAATGTCAGGAGGATCAAAACTCTGAAGGAAACAATATAAAATAAGAGTGATGAGAAAAGTGAGAATAGAGGGACCAAAGCTATTAAATATCCAAAATACTTAGAAAGTTGAACAACATTCATTTCCATAAAATTCAAAATATAAAAAAAATGAGAAAATCAAGTGAGGCATTACAAAAATACAAAAACAGAGAAAAAACATTAAAAAAGAGTTACAAAAAAAGTGATTGAGAGAAGATTGTTGAATGTCCATACCATTGGGTGGAGATAAATCTAAACTTGAAGCTTCAAGGGTGACATTTTATTAGAGGAAATAAAAGAGAATGGTACAGAACACACACACCACTAGCTCAGCAAAGCCAAAGGTCTAATAGTCTTTAGAGCCATTTTCTATCTAGGGACCATTTTTTTCCCCAATTTCCTTTACTCCAAGTCCATCTTTCTTGCAATCTATGCTCCAAGTCTAGTGAACACCAATAAAATTTGTTACTTACCCAAGTTGAAAGCTTGTCAAATTGTCTTATCTAGATAAGGATCAATGTTTAGCCTTGAGTAAAGCTCAAAATTTAAAAGCATTACATTCTTTCCCCACTCCCACTTGAGTCTCTAATCCCATCCCAAAGATCAATAATTCTCTTTATACCAAGTTAACTCAGAATCCCCTAGGTCAAAAATCCTATTTAAGAGTAGTCACATTCTTTGTTCCACCTACATACATGCTATCATAGAAAATTGAAAGAAATAAAACATGTCATGACATCATGGCATTCATAACACTTAGAATATAGTACTTTGTATTTCATATTTGTGAATCATATCCAAACACATCACATGCCATTCATATCAGAAAAAGACAAAAACAAATTGCATCATCCATATGTGATCATCTTAGGTATGCATTCTCATAAGAAAAATAAAAGCTCTAGCTAACCATATGCACAAGAAGGAAAGTGAAGTATAGATTTCAACTAAAGCTATGTATAGATCTCATCCAATCAGGCCTTGTAACAATAAGTGCAAACAATGTTTGAGCATAAGTCACTCCAACAAGTCAAAAGAGTAAAACTATGTAATCAAGTGGACAAGTCTCCCCATACAAGGGGGCAAGGGTTTAAATCTCTTCAACATATGTCTCCCAAAAACCTCAAGGATTTTTAAATCAAACCTTTGTGAAATCTCTAGAAAAACCATAAAAATTAGAAAAAATCAAAAAGACCTAAAAATTTGTAAAACATCAAAAATCCCTAAAAAAAGAATATGTTCTTCAAAATTTGCAATAAAATGAGAATATATTCTTCTCCTCTCTATCTTAGAATATCTTTTATTTCAATAGTGCTTTTGCACCCTCATTTTGCGTGCTTGCATCCCTACAGGTCTCCTTGACAAAGAAAACAACTAGGCGAACTTGCGATGTGATCTATGGTATGTTTGATCATTTTAGTTTTCATTACTTATCTTGATACATTTAAAATGTCAAAGTAATGCTAGTTATTGTAGGTACTATTGTGGGCAATTGACAATAGGTAAGGCCTATTTTGGGAATAGTACCTACCCTTCATGTAGACTACCGTCCCTGAGGGGACAAATATGTAAGCACTAAAATCATGCACAAACTCCACGAGGAACCCATGATGAATCATAATCCTTGTTAGGTACATGCAAGAGTGAAATAATTCCCTCTCAACAATGATTCTCTTGGTTACATATGGGTTTTCACTTCAATTTTTATTTCCCCTTTGTTGTACTAACCTTTCCCCTACTTTTGACAACTTTTGACACTTGTCGTTTTTCACTTTCTATGCTTACGACTTCATATATAAGCCTTTTATTTGTCTATTTATTGTAATTTAACCTTTCCCTATTATTTTTCTTCCAACCCAACCCATAGGAGCCCTCTAGAGGACATCCCAAGCTATCTCCAACTTTAATTTTTCAGTTATGTCCAACCAAGACAAATCTCTACCTATTATTTCAAGATCTCCCATGGGAGATTTGACATTTGCAAGTGGAGATTTGGTTTTTGACCACCTTTCAACCGGTTTATAGAGGTAGTTCCCCTCCTCATCACCTAACTAACCATCTCCCATCATGCATTTCAACCCAACTCCACTCCTCTATGGGTCACCCATGGGTCAACCCCGGGTGACCCAGGGTCACCACGGGTGATTTGGACTAGAAAAAGGGGAGACGCATGGGTGACCCTACCATCGTTTCCATTAATGGAAAAAATCAAGTTTTGGACACAAAAAAGCTCTATTTTGACTTGTTTTTCCTCCTGTTTGCATGAGTTTTTGGCTTAAACATAGAGTTAACTATTCTAAGGCTTCAAGCATGCGTAATTAACTCCTTTTGATCTATACTTTTCATCTCATGCACTCTTGAGGACTCCATTTTTCCTTTAGTGATAAGCTCTATTGGCTTGTTCACTACCTAATCAATTCAGTTCACTTCTCAATCAAGCCTGTTAACTCTTCAATAAAATGAGTTAACTCTTGAATCAATTTCCCCCTCTTGTGTGCCTTCCAAACTATAAATACCCCTCCCCTCTTCATTATTTTCCAAGTTGGAGAATGATCTTCCCTTCTTCACAAGCCTTTAAGCCTCTTTTTTCTTTAGTTCTTTAGTTTTTCAAAGCTTCCACGATTTCTTCTCATTAGTTTCATTTTTTCCAAGCTTCAAATCTTTCCATAGGAGGCAATTTCATTAGTGCATCCAGTCTTTGCAGGTTTTTTCTCTCCACATACTATCCATATGCTCATATACCTGACTTATGAGCCTTTTATTTCATTTTTGTTTCATCCAAGATTTCCTAAAGGCTTCTCATTGCATCGTTATGTTTCCTATTTGCAAGCCATAGTGCTCTTTTAGCTCACATTGAGCTCACATTTCAGGCTTTCTAAAGCTATTTTTCATCCCTTCCCTATTGTTTCCAAGAGGAGATCCCCACTGCTACAAGAGGATGAAGAGATTTCCAATAGAAGGATTCTTGAGGGTAGTGGAGGACCATGCATCTAACATTCTAGTTTCTTTAGTACTTTTTCATTGTGATAGTAATTAGCTAATCTTAAAATTGCTCTTTCAAATAGTAATTGGATGTTGCAATTTCCTTGATAGGATAAATAAAATTCTTTTGTTAGATTAGTTTACTTCAAGTACTTTACATCATTAGTTTAGTTTATTTTGAAGCAATTTCATTTCTTAGAGTGACTAGATCCAAAATATCAAGAAAAACAAAAAAAGCATTCAAAAATATTGTCTTGCATACATATAGGCTACATACATTCAAAAATAGAAAACAAAAAAAATACAAGCATCACAAGAAGATTGCAAACCCTCGATTCCATCATGAGGTCAACCAAAGTCAAAAAAAGGTGGAAAGCCAAGTAAACCTTTAATTTCATCCCAAGGGCAAAACTAGTCAACACTAGTCAATCAACCTAAAAAAAGCAAGTTAAACCTTAGGTCATAAACCCTAAGTCAAATCAAGGTCAAATGCAACCAACTCTCTCAATTTGGGCTTACAAATGTGCCTTGGGATTAGGGTGCGTGGGTGAGGGTGATCCTCGAAGATATTGAGGAGATACACTTAAGCTACAAAATGATCAATTGATAATCCATGAACAATAACATAGGCTAAGGTTACTCCAAACATGAGTCATTGTACAATGATTTGAAGAATAACTCTGACTTGCCAAATACATAAATGAAAATATTTGACAACCCACTCAATGTTGGAATATTCAAAATCCAAATAGGAGAACAATAGCTAGTGACCCTTTGGGTCATATAGTTATTTCAACTACAATGGTCATAGAGCACCATATCAGAATCAATACCCAAGAAAGGCGCTAGGACCAGTTGACCACTCTCTAGAAAGTCTAACTCTCAAGTGTGATGGACCACCCTCGTGTCTCACCTCCTCTCAGCTGGCTACTTCCACAAGAGCGAGAGTGATGTGGAGGTTCATCCCATGACAAGGAAAAGGGTCCATGTTCTATTCAAAGATGACTCAACCGCCCCATGCAACTGAGTCACATTTTTGAGTGTATAGTATAATAGACATATTATTACAAGAGTAAGTCATCAAGGATTTGGTCTCTTTTTCCTAAGTTTTTATTTTTATGTATACTCACACTTGGCTAATATTAAGATTAAAAAGGAAGTGTAGTAGACATCATTAACCATAATTTTATAGCAACATTATACCTACAATATCACTGTGTACTACACTTGAGTGTATATGTCTAGAAAACTTTGTAACTAAAAATAATGTGAAATTTATTAGTATGTTTTGCCACAACATAACTAAATACTATAAAATTACATAATGAAAAAGTTGTTGCAATTATTTCCTTTCTCCTTGGTTTAGGATTGAAGCTTGTAAAATGAGATTGGTGGGTAAATAATGCGTTTATCTTATTTACAATTTTATTAGATTGTTGTATATTTTATAGCCAACTAATATTTTATTTTGTCACTTTTTTAAGTGACATGAATTTATGTTGATTTATCTATGTAGCCCATAACTATCTATTTACTTTATAAATTTGTTTCAAACCAAATTTTGAGTCAAAATATTTTACATCAATCTCATTTGATTGCAAATTAAGTTTAAAGACTATTAAATCAATGCTAGATGCCTACTTAGATTAGATATGAAATTAGGTTTTTTTTTGTCTATTTTGATGTCTTATAATTCATTAGTCAAGTTTCTTTAACGTGGTGATGAATTATCACTTCCACTTAGGACATTTAGAGGCATTATACTCATGAGTTTTTTCTTTTGATTATGATCTCATGGATAATAATGCCAACACCTTTTTAGATTGCCTTCATTTTTATAGGGCATTTTGAATGGCATTTCATAAAACTTGCTTTTGTTATTATTTATCATTGCCTTGAGTGTCTTGTTCTCATTTTGTTACATGTGCAATAATGTTGAGTGTGCATTATTCACTAAGGTGAGTAGTGTAACCCTTAGTATCTAAGTGTTGTAAACAAGAAAAGTTAGTTGTATTGTGTTTATGCCTATTTGTACATATATGTATTGGTGGGAATGACAAAGGGTTGAAAGTTTATAGAGATTTTGTGTTCAATAAGCTCATCATCAAAGCTATTATTATTGGAATATTTGTCTTGATCTACAAGACTATCAACATCATCATTGACAAAAGGATTGTTGATTTGATTTGGATAGAAGATTTGATCTAATGAATGCATCAATGGAGGGCTTGCTTTGATAATGATTTTGGGTATCACATTGGCTTCACCAATAGTAGTAGGAATAGGGGTTCTATCTTGCATAATGAAGTTCTCAAAGTAAGTGTCAATGGTGGAAATGTTGAAGAATATTATTTGGATGCAACTAGGATGTATAGTTGGATTTGGTAGGCTTGACATGATACTTTTGATTTGGCAAATGAATTCCACACAAGATAGGCATGAAATTGTGACATGTATAAAGAGACTTGGGATGATTTTAACATTGCTGCAAAGGGGATTCAATTGTAGTCTATGCAAAGTGAGATGCTTGAATTGACTATATAGAAGTTTAAGGTTTCGACATTCAAGGACTTGTTTGTAATGTTGATTCAAAGGTTAAAGATGATTCAATTAAACAAAGAAAACACTTTGGTTTAAGTGACAAATACAAGGATATTCATGAGTTTTTCACAAGAAGAAACATCAGACACATTAACAATCTAGTTTAGTCAAGTGGGTGTATCTAATTCTATGGACCCGTAAGTATGTTATCTACTAAGCTGTGGATAGATAATGAATGCAAGGTCATGTACTATCTATAAACCCCTTACCATGGAGGACAAAGCCTTTCCCACAGTGAGCTCTATCTCGACAGGCTAAAAAACATGACATGAGTAACTTCTCAGGGCTAACTATTTATTCGTGAACTAGGAAAAAAGATGGCCAAAAGGCTCATAATCTAGGCTATACAAGCTTCTAAGGGATATCTCTGTTATACACAGGGTATGTGAGGCCTAAATCCATGAAAAAAGTGCTATCTAAGGCACATGATTGCTCACATTGTCGAGTCTCGCAAGCTTGACATGGGCCAAAAATGATATCTCCACTATTGGCACACAAATTGCATTCTACCCCCTTTGTATACCCCTCCAGAACACATGGTTGATGTCATCCCCTAAGGTGATGAAATTCCTAGGCAGGCCTCTTAAAGGAAAACAAATCTAGGTATTTTTTATCTCCAAGATCATTTTGCAGCGTGAGGAGAGAGCATATACACTTAAACTCTTGGAATAAACACAAAAATAAAGAAAACAAGTGTTTCTAATTCTCAATATCACTTTTTGATGAGAGGGAAGAGCATATGCACTCAAGAGTTCTCACAAACACAACAAATAGTGGTTCATTTTTTATTAATTACAATGTGTGCAACTAAACTAGTATATATGATTTAGTCTTTGATAGGTGTAGCTACAAAAATAGGTTAATAGTTTCAAGATTTATAGTCTTTGATAGGTGTTTTAAGAAAGATGCAATAGCGTAAAATTTGAAGTTCTACAAAAACTATCAAAAGATGTCAAAACATAGAAAATTAATATCACCACATAATTCCTTGTGATTTTCTATGCAATTTAAAAAAATCATTAAATTTCATTTTTGTATGTAAAAGTTATACATGTTTGAAATTTAAAAGGATGTTGAGAGTTAAGGTGTCTCAACCTTTACAAATTCCTAGCATTATTTATTTATTTATATATTTATTTATTGGCTAATTTTGTAATTACTTGCACATTCAGTTTGGTCACTTAGTCGAGGTGGCATGGTGACATGTCATCTTACTTGGAATGTGACTTGGATGGTAAAGTTAAACCTACATGGGTTGGGGGTCCCATTTGAGGTGGCACTAATATGCCATGCATTGGCATCTTGTCGTATGTGGAAGAGGATATTACATATGACAAAATTGATGAAGCGTATGAGCCAAGTTTCGAGATTCCTATGACAAGTGATGACAAGTGTTAGTGAGGATCATTGCATGAGGGAAAGGCATCTTTTGGCACCCAAGTTGGGCTATGACATGTAAGAGGAATACGCTATATTTAGCATTGTATGATGGATTCTCTTACAACATTAAAGGTTGTTATCTTGGGAAAATCTATGACAATGGTAAGATGTGTAAGAGCATCTGTCATAGTCTATTTTTAGCCTGGACCGCTCCATATTGGGAAAGTCAAATCTGCCATGTATGATAGATGTAAGGGATGCATTTGCAGTAAGCGCAAGTGTCCTTTTGATGTGGGATAATGGCCATGTGGCCAAGGTGGATGCCTATCCCAAGATGCTACCAATATTTGCCTTGTAATCTCTATATATTGCATAGTTTGGAGTTGTAGAGGCATAGTGTATATATAGGTACTATTATGCTACCAGAATAACTCTAGATTCAACATTTGAAGACTCTTGGAAGAACTTGCATTGCAAGTGTATTGTAAATTGTAACTGTTTCAGATAATACATTGTGCAGGTTTTAGAGTGTGGAGTTTTTCACCTGAAAAGGTTTTCCCCACTATACATTTTGTGTCTACTTCTCTTTGTCTACATTCTCATTTTGTGTTTGCTGCTATAATATCTCTGATATAAGTTTCATATTGCTATAACTGTAAAGGTTAAAATAAATTTGCATACATCTCCCCTCATTAGATTAGTTTAGGAACCAATTTCCGAACACCTGGCTTCCTTTCAGTTGGTATTAGAGCCTGGCCAGTTTTGGTCTTAGCTATTGGGTAGGGTTTTTTTGTACTTATATTAGATTGAGTGGGAGTCTGTGTAGAGTATTCTGTAATCTTGTTGTAGGAAGGAGATGGTAGGTACATCTAGAAGAATAGAGGTTGAAAAGTTTAATGGAAGTAGTTTTGAGTTGTGGAAACTCAAAATGGAAGACATGATCGTTGATAGAGACCTATGGGAAGCAATTTCAGGTGTAAAACTAGTGGCAATGTCCCAAGATGATTGGGATCTCAAAGATCATAAAGCCAAGGGTCTTGTGAAACTCTGTTTGGCTGAATCCATTCTATTAAATGTTCATGAAGAGGAAATTGCGAAGGAGTTGTGGAAAAAACTTGGTGATGTTTATCAAGCCTAGTCCCTGGTAAACAAGTTATTCCTACGGAAGAAGCTATATTCTCTGAGGATGGAAGATGGAGGATCTGTTGTTAATCATATGAATGCATTTAACATGTTAGTTGCATAATTGACATTCGTTGGTGTGAAGATTGAGGAAGAGGATTGGTCTATGACCCTGCTTTATTCTTTACTAGATTCATGGGATCATCTTGTTATGGCCATCGAGAGTACCACAATCACATTCAAAATGGATGAAGTGGTGTCTTCGATGTTATTTGAACAGATGCAGAGAAAGTCATCTGAGTTGGCCAAATGAGCTCTTACAGTTCGTGGAAGACCCAAGGAGAAAGGAAAAAAGAAAGACAAGAAAGTTGAGAAGGGTAGATCCAAACCCTGTGGGAGATCCAAATCTCTTGGAAAGTCCAAGGTACTATGTTGGAACTGTGGGAAAACCGAGCATTTCTGAAAGGAATGTAAAGAGAAGAAAAAGAGAAAAAAGAAGAATGTCCCAAATTTAGATTCTAAGAAGTCACAAGATGATGGTGATGCCTTCATTGCAGCCTTGGCCACCCATGCATCTGATGATGTGTGGCCAATTGATTCTGGTGCATCTTTCCAAATGACTTCGTATTGAGACTGGTTTACAAAGTATGAAGAGTTTGATGGTGGAAGAGTGTACCTAGGTGATGATTCTCATCTGAAGATAGTTGGCCATGGAAGAGTCACAATCTAATTTCTTGATGGATGAGTGAAGGGGATCTTTGGGGTTATGCACATCCCAGGATTGGCATAGAACCTACTTTCTATAAGTAAATTGAATGATGCAGGTGTGCAAGTTGTCTTCTCAAAAGAAGGATGCAAGATGACTAGAAGAGCTATGGTGCTTGCCAAGGGTACTTAGAGAGGTATGATGTTTCAGCTGGAGGCATACATTTCACAATGCAATAGTTCTTCTAGCTCAAAGAAAAGAGATTTAGTCACTTCATCCCCACCATTGGAACTAACAACTAAGAGATTTGTTGTATCAAATTCTGATGGTAGTGCATTCTGGGTACCTAAGGGTGCTCATGCTTTGGAACTTAAGCTTCCCACTGAGAAGACAATGTTATGGCATAAGAGACTTGGCAACATTGGTGAGAAGGGTCTTAGAACACTAAAAAAAAAATGCTCATTGAGGGTTAGATGATTGTAATCTCGATTTTGACTTTTGTGAACATTGTATATATGGAAAGAAAAATCAAGTTTAGTTTTACTCAAGTTATGATAAGTCTTTTGGTGTATTGGATCTTATTCATTCTAATATGTTTGGACCAGTTAATGTTCCTTTGATCTCTAAATCTATATATTTTTTATCTTTCATAGATGATTACAGTAGGAAATGAATTTATTTTCTCAGAAGCAAATCTAAAGTCTTTAGTTGGTTCAAAGAGTTTAAAGCTTTTGTTGAGAATCAGACTAGTAAAAATATTAAGTGTTTACAAACTAACAATGGTGGTGAGTTATGTTCCATAGAATTCAATAAGTTCTGCAAAGAACATGGGATTGAAAGACATAAGACAACTCCATACACCCTGCAGCAAAATGGAGTTGTAGAGAGGATGAATAGGACTCTGATGGAGAAGGATAGGAGTATGCTTAGTGGAGCTAGCCTCCAATAGAAGTTTTGGGCTGAAGCTGTTGCCACTGCTTGCTACCTAGTAAACAGGTCTTCTACATCAGCTCTTGTTGGTAAGACACCCATGGAAGTGTGGTCTGGTAAGAAGCCTTCAATAAGACAACTCCGTGTTTCTAGTTGTGAGGCATATGCTCATGTGCCTAGGGAGAAGAGGTCAAAATTGGAAAACAAGGTTGTTAAGTGTATCTTCATTGGCTATGGTGTCGGTGTGAAAGGATAAAAGCTTTGGGATCCTATGGCTGAAAAATTGTTATATAGCAAAAGTGTTATTTTCAAAGAGCTAATGATGCAGGAGCATCCCTGGTTCAAGAGTAATCTTGCATCAACCAAAACATTTGCATTTCAGTTTGTTTGCATTTTAGTTCTTTCTTTTCCAGTTCAGTTAGAAGTAGTTTCAGCTTGTGGTCTAGTTTTGGCATTTCACATTTTGCGGATCTAGACTTAGCATCTACATTCATTCATCTACTTCATATCAAGAATTTAGAGCATTTGGACCAGTTACCAAAAAGATATCTCTATCAAAAGATCAACTGTTTTCTTAGAATAGAGCATTTTAACAGTTCTTGATAACTAGCTAATTGAGAAGGTTTGTGGATCATTCCTTGACTTGCAGATCTCAATGACACATCATTCAATGTCTTGTAGTCTGTGGCCAACCTTCCCCAAAGGTCTACACATTGTTCCTTTCATTTGAGGAAGTGTTCTATGCATTTAGGTCTAACATATCTATGAACATGTTACAGCTCTTTGGTGGAGTTTTTGATCTTCCTTGGCTGACGTGGAGGAATCTATTGGTCTGAAGATGATATATATTCATGTAATAGATCCTTAGGAAAGTAGTTAGAAGTTAGTAATTGATTCATAATTCTTTAGTTTAGATTTTGTGCGAAGGAGCTTTAAAGCCTTATCTTTCGCATGTACATAATCAGGCCTGTGAGCCCTAATTGTAAGCCTGCAGGTTGTCATTTGATCTTTATTTGAATTCTATGATATACTGAATGGCTAAATCTGCATTTGTTACATTCTTGAGTTGTTTTTGTTGTGTTTACTCTTGTTACATGGTCCGGACAGTTCATTCTATGAACCCTCCTACCATGACTGCACCAAGTGGTATTAGAGAAAAAGTTAGATTCTTTGGAGTGAATTGGTGAAAGGGAATTTGTAAGATATTTTTGTAAGAAAATCACTGATCTAAGATAGGTTACTTGTGAACAAATGATCGCTGATTGAGAGGTAGTTGTCACTTGTAGCCCGATCACTAAACCTGAGGTAGTTTGCACTTGATCCTAGGAAGATGCCGCTGTGAAGAGTTCCTCTTGTTGGTACAATGGATAATAGAATGGATGAGATGATAGAATTGATGAGGACAATACGAATTCATCTGGATGTTGTTGAGCAAGATAGGTGAAGAGGATTGACAGTGAGACCTAATGTTGAAAGTGATGATGAAGAGGAATTTCAATCTGCTGAACAAACTGGTGAAACCCTAGAAGGTAATGAAGAAGAAGAATCATATCAGATAAAGATGTTGCAAGCTAATTCAAAGATTGAAAATAGACCTAGAGTTGATGTACCAAACTATACTAGTAATTTGAACCCTAAAGAATTGATTGACTGGATAAATGACATGGAAGAATACTTTGAATATGAGGAAATTGAAGATCCAGAGAAGGTGAAATTTGCAAAGACAAAGTTGAACGGACATGTTGCTATATGGTGGAAAGAAGTTCAGTTGGAAAGAAATAGAAGAGGAAAAGAAAAGATTACAAAGTGGGACTGGATGGTGACAAAGTTGAAGAATCAATTCATACCTACTGGCTATGAGTTGGAATTGTTGAAAAGATTGCAAAACCTAAGACAAAAGAAGAAACCTGTGAAGGAGTACACTAAAGAATTTCATAAGATGATCATAAGGAATAGACATAGTGAAGCAAGAAAAGATAAAGTGGCCAGATACATCAATGGATTGAGATTGAACATTCAAGAAAAACTAAGTCTGGTAAGGATGACATCTTTAGAAGAAGCATATCAATTTGCCCTAAAGGTTGAAAAGAAGATGAATAAAAGACATGATTAGAGATAGAGAGGTAGAGGAGGTAAATTTCAGAGAGGTAAAACATTTTTTGGATATGATAGATCATTTGTGGAGTAGAACAAGTTTGACATCCCATTTAAGAAGGACGACAGAGATAACAATGCTTACCGGAGAGATGACATAATTTTTTACTAGAGAGGAAACCATAATGCATACTGGAAAGAAGGACATAGAAGAGAAGGAAGAGAATTTCATAATAGGACATTCAGAGGTACTTGTTTCTAGTGTGGAGGTTAAGGACATAGAGTATTTGAGTGTAATCAGGGTAGTACAAGTTAAAAGACAGAGAACAGTGGAAGAGCAGCCTATGTTGAAGAAGAACCTGTTGAATTACCTAGTTTTGTTGGTAAACCTAAGAAAGGAGAATCATTGGTGATGAGGAGAGCACTATTTTAAATAGAAACAAATGAAGAACTATCACAGAGGAAAAGTGTATTCAAAACTAGATATAAATCCGAAGGTAACTATTGTAAAGTTGTAGTTGATAGTGGTAGTTTAGATAACCTAGTTTCAGAGGAAATGGTGACTAAGATGAAGTTGGAAAGATTGAAACACCCTAAGCCCTATCAAATAGCATGGATTCAAGATGATCATAAGATACTAGTGAGTGAGCAATGTTTGGTGAAATTTCATATTGGATCTTATCAGGATGAAGTCTTATGTGATATTATGCCTATGCATGTTTGTCATATCTTGTTGGGTAGACCTTGGCAATATGATAGAAAATCTATACATGATGGAAGAAAGAATACATATACTATAACAGCAAATGGGAAAAGAATTATTTTGATTCCATTAGAAGATGATCATAAAGATGTGGGATGTGGGAATGCTAGAATCTATTTGGTAGATGGAAGGAAACTTTTGGATGGTTTGAAACAGGAAAGTATGTCTCATGCCTTGATTCCTAAAACACCTGAAGTAGTGAAGATAGAAACTGAACCGGATGAGATAAGAGAGTTGCTGATAGACTATGAAGACATCATATCAAATAATGTATCTTAAGGATTACCACCTATAAGGAGTATCAGTCATCACATGGATCTTATACCAATATCAAGTTTGCCTAACAAAGCAACATACCAGATGACACTAGCAGAGAATGAAGAATTAAATAGATAGATACAAGAGTTGGTGAGGAAATTTTTGATCAGAGAAAGTTTGAGCCCTTGTGCAATACCTGTAGTGTTAGCACCTAAGAAGGACCAAGAATGGAGAATGTCCACTAATTCCAGAGAAATAAACAAAATCACAGTTAAGTATAGATTTCCTTTATCTAGGATGGATGATATCATAGATTGTTTGAGTGGAGTGAGATATTTCACAAAGATAGACTTGAAGAGTGGATACCATTAGATCAAAATTATAGAAGGTGATGAATGGAAGACTTCTTTTAAGACAAATGAGGGATTGTATGAGTGGTTAGTGATGCCTTTTCGATTGGTAAATGCACCAAGTACTTTCATGAGGTTGATGAATGAAGTCTTGAAGAAATTCTTGGGTAAGTTTGTGATTGTGTACTTAGATGATATTCTAATTTTTAGTAAAACAAAAGAACATTTGTGGCATATTACACAAGTTTTCTAGAGACTGGGAGAAGATAAATTGCTGATAAACATCGAGAAGTGTAGTTTCATGAAGGAAGAGTTGGTATATTTGGGATTTGTGATTTCTGTGGAAGGATTGAAGATGGACCCTGAGAAAGTGAGCAATTGTTGAATGGCCTACACCAGAGAGCATTTCAGAAGTTAGATCATTTCATGGATTAGCTAGTTTTTACCGGAAGTTTATCATAAATTTCAATTCAGTTTGTAACCCTATGACAAAGACAATGAGAGGTGATAGAAAGGATTTCAAGTGGACATCAGGAAAAGATAAAAGTTTTGAGTTGTTTTAGCATAACGTAATAGAGCAACCTGTTTTGGCATTACCGGATTTCAATAAGGTATTTCAAGTTGATTTTGATGCTAGTGGAAATGCAATTGGAGTATCAAGAAGGTAGACCTATAGCTTATTTTAGTGAGAAGTTGAATGATGCAAGGAAAAGATATTTAGTTTATGATCAAGAGTTCTATGCCATAATCCAAGCCTTGAACAAGTGGAGACATTACTTGTTACCTAAGGAGTTTGTGTTGTATATAGATCATCAAGCTTCAAAATATTTGAACAGTTAGGGTAAGTTGAATCAAAGACATATGAGATGGGTAGAGTTCATGTAGAGTTATACTTTTGTGTTGAAGCATAGGAATGGAAAATCAAACAAAGTTGCCGATGCCTTGAGTTGAAGAAGGAAATTGTTGATAGAGATGAGAGTTGAAGTGTTGGCTTTTGATGAATTAAAGAATATGTATGAGCGAGACACTGATTTTGCATAACCTTGGAAAGTATGTAAGGAACTTGTTGTGAAAGATAGAAGTAAGTGGTTGGACTATTTCATTCAAGAAGATATGTTGTTTAGAGGAAGTTAGTTGTGTATACCTAGAAGTTCAATGAGATATAATTTGATCAAGGAGAAGCATAGTGGTGGATTGGCAGGACACTTTGGCATTGATAAGATAGTGGCTTTGGTAAGTGAAAATTACTTTTGACCTTAGATATACAAGGATGTTAGGAAATTTGTGTAGAGTTGTAGAGTTTGTCAAGTTACAAAAGGGAGTATTCAGAACATTGGATTGTATAAACCTTTGACTGTACTAGAGAGACCTTGGGAAGACATAAGCATGGATTTTGTAATGGGATTGCCTAAGACATAGAGAGGACATGATTCAATATTTGTAGTGGTTGATAGATTTTCAAAGATTTCTCATTTCATACCTTGTAAGAAGAAAAATGATGCAGTGCATGTAGCAGACCTATTTTTCAAGGAGATTGTGAGATTGCATGGATTACCTAAGAGTATAGTTTCAGATAGAGATACAAAGTTTGTTGGATATTTTTGGAAGACACTTTGGAAGAAGATGAAGACAGACTTGAAGTTCAGCTCAACTTTTCTTCCATAGATGGATAGATAGAGGTAGTAAATAGGAGTTTGGGAAACCTATTGAGATGTTTGGTTGGAGAGAAAACCGAAAGTTGGGATTTGATTCTTTCACAAGTAGAGTTTGCATACAATAATTTAGTAAATAGGAGTACTGGAAGAACACCTTTTTAGATTGTGACCGGAGTGAATCCTAGAGGAGTTATAGAATTGAGAGAGATCTATATAGAGGAAAAGAGGAGTGCAGAAGCAAAAGAATTTGAAGACCACATGAAGATAGTGCATAATCAGGTAAAGAAATAGTTGGAGACTATGAATAGTAAGTAGAAGGAAAAGGCAAATGAGAAGAGAAGACATAAGGAATTTGAAGTGGGAGATGAAATAATGGTGTACTTTGAGAAAAGAAAGATTTCTAGTTGGGACATATAACAAGTTGAAGATGAAGAAGTTTGGACCTTGTAAGATACTCAGGAAATTTGATTCAGGAAGTGCATATGAAGTGGAGTTACCAGAGACTTTGTGTATATCACCTATTTTTAACATTGCAGATCTTTATCAGTATCATGAAGCAGAGTTCAATGATAGCATAGCAGAAGACTTGAAGAAGCAGTTATCACAACAAGCACCGGAATAGATTGAAGACATTTTGGACAGTAGAGTTGGACACAGCACTAGAGGAAGACAATACAGAGAATATCTTGTGAAGTGGAAAGGCAGACCGGAAGAAGACTCATCTTGGATTTCTCAGGTTGGGGTAGACCATCTTGGTTCTCCCCTAGCCCTAGCAAAGTGAGGGACTCACTTTTTCAATAACCCAAGATGTCTGATGTAGGAGTATCCCTGGTTCAAGAGTAATCTTGCATCAACCAAAACATTTACATTTCAGTTTGTTTGCATTTCAGTTCTTTATTTTCTAGTTTAGTTCAGGCAATTTAGTTAGAAGTAGTTTCAGCTTGTGGTCCAATTTTGGAATTTCACATCTTGCAGATCTAGACTTAGCATCTACATTCATTCATCTACAATATATCAAGGATTTACATCATTTGGACCAATTACCAGAAAGATATCACTATTAGAAGATCAACTATTTTCTCAGAATAGAGCATTCTAACAGTTCCTAATAACCAGCTAAAGGAGAAGGCTTGTGGATCATTCCTTGACTTGTGGATCTCAATGACACATCATTCAATGTCTTGTGGTTTGTGGCCGACCTTCCCCAAAGGTCCACAGATTGTTCCTTTCATCTGAGGAAGTGTTCTATGCATTTAGGTCTGACCTATCTGTGAATAGGTTACAACTCTTCATTGGAGTTTGTGATCTTTCTTGGCCAACACGGAGGAATCTATTGGTCCGTAGATGATATATTGATGTAATAGATCCTTAGGAAAGAATTTAGAAGTTAGCAATTGATTCATAATTCTTTAGTTCATATTTTGTGTGAAAGATCTTCAAAGCCTTATCTTGCGCATGTACGTAATCATACCTGTGAGCCCTAATTGAAAGCCCACATGTTGCCGGCTGATCTTTATTTGAATTCTATGATATACTGAATCATTGAATCTACATTTGTTCCATTTCTTGAGTTTTTTTCATTGCATTTACTCTTGCTACATGGTCCAAACAGTTCATTCTATGAACCCTCCTACCATGACTGCTCCAGCTAACACCTTCTTCCACTGTTCTATAGCCAGAAGAGAAAGAAAAGAAAGAGGATGTGGTTCAGTTTCCTTCTACCCCTGAGAAGACTAAACCAAAGACCCTGTTGGACCTGATGATGAGGAGAGCTCTTACAACTCTGAAAGATCAGAAGATGAAGTAAAACCTTCACCTCAGCCTTTGAGGAGGTCCACAAGAGTTAAGAAGTAACCTGAGAGGTTTGGTTATACATTGCTTGATTTTAGTTGTACTTTTTCTTTGTTTACTAATGCTAATGATCCTAGAACTATGACAGAGGATTTGGGTATGAAAGATGCAGGTTCCTGGAAGGAGGCCATAGAAGATGAGATGGCTTCTTTGGAAAAGAATAAAACTTGGGACTTGGTGCCTTTGCCTGATGGTCGGAAACATGTTGGATGCAAATGGATTTTCAAGAAGAAATTTGGTGCAGATGGTAGTGTTGAGAAGTATAAGGCCAAATTGGTTGCGAAGGGGTACTCACAAATGGAGGGAATTGATTATGGTGAAATTTTCTCTCCAATTACAAAGCTGACATCTATTTGGTTCTTGTTATCTCTTGTAGCTGCTTATGATTTAGAAGTGGAACAAATGGATGTGAAGACAACTTTCCTTCATGGTGACTTGGAGGAAGATATTTATATGTCCTAGCCTAAGCATTACATAGAAAAATGTAAAGAAAATTTGGTTTACAAGTTAAAGAAGTCTTTGTATGGTTTGAAGCAATCTCCTAGGATGTGGTACATGAAATTTGATGCCTTGGTGTTGTCGATTGGATATCTAAGATCAAAATCAGATCATTGTGTGTATTATAAGTTTGATAATGATCATATTCTCATTATTGCACTATATGTTCATGATATGTTGCTGATTGGGAATGGTAAGAATATGATTTTTGATTTAAACTCTTAGTTGTCAGTACAGTTTGAGATGAAAAACTTAGGGGCAGCCAGGTACATTCTGGGAATAGAAATTAGAAGAGATAGAGCAAACATAAAAATTTGGTTAAGCCAGAGTAAGTATGTGAAGACCGTGTTGGATAGATTCAGCATGGCAGATTGTAGACAATTGTATGTTCCTATTTCTTTGGGGATAAAGTTATTTGTGAATGATTTTCCAAACTCTCCTTCTGAGATGGAAGATATGAGCAGAGTACCTTATGCTAGTGATGTTGGTAGCTTGATGTATGTTATGGTCTGTACAAGACCAGACATTGCCCAAGCAATGGGAGTCCTTAGTATGTTTATGGCTAATCCTGGATGAGTACATTGGGATGTAGTAAAGTGAGTGTTTAGATATTTGTGGGGTACTTCTGAGTATTCTCTGTGTTATCATGGTCATCCTACAGGACCTCTGCATTCTATATGTATTCATGGATTTGTAGATTCTGATTGGGCAGGTGACATTGACAAAAGGAGATCCACCAGTGCTTATGTGTTTACTATGTTTGGTGGTGCAATTAGTTGGATGAGTAAGCGACAACCTGTGGTTGCTTTATCCATGATAGAAGCTGAGTATATGGTAGCAACTCATGCTTGTAAGGAAGCCATTTGTCTTAAGAGGTTGTGCTCATATATTGGTGTCGATGCAGGACATATTACTATTTGTTGTGATAGTTAGAGTGTTATTTGTTTAGCAAAGAATCTGACTTTCCATGCTAGAACAAAGCATATTGATGTATAGTTTTATTTTGTGTGAGACATGGTAGTGGATGGGAAGGTGATATTAGAGAAAGTAGACACTTTCAAGAATGTTGCAGATGCATTGACGAAACCAATGGGCATAGAGAAGTTTAGAAGGTGTTCGAAGTCTATGGGCCTCTTGGCCCCTAGGAGTTAAATCTTGTCATTTATTTTGGCTCTTGCAAGGTGTTCGACAAGTGGGAGAATGTTGGGAATTAAGGTGTCTCAACCTTTGCAAATTCCTAGCATTATTTATTTATTTGTATATTTATTTATTGCCTAATTTTGTAATTACTTGCACATTTAGTTTGGTAACTTACTTGAGGTGGCATGGTGACATGTCATCTTGCATGGAATGTGGCTTGGATGGTCAAGTCAAACCTACATGGATTTGGGCACCCCAATTTTAGGTGGCAATAATATGCCATGTGTCAGCATCTTGTGGTATGTGGAAGAGGATATTCCAAATGATAGAATATATGACACATAAGAGCCAAGTTTGGAGATTCCTATGACAAGTGATGACAAGTATCGGTGAGGATCTTTGCATGAGGGAAATGAATCTTTTGGCACCCAAGTTGGGCTATGACATGTTGTAAGAGGAATATGTTATATTTAGCATTGTATGATAGATTCTCTTACAACATTAAATGTTGTTATCTTGGGAAAATCTATGACAATGTTAAGATGCATAAGAGCATCTATCATAGTCTATTTTTAGCCTAGAGCACTCCATATTGGGAAAGTCAAATCTGCCATGTATGACAGATGTAAGGTATGTATTTACAGCAAGGACACGTGTCCTTTTGATTTGGGATAATGGCCATGTGGCCAAGGTGGATGCCTATCCAAAGATGCTACCAATATTTTCCTTGTAATCTCTATATATTGCATAGTTTGGAATTGTAGAGGCATAGTGTATATACAAGTACTATTATGCTACTAGAATAACTCCAGATTCGATATTTGAAGACTCTTGGAAGAAAATTCATTGCAAGTGTATTGTAAACTGTAGCTGTTTCAGATAATACATTGTGCTAGTTTTAGAGTGTGGGGTTTTTCACCTAAAAAGGTTTTCCCCACGATACATCTTGTGTCTACTTCTCTTTGTCTACATTCTTGTTTTATGTTTACTGCTTGAATATCTCTGATATAATTTTCATATTGCTGTAACTATAAAGGTTAAAATGAATTTGCATACCTCTCCCCTCATTAGATTAGTTTAGGAAGTGATTTCCGCACACCTAGCTTCCTTTCAAAGGAAAGGTTGCTTTTGAACCAATATACCTGAAAATATAGAAGCAACTTGGAAAATTATCTTTGACACTACATAGTTCTCCAAGTCATCTTTCTAATGCCTACAACAACATAAAAATTTTATACAGTATGAAAACGTTACTTGTGATTGAAAAAAAGAGCTAAGTTTGGTCTCTGAGGGGTAGGGGGTCTATCATTGGTGGTTAACCTAACCACTAGAAATCTGGTCTAGCTAGTCACATGCAAATATTTTTAAACTTGACAACACTTAGGAGTTCTCATAGACACAACAAATAGTGGTTAATTTCTAATTAATAAAAATGTATGCAGCTAAACTAATATGTATGATTTAGAGTTTGACAGGTGTAGCTACACAAATAGGTTAGTAATTTCAAGATTTATAGTGTTTGACAAGCATTTATTTACAAGAAAGATGTATTAGCATAAAATGTGAAATCCTATAAAACTAGCAAAAGATGTCAAAACACACAGAAATTAATGTCCCCATAGAATTCCTTACAATTTTCAATGTAATTTTTAAAAATAATTCATTAAATTTCATTTTCATATGCAAAAGTTATACCTATTTGAATTTTAGAAAGAAACCCTGACTTTGAACTAGTATACATAAAATTGGAGAAGCAATCTAGAAAAAAAAAATTATCGTATATAGTTCTCCGAGTCTACTTTTGAATTCCTACAAGAATGGAAAAAATTTTTAGACTATGAAAAAGTTACATGAGATTGAAAACAAGAGCTAATTTTAGCCTCTAAGGGCTAGGGGCTCTATCACTTGTAGTTAACATGACAACTAGCAATCTAGTTTGACTGGTCACAAGCAAAGGTTTTTAAACCTAATAGTTGGGTAAAAGTTTAAAGTTGTGTCACACTTTGGGCCAACTTATCAGTATAAATGAATTTAAGTATTTCTAACTAAAAGTCAATTTTGTGAAACTTATGTTCTATTTGGATTCATTCTAGGTAAATTAGATTTAGGCCACAACTTTTCCAATTGGAACCATCCACTAAAAACATATGTAGCATCACTTCGGGGCTCATTTACAAAAAAAAAGAAATTATTTGAAAAACTTCATGCTCTAACAACTCCTACTCATGCAAATAATCATTTTAAAAGAATCTAAAAATACCCTTTTGTAGATCAATCAATCTACTTTGTAAAAATATATTTTTTTATAAATTTCAATTTGTGTTTATATTTTATTTTTTATTTCTACTAAAAGTAGGTCATCAACACCAACATATGGTGTCGATTGTCCTTTCAAGATAAAATAGTAAAGTTTATCAAAAAAATTTAAAAAAATATGATGCACTAGAAGAGAGATTCCTTATCAAGATGACATAATTTTTTTCCTATTTTGGATAAATAATGAAGAGAAAAGTTGGCATCCCATCGAAACAGTTATGTTTCATTACACACAACTTCCAAGATTTATTTAAAAATATATTTTTATCAAATTAGGGAATAAAATAATCCATACATTGAAGTTTTGAGCTATGAATACACAAAAAAATATAGAAGGAAAATAAATGAAATTTACTATATATAAAGTGTGATGTCCCATTCAACCTTATTTTTCAG
This sequence comes from Cunninghamia lanceolata, assembly GCA_027924645.1. Classification (NCBI taxonomy): domain Eukaryota; kingdom Viridiplantae; phylum Streptophyta; class Pinopsida; order Cupressales; family Cupressaceae; genus Cunninghamia; species Cunninghamia lanceolata. The sequence goes on from BSBN01001281.1 coordinate 20,523,808, forward strand.
CATTTTATCAGCAACTAAATTATAGTGTCAATTTTACAAAATACTACATTTAAATAATTTTTTATTTTTTTTTTAAATAGAAATATAAAATACACTAAAAAATCTACATTTTATTAGTTTACATCATTTTAAAATTCAGAACATATACGTCATTTTGTAGTGATTCAAGTTAAAAAGTTAGATCAGTGTTGGTTGTTTCCTTTATAAAAGTGTGACACATGTTTGTGCTTTTACCCAGTTATCAAGTAAATTTTGATGGTAAGGGAACAATCTGATCACATGATACGGTTTGACTGGTAGTTAAGTTTAGTGTTGGTGTTAAATGATAACATTTATTGTTAGCATTAGTGGTTTATGGATAGGTTGCTACTGGTGGATAAGAAACATTTAGCAGTTAAGTTAAATGTTAGCTGTAGACATGATATTTCCATAGTCCATGATGATAGATTCTTGTGTTTCTAGAAAAAATTGTGTTGCTTTTTTTGACTCAACATTTTGGATCACACTCCATGATCCATCCAAGGATAATAGTTTCTTCGAGCATTTTATGCTATGATTTGTAGTTATACATGGTTATGATTTGAAGTTTAATGTTAGTGGTTATGAGAGATATTTAAAACAAGCATTAAATCTTATGGATAAATCTATTAACAAAGAGAAATGAATATTATTATTGATTATAATAGTTTTATCAAACGTGACTACTGTGACCAATAACCATAGATAATAGTTTAAAAATTAAAACCGAATTAAAGATTTAATAATTAACAATTCAAAATAGTGAAAATAAGTATCAATGGTCATATGAACTAATAGATTCAATAGTTACCAAGGATGGTTACTATAACTGTTGATCTAGTGGTTAACAATTTAGAGAAACCAACAAGGAAGACTTACACAATAACCAAGGGATAAAAAATGAAACACAAATGCATAGTATGCCAAGACCCTACAGACAAAAGGATTATGTAAATGAATGAACACACACTTTATCCAGTGAATGGAATTAATAAACAGAAGTCAATTGATTTCTAGGAAAATAAAAGCTTTATTTAGTAGACAAAACCTAAACATATAGATTGCAAAGCATGATAAGTTGTATGGTATGACTATACAACCATATGGCAGTACAAGGGGATAAGCTGAAAAAAAAAGAAAAATCTTTTTGTTACCAAAATATCAAGTGTTTTATGATGATCTTAACTTGTCTCCCACTCTGAACGTAACAATGATGTCAGTTTTGACCTCAAAGGACTCCTATGAAAGTGGACCCCAAAGATTTTTCTAAAATATGCACAGAAACTTCCAAAAACACAACACAAACACTTGCAAATGAAGATTAATAGGAATAGGGTGTCCCATAAGGCAATGCTAGAAATATGAACAGTAAAATACAAAATATAAACAAGATTTAAACCAAAATGTAAAACTTTATTCCATACTAGTTATCACCTCAATTAGAGCAAGAAATCGAAATGTAAAAGAATAAACACAAGAGATTACCCAACTTTGATCCCTATTTTACTAGCATGGTAGTTGTGTTCAAATGTTGAATGTGGTTGCTTGAACCAACAACATGACATTGCTTTAAGGATGAATGATGAAAATGACTCCTAAAGGGTCAATTTATAGAATTGTAGAAAGGTTGATCAACAGTTGGGATCTGAGGATGAATGAACGATCCAAATTGAAGTAGTTAAGTAGGTGCAAGATGAATGGTTTAGGATTAAAAGGATTTTTAATTGATTGAATTGATTTTTGGGAGATGGTTATGGATTGGGTGGATGAAAATAAAAGAGATTTTTAATTTCTTTTATTCATTTTTAGGTAGTTATGGGAGGATTTAATTAGTTAAATTACTTAAATCATGTGGAAAGAGGACTAGGACTAGGGAAAATTAGCAATAATTAGGATAATGATGGAATAAAGTCCTAAAATTGGGATAATGTAATAAATTAGGACAATGAGGGGATAATTGATTTGGATTAGTGGATTTGATCATGTTTAGGATAATTAGGATGGTTTAGGGATAATTTGGATGATTTAAGTAATCAAGACTTGGTTTTGAGTTAATAGGTCCTAGTAATTTTTAGGTGTGTATAGAAATGATAAGGGCTAGTTTGATAAGGCGGTGGTTCATCATTTCACCTCATTTGAGAAAGATAATGTAACTTGTAGGAAATAGTGTCAGGTGGTATAGATTATAAGAAGATGGTAGTCTATCTCTAATGAAGAAAGGTATTTTGTGTTGGTTTCAACTCTCATTTCTCACTATCTTCTAGATGGCATCCTCCTCGAGCAAGTGAAAGGGAAAATACATAAGCTTGGATGATAAAGGGAAGAGTACCATTGGGTGTAGAATGAGGAATGAGTGGCAAGGGGTAAGGACATGATAAACAACTTCTCAAATTACGTAAAAAAAGAGATCTCAAACCTAGACCTATGGTTCTTGCTACTACACATTTGGGAGGTGGCAAAGGATTTGGACAAGGCTCCTTATCTGGGCATTAAAGAGGCATTGTCTAAGGTTTTGGTTGATCTAATTCAATCTATTGGAAGGTGGAATGTTTTCAATGTAGCCTAATCTTTGGGGTGCATGTCGATTCTTTCAATGACAATAGGGACACATATACTTCATGATGATATAGAAGGGGTTGAGAACATGCCAAAGGTTTCTACAACTGCAATATGGAACATTTTCACAATCTAATGGCTAACATTTGCAAGATGCATATGGTGGTAAAGGATTTTCTTAAGCACCTAAAAGTAAATCATTCATTTGAAGTTAGTTTAAATGTTGTTGTTTTTTGTTGTGATGTCAAGTTCGAGTATGAACTAGCCAAGAACCCTTGCTTGTGAAGGGAAGAATTATCCAATATGTGACTATATGTTGGGGGGCTTGGTTGGGCATGCATGATTTTATTCTCCCTCCCTTTTCCCTACTTATGATGACTCTAGTGTATGGTGGGCCATGGTAATTTGGTCCCTAGTGCCTTTCAAAGTTTTTTGATAATACTCTCTGTCCTAGATGGTTAGTTGTATGGTGGATAAGAATATAGGATTAGGATTAAGAATTACCAATATTTTTTTTAGTCATTTTGTTAGAGATTTTTATATTAATGTTTCATATCATTCTTTATGGTCTATAACATCAAGTATAACCTAAAATATTAATGTAAAATTCTCTTACACAATTACATTTTGACACAATTACATTTTGAAGTATTGATGATTACAAATCTATATACAATAACTCAATCAAATTCTTTTTAAATGTTTGATATAAAATTTGAAACCTATTGAATTACAATTTAATTCATCTTCGTAATATACAGTTAAGTTGTTCCTTATAATATATAATCAATAAATCTTATTTAACTAACTTATTAAGGTCCAATAACTGAAAAGTCATTGATGAGTACATTGAGACCTTCAACCTCGAGTGGGTATATTCAATCTATCAATTTAGGAAAAAAATGCTTATGACCTTTAGCTTTAGCGTGCACTCAATAGTTGAACCCTTTTTCTCATTGAGAGAGGTTTTCTCTTTTTCCATCACAAATATTTCGTAATGCCTTGGTTATTTTTGGTAGGGAGAGTGTTGGATTATGACTATCCTTAGCATCAACTTGTCCATCCTATTGTCACACACTTTATATCTAGGTATGATGATATGGTTCGACTATAGAAAGTCATCACATTATACATAATAGAATTGGACTAGCTTTAGGTTGTAGATTACATTGGTTCCTAAATTTCAGGAACATTGATAATGAAAACATGTTATGGGGGATTTACTATAATACACCCCTTAAACCATTACCACACCAAATTTGAGATGAGGCAACTATTCACTAATAAATATCATGATGACAACTTCTTCACATCCAATTGATGCACTATTGATAAGAACATGCATATGCATACTAGCTATAGGATTAGGAATGCTAGTGCTTCCCATGTTGGTCAAATTGTAGCTTCAACTTTGTGGATACCTTACTAATGTGGTGTCCTCTCCAATAAATGATCTTGTTTCCATCTCAAGTAGCTTTTATTTTTATCAAATATTTCTCTTGGTAGACTTGAAAGTAATATACATTTCATCATGATGTCACTAACTCACTTTTACCTATATTTCTATTACACATATTAATTATTTATAATATAAATCATTGAAAAACCTCATCTTTGATATTTGAGGATAAACATAAAACAATTTGTTAGATTGATTATTATTCTACCAATCTTTGATAAATATATTGAAGGTGTTACATCTTAAATATAAATCCATATTAATAGAAAACCAAACTCTCTCTATATAAAAATTATAAGAAATTTATGAAATTTTATAAGTAAGTTTTCATCTAACTTCTAATGTCTAGATTTTCTAGCTACATATTTTTCTAATTTCCTATTTATTGATTATTTCAATAATATTATTTTATATAAATGAGTTTTGTGACGATGTTTTAGTATTCATTGAAAAAATAATTATTCAATATAAACAAATAAAAATCACTAAATCAACTGGTATATGTAAAAATGGTTAAATATAATTAATTAATTAAATTTTATAAATGAATAAAAAATTTAAATACACTTATTGCTAGGGTTTGGATGATATCTAGCTACAAAGAGTTCTTGTAGGAAGAGTTCATCTACAAAATACAAAACAGTAATATGTGGTGTGATTTTGATGATGCAATACAATATACATGATGGCTTACATACATGGTGATGTTGTGGTAGTGAGTTGCAATGTAGTATATCTATTCATTTACATGTGGTGTTGGTGTGGCAGCAATTGCAAGATATTTCAAGAAGAACTCACAACCACATATGGAAGGTAGTGTTTCTCAAAGAATGAATGGAAATGCATCACTTTCTACAGAGATAGAGTTGATGCCACACAATTGATCGTAGAATATTATTTTGAATGATAACACAAGGTACCACAATTAGTAAGAAGTTATTTTATGTTTGTATGTGCTAGCATCAATGTGAATCTTTTACTGGTGGCTATATCATTAAACATGAACTCATCAACAGTGTTAAAGTTGTAAATATTGATTCATAGTGGGTAGAAATGACCACATATATAGGGTGATTATCCACGTGGAGATATCATGTTTGATGATATGTGTAGTTACTAACATCATAATATGATTAGAATATAGTTGCATGACTCTTGGTATTTCATGTGTTGGCTAGATAGTTATATGGTTGGAATTCCATGTGCACGTCTATATGTGTCATCTTTTTTGAAGTTGCAATTATTGGATGATTAAACAAACTAAAATTTTAACACTAGATTGAACATTTTTTATGTGAGCCATTAGAGTGATTGTTCAAAGGTATTTTATAGTTAATTTTGTAAAAAAGCCTTATTATATTGAATTCTTGATTCTAGATAATATAATTGTGCAATTTTTTGGTGGCGGGTTTTTCTCTCGAAGGGGGGTCCCATGCAAATTTTCAATTCTTATGTAATCTATGTGTGCATACTATTCCATTTACTTCTATGTATGTTGTTAGATATGTTTTGCACATATAGTTAATTATTTTTAGTGCACATAATCTTAAGATTTTTAATGCCATTCTATCAGTTGTTTGCAATAGGCTGTAAATCCATAATATTTTGTATTAGAGCTTAAGGCTTTTATAAGGTAGTTACTATGTCATTGGGAGTCCAAACCTTAACATGTGTAGTGTTAATCACTATAATAGTTGGTTTTTTGTAGTTTGTATATAAATGGTCGCAGATGAGAACTTTAAAGAATTTTGTGAGAAAGCTAGAATAGTATTAAATCTATGGCTAGCACATTGAGGTTTGAGATTAAACATTTTAATAGTCAAAATTTAAACTATGAAAGTTGAAGATGGAAGATCTTTTAGAGGGGAGCAATTAGTGGGTTACACAATCTTCTTCAACCAATTAGGTATGTATGATAAAGACAAGAAAAAATTATAGATGAAATTAAGTGATCTAGGAGCATCCCAGGTTGCATAGAAATCTTGCATCAACAAAAAACATTTGCATTCTTTCTTTTATTTCATTTTCAATTTAGTTCAATCCGTTGTAATTTTAGTATTTTGTACCACATTTCACCACATCTTCATATCAAAGTGTGTGGAGTAGGAATTAGTATCTACATATCATCATCTACATCATATTTGAATTTTAGGTCATTTGAATTCTGCTGTTAAAAGTTATTACTATCAAAAGATCACTAGTTTTCATAGAACAAAGCATCTAGATAGTCAGTTGAATTAGAAGGTTTACGGAGCACTTCCATGACTTGCGGAGCTAAATGAAACATCCTACACAACACATATGTATCAGATAGACTTTCCTTGAGGTCTGCACCAAGTTTCATATATTTGCGGAGCAATACCATGTATTGTAGGCTGACCTACTTGTTTCTACACATTACATCCTTCATTGGAGCTTGTAACCTCTTTTGGGTGACATGGAAGATTTCATGAGCTTGGAGATGATATATATAGATCTCATACATGCATTAGGAAGTTAGTAGTTCTAAGTTCTAGTTGATTTCATAAGATATATAGTTAGATTCTTTTTGAGAAGGTACTTCAATGCCATATCTTGCATGTCTATTGTAACATGAAAAGTAGGCCTATGAGCCCATGATTGTAGACCACATGTTACCAGCATACAAGCATTGTAATTATTTGATATTCTGAATATATAAATCTTCCATGACATTCCACAATTGTGTTGTATCTATTGTATTTACTCTAGCTGCATGGTTAGGACAATTCATTTTATGAACCCTCCGACCGTGACTGCACCAAGTGGTATCAGAGTGAAGTTTTGAATCCTTTGGGAAGTGAAGGAATTCAATAAGATCTTTGTGGTGAAAAGATTAGCAACCTGAGGCAGTCTACTTGTGTTTTCCAATAGAGCTATGACTGTGAGGCAATTGCTACCTTGTAGTTAGATCACTGAATTGAGGCAATGCACCAGATCCTAGGAAGAGATGTCATCGAGGAGGATGCCTTCTATGGTCAATGTTTCTAGAAGAATGAAAGAAATGATTGAGATGATAAGAAAAATGAAGGTTAGATTGGATGTTGTAGAAGAAGATAGAAGAAGAGGACTAAACCCTAGACATGATGCTAAAAGTGATGATGAAGAATTTCAATACACGAAACAAAATGAAGAAGCCCTAGAAGAAGAGGAATCAGAATAGGTGAAGATGTTGAAATCTATTTTGAAGAAATTAAAGATCTAGAGAAAGTAAGATTTGAAAAGACTAAGTTGAAAGGACATGCTTCTATTTGGTGGAAAGAAGTGCAACTGGATAGAAATAGGAGAGGAAAAGAAAATATGATAAAATGGGATAGGATGGTGACAAAGCTGAAGAATCAGTTCATACCTTCTGACTATGAGTTGGAATTGTTGAAGAGATTGAAAAACCTAAGGTAAAAGGAGAAATCTGTGAAGGAGTATACTAAAAAATTTCATAAGATGATCATAAGGACTCGACATAGTGAAGAAAGAAAGGAGAAAGTGTAAAGATACATAAATGGATTGAGGATGAATATTCAAGAAGAACTAAGTTGGGTAAGGATGACAACAATAGAAGAAGCATATCAGTTTACCTTGAAAGTTTAAGACAAGTTGACAAGAAGCATGACAAAAGACAGAGTGGTAGAGGAGGTAAATTTTAGAGAGGTAGAATATATTTTGGAGGAGAAATATCATATGTGGAGAAAAACAAAGAAAGTAGTCCATGTACGAAAAGGAACATAGAGATAACAATTCATACCAGAGCAATGACCAAAGTTTCTACTGCAGAGGGAATCATAACTCATACCACAATGAAGGGTATAGGAGAGATGAAAGAGGGTTTGATAAGAGAACATTTATAGGAACTTGTTTTAAGTGTGGAGGTGAAGGACATAGAGCATTTGAATGTCATCAGGGAAGTACAAGCAAGAGAACAAAAAATAGTGCAAGATCAACTTATGTGGAGGAAGAACCTATTGAATCACCTAGTTTAGTTGGAAAGCTAGCGATAAAAGAATCATTAGTCATGAGGAGAGCACTATTTCAAGTAGATATGACTAAGTAACCACATCAAAGCAACAATTTTTTCTAGACTAGATACAAATCAGGAGGTAAATGTTGTAAGGTTATTATTAATAGTGGCAGTACTAATAATTTGATTTCAGAAGAAATGGTGACTAAGTTGAACCTAGAGAGATTGAAAGACCCTAAGACATACAAGATAGCATGGATTCAAGATGAACATAAGGTACTGGTGAGTCAACAATGTTTAGTGAAATTTCATATAGGATCTTATAATGATGAAGTATTGTGTCATATTATGTTGATGGATGTATGTCATATATTGTTGGGTAGACCATGGTAGTATGATAGAAAGGCTATACATGATGGAAGGAAGAACATTTATACTATAACATCAAATGGAAAGAAATGTATATTGATACCTTTGGAAGATGAGCCTAAGAGTGCAGTATGTGGGAATGTTATAATTGTTTGGTTGATGGAAGGAAATTTATGGATGGATTGAGACATGCAAATATGTGTTTTTCTTTGATTCCTAAGAAGTGTGGAAGCCTAAGTGCAGAGACTATTATCGAAAAAGAAGAGGAGCCACAACCAGAAGATATAATTGAATTATTGAAAGAGTATGAAGATATCATATTAGATAATGTACCTGAAGGATTACCACCAATCCAGAGTATCAGTCATCATATGGACCTTATACTTGGAGCAATTTTGCCTAACAAAGTAGCACACTAGATGACAGTAGTAGAGAATGTGGAGCTGAATAGATAGATACAAGAACTATTGAGGAAAGGATTGATCAGAGAAATATTAAACCCATGTGCGGTACCTATCTTACTAGCACCAAGGAAAGATGGAGAATGGAGGATGTGTATAGACTCAAGAGAAATCAATAAGATCATAGTTAAGTGGATTTCCATTTCCAAGGATGGATGACATTATGGACTGTTTGAGTGGAGCAAAGTATTTCACAAAGATAAACTTGAAGAGTGGATACCATCAAATCAGGATCAGAGAAGGAGATGAGTGGAAGATTGTATTCAAGACAAATGATGGATTTTATGAATGGTTAGTGATGCCTTTTGGATTGACTAACACTTCAAGTACTTTCATGAGATTGATGAATGAGGTTTTGAAGAAATTCTTGGGTAAGTTTGTTATTGTATACTTAAATGATATTTTGATTTTTAGTAAGTCAAAAAAAGAACACTTGTGGAATATTAGATAAGTATTAGAGAGGTTTAGGGAAGAGAAATTGTTGATAAACATAAGGAAATGTAGTTTCATGAAGGAAGAATTGGTATATTTGGGATTGTGATTTCTATGGAAGGATTGAAGATTGACCCTTAGAAAGTTAGAGCAATTGTTGAGTGGCCAACACCAGAGACCATTGGAGAGGTAAGATGATTTCATGGATTAGCTAGTTTCTACTGGAAGTTCATCAGAAATTTTAGTTCCGTATGCACACTGATGATTGAGACAATAAGAGGTGACATAAAGGATACTAAGCAGCCATCAGGAGCAAATAAAAGTTTTGAATTATTAAAGCAGAAACTGATGGAGCAACTAGTGTTAGCATTACTGGATTTTAAAAAAGTATTTCAAGTAGATTGTGATGCCAGTGGAATGCAATAGGAGTAGTGTTAAATCAAGAAAGGAGATCGGTAGCATATTTCAGTTAGAAGTGGAATGATGCTAGGAGAAGATATTTAATTTATGATCAAGAGTTCTATGCCATAATTCAAGCCTTGAAGGAGTGGAGGCATTATTTGTTTCCTAAGGAGTTTGTGTTGTACACTGATCATCAAGCTTTACAATATTTAAACAGTCAAGGAAAGTTGAATTAGAGACATATGAGATGGGTGGAGTTCATGCAGAGTTACACATTTGTATTGAAGCATAGGAGTGGGAAGTCAAACAAAGTTGTAGATGCATTGAGCAGAAGAAGGAATTTACTGACAGAGATGAGAATAGAAGTATTAGGTTTTGAGGAAATGTTCAAAGTATAGGTATGAAGAGGATCTTGATTTTATGGAACCATGGAGAGCATGTAAGGAACCTATTGTGATAGATAGAAGTAAGTGGCTAGACTATTTCATTCAGGAGGATATGTTGTTCAAAGGAAATGAATTGTGTATACCCAAGAGTTTAATGAGAGACAATTTGATAAAGGAGTAGCATAGTGGTGGATTAGTAGGACATTTTGGGATTGATAAGATAGTGGATTTGGTAAGAGCACATTACTTTTGGCCTTAGATATGTAAGGATGTAAGGAAATTTGACCAGAGTTGTAGAATATGTCAAGTTGCAAAAGGGAGTAGTTAGAATACTCGATTGTACAAATCTTTGATAGTACCTAAGAGAACTTGGGAAGAGATAAGCATGGATTTCATATTGGGATTGCCATGAACATAGAGGGGGCATAATTCTATATTTGTAGTGGTGCACAAAGTTTCTAAGATGTCACATTTCATACCTTGTCAGAAGATCAATGATGTAGTGCATGTTGCTGACCTATTTTTCAAGGAGATTGTAAGATTGCATGGATTACCTAAGAGTATAGTTTTAGACATGGATACAATACTCATGGGATAATTTTGGAGGACATTGTGGAAGAAGATGAAGATGAACCTAAATTTCATATCAACATTTAATCCATAGACAAATGGACAAACATAAGTTGTAAATAGGAGTTTGGATAACTTGAGGAGATGTTTGGTAGGATATAAGATAGGAAATTGGGATCTAATTCTACTGCAAGAAGAGTCTGTATACAATAATTTAGTGAATTGGAGTACATCGAAGACACCATTTGAGATTGTGACTAGAGTAAAACCTAGAGGAGTTGCAGAGTTAAGAGGTGTCAGTATGGAGAATAAGAGAAGCGCAGAGGTAGAAGAATTTGCAGGATACATGGAGGCACTACATAATTAGGTTAGGAAGCATCTGGAGCTTATGAGTAGTAAGTATAAGGAGCAAGCAGATGAGAAGAGGAGACAATTAATTTTTAGTTGGTGATGAAGTAATGGTATATCTGATAAAGGAGAGATTTCCAATGGGAACATACAACAAGCTGAAGATGAAAAAGTTTGGACCATGTAAGATTCTTAAAAAATTTGATTCAAGAAATGCATATGAAGTGGATCTACTAGAGACATTTGGTATATCACCTATATTCAATATTATAGACCTATATCAGTATCATGAAGGAGAATCAAGTGACAACATTGAAGAAGGTTTGAAGAATCAGTTACCATAGCAACAATTGGACTAGATAGTAGACATCTTGGATGGCAAAGTTGGACCTAGTACCAAAGGCAAGAAGTATAAAGAATATTTGGTAAAGTGGAAAGGTAGACTGGAAGAGGACTCAACATGGATTTCTTAGGCTGAGGTGGACTACCTTGGTTTTCCTCTAGCCCTAGCAAATTGAGGGAATCACTATTTCAATAACCTCAGGTGTTTGATGCAGGAGCATCCCAGGTTGGAGAGCAATCTTGCATCAACCAAAAACATTTGCATTCTTTCTTTTCTTTCATTTTTAGTTCATCTCAATCAGTTGCAATTTCAACATTTTGTACTGCATTTCACCGCATCTTCATATCAGAGTGTGTGGAGCGGGACTTAGCATCTACATCATATTCAAATTTCAGGTCATTTGGATTTGTCTATTAAAAGTTATCACTATCAGAAGATCACCAGTTTTCACAGAATAGAGCATCCAAAGAGGAGAAGGTTTGCGGAGCACTTCCATGACTTGTGGAGCTAAATGTTCAAAACATCATACATGACACATATGGATCATATAGACCTTCCTTGAGGTCTGCAACAAGTTTCTTACATTTCTGGAGCAATACTAGATGTATGCCGACCTACTTGTTTCTACATGTTACATCCTTCATTTGAGTTTGTAACCTCTTGTGGCCGACGCAAAGGATTTCATGAGCGTGGAGATGATATATATAGATCTCTTAGATGTATTAGGAATTCAATAGTTCTAAGTTAATTGTATTCATAAGATAGATATTTAGTTTCTTTTCGAGAAGGCACTTTAATGCCATATCTTCCATATCTATTGTAACTTGGAAAGTAGGCCTATGAGCCTATGATTGTAGCCCGCATGTTACCAGCATATGAGCAATGTTGTAATTCTTTGATATTCTAAATATCTGAATCTTCCATTGTATTCCACAATTGTGTTGTTTTTGTTGTGTTTACTCTAGTTGCATGGTTTGGACAATTCATTTTTTGAACCCTTAGATTGTGACAGCACCAGTAAGAAGTATGATCTAGTTATGTCTATCAATTTTTTGTTAATGAATGTGTCTAAGGAATAGACGAAATCTATTGTGGAAGAAGATAGATACATTATATCAATCTATGAGTGTAGTTAGTAATATTGAAAAGGAAGTTATATTCTCTAAAAATGAGAGAGGGAGACTCAACAACTAATTACTTGAATAGACTTATTATAATATTAAGTCAACTTGCATCAATAGAAGTCAAGATGGATCAAGGGGAAAATGCATTGTGGGTAAAAGTTTGAAGCTATGTCCCACTTTTATAAAGGAAATGACCAACATTGGTCTAACTTCTTAACTTGAATCACTAGAAAGTCACATATATGTTTTAAAGTTGAAATAATGTAAACTAATGAAATGTAGATTTTTATTGCATTTTATGTTTGTATTCTTTTCTAAAAAAATAAAAATATTTAAATGTAATTTTTGTAAAATTGACACTCTAATTTAATTGCCAATAAAATCTTAAAAATTGAGGTTAAGTGGGATGCTACTTTTTATACAATACTTTTTTTCCTTCAATTTATTTTCACATTTATAATTTGAAACTTTAGGGCATGGATTAACTTTTTCTATTTTGATAAATATATATTTTTAAATAAATCTTGAAAGTTGTGTGTACTGAAAGCGCGACTATTTTAGTGGGGTGCCACTTTTTATCTTAACTATTTATCCAAAATAGAAAATGGTTATATCATCTTGACACATATTCTCTCTTCTAGTGCATCATATTTATTTTAATATTTTTAAAATAAACTTTACTAATTTTTCTTACGAAGACAATCAACCTTATATTTTTGTGGTGATGACCTACTTTTAGTAAAATTCAAAAGAAAATATAAACACTAATTAAACTATAAAAAATAATATTTTTGATTCAAGATACACTTATAGATCTACAAAAGTGTGAGGACATTAAGTTTTTCAATAATTTTATTTTTTTGTAAATTGGCCCAAAGTAATGCTACATATGTATCTAGTGGACACTTCTAGGTAGAAAAGTTGTTTCTTGGATATAATTTAGCTAGAATATATGTTTTACTAAAAGTTGACTTTTAATTAGAATTGTTTAAAGTCATTTGTGTTCATAAGTTAGCCTAAAGTGAGACACAAATTTGAACATTCACCCTTGTGTTACTTTGTTCCTTACTTGAATCATGGGAAAGCTTGATAATATCTATCAGTTGTAATGTTGTGCCACTAAAACTAGATTATGTGATAGGCATTTTATTATGTAAATAAATTATAATGAAGACCATGGGTGATACTTCATTAGATACCCTAGTTGTTAGTTGAAAATCTAAGGAAAAGAAGGGTAAAAAAAGGAGATAAAAAGTCTAAGGGTAAGGATAGGTCTAAATCTCTAGGTAAGTCTGAAGTAAAATTCTAGAATTACAACAAGAAAGGTCACATCAAGAAGGATTGAAAGTCCAAAAAGAAGGATGATTCTTTCAATAAGGTCCCTAACAATGATGGATATATTAATGATGCATTTATTTCTACTAATGTCATCAATGTTGATTCTTGGTTTATTTACTTGGTTGTTTGTTATCATATGAAACCTTATAGAGAGTAGTACTTTGAATACAAAAAGTGTAATGGAGTAACAACATGCATTGCTTGGTGATAACAACTCCTTAAATATAGTTGGTTGAGGAAAGGTAAAGGTTTCCTTAATGAGTGGAATAGTACGAATACTCTTAGATGTTATCCATTTTTAGGTTTAGCTTTAAATCTCATGTGTATGTCCAAAATGGCTAACTTGGACATACATGTCACTTTTGATGGTAAAGGTTGCAGATTAGAAAGAGGCAACTTGGTTCTTGCTAAGGCAGTGCAGCATGGTACTTTGTATAGATAGGATGCATCAACATTGTCTAGATGTACTAATGAAACTACGTTTAAATCAAGGCTATTGTGGCATCTTAGGTTGTGTCACCTAAGTGAAAAAGGGTTGAAAACCTTAGTAAGTAAAAATATGGTGGATGTGATTATTGATTGTTTTGTTGGTATCAACTTTTGTGAGAATTGTGTGTTGAAAAACAAAGTAAAGCATGGTTTAACTTTGGAAGTACTAGAGTAGAGGAGATTTTAGAGGGCTTGATACAGCATTATATGTTTGGTCCTATGGATACACAATTCATTGGTAAGTCTCTATACTATGTATCATTCATTGATGATTATTCAGAGGTACTCTTGGGTCTATTTTTTAGGAAGAAGTATGAGATATTTAACAAGTGTAAGGAGTTTGAGGATCTTTTTGAGAATCCAAGTGGTAAGAAAATCAAGGTACTTAGGATAGATAATGGAAGTGAATTATGGTCTGAAGAGTTTGAAATATTTTGTAAGCACATTGGAATTGTGAAGCAAAAGGACAACTCCATATACACTATAATATTATGGAGTGGAGCTAAAAGGTTGAATAAAATCTTGCTAGATCAAGATAGAAGTTTGTTGGGCAATGCTAGTCTAGGAGAGGAGTTCTTAGTTGAAGAATTTAGTACCACATGCTACATGAAAAATAGGTCTCCCACTTTTATGATAGAAAACAAGATGCCATATGAAATGTATGCTCAAGTAGAAAACTAGTTGTAACACATTTGATGGTCTTCAACTATGAGCCATTTGTTCATACACTTAAGGAGAAGTGGTCTAAGTTGGATTTTAGGATGAAAATGTATATTTTCAATGGTTATGGTGAGAATTGTTGCAAGTATGAGGTGAGCCAGTGTTGTCATTGATGTCAACATACTCATATTGCATTGACAAGAAGGATTGGATGAGCTGTGTGCTGAGGATATTGAGAAAATTAGCCTCAGTCAGGAACAGTGAAGAACCATGATGAGAAGAAGGCAAATGTATTGTATAGGTTGAGAACCGGAGGATGCGGATTAAAGGGTTTATAGATATGAGTCTTGAGATGCTTCAGTTAAGATTTCAGAGGTCTGCATGAAGATCTGAAGGAGTTGTGGCTGTCGGTGTAGAACCGGTTTCGGTAAGTATTCAGAGGTGACAGAGGATCACAAAAAGGTTCGGTGAGGTCCGGAACTGTATAATCCTAATCTGTGGATTGGAAGGAGTCTTTGGAATGTCCTTGTGATGTACCATCTCAAGTTGTGTATGATTTGGAGGTCCAGAAGTACCTCTTGCATTATGACAGTGGCGACAGACAGTGTTCTTGAAGTTCCGGATAAGGAAGAGAAGAGATTCCAGTAAGTAAAGAAAGTGCGGATGTACCTGGTCATTCAGGCAGGCTTGTGAAGGTTCTTGGATCATGTTGAGGTTGTGTTGTTGGTCCACATTGATAGTAGAGCCCGGAATTGAAGTTATTCTTCCAGATGAAGTTCTTGCTCTGTTTAGCCGACCGGATGAGTTGTTCATCCTGCGAATGTTCTTGTGGTGGCCAACCGGATGTGTTATTCATCTTGTGGATACTCTTATGGTTGTTTTCTGACTTAGATGTTTGTTCCTAAGTCAATGTCTTGTATAAATAATGGTTTGTGAGTTCATTTCGATGTGTGGATTGTGTGGATGAGTGTGGCATAGAGAAGAGAAGTGCGAAAGGCAGAGCAGAGGTTCTTGGGCTTAAATGGAACTGATCCGGACATGGTAGAGATGTCATTCTCCAGTTCAAGATTGTGATTCTTATCACTTTGTAGACAGTGTGTCTCCTTGTAGGTAGTGGACCTCTTTGTGAGCAGTGTGCTCGGGCAGTGAGCCCTAATTGGCAAGTGCCATTCTTTTTCTTATTCTTCTAACAGAGAATAATCCTTGGGTTAATCACCCCGTGGTTTTTCCCTTAACTGGGTTTTCCACGTCAAAATCTTGGTGTTCAATGTGTTGATGTTTATCTGCTCTTGTGTTTATGTATTATGCTTTCATGGATGATTAATTGATATGCTGTTAACTAACAATGAAGAATCAAGTGTCTGAAAGAACAAGAAGTTTTATACAACTGATTCACCCCCCCTCTCAGTTGTATGCCTTAAATCCAACAATTGGTATCAGAGCCAAGTTTCTCTGAAAGGAGCTTAACCGCTTGAGGAGATCCAGGATGTCGTCATACAAGAAGGATAGTCCAAAGTTTGATGGAACCAACTTCACTCTCTGGAAAGGTCGCATGAAGTGTCACTTGGAATGTATGGGAAAAGCATACTTGGCTATGGTCTCAAAACCATATGTACCTCCACAAGGTGGTCCGACAACTTTGAATGAAATCACAGATGCTGAAAATAATCTGCGGACCAAGGAAGCCTTACTAAGTGCATTGAATGATTCAGATCTCTCAAATGTTATTGACCTACCAACTGCATATGAGATCCTGACTAAACTAGAACTTTTGTATGAAGGAGATGAGTTTGTCAAAAGTGCAAGATTGCAAAGTCTGACAGGGAAATTTGAAAGATTGAAGATGAGAGATGATGAAAATATCACTACCTTTATGCCAAGAGTAAATGAGCTAGTATGTGGAATTAGAAATGCTGGTGGAACTCTAGATGAAAATGAGATTGTCTGCAAAATCCTAAGATCCCTTCCTGCTGCCTACAAAATCAAGGTTGCTGCCATTGATGAATTTAGAGCCCACACAACTGTCACAAGAGAACAACTGGCTGGCAAACTAGCTGCATTTGAAATGACTAAGTTTGGAGATGATCCTCCCAAGACTGAATCTGCTTTCAAAGCCAGTGCCTATGTGAAAGGCAAACAGAGATTTGATCTGGGAGAGAACTCATCAAGAAAGATGTCATGGTATGATCAAGCAAGAAGAGACATGGAAGAAGAAGAAGCAGAAACAGCTCAACTTGAAGCCCTCATTGCAAAGAGACTGCCAAGAGGATCCGGTAAGTATGAAGGAAAACTACCCTTTAAGTGTTTCAACTGCAATAAGATTGGTCATTTTGCTTCAAGATGTCCGGAAAGATCTGCAAGGTCTAATACTAACAGACAAAGGTTTCAAAAGAACTGCTATTATGTTCATGAAGAAGATGACAATGAAGGAGTAACAGATGATGAATCAGAACTAGAAAGCAAATCTGGAAATGAATGGGTGTTTATTGCCATCAAGGAAGAAGATTCAATATCCTCTGAATCTGTCAATCACAAGGTTGTGGAAAGAGCTTTGGCTGCTCAAGTGGAAGAAAAGGATGATTGGGTTATTGATAGTGGATGTTCTCACCATATGACTGGTGACAAGAATAAGTTCTTAGATTTGGAAAGGTATGAAGGAGGAATGGTAAAGTTTGGTGACAATTCTACTGGCAGAATCAGAGGTAGGGGAACTATTTCCTTTGATGGAAAGAGCAAAACAGGTAATGTACTATATGTTGAAGGATTGAAGCACAATCTTCTCAGTGTTGGTTAGTTAGTGGACAAAGGCTATGATCTCCGGTTCAAGAATGGAAAATGCAGAATCTTTACAAGCTCCGGAACTGAAATTGCATCCGGTGCTCAAACAAAAGGTAATATCTTTCATCTGGTTGGTTCAAACAAAAGTTGTCTGTTTGCTCAAGTTGATCAGAGTTGGTTATGGCATAGAAGAATGTGTCATGTGAATTTTGATAACATCATCAAGATAAGCAATATTCAGGCTGTAAGAGACCTTCCAAAATTGGTGAAACCTACAAATAGTTTGTGCAAAGAATGTCAGCTAGGTAAACAGAGCAAAGTCTCTTTCAAAAGCAAAGATCAGTCTTCTACCGGATTGTTGGAATTAGTACATACTGATCTCTGCGGTCCAACAAGAATCAAGAGTCTGCAAGGTGATAGATATTTCATGTTGTTAATTGATGATCATTCCCAGATGATGTGGGTTACCTTTCTAAAAGAAAAATCAGAAGCATTTGAGAAGTTCAAAATCTTCAAAGCTATGGTAGAGAATCAAACCAGATTGAAACTAAAGTGTCTAAGGTCTGATAGAGGTGGTGAATTTACATCTGGTGAGTTCATTGACTTTTGTGAGAAGCAGGGTATAAGGAGACAATTGTCTGCTCCTAGGACTCCACAGCAGAATGGAGTAGTTGAAAGAAAGAACCGGACCATCCAGGAAGCTGCCAGGACAATGATGTTGGAAGAAAATGTTCCTCAGATGTTTTGGAAAGAAGCTATCAGCACTGCAGTCTACACTCTCAATCGAGTTCAAATTAGAAACAACACCGGTAAGACCCCCTATGAACTCTGGTTTGGCATCACTCCTACTGTGAAATATTTCAGAGTATTTGGTAGCAAGTGTTATATTAAAAGAGATCAAGATCTAGGAAAGTTTGATGCTAGAAGTGATGAAGGAATTTTCTTGGGCTACTCCACTCAAAGCAAAGCATACCGGTGTTACAATAAGAGATTGAGGAAGATGATAGAAAGCACCAATGTGAAAGTTGATGAAGGAATTGAGAAGCCTTCAAGATTTTATGAGTTTGATGAAGATGATCAAGATGGTGTTTAGGTTCAAGGGACTCAATCCCCTTCGGTAAGTCAGAATCAACTTGATCCAGTAAATCAGGAAGAAGAAATAGGTCAGAATGAACCTGATCAAGGAGCAATAGTGCATGATATTCTGAAAATTCCAAGGTATGTAAGACTAAACCACTCTGAAGATCAGATCATAGGTGACAGAAGCAAAGGTGTGCAAACTAGAAGGAATGTTGCTCAAAATCAGGATGAATGTTGTCTGATTTCAAAGATTGAACCTAAAATAGTAAATGAAGCCTGCAATGATGAAAACTGGACTAAAGCAATGAAAGATGAATTAATGCAAATTGAGAAGAATCATACTTGGGATCTTGTTCCCAGACCTAGAGACAGGAATGTGATTCGAACCAAATGGGTCTTCCGGAACAAACTGAATGAAACTGGTGAAGTTATCAGAAACAAAGCTAGATTGGTCTGCAAAGGCTACTCTCAAATAGAAGGAATTGACTTTGAAGAGACCTTTGCTCCGGTGGCAAGAATTGAAGCAGTCAGATTATTTCTTGCATTTGCTACCTTCAAAGACTTCAAGGTATATCAGATGGATGTCAAGTCTGCTTTCCTAAATGGTGATCTGGAAGAAGAAGTTTACATTTAACAACCGGATGGATTTCAATTGTCTGATAATGATGATATGGTCTGCAAGTTGAAGAAAGCATTGTATGGACTAAAGCAAGCCCCAAGAGCATGGTATGAAAGGTTGGATAAGCATCTTGTGCAGATTGGATTCAACAAAGGTACTGCTGACAGTAACTTATATTTCAAAATTGTTCATGAAAACATTTTGATTGTTGAAGTGTTTGTGGATGATATCATTTTTGGAGGAAGAGATAGTATGTGCAAAACTTTTGCAAATCAAATGAAAAGTGAGTTTGAAATGTCTATGCTTGGTGAAATGAATTTCTTCTTGGGTCTGCAAATTACTCAAACAAAGAAAGGAATCTTCATTTCTCAGACCAAATATGTGAAAGAATTGTTAAGGAAATATGGTATGGAAGATTCAAAACCAATGAACACTCCCATGGCAACCAGATGTAAGTTGAGCAAAGATGATGACTCCCCAAAGGCAGATCAGACGAAGTATAGATCAATGATTGGTGGATTGTTGTATCTCACTCAGACTAGACCAGATATAATGCAGGCTGTTGGTCTTGTGGCAAGATTCCAGGCTGATCCTAGAGAATCTCATGTTATGGCAATCAAAAGAATTTTTAGGTACCTGAAAGGAACAGTTGAGTATGGTCTATGGTACCCTAGAGATCCAGATTTCTCTATTCATGCTTACACAGATGCAGATTGGGCAGGAGATGTGAATGACCGGAAGAGCACTAGTGGTGGAGCATTCTTTTTGGGGAAGAGATTGGTTTCTTGGCTAAGCAAGAAACAAGATGCAATATCTCTGTCTACAACTGAAGAAGAATACATTGCAGCAGCAGGTAGTTGCACTCAAATCTTATGGATGAAGCAGATGCTAAGAGACATTAAAGTAGAATATGAGGAGCCTATCACAATTTTCTGTGATAATTCAAGTGCAATTAATATTTCTAAGAATCTGGTATTGCATTCTAAGACTAAGCACATATCTATCAAGTTTCACTTTTTGAGAGAACAAGTGAACAAGGAAGAAGTCAGATTGGAGTATGTTCCCTCAAAGGATCAGATTGCAGATATCTTTACTAAACCTCTTCCCAAGGACTCTTTTGAATATCTCCGGGAGAAGTTAGGGGTCATGGCCCCTCTGGTGATGAACTAGGATGCACTGATGTGCATCAGTCCAGTGGATATCACAGTCATATCTTGTGATCTGGATTGATGATGGGGAGCTGCAACTAAGGGGGAGCAGCTGGTATGATTCTGATGTATGAGAATTGCAAGTATGAGCCCTTTGCCATTGATGTCAAAGGGGGAGAGAAGACATGTGAAAAACAAGTGGTTGATGATCAAAGGGGGAGCAGTAAAGGAAGAGAAGACATGTGAAAAGTTGTTGTTGATAGGGGGAGCTGTGACAGAAAGGAGAAGTTCTTGTCTTGATGGTTTTTCACATCATATGTTGCCATCAATGACAAAGGGGGAGATTGTTGCAAGTATGAGGTGAGCCAGTGTTGTCATTGATGTCAACATACTCATATTGCATTGACAAGAAGGATTGGATGAGCTGTGTGCTGAGGATATTGAGAAAATTAGCCTCAGTCAGGAACAGTGAAGAACCGTGATGAGAAGAAGGCAAATGTATTGTATAGGTTGAGAACCGGAGAATGCGGATTAAAGGGTTTGTAGATATGAGTCTTGAGATGCTTCAGTTAAGATTTCAGAGGTCCGCATGAAGATCTGAAGGAGTTGTGGTTGTCAGTGTAGAACCGGTTCCGTCAAGTATTCAGAGGTAACAGAGGATCACAAAAAGGTCCGGTGAGCTCCGGAACTATATAATCCTAATCTGCAGATTGGAAGGAGTCTTTGGAATGTCCTTGTGATGTGCCATATCAAGTTGTGTATGATTTGGAGGTCTGGAAGTACCTCTTGCATTATGACAGTGGCGACAGACAGTGTTCTTGAAGTTCCGGATAAGGAAGAGAAGAGATTCCAGTAAGTAAAGAAAGTGCGGATGTACCTGGTCATTTAGGCAGGCTTGTGAAGGTTCTTGGATCATGTTGAGGTTGTGTTGTTGGTCCGCATTGATAGTAGAGCCCGGAATTGAAGTTATTCTTCCGAATGAAGTTCTTGCTCTGTTTAGCCGACCGGATGAGTTGTTCATCTTGCGAATGTTCTTGTGGTGGCCAACCAGATGTGTTATTCATCTTGCGGATACTCTTATGGTTGTTTGCCGACTTAGATGTTTGTTCCTAAGTCAATGTCTTGTATAAATAACGGTTTGTGAGTTCATTTCGAAGTGTGGATTGTGTGGATGAGTGTGGCATAGCGAAGAGAAGTGCGAAAGGCAGAGCAGAGGTTCTTGGGCTTAAATGGAACTGATCCAGACATGGTAGAGATGTCATTCTCCAGTTCAAGATTGTGATTCTTATCACTTTGTAGACAGTGTGTCTCCTTGTAGGCAGTGGGCCTCTTTGTGAGCAGTGTGCTCGGGTAGTGAGCCCTAATTGGCAAGTGCCATTCTTTTTCTTATTCTTCTAACAGAGAATAATCCTTGGGTTAATCACCCCATGGTTTTTCCCTTAACCGGGTTTTCCACATCAAAATCTTGGTGTTCAATGTGTTCATGTTTATCTTCTCTTGTGTTTATGTATTATGCTTTCATGGATGATTAATTGATATGCTGTTAACTAACAACGAAGAATCAAGTGTTTGAAAGAACAAGAAGTTTTATACAACTGATTCACCCCCCCCCCTCAGTTGTATGCCTTAAATCCAACAAACACATTTGATGGTCTTCAACTATGAGCCATTTGTTCATACACTTAAGGAGAAGTGGTCTAAGTTGGATTTTAGGATGAAAATGTATATTTTCAATGGTTATGGTGAGAATGTCATAGGCTACAAACTTTTGAATCCAGAAACAATGAAAGTTCTCTATTCAAGAAATGTTACATTTAGGGGACTTAGAATTTTGTTCAAGAAATAATAGTCAAGAAAAAATTAGAGGTAGAAAGTGCATTTTGAATCAAAGCAAGAGTAGAAGAATGCATCTAAAGTTAAACAAAAAGATAGACATGGTAGTTTGGAAAAAAAATGATGCCAATACATTGGTTGTAAACTCTAAAGAAAAACAAGGTGCTAATGTGACAAAAAATCTTCACAAATAATTGTGAGAATGTCTATGAAACCATAAAAATAACCTAAAAGATATAGTCCACTTTATTCTCATTATGTTTTTTCTCTAACTTGTACTAATAGAAAACCATGTTCTCTGGAAGAAGATCTCACTTCCAGAAAAAAATTCTAGGAAGAATATGGTGGAGAAGGAGATGTCAGCATTGAAGTGGTGCAAGATTTGGGATTTAGTTGATCTACTTAAGGATAGGAAACCCATTGGTTACAAGTGGGTGTTCAAGGAGAAGTTTGGAGTAGATGGATAACTTAAACAATACAAGATATAGTTGCTCACAAAGGGATATTACCAAACTATAGGGGGAATTCACTTTAGTTAGAGCTTTTATCCCATAGCTTATTTAAGTGCTATTAGGATGTTGGTATCTATAGCTACAACATATGATATTGAAATAGAGTAAATATATGTCAAAACAACATTCACGCATTAAGACTTAGATGAGGAAATATGTATATAGACCAACTTTATGGATTGAAGGTGAAAGTAAAGACAATTTGATTTGTAAGATAAAAAGGTCATTATATAGATTAAGGTAGTCTCCATGTATGTGGAACCAAAATTTTGACACATATATGTGCTAGAATTTGGTTTTTGTAGAAGTGATGTTGATCATGGTGTGTGTTACAAGTAGGTCAACGATAACTTTGAGACCCCCCCCCCCCTCGGAGAAGGTGTATAAACTTGGCGAATCGTGTATACTTCCTGAGAAAAATATTAATTTTATTGGCAAATTTTTTTGTTTTTCCAGGAAAAAATATAATCTTATTTGGCTAATCTTTTGTAATCACTAGAGGTCTATGGAAAATCCTGGCGAATTGTAATTTTTTAAAAACTAATAAAATATTTTCATTGGCAATTAAAACCTATTTTCAAACCAATAAAATATTTTCATTAGTGAAATAAAACCTATTTTCAAACCAGTAAAATATTTATGTGGGTGAATTAAACTTGTTTTCTAAATAAAAATAAAAATTTGCTAGCGATTAAAATCTAATTTCAAACCGAAAAATACATTTTCATGGGCAAATTAAACCAATTTTCAAAGCAATAAAAAATAATCATTGGTGAATTTAAATATAGTTTCAAACCAATAAAAAATAGTGTGGTGAAAATATCATTTGTTCTATTCTGAGACAAATTTTACACACATCAAAATT
Source organism: Cunninghamia lanceolata (assembly GCA_027924645.1). Lineage (NCBI taxonomy): Eukaryota > Viridiplantae > Streptophyta > Pinopsida > Cupressales > Cupressaceae > Cunninghamia > Cunninghamia lanceolata. The sequence goes on from BSBN01001281.1 coordinate 20,547,571, forward strand.
CAATCATAATGTGTCCAGAATGGGGACAAGTGTCAACATATTTATTATGTCTGAAGCAAGATGTCAACGCAAAATAATATAACAAACAACCATTTGATAAATTTTTGATGGATGACTGTAGTTGCATTTTGGAAGAAAATGTCTAAAACACTAGACCGACGACTTCAAGCCTCTAGAATAACACTTGAACCGTTAGATTTCCAAATATCAATGGTTGACATTTCATATGAGAAACCCTCTACATAATCTTATGTTGACTTGCTACCTCCAGTTGCCTATTGTCTAAGTTGAAACCTAAGCCATCAAAACTGTGTTGTTTACTGGCCCCTTATACCTAATCTTGTCAGTCACCACTTGGTGGGGAACAGGTTAACCTAGTAGGCTAGCAGGGTCCACTTTTTAAATGCTTTAGAAAATCATTCAAGGCATCCCTAAGAAACTTAAATGGTGAGCTATTACAGATTTAATTAAGACACATGGGAAATTCCTCGATAAGATGTTTTAATCTTAGCCATCCAATGTTGAAGAATTTAAGTAGACAACGGATGGCTTGAGAAGTTAATATGCAAGAAGGTTGTTAGTCAGTTAAGTCATGACTTCTAGTCCTAATATTCATAAGTTGATCGGCCACTTAATCTAGGATTCTAGAGGTTACCTGCTATCATCAGTTGCAGCAAGGGAAAAATCTAATGGTTGCGTAAGGGTGCATGATGAATATGTCAGGAGAGAATATTCATTGTGTGACTACAACAGAATGACACATGTCAAAAAATCTAAGCTGGCATCCTATCCCACTAAAGACTTGATCCAATGGTTGTGCATCATTGCAAGAAGAATCTCACAGGATGGAATCTGCACTGCGCGGTCACAACATGGCAACACATGTCAAAAAATCTAAGCTGGCATCCTATCCCACTAAAGAATTGATCCAACAGTTGTGCACCATCACAAGGAGAATCTCACAGGATGTAATCTATGCTAGCCAGTCGCGACATGGAGACACGTGGCATTCTCTTGTTTGAGAAGTGAAAGGTGTGTCGGCATGGGGTAGGTAAGAGGTGGGCCATCACAGGTTGTTACACTACGAGGTGTTGCCACATATTTGACCCGTACATGTTATGATTGGTGATGAAGATTGTCAAATCTAGTCAGCCAATTAGGTTCATGGATTTCAAAATGTAAGGAAAAGATCAATGGCCCAGATTCAAAATTTTAAAAGAGAGAGATTTCCAAGTGCTTGCGGCATGAAGTTCATTAATATAGAGAATTGTGCAGAAATTCTTGCGGCACGAAGTTCATTAATACAAAGAATTGTGCAGGAATTCAAGAATTAATGTATTCTCAAGAGCGTAACTGCATTCAGAGTGAAGAAATCATCAGAACAAGTAGGAAAAAGTGATCTCAAGCTTCTGCAAGTGTGGAAAACCAATAAGTAATTGTTCCCCCTTTGTGCTTGGTTTTTTGAACTGTAGGTTAATTCTGAAGCTTTTAGGGCCGTTGTCAACCATAAAAACCATAAGCTACCTTAATAAAAGAAAAATGAGTCAGTCAAGCTAGCCTTCCACTTCAAACTGAAGCTTAGATGAGGATCTTATGAGCCAACTCCCTGGTTCTGCTAGAACACCTTTGAAATTACATAGCCTAGGCGGACCCCAGGATAAATTTCTTGACTACTGCTATGATTACTGGGATGCCAAATTACCTATCCCAGGTTGGATCCTCTTTGAGCATTGGCATAAGAGGATGAACTATAATGCCCCTATCTATCATTCCTGAAGATATGATTTAGCCAAGCTCATTTGTTTGAATGTTTTCCCCAACCCTAACTTAATTAGGTCAACAACATTAAGGTATAATCCAACCACTAGGACGGTAATAGCTAGAAATGGTATAAAATTTATCGAGCTTACCAAAGAATACATTGCGACTATATTCAACTTGGACCTTGCAGCCAACAAACAAATTGACCTCATGGATTTCGAGAAAAAATACCAGACTGTGAAACGACCTTACAGGGAATATAACTTACCAAAGCATAGGCCAAGGGGTGTTGGTGGGAAATTGGTAAAGATTTTGGATGATGAGAAGGAGCCTTTTCATTGTAGTTTGTTTAATGAATATTTTGTCAGAACCTATCATTGTCTATGTCAAGTATTAGGCAGAGATGCTTCAGATAGAATGTCTATTTCTTTGATGATGATGGTTGTTGATATTCAAAACCCAAATGTCAAGGAACCATATGATTATGCCACTTTCATAGCTGACCATATGCATGATCAGATGACAAAGATCAAAAATATTTTTTCTAAACTGGATGTCCATATTGAATTCACATGGTACTCCTTGTTGTACCATATGTACTTATTTGCTTTATCAAGGATGTGGCACCATAATCTGCATGTCAAGGTTTCAAATGCTGAAGGGAACAAGCTGCTAGTGCAAGTATGGACATGTACGCTGGATATGCACTGTGTCACAGTAGATTATGTCATCTTTGAAGAATATTTTGTGAGGAGAATGCTTAGATTTTTGGAGCCAGAGGGTGAAAGGTTGCACCCTGATGTATTGGATTTCTTACGACCTCTCAGTAGGACTCCCCAAGATGTTCTTATTGAATGTTCAATCTCAATCCATTGATGTATCTAGCCACTTTCTCCTTGCTTGCTTCACTATGTCCTATTCTTATGATCATCTTGTGAAATTCTTCAATATAATGCTTCACAGATTTCTCCTTTTGTCTCAGGCTCTATAATCTTTTCAACAACTCCAACTCATAGTCAGTAGGTATAAACTGATTCTTCAACTTTGTCACCATCTGGTCCCACTTTGTAATCCTTTCTTTTGCTCTTCTTTTTCTTTCCGACTGAACTTCTTTCCACCATTTAGCAGCATGTCCTTTCAACTTTGTCTTTGCAAATTTCACCTTCTCCAGATCTTCAATTTCCTCATATTCAAAGTATTCTTCCATATCATTTATCCAATCAATCAATTCTTTAGGGTTTAGATTACTAGTCTAATTTGGCACATCAACTCTAGGTGTCTTTCCAATCTTTGAAATAGCTCACAACATTTTTACCTGATCTGATTCTTCTTCTTCATCACCTTCTAGGGTTTCACCAGTGTGTTCAAAAGATTGAAATTATTCTTCATCATCACTTTCAACATTAGGTCTCGGTGTCAACCCTCTTCACCTATCTTTCTCAACAACATCCAAATGAATTCACATTGTTCTCATCAATTCCATCATCTCATCCATTCTATTAGCCATTGTACCAATAGGAGGAACTCTTCACAGCGGCATCTTCCTAGGATCAAGTGTAAAGTGCCTCAATTCAGTGATCGAGCTACTAGCAACAACTACCTCTCAATCGATGATTGGTTGTACACAAGTAACCTACCTCAGATCAGCGATCTGCTTACAACGAGATCTTACAGAATTCCTTTTCCAAGTTGACTCCAAAGAATCAAAATTTCACTCTGATACCACTTGGTACAGTCATGGTAGGAGGGTTCATAGAATGAACTGTCCAGACTATGCAGCAAGAGTAAACACAACGGAAACAACTCAAGAAATAAAGAAAATGTAGATTCAGTGATTTAGTATATCATATAATTCAAATACAATCTAGTTGGAAACATGTGGGCTTACAATTAGGGCTCAAAGGCTTGATTACATACATGTGCAAGATAAGGCTTTGAAGCTCCCTTCACACAACACTAAACTATCACTCTTCTCAATGATGATAACTATCTTAACTACTTTCCTAAGGATCTATTACATCATTATATATCTAATCTGGATCAATAGATACCTCTACATCAGCCAAGGAAGATCACAAACTCCAATGAAGAGCTTTAATGTGTTCATCGATAGGTCAGACCTAAATACATAGAACACTTTCTCAAATGAATGGAACAACATGTGGAACTCCGGGGAAAGTTGGCCATGAACCAAGGATCATTGAATGATGTGTCAATGAGATCCATAAGTCAAGGAATGATTTGCAAGCCTTCTCCTTTAGATGATTGCCAGTGAATATCAGGATGCTCTACTCTGAGAAAACAGTTGATCTTCTGCTAGAAATATCTTTTCGGTAACTAATCCAAATGCTAAATTCTTTATATGATGTAGATGAATGAATATAGGTACTAATTCCAGATCCACAAGATGTGAAATGTAAAAACTAGACCAGAAGCTGAAACTGCTTCTGACTAAACTGCTTTGAACTGAACTAGAAAATGAAAGAATTGAGATGCAATCAAACTGAAATGCAAATGTTTTTGGTTGATGCAAGATTGCTCTTGAACTAGGGATGCTCCTACATCACAAAGTCTTTTAGAATAGGAAATAAAAAGAAATAAATGAGTCATAGACCTGAGTCATCAATTGACCAGACTAGAAGTTTAGCCTTAGATTAATTTTTGGTGTGAGACATTAGAGTGATTATACAAGAGTATGTTGTAGATTGAGACTCTATAAAAAGGCCTTTTTGGATTTAATCAATGATTCTAAGTAATAGAATTATGAAAGTATTTTGGTAGTAGGTTTTTCTCTTGATAGGGTTTCCCTTATATATCTTTGATTCTTATATAATTTGTGTAAATATTATTCCATTTATTTCTATGTATCTTGTTGGATATACATTTTTAAAATATAGTTGACTATTTTTGGTGCAAAGAATATTTTGTTTATTTAATCCTAGTCTATCAGTGATCTACAATACAAATGTAAATCCCAACACTTATACTTTTAAATTTTATAAATCTAAGACTACTTTTAAAAGTGTGTTATTTAAATAAAAATTAATTAACGTGATAAAATTGGAACACATGTTTCCTAAATTTTGAAGATTTTTTCAAAATTTGCTCATCTAAATAGTACATTAAATGACATACCGATCACAACTCTATCAAGTGTGAATGAGATCACAAGAAAATATGGGCCTCAAATCCTCCTACCAAAATATTAAGCTTCCTCTTAGAAGCCTCAAATAGATGGTGGTAGAGGGCCTTCAACTATGTGTCATCCTCTCATGTTGATGCAACCTTATCATATTAGTTACATTAGACCCTAACTCCATCCATCTCTAATCCTTAAAGGGCTAGTGTTTGACAAGACTAGATATGGATGGGTTCCAATGTTAGTTATCCATCTACATCTACATGTAAGGCACCCAAATCCAAAACATGAGTCACATCAAGTACATATCTCCTCAAAAAATATGAAAAATATCATGGACATGAGATAGGCTAGGTGGCAAGGCTAAACAATAGGTGGCATGGCCTATCTACCCTATGATCTCAAATGGACCCATAAGTTGAGGTGTGAACTTAGAACCTTTTATTAATAGATTAGACTCTTATCTAGTTGGACTCTCAAAAATACCTTATTTCTATAATGTAGAAAAGGAATACCTTCACTTTTTACATTACATTCATAGAGGGGATTGAAATAAAAATACTGATTAACAGGAAATTTAAATATAAAATCAAGAAATTGAATGCAGAATAGAGAGAGAGAGAGAGAGAGAAACCTAACACCAGAAGATGGGAAAAAATGTCTAGGACACAATTGCAAGTGCTAAGACATTCGTGCAAGTACTAGGATGACTGTGCATGGTGCTATAGTCCTAGTAACAATAAAACACAATAAGGTCATATAGTATGGCTCTATAGAAACTTATAGCATCACCCAATATGTGTAGAGAAATGAAACAACTTCCTATAATTGAAATTTAACCGATATATATATATATATATATATATATATATATATATATATATATATATATATATATATATATATATATATATATATATATATATATATATATATATATATATATATATATATATGAAGTATTTAACTTAAAGAAGAAACTAAATGAGTAATAATGGAATACAAATAAAACTTTCATGTGTTTGATTTGGGCTATTTTAGGGGTTTACCTCTGTCAAACCCCCATTTTGGTTTTCCAACCTCCACAAAATAGAAAATGATATAAAAGAGAATTTTGTGTGTGTGTGTGCTTTTACCCTAAGTGCATCCAGAAATTAAGAGCATTGGCAACAAAATGAATCTATATGTATTGCCTTAGTCTATGGGGAAATACCATAGTGTGCGTAAAATCAAGTGAGTGGTGGTCTACACCAAGATTTATCCAATGAGAAACATAGAAACAAATAAGATTTACAATGTTGTTCAAAATAAAAATAAGAACAATATTACCAACATGATTACAGAAGAAGAAGGGATACTGAGCTCTTTCAAGGAATCAATCAAAATGTAACAATGTGGGTCCTAAATAAAGAGCTTCAAAATGGAGTCATTTCAACGTGTAGGTTTAGAAAGCTTAACAATGGAGGTTTTTGTAGCCAAGCATAGCCAAGAGAGATAAATTGAGAGAGATCTTCATAATTAGTTTTTGGATAAGGGTGTGTACGGAAGCTGAAGGATCAGATTCAAACATTGAAATAATTTTTTTGATGATCGAGCATTAAAGTAGGTGATAGTAGGTAGTTGAATGGGAAATTAACATTTTAGATTTTTGGGACTCTAGAGATGCTAGTGCATCATGTGGATGTCTGTGCGTAGTGCTAGTGTCCTACAAAAATCTCACAAAATTTAACATGTTTTCCCAACATAGTGGGAATAATTAGAATATGATGAAGAAATTTGGTAATCTGGTGAAGGAAGAGGATGAGGCTAGGCTAAAATGATCCCTAGAACATGCTAAGGGAATTGACAGTAAAGAAAGCTCAAAATATAGTGTGAAATTGCAAGGGTATACAATTTTCTACAGTACATTTAGCCCCCACTTTAGTGATCTGAACACACTAGGTGATAAGCTACAATAAAGTACATAAATGAAATACTAATAGTAAATAACATCACAAAAGGATACCCAAAAGGATAATATAGAGGATTCAGAGATCTTCAAGAAAAGGAACCAAGCCCCCAGGTTGAGAACCTACCAAAAAATATGCTAGTGAACAAAAACCTTCAAGATAACAGTGTTAGAAGGCATAAACCACTATGTTATAAAATGACAAATGTATACATATGTATGTATGTATGTATATATGTATGTATGTATGTATGTATGTATGTATGTACATATGTATGTATGTATGTATGTATGTACGTACGTATGTATGTATGTATGTATGTATGAATACACATAAACAATACATGTATAGAGGAGAAAATACACACCAAGCAAATAAATTTTTTTGAGTAAACAAAGTGAAAGAGACCTCAATATGAAAGGTTGTCTCAACACTATGTGTTGTCCCCAAAATGTAACCAAATATAAGAAAACCAACAAATAGAGGATTTATCAAGAGGAAAGAATAATATGATGAGTTGATTGATTGCTTCAAGGAAATAATACATACAAATAGATCTAGGGAAGCAATCAATATGAACAAAGAAAAGTACATGACTCAGATAATAACTTGCTCTATCACTAGGAGTCATGCAAGTCACAAAACCCTCATGGATCACAAGGTAGCAACTTTTGTTATGCTAGATGACCACTAATGTAAAAAGGTAAGTCATATGGAGCACACAGGCCAACAAGTTGTATTATGCTAGGTCACTCATAGAATACATGGATCATAGACTAGCAAGCTATATTATGTTAGGTGATCATAGATAACCAATGCCTTAGGGAGCATATCAAACACCAATGCCTTAGGAGCATATAAAAAACCAACACCTCCAGGAGTATATTAAATACCAACAACATAGTGGGTGAATGCTTTAGGGAGCATTAAAATAAACAATTTCACATGTGAACGAATTAATATGCAACACCTTAGGGGGTGCAAATAAAGAAAGGTGCGTGTACAAATGAACATGTAATAAAATGATATGTCCCTCTTAAAATAATTGCATAAAGTAAGTGTATGCAATTGATTTTAAGGTAAATGAGAGGGGATAAAGAAAAAGTCTAGTGTCCAAAGAAAGGACACATATAGGGTGTTCTATTCTAGAACAAGTTATCACTATCACCAAGATACAAATATGAGGACAACAAACATAAAAGAAGATTGTGTTGTTACTTGAGAAAAGAGAAGGTGGTTGTACCTAAAATTGTATAGCCACGAATGGCAATGAGTAGTGAAAGAAAGCTACATGCCATATAATAGGTAACAACACAACAAAGTGATAATAGAATCAATCAAAGTAAATGGTGAAGTGATTAGAATGACTCGGGGAAATCCACATCATAAGGAGGATGAAGTAAAGAGCTCTCCAAGGGTGGAGATACAACATGAATGAATGTAGAAGATATATTAGGAACACCGACAATGGACTAAAACAACTTCTCATCACAAGGAGAGAGAAGTGTATTATCAAATTTGAGGTGATAGAAAAATAAAGTGGTTTTCCCATTAAGACATAAGTGATCTCAATGTCATAATATATGCAGTTGCAAAGTAATGACAGAGCTAAAATTGATATTGTAACCTAGGACTATCAATATTATAACAAAGGTAAGCTCAATGTCATAAAAAAGGAATCTCAAAAGGATAAAAAAGATATGCTTGATGTCATAACCAAGTACTCACAATATTATAATAGAAGGTAAACTTGATATCATAATAGAAGATTCTTGAAATCATGACAAAGCTAATTTCAGTGCCATGTGTAATGTCAAAGAAGCATGAAAGTCTAGGTGAGCTAGACAAAGGTATATCTCAAAGTCCTAGCAAAGTGCACCTACACAAGAGAAGAAGAAAGAAAATTCTATGAAGATAATAATGTGCCCCTAATTTATGTAGAAGATAGAGAAGGAACCTCAATAGGAGATTGAAACATCAACTCATTAGATGAGGTGTGTTTAATTTTCTCATGAAGAGGAATAAGAGTTTGTACAAACAGAAATAGGATCCATAGCTTAGGAGGTTGAGCTAGAGGATAAATATAGGAGTGAGAAGCATCATATCCAATTTATCATATTCATCACGAGCAAAGATAGTGTCATGAATTTGTGTAGATTCAACTATTGAATCAATGTCATCATTATGTAAAGAAGAAAAATGTGCATCATAGGATGAGACATGAATGACACCTATATCAATAAGGCCTTGTATTATGTCTTTTATTCTTTACATTCATTGGAGGAGTAACCAAGCACTCTATGATACCCACAAGAAGCATGTGTGGAATGACTTTTCTTAGAAAACTTCTTGCATGTAGGAGGAGGAAGATTGATCAACTGAGTCTCCAAGAGAGTGGATAGAATACTCTTAGGAGATTGATTAGAAGAATTTTTAATATGTAGCAAAGGAGGACTTTCAGCCAATGTGACATTCTACAACTGATGAATGACACTAGCATTCTTACCCTTATATACAAGATGGGATTCATTTCCCAAGGAAAGACGAGGGGATGAATAAGAAAACAGTCCATCTTTGAAAGATAAAGGGTCAATAAAAACATGAACCTCATTGTTACACAAAGAAGAGTCATTAGATGCACAAAAAGAAATATTATTAGTAGAACTTTGATAATTATGATGAAGAAGTATCATCAACCATAAGGATTGGATCCTCAAGGGTAATAAAAGAAGAGAGAGAGATCTCTACATCCTTTGGGAGGTTCAATGAAATTGAACACATAACCAAAGTGGGGAGAGAAGAGGAGGTCACCATGTCCTAAAGTGATGGCCAAGGGGCTTGAACATGCAACCAAAGGAGGGAGATAATTGAAAGAGTTCTCCACATTCTTAGTGATGTCCAAGGAGCTTGAACATGCAACTAAAGGAGGGAGAGAAGTGAAAGAGTTCTCCACATCCTTAGTGATGTCCAAGGAGCTTGAACATGCAACTAAAGGAAGGAGAGAAATGGAAAGAGACATGGAACCATCATGGACTATGGAAGATGTAGTAGAAATGGAAGAAGAACTATCACTATATGAATCTTTCTCATGATAAGTAATGGAGATAAATATAGTAAAGTCTTGTATAATAGAAGGAGAGAAATCCATAAGATCCATGAAGCTAGAAAGAGAAGATATACACTAAATAATCTAGAATACATGGAACATGTAGAGATATCCATAGCATATGTAGCAGCTACATGATCTAAAACAGATGTATGAATATTTATGAAACAAGAAAATATTTCATAGTCCATGATGTATGCATGGAAAGATTCCAAATAGAAATAATTAGAAGGATCCATTATTAAGAAAAAAATTTAAAAAAAGGAGTTGACAATGAATGAAAACGAAGAAGTTTTGTGTAATAGTGTCAGGTTCATCAAAATGTACTGTAGAAAAATAAATACCTTAATTTTTTACATTACATTCATATAGGGGGATAAAATAAAAAATATTGATTAATAGGAAATTGAAATACAAAATCAAGAAATTGAATACAAAATAGTAGCTAGCAGAGAGAGAGAAACTTGACACTAGAAAATGGGGCAAAATGTCTAGGACACTATTGCAAGTGCTAGGCCATCCATACAAGTGATAGGATGTCTATGCAGGGCATTGTAGTCCTAGTAGCAACCAAACACAATAAGGTCATACAATATGGCTCTACAGAAACTTGTAGCATCACCCAATGTGCATAGAGAAATGAAACAACTTCTCAAAAATGAAATTTAACTGAAATATATATAAATGAAAATTTAACATAAAGATGAAAGTAAATGAGTAATTAGGGATTAGAAATAAAACTCCCATACATTTGATCTCTTTTGACAACCTGTACAATACACAAACCAAAAGAAATTGTTGGGTTGTTTTAGGGGTTCACTTCAGTCAAATCCTCATTTTGGTTTTCCTCCCTCCACAAAATAGAAAATGATATAAAAGAAAAAATCTTGCATGTGTACTCTTATCCTAAGTGAATCTAGAAATTAAGAGCATTAGGAACAAAATGAATTTATAAGTATTTCCTTGGTCTTACGGGAAATACCATAGTGTGTGTAAAATCAAGCGGGTGGTGGTCTAGACCAAGATTTTACGAAATAGAAACATAGAAACAAATAAAATCTGCAATGTTATTAAAAAAAACAAGGACAATATTACCAACATGGTTGTGGAAGAAGAAAGAAGAATGAGCTCTTTGGAGTCAATCAAAATGTAACAATGTGGATTCTTGAGAGAACTTCAAAATGGAGTCATTTCAACATGTAGCTTTAGCAAGCTCAACAATGGAGATTTTTTGTAGCCAAGAGAGATAGATTTAGAGAGATCTTCAAAATTAGTTTTTGCATAAGGGTGTGTGAGGAAGATAAAAGGTGTATGCACAAAGATGGGGGACCAAAAAGTCGCCACCATGGGACTTTTTGGTCCAAAACAAAAAAATGTGAGTGCATTATAATGTGCTCGCATTATAACGCACTCACATTTTTCTTTGACATAAAAGTGCAAAATAACCTCATTTCTACCATTTCACCATGACCAAAGGAGTTTGTGTTCCAAAAAATGGAGAAGAAACTGTGAGCACATTCAAGGAAAGCCTCTCCAAGCACGTGTAAGAGAGAAAACGTCATTTTCATGATGCCACCTTGCCGACAAAGACATCGTTGCATAAAATTTGGAGGGTCTAGCAGTTGAAGAAGGTAGGGTTTGATCAATTTTTGTTAGTTTGAGAAGAATTTTTGAGTTTTGTAATGTTTGATTAGTTTTTATATTGCATTTACAATTATTGAGGCAAGAGAAAACCCAAATCCAGCTGATGAGGGTGAAAACAACCCCCAAAACCCTCCAAACCCTCAAAACCCACCTTCACTTCCTCACAATGTAAGGGATACTCAAGAAAACTACCTATGGATAATAGAAGAAAGCAAGAAACATCTTCAAACTCTTATTTAAATGTGGATAATCCAAGTGCAAGCACCGATCATAGGAGGGCTCTTGCAAAGTCACTAGAGGAGATTATTTCCCACACTGATTCAGTGACAAAACAAATCACTGAATTCCAAGACTATAGGGAAAGATGTCGACAATACTATGCTGACAAGTTGTCATATGAACAAGTGAAGAATGAAAAAATTGCAAATTCTCAATTATGTGCGCACTTTATTAATCCCAAAATTAGCCAAAGATTAGAAGAAACTTGCAAATGGTTTCCTATTCATTGGTGTAGGAATGAATAAATATCTCAACACTTTTGGGATAGATGGTACATGGTCTTCGATGAGCGCCCATGCAACAATGAGGAGGTGCCACAATATTTCTTGAGGAAACTCAATTAGGACTTCGTCCTTAAGAAGATTCCCAATTATTTTGACATTCTTGAGTTCTAGGGTAGAGGTGGTGGCTCTGCCCAAGATAGAGAGGGGTCTCAGTGAGATGAATACCATGTGCCTATACCCCTATTGAGGCCAGAACGTAGGTCACTCCCTTTTACTTTGAAGGAGAGTGGTGAGGTGGAGACATTACATTCATTGACTACTCTCACCCAAACTCTATCATAGCATGCCAATGATCTTACCCTGACTGATGAGGGTGAGAGCAGTAGGCATCATTTGTCCCCACATTTGTGTAGTTCATGTGGGAACCTATGTGATTATCGACGCAAGACTCACGGTAGGACCCTCGGCAAGATGTTATGACGTAGGAGCAACATCTAATGATGGAGACATCCATATTAAATGATATTGTTCTCACCGGTGATATATTATAGACTACATTTGGTATTGACTCTCAGGTAATTTTTTACAAGTTTCATCTTGATTTAATATATTGTTATTTGAAATTTGTAATTAATTTTATATGACTATCTATATTATAAGTCAAAAATAATGTATGTAATTGTCTACGCAATGAAATTCCAAGATCAAAGTCTTCATCTTGCTTCCGTTAGGCGTCCATTGGTGGGTTATGAGAGGAGGTCAAGTCAGCAAGTATGTAATTTATCACATGATCATAATTATTGTAGATATGTCAATGGTAATATTATTTTGTGAAAATTTGATGATTTCAACAATCACCGACACCTCCACAGTTTCCTTGGTCCCCTGGACGCAAATTCACCACTTTTATGAACGTAAATTTAACGATTTCTAATCATTATAATTTTTTAAAATAATGTTATGTATTTATTTTGGTCGAATAATCTTGAACTTGATTTTCAGATGCTGAATGTGGAGACTCCTCCTCATCTTTGTGAGTTAGCACAAATAGGCATTGTTGCAGCCATGATGTCTTCAAATCCTTTGATCAAGGTATGAGCCAATAACATGAAAATGTCATAATTTTGTATTTCTTCTTTTATCTCATGTCATTTGATGTACATAAATGATATTTATATTTAGTCAATTTTGGTTCTTGATGCTTCTCACAGGAGGTCACAACTCCAACCCATCCAACTACAAACAAAGAAGCTCAAGACAAGATGATGGAGTGTTATCATTGGATGGTGGTAAGTGATCAATTACATATGTGATGTTTTATATTTCATGTACATTTTCTATAGTAATGTGCTTATTGTTTGATTGTATTAACAGGTGGATTTGGATGAACATTTGTTGAAGAGGTCTACTCAATAGCAAAGAGAGGATGAGTCATGGATTGGCTCTCCATCTTCACGTTCAAGCAAGGGCCACCAATTATTTCATAAAAGACCATACAAAACTAGTTTTTGGGAGATCTTTTGTATGCCTAGATGGATTTGTATACATACTTTTGTATGTTACCGATGTATAGTTTTGTATATATGCCTGTATGTCTTTGTTTGGACATGCCTATATGGCTTTGTATGTAAACTAGATGTTATGTTCATGACATTATGTATATGATAGTTTATATTAAAATTTTAATATGATGATCAATTATCATTACAAGAATTTGGTTTTAGGCATGCCAATTGTATTTGGTTGAAAGTTTATAAATAATTTTCAAATAATCCATTTTGTGCATATCTTGCAATCATTGCATTCTATGGGACTGTGCATTTCTTTGAGGCATCATTTCAAATAGTTCTTGCACCTTGTCTATGCTTCCACACTTTCCATACATGTCTACAAGGGAAGCTGCAAATACAATACATGTGACAAAATTCCTATATCATTTATGCTTTGATGGTTGTCTGCACCATGTTCCCCAAATCCCATTCTAGCATAGGCAAGGAGGAAGTTGGATAAGGTTGTGTAATTTGGTTTTAGACATGCCAAAGTTTGCGTTTGGTTGAAATTTACTTTTGTACATTTGCTTGAGAGTTTTTAAAACCTTATAAAAAATCCATTTTGTGCATATCTTACAATCATTGCATTCCATCAGACAACATTTCTATAAGGCATCATGTCAAACAGTTCATGTTTGTTGTATATACTTCCACACTTTGCATACATGTCTTGTAGGGTACTTGCAACTACTTGACATTTGGCAAAATTTTTATATCCTTTTATTTCTTTTTGGATGTCTATACAGTGTTCCAAAGATACCACTTCTAAGGGTTTTGGAATTTGGCTTTACACTCGCCAATTGTATTTTCTTGAAACTTTCTAAAGGCTTATAAAAAAATCCATTAAATATTCATATCTTGCAATCATTGCATTCCATGAGTTGACATTTCTTTGAGGTATCATGCCAAATAGTTCATGTGCCTTGTCTATGCTTCCACACTTTGCATACATGTCTCTGAGGGAAGTTGCAACTACAACATCTAAAAAACTTCCCATATTTTTTATCTTTTGATGGATGTCCATTTTGGTATAGGCAAGGAGGATATTGGCTAAGGCTGTGTAATTTTGCTTTACACTTGCCAATCACATTTGCTCGAAAGTTTCTAAAGCCTTATCAAAAAAATTATTTTGTTCATATCTTGCAATCATTACATTCAATGAGGTGACATTTGTTTGGGGCATCATGCCAAATAGTTCACGTGCCTCATCTATGCTTCCACACTTTACATACATGTCTACAAGGGCATCTAAAATTACAACATGTGACAATTTTCCTATATCCTTTATACTTTAATGGTTGTCCATATGCTATTCAAAACATTCTATTTTGGTGGGTGTCCATACCCTATTCCAAAGATCCCATTTTGGTATTTACACCTGTAAATTTCCTTTTATTGTATGTTTCTAAAGCCTTGTCAAAAAATCCATTTTATGCATATCCTACAATCACGACATTCCATGAGACCACATTTATTTGAGGCATCATGTCAAACAATTCACTTGTCTTATCTATGGTTCAACATTTTACATATATGTCTTCTAGGGTATTCGCAACTACAACATCTATCAAAATTCCCATATCCTTTATTCTTTGATGGATGTCCATGTACCATGTTTCAAAGATCTCATTTTCGCGTAGGCAAAGAGGATACAGTCAAAGGTTGTGGAATTTGGATTTACACCCACCTAATGCTTTTTCTTGAAAGTTTCTAAAGCCATATCAACAAATCCATTTTGTACATATCCTACAATAATGGCATGTTCCATGAGGCCACATTTCTTTGAGTCATCATTCCATGCAAGTACAATATTTGATAAAATTCCCATATGCTTCCACATTTTGCTTACATAGTTGTTGTACTAGACTCTTTTTGTATCTTGTCAAATAGTTCACTTGCCTTGTCTGTGCTTCCACATTTTACATACATGTCTTATAGGGATGTTGTAACTACAACAACTATCAAAATTCACATATCCTTTATTCTTTGATGGATGTCCATGTACCATGTTCCAAAGATCCCACTTTGGTACAGGTAGAGAGGATGCAGTGTGGAATTTGGCTTTACACCCACTAATTTCTTTTTCTTAAAATTTTTTAAAGCCTTATCAACAAAACCATTTTGTGCATAACCTACAATCATGGCATTCCATGAGATTCCATTTCATTAAGGCATCATGTCAAACAATCCACTTGCCTTTTCTATGCTTCCACATTTTGCATACATGTCTTCTACGACAGTTGCAACTACAACATCTTACAAAATTCCCATATCCTTTATGATTTGATGGATGTCCATGTACTGTGTTCCAAAGATCTTAGTTTGGCACTAGCAGAGAGGATGCAGTCAAAGGTTGTGTATTTTAGCTTTACACCCACCAATTGGTTTTGCTTGAAAGTTTCTAAAGCCTTATCGAAAAATCCATTATTTGCATATCCTGCAAACATACCATTCCATGAGATCACATTTCTTTGAGGCATCATGTCAAACAGTTCACTCACCTTCTCTATGCTTCCAAATTTTGCATACATGTCTTCTAGGGTAGTTGCAACTACAACATTTTTCAAAATTCCAATAGACCACTTTTTTTGAGGCATCAATCAATGCAACTACAACATTTGATAAAATTCCCATATTCATTTTGTAAGAATACATGAGATACTATATATTTCTATATGATTACCCTAATTAGTAAGAATTAATAAGAAAGAAGTATAATGGCAATAATTAGCATTCAAGGATTTCTAATGAAGACCTAGGGTTTGGGTGCCAATGGAATCTCACCAAACCCTCAGATCAATCTTTATAAATGAAGAGATTTTATGATTTAGAGTAATATAGTTGCTTGGGTATCTCATGATCATATTGAGATCTAATCATTTCTGTGTTTCTTGTAGGGTTTGTTTCCATGCTTCTAACCATAATAATCAAGGTTATGGGACAACAAGGTTATGGAATAGCTCTTCTCATGTCATATGAGGAGATCATGGTCACAATACCATCAAGATGTTGTGAATTTCAGCAATAAATTTCCATCTTTCCAAACCCTACCATCGTACACAGTCAAGAAGGCACAAAACAATCAAAAGAATGGATAGTCAAGGGACTATCATGAAATCATAAGGTTGTTATCCATAGGGGGATTTCCTTGAAAGATGTATGACCATGCTAAATTTCTCCTTATCAAGGCCATGATGTGTCAAAAAGGTGAAGTTACTGGGTGAATGTGAGAAGTTAGTTTCGAAGAAGGTTTCAAAATAGTATATGTAGCTGTCATAGTCATGAATGACTATCATTATGCCATATTAGAGACCCTATGACTCAAGAAATTGCCATGAAAATGAGGTTGAGGAGTTTTCCTAGAGTGTGAGGGGTAATCAAAGGGATTTCAAGGAAGATTGAACACTAAAAGAAGGGATTTTTCCATGATCATTTTTTAGGACTGTCGCAATCATGAACAACCATGAAGGTCCTAAGTTTATTTACTAATCATCATACCGTTATTCACATTTTAGCACTGTCAACACAAATTAGGATAGTGTTGTTCTAGAAAAACAAAGAAGGCTTTTATAAAGATCATAGAACACTCATTTTATAAATGAACAGTCATATGTCAAGCTTAGAATGGTCCTATCAACCTAAGGACTACTTGATTGATTTGTCAGGGCTAGGAGTGACATTTTGCATTCCATAGCTTATGGTGCCGAAAAGACTTTACCAACATGTTGAGATGGGTGGGTAAATTCTAGGGGAGGTCTTATTTCATGTACCAATCGCCCTACTCATTCAGGGCAATAGGGTACCGACAAAGTCCCTTAAGATCCGTAAGATGAAAAATTACCAAACTTTGATGAACCAGTTCTTAGAATTCATGGCACTTGGGAATGTTTTGTTTGTACCTATAGGTGCACTTGGGGTCTGTCCACAATAACCTCTCTCAGTTTCGTTCAACTCTAGTTTGTTTGACCATACCAAAATCAAACATATTCTTGAAAAATGCTTCAATTTCATGCAGTGGAAAGGTGATAGGAGTGACATTTTGCATTCCATAGCTCATGGGGTTGAACCGACTATGCCAACACATCGGGGTGGGTGGGTAAATGCCAAGGGAGGTCTCTTTTCATGTGTCAAGTGCCCTAGTCATTTGGGACAGCAGCCTACCGACAATGTCCCTTAAGATCCATAAGACGAAAAAATTACCAAACTTTGACAGAGCAGTTCTCAGAATTCGTGGTAGCTAGAAATATTTTGTTTGGACCTACAAGTCCATGTGGGGTCTATCCACAATAACCTCTCTCATTTTTGGTCAAATCTAGTATGTTTGCCCGTACTGAAATCAAACGCATTCTTTCTAAATGCTTCAGTTTCATGCTGTGGAAAGGTTGCCAGGTGCCATATTTTTTTATTTTGCTCATCATGGGGCCAAATTAATTGTGCCAACATGTCAGGGTGGGTAGGTGAATGCTAGGGGAAGTCTCATTTTGTGGGCCAAGCGCCTCAATCATTCAGGGCAATAGGCTATCGACAAATTCCCTTAAGATCCCTAAGACGCAAAAATTGCCAAACTTTGACGGAGCAGTTCTTAGAATTCATGGTAGTTGGAAACATTCTATTTGGACCTACAAGTGCATGTGGGTTTCATCCACAATAACCTCTCTCAGTTTCAGTCAACTGCAGTTCATTTGACTATGTCAAAATCAAACACATTCTTGCAAAATGCTTCAGTTTCATGTAGTGGAAAGGTGCTAGGAGTGACATTTTGCATTCCATAGGTCATGGGGCTAAACAGACTTTACCAATGCATTAGGGTGGGTGGGTAAATACCATGGGAGGTCTCATTTTGTATGCCAAGCATCCCAATTATTCCAGGTTGTAAGCTACTGACAAACTAGAAAGTTGCTAAGACTAAAATTTTGCATTCCATAGGTTGTGGGCTCAAACTCACTATGCCAACACATTTGAGTGGGTGGGTAAATGCTACTAGAGGTCTCATTTCATGTGCCAAGTGTCTCAGTCATTCTGGGCTGTAAGCTACTGACAAACTCAAAAGGGGCTAGGAGTGACATTTTGCATTCCATAGCTCTTAGCGTTGAACAGACTTCACCAATGCATCAAAGTGGGAAGGTAAATGCCAAGGGAGGTCTTGTTTTGTGTGCCAAGGGTCCCAATCATTCTGGGTTGTAAGCTACCGATGAAGTCACTTTGTTAGTAGCTTGTAGGAGAGAATGACTGGGATGCTTGGAACATGAAATGAGACCTTCCCTAACATTTACCCACCCACCCTAATGTGTTGGCATAAGCCATTTGGCCTCACAACAAGCATATCAAAAATAAGGCACCTGACAAGGTTGTACTGCATGAAACTAAAACATTTTGCAAGAATGCATTTGATTTTGGCATGGTCAAACAAACTAGAGTTGACCAAAATTGAGAGAGGTTATTGTGGATGGACACCACATGCACCTGTAGGTCCAAAGAAAATTTTCCTAGCTACTACGAATTTTGAGAACTACTCTGTCAAAGTTTGGTAGTTTTTTCGTCTTAGGGATCTTAAGGGACTTTACCAATAGCTTGCTACACCGAATGATTGGGGCACTTGGCACATGAAACTAGACCTCCCCTGGCATTTACCCACCCACCCTGACACATTGGCAAAGTCTGTTCTATCCCACAAGCTATGGAATGCAAAATGTCACTCCTAGCACCTTTCCACTACATGAAACTAAAGCATTTTGCAAGAATGCATTTGATTTTGACATGGTCGAATGGACTAGAGTTGACCAAAACTGAGAGAGGTTATTGTGGATGGACCCCACATGCACCTGTAGGTCTAAACAAAACATTTTCAGCTACCATGAATTTCGTGAACTACTTCATCAAAGTTTGGCATTTTTTCCGTCTTAAGGATCTTAAGGGTCTTTGTCAGTATCATGTTACCCCAAATGATTGGGGTTCTTGGCACATGAAATGAGACCTCCCCTTGTATTTACTCAACCACCCTGATGTGTTGGCAAAGTCCCTTCAGTCCCATGACCTATGGAATGAAAAATATTAATCCTAGCACCTTTCCACTGCATGAAACTAAAGCAATTTATAAGAATGCATTTTATTTCGACACGGTCAAATGGACTGGATTTGACCAAAAATGAGAGAGGTTATTATGGACGGACCCCACATACACTTGTAGGTCTAAATGAAATGTCCCCAGCTACCACAAATTCCAAGAACTACTTCGTCAAAGTTTGGCAGTTTTTGCGTCTTAGGGATCTTAAGGGACTTTGCTAGTAGCCTGATGCCCTGCATTATTGGGGTGCTTGGCACATTAAACGAGACCTCTCCTAGCATTTATTTGCCCACCTTGATGCATTGGTGAAGTTTGTTTGGTCCCACAACATACTTTAGACTTCCAAAACTTGCAACAACAACCACAACTCATCATTCAACATCAAAATGTCCTTAACACCATATTTTGTGATCAACATCAACATCATGAGGAAACTGAAGAAATATTGGAAACATGAAGATACCGAGAACACTGAAGACATGGAGCACAAAGAAGCATGAGGAAGAACCACAACCCAATCCAACTCTTGAAAGGATGACATGTTATGATGAAGAACCACAACCAAATCCAATGATCCAATGGCATGAACCAATGACATAAGAAACTATGTCTTGCCATTGTAACATGATAAACATGAATGTTATGAACTAACATCTAAACCCTGTGACATCAATCTTGATATGACATGAGTGAACATGAATGAACAGGATTAAGAGCAATAAGGATCAACTTCATCCATCACTTAGATTTAACCCCATGAAGCATAACATGATGATGGTGCGATCATCAAATGTATACCATATAAAACAAATCAAACCAATCATGAGGCTTTAATTGCTTAAGTTCATACCACTGCTTGTCAAGTTTATGCCACTACTTAAGTGAGATCTTCACTATTCAAGCTCATGCCTTGTCTTGAAGCACTACAACTCTGTGCATCACATCACATACTCTATGAGGAAGCAAGTGTCTTTATCTCACAAAACCCAACAACATATCCTGAAAGCATAATGGTATCATCAAATAATAGACAACCAATAGACCTGCACAATTATGCATTCCTTACTTTCAAGTAAATGCAATTGGCACGTGTAAAACCAAATTCATGTAATGATAATTGATCATCATATTAAATATTTAATAAAAACTGTCATACATAATGTCATGAACATAACATCTAGTTTACATAAAAAGCCATATAGGCATGTCCAAACAAAGACATATAGGCATATATACAAAAATATAAATCGGTAACATACAAAAGTATGTATACAAAGCCATCTAGGCATATAGAACTATCCCAAAAACTAGTTTCCTATGGACTTTTATGAAATAATCGGTGGCCCTTGCTTGACCATGAAGATGGAGAGCCAATCAATGACTCATCCTCTCTCTACCGTCGAGTAGACCTCTTCAACAGAAGTTCATCCAGATCCACCTATTAGTACAATCAAACAATATGCACATTACTATAGAAAATGTACATGAAATATATAACATCACATATTCAATCAATCACTTACCACCATTCGATGATCACTCTCCATCATCTTGTCTCGAGCTTCTTTGTCCATAGTTGGATGGGCTAGAGTTGTGAGCTCCTGTAACAAGCATCAAGAAGCAAATTTGGCTAAACATTAATATCATTTATGTACATCAAATGACATGAGATAAAACAAGAAATACAAAATTATGACATTTTCATGTTATTGGCTCATACCTTGGTCAAAGGATGGGAATCCTCAGTAGAATGGAGTGGTTGAAAGAAAGAATAGGATTGTTCAAGAAGCTTCAAGGACAATGGTAAGAGAAGCAAACCTACTAGATGTATACTAGAGGGAAGCAATTCATACTATTGTTGATATACATAAAAAAGTACAAGTAACCATCTAGGAAAGTTTTAAGCATACTTACAAATTAATCCAACGAACCATCTGGGTCTTCTCTACTCTTTATTGTGTCAAGTTTTGCCTCATGGTCAGACTCAAACACCTTCCACAAGGTCTTGTTCAAAGGTTTACCCTAAAATTGTATTAAATGAACATTGGTTGCCACGACAAGGTTTGAGTAATGAAGAATCTTTGATGTGTGTCAAAGTCCTCAAATAGCCAAACATTAACACTCTTATGTGGGTACTTTCTAAGCCATGTTCCAATAACAACCACTGAGCCTGTAGGGTATTTGATGTTTTCTCCATTTGTAACTGGGGCACCCAATTTATTTTTGGCCTCAACACAATGACACAAGTAATAATTTGTTCCCTCTTCATTATCTTCATCTGTAATAACTGCATAAACATGCCCTACATTGATATGTGCAGAAAATTAGATTAAATTACTCAACATTACAAAAAACACTACAAAGTAAGATAACATTAGGAATTTCAAAAACTATGCAAGTAGATATATTACCTGGTTGAACTAGATCTAATATGTGGTCAAAGTTAATTGATGATTCCATCTCTATCAGTTCCAGTGTTGTCAGGGGTTGATACATCTCAAGTGGGCTAAGATAACTTAACCTCCATGTGTCAACCCACTCCTTTGACTTGCACTCATTCCAGGCTTGAATTGTACATGAAGAAAAAAAGCATGCCATCTTCTATGTATGGATACTCCATGAACTTGCAATTGAGATTCTTAATGAGTGTAGCTCACTTGATCCTATTAGTGTACAACAGTCCTCATATGGTGCAAAGTTAGTATCATCTATCAACCAAAAAAATCTATGAACTAAAGACTTACCTTCTTTACTTGCACCCATCGAAGCATTACACCACATGATAATTGATTTTGCATCTGTCAACTTTGCATTATCTTTATACTTTAACTCTTCTCGTGCTATGGCTCTTTTCATACATGCTCCTGCACCATCATGCTCCCCCTTTCCATGCCTAGCCTCACAAAAGTTCCACATATGCTAAACACCTGTAATAGTATGCCTCTTGCTTAGCCAATAGAAATTCTGCAAGTTCTTGAATTGTGATGCACAGTTATCTGACCATATGATATACTGAATGAACAATATGCCCCTTCTAACGAAATCATTATAGAACACCTGAAAGAAACCTTGCATGAACTTCATAGAATGCATTTGATCATCATTAATATAAAAATGATACTCCCTTATGATCTTTCTGTCATCCTCTATACTATCATTTGCATGAATGAATGAGATGTACACAAATATAGAAACCTGTGTCGAGTTGTAATATTGTGATTGCACCTCATGTTGTGGTTGTAGACTATAGTTCTCTGCAAAGTCGACAGATGAAACAATGCTACCAAGTGGAAATGTGTCCTCACATAACTTGAATTGCAAGTCCAATCATCGAGCTCTATGAGTATGCCTTACATACTCATACACTATACTATCACAAAATGTAGACATAAATTGATGCACTGGAATCTTTTGAATAACCAATTCACACCTCTTTGCTTCTTTACCATATTTTTTATTGTAGGCCACTATTTTATACTTGCCAAACTCTACTAGTTTGTTTCCAATTGCATGTGTACTTTCCATATGTTCACATATTGGCATACGTTGCAAGCCACCGCAATGCTGACACATGCCATCCAAGCACAATTTCCTATAGAATATTTGACCTTCCTCTCTTTCACATTAAATTATTGATATGAAGTCTTTTGAAGTAGTTGGTGGGGCACATATGCCACAATCCTGCAAAACAATGTTAGTATGCAAATCTAAACATATAGACTGATAAACATCAAAATGGTTAGAAAATTCAATATGTAATCTACAACAACAAGTAGTGCATGTGTGATTTATTTTGACATGGAAAGGTTTTATCATTTCAAAATATCTTTGAGAAATTTTAATTTGAGGATACATCTCTAGAAATTTACCAAAAAACTATGTTTGAGTCATATCCAAAACATTGCTTTGGATGTAGCTCATGGTTTCGACTACCGATTCTCCTTCTTACCACATCTCTTTGATTCAGAGATACCCTTGTGTAATTCTTCCAAAAGTCTTCAATTAGTGATCTCAAAGCTTCAACAACAACTTTGTCTTTCCGTGGGAGTCTCCCAGAGAATGTCCACAACTCATTAGTGTTTGGGTCCTCAACTCTTTCACATCTTCCAATGGCTCTCATTAGAGTTTTTCTACTTATTTTCAATGCTTGACTTGTCTTTCTTATGAGGCAAACTTTCTTTGTTTGTTGGATTACTATTGTCGATGTAATGACACGTCGTGTGACATTACTATCCTTGGTGTGTGAGGTGGAACCCACACTCTCATATGCACTCATTAGATCTTGACAATTATTTTTTTACTTGAGGCATTCGATGTTCTTAGGCCAAGAATCCTCATAGTGGGCCTAAATTTTAGATTTCTCATCAATTCAACAAATAGTTGAGATCTTCTGGTTTCATTTAAATTATCAAAGAATAATTTCCATATCTTATTCACATATCTTTGGCAAGTACACATGGGAATCTTATCCTACATGGGCTTCAATACATTCTCATTAATATTGATTAGAAACTTAGGTTTCCTATGCAAAATTCTAGGAGGCATTTTAATTGGTAAACTTGACTTAATATTAGGAATTTCTTCAATATTTACTTGAGATGGGATAGATGGTGTACCTTCAATTAGAGGGTAAAAAGATGAAAATGCCATACCTTCAATTTGACATGTGAATGATGGAATGCCACCAACTTGAGAAGAAAATGAAGATGTACCTTCTACTTCACCCGTGAAAGATGGAGTGTCTCTAATTCAAGAAGATAATGATGGTGTTCCTTCAACTTGACATGTTGATGATGGAGTGCCTCCAACTTGGAGATTCACTTTCCTCATTGCATAGAGGTTTAGCATGTATTCCCTTTGTGCCGCCAATTCCATCTCTCTCTTAGCTTCATTAAATGTATCTTGTTCCTCTTCAATAGCAATGGTGGAATGTCTTCTTGTATGGTTGACAATTTCCTACTTTCCCGAATTCGCCTCATTCTTTCTCTTTTCCTCTCATTTTTAGCTTCACACTCTTTTGGTGTTAGATTCTTTTCTCATTTTCTTAGCATGATGATGACTTCTACAAGCATGATTAATAATACAATGATAATTAGAACCTTTATAATGATAATGAATAATGGTCACAATGAAAAATTACAAAATAAGTTATCATGTTTGGTGATTTGCATCACTTTAGGAGCTCCAATTTCATGAAATTCATCATTGTCCTTGTTTATTAAGATATGATAGACTATGATCAAAGTCATCATAAATAGGATAAAAATCATTAAAAGATATGATAGACCAAAAAAAATTCCCAAAAAGCACTCAAATTCCTTGAATTGACAACATCAAGATCATGAGAAAACTCCCCTAATTCTTTCTTATGTTCATGTGTGAGAATTTCCTAGGCTAGGGCAGTATCATGGAGGTCTATTAAATACTTTTGAACTCATCCAAATGCACAAATATCATGCACCTCCCCTTGTGGTGAAATACTAGCTTGATTTATACCCATTTTTTGAACCAAAGCAACAACTTGTACTTCATGTTCATGGCTGTTGTAGGTTTGATAGAAGTCATTTTTATGATGCCCAGGTTGTCCTAGACATGCATAAGGTCCATAACTTCTAAAAAATCAATCTGTAGTTCATTTTCTTGACCCATGAAAAAATTTATAACCGCTATCCCAAAGTCTAGAGGAAGATGTGTGAAGACAAAAATCATGACTTGAATGAATCCCTTTGCGAGTAGTTTCAAATTGGGAATGGAGTTTACCTTCTTGGACCATGGTAGATGTTGTGATGACTATTTTTAACCTTTAAACCACCTTCATATACCTTATAACTACTTGGGTATGAGAATCTTCCAATATGGAAATGATGCCATGGATGCCTCTAAACTTATGATAGTCATATTGTTGATTTATTTGTGACAGTCTTCTAGGGTAGTCTACATGGTATTTTGCATACTAATTCAACTATCAAGACTATTCTTGTGATGAGAGGACCATGAGTTACGTGTATGAACAATCCACAACAATAAATGATAATAATCTAGCAAAACATGAGGTCAAACAAATGTATAACCAATTTTTATGATAGTCATGTTTGTGACCAAAAAACTGTCCCAAAAAGCACTCAAATTCCTTGTATTGACAACATCAAGATCATGAGAAAACTTTTCTAATTCTTGCTTAAATGTTCATGTGTGAGCATTTCCTGGGCTAGGGCAGTATCATGGGGGTCTCTAAAATACTTTTGAACTCATCCAAATGCACAAATATTAGGCACCTTTAAAGTTTGCACATCCAATAGATGGTATTGAAGGATGGTGACCAAAAAACTGTCCCAAAATGCACTCAAATTCCTTGTATTAACAACATCAAGATCATGAGAAAACTCTCCTAATTCTTGCTTAAATATTCATTTGTGAGAATTTCCTGGGCTAGGGCGGTATCATGGAGGTCTCTAAAATACTTTTGAACTCATCCAAATGCACAAATACCAGGCACCTTTAAAGTTTGTACATCCAATAGATGGTATTGAAGGAAGAAGATCTAATGGTTAATAGTCAAAGTTTTTCATTTCAAACACCATTTCCTCTTAGAGTAATTTAAAAATCTTGGTGCCAAAAGTATTTTGTCCCTATTCACATGTTAATTGAGGGTTTTAAGGTAGGAATGAGGGTTTTAGTTACAATATCAAGAGTCATCCTAAGATTTGTTATGTATTATAATCACCATAGTGTTATACCTTAGTCAACTATAGGCTGAAATGACCATTTAAAGGTAAAAAAATTCAAATGCAAATGTTTTCAAACTCATCTTAAGGGGTGGCAATGCCTATTTAGATGTCATCCATGTCATGTAAGGGACTAAGAGCTAATGCAAAAGTAATATAATGGGACTACCATAATGTAAGGGCTTCTAACTAATAAATCTGATCCTAGTAATCTAAGGCATGTAGGAACTACCTCTAAAATGTCATTTAACCTTCTAAACTATACCTAACTTAGGATAACATCAATACAATACATGCTTCTTGACCTTCCACCAATCAAGGTCATATAGACCCTTGCAATTGAATCTAAGTAGACAAATTCAAAGCATAAACTCTCATGATGACCAATACAAAATGATGCTTATCTTCAATTAGGAGATGCTTATCATGATGTCATGGGTGAGCTTTAGTTAGGAGATGTTTATCATGATGTCATGGGCAACTTTAAGTCACTTTTAGTGGATGTTGGAGTCATGTAGAGCTCTTAGTTCCTACTTTGTGTGAGCATTAAGAGTTGACATTGTTTAACTGTGCTATTTATAACAGTCATAAATGACTGATTAACATTGAGAAATGACAATTTCAAAGGATTATAACCACATTTGCATTGATGACCACACTTTGTAAGTTTAATAGCATCAAGATAGTCCTTCAAAACTTACCTAGCAATATAAAATATGACCCTAGCATAATACAGACAGTCACTAATGACTGTACTGTTAGGCGTAACAGTCATATAGTAACCAATTTTCCATGTGGAAGACTTGAAGGAAAATCTTCCTAATAACATGATTTGGTGTTGTTATGTGGAGGCCATGATTGGACTGATTATATATATATAGATTAGAATTGTCAAACACCTTAAATGGACTATCAACACAACTAGGACTATCAAGACAGTCAATAGGAACATCAAACAAGATATGAAGATAATTTGATATCATGTCACTCGATGTAAAGGGGGGGTTTTTTATGAATAACAAGGTGTAGAAATTCAGGGCAGAGTTATGTTTCATGATGACAAGTCAAGTCCTAAACTATAATATTTTGAGGACCTGGCATAAGAGGAAATGTTGCGAGGTGGCCAAGGGATCATGAAGAGGAGTGACAGTGTTGTACACACACATGCAAAAAAGGTAGAATAATGAGAGTTTCCACTATGGAGAAAGACAGCTTGCAAGATCGACAATCAAGAGTTTGGTATTTTATGCTTCAAGAGTACATGGTTGCTAGTAAAGTAGAAGCAACCAAATAAGAATGGGTCATGAATATGAAGAGGTGGTAGTGGAATTGTTGGTTGCTGATGTGGATGTAGGAGGAACTTGTAGGTGTTGCATTAGTTGTGTAATGAAGGAACAATGCCATGAGGTATGATTCAAAAATATTGGTTTGGTCACATTGTTTGCCACATAAGGGGTTGGTATCACATATTTTGGAGAGTCATTTGAGGGCCCATATTCTAGACATGGATGGACTGTTGGATCAAACACTTAGTGGATTGGTGTGTTGTCCCATGCATGTAGCTATCATTGATTATTGATATAAGATGATGTGGTGCTATTATGTCAAGAGGAATATTAAGTGTATAACCATATATATCTTGTTGAGATCATCTTAATTATGTTGGACTCTCATTATAACCTTGGATTCCAAGATGGTGAAGGAGATTTGTTGTCAATTATGAGCTACTATTGTCATAATCATTGGAGGCATTGTCATAAAGGAAGTTGTGTAGGATAAAATGTTGTTTGGGACAAACTTAGGATTATTATAGGCACTAAATGTTTGGGTAGTGAATTAGTATTTACTTAAAAAACTACTTCTTGTACCAAAATTAGGAAGAGTTAATGACATTGAATGAAGATGGTGGAGATTGGTGGTGGTTACTCTTATGAGGAACAAAATGGAAAATAAATAGATTACCCTTAGGAGAGAAAGGTGAAGAGCAATATGAGTGTCAAATTTGGAAAACTTGATGTGAGATCTCTAAACAAGGATATAATTTATTAAGAACACTTAGGACAGTTATAGGCATTAAATGTTTGGATAGTTAAAGGGTAGTGTTATCAACAAAAGAATAATCAATCCTAAAACCTATCTTAACTATTATGACAATGATACCCATGTTCTATGTGACATTATGCATAAGGAATATCAGGGTTAGATATGAACAAAATATGCAATAGGATCTCACTACCCTATTCAAAAGGTAATAGATGACAACATGATGAAAATGACTCATCTTATATATAGATTAGAATTGTCAAGAACCTTAAATGGACTATCAACACAACTAGGACTATCCTAACAGTCAATAGGAATAGATCAAATGAGGTATGAAGATAATTTGATATATCTTGTCAAGGTGTAAAGGAAGGGTTTTCTAGGAATCATAAATGTATAGGACAATCATTGTAACCTCAAGAATATCACACATGATGACATTGTTCGAACAGTAGTCCAAAATAAGAATGATCAAACCCTAGGAGTTTCATAAGTAAATTGGTGCATTACAACCTAGCAATCACAAGATCATTGAAGGATAAATGGTGAGATAGGTTATTAAAGAAAAATATAATGATGAGAAGATGAGAAGGAAGGAGAATATAACGATGACATATAGTTTGGACATTGTGTTATGACATGAAGTTTTATTACAACCAATAGTTTCTATGGTAGCAATTGCAAGATGCTTGGTGAAGAACTCACTATTGCATCATGAGCTAAAGACAAAGAAATAAAGAACATATTAAGAACATATATAAGTGAATTAAAATGGATATAAAGAACATACCTTAGACTTCGATATTGGAGTTGACCAATTCTCCAAATTTTGGCTTTAAAATCCTCAAATTCTTCTTTTTCAGAAGTTTGATTATGATTTCTATATAACTCTAGAATAGGATTAGTGAAATTTATGGAAACAACAAACATATATCATCAAATTCAATCTATATATCAATTTTAATTATCTTTAAAACAACATCAGACATGAAACATGAAACTTTACATTTAATTAATCAATATTTCTCCAAAAAATGCAAAATTAGTTATTCTATGTTGTAAAAACAAAAAAGGTGGTGGATTGCTCCAAAAATGATTGTTAATATGTCAAAGAACATGCAAAATTATTTTTTTTCCGATATACTACAAGAAAAGTAGGAATAACAGACATGTGGGGTCTGAATCACAAATCCCACATGCTTTTTGCCCTTGTTTTTACTTCCCATAATGTGAGTGCATTATAACACAAGCACATTCTAGGAAGCATAAAATAATAAGATTCATGCACCCTAAAATCATAACCTTATCAATGTTATATAGATACAAATAGATAGGGAAGCATAAAAGATTAAGATTTCTCTATCCTCCCTCTCTACAACTCTATCAGCCTCTATTTCTCTATATCTCTCTCCCTCTCTCTGTCGACCCCTTGGAATGTGAGGGAGAGAGAGATATAGAGATAGAGAGGTACGTATATTTAGATAGAGGGAGGATAGATAAATAAAGAGATAAAAGGAAGAAAATAGATAGATAGAAAGGGGTGTATATAGAGAGTGAGGGCGACATAGAAAGGGGGAGGGGGAGAGGGATAAATAGATATAGATAGAGAGAGGGAGACGTGGAGAGATAGAGAGGGACATGGACATGGACAGGGAGAGAGGGGGGACATGGAAAGATATGAAGAGATAGAGATAGAGTTAGAGAAAGGAAAAAATATAGAAAGAGGGGCAAATAGAGAGATAGAGAGGGATGGGTGGAGATAGAGATGGGGAGGGGGAGAGAGGGGAATTAAGATAGACAAGGGGGTCTAGATAGAAGGAGAAAGATAGGTAAAGAGGGAGATAGATATAGATATATAGAGAGGGGAGATATAGGGAGATAGAGAGTGAGGGAGAGATGGATAGGGAAATACAGAGAGAGGTAGAGAGGGATATATTAAGAGATAGGGTTATGGGGATAGATAGAGATAGGGAAAGAGATGGAGAGATGTCCAGAGACATACTTGGAGAGACATTTCAAGTAGAGGGATGGGGAGAGAGATAGAGAGGAGTAGAGACATAGAGAGGAAGGGAGAGAGAGAGAGAGAGAGATGAATAGGGATAGATTAAGAGATAGGGATCTATGTGGAGAGATAGAGATAGGGAAAGAGATCAAGAGATGTGGACAGAGACATATAGAGATAGATTTGAGGTAGACAAATTGAGAGAGTGATAGAGAGGGGGAGTGAGATAGTGAGGGAGGGAGAGATAGAAAGGTATAGTTAGAGAGATGGGATCAATCAAGAGATCAACCCTAAACCCCTAAACCCTAAACCCTAAACTCGAGCATCCCTAAACCCCTAAACCCTAAATAATTCCCCTAAACCTAATCCCTAAACCCTAAACTTGAGAAACCCTAAAGTCATAAACATCAAATAATACCCCTGACCCCTAAACCCTGAACTCAAGCAACCAAGATAAACCCCTAAACATATAGTTCTTGGATCTTGATTATCATTATCCTCTAATGGATTAACTATTTAATAGAATCTAAGTTATTTGTTTGATTATCTATGTTTTCTTGCTTGAACCAATGTGTCTCATCATGGGATATTGATGAATAATGAATAAGACTAATGGGATGATGGATAGGAGTGATGTGGGTTACTTGTTCATGGATAAGATCTTGATCATAGATAATATCTTGAGCACAGGGAGGATAAGCATGGATAGTGTGATATTAGATACAGATAGGGTATGTGGGGATGCATTGATATTCATTGGATTGGGGAGTAAGAGGTGGTGATGGGGGTTCACTAGGAGATTTTGGAGGATTAATGATGGGATCAATGTAGATGGGTTGACCATGAGATGGTAAAGGATCTAGGACATGGGATTAGATGTGATGTTTGGATTTTGATTAGGATGGGTGGTTGGTGTTTCCACATGCTTTCCACTAGGCTCTAGACATGGCTATTGGGTTTTGTAGATGGATGTTATGGGTTATTTGATGGGATCAATAATCTTTGGATGTTTTACAACATGGCTACATGATGGGGTTTAACTTGGACTTATGTTAGGAGACTTGTTGGCTATGATGTTATGCATAAACAAACATAGATAAAGAAATGAAAATAAAACCTTTATAATCTTGAAAGATATGATGAATTCAAAGAGTTCATGATCCCAAGTCACCGTGGATTAGTTCATAATCTACTGATGTTTGTCACTGGTTTGATGTGCCTTTCTATTTTCCATTCAAGGGGCCTTACGTTTCTAATTCCAAGAACTGATGTCTAGACATCCTAAATTTCACCTGCTTTCTTTGAATTTCTCAACAAACAAGGTTAATCCAATTATATGTAAACAGATGATGCAGATATTTTCTAGGTTTGATCAATTCTTTTATTCCTCAATTGATATAAAGTAAATTTCACCTCTGCACTGTAAATTTATCTAGTAATATGCCTCTAGGCAGATATTTACATGACTATTATCATTGTTTATGCTTACTTGCATGATATTTATCATTTCAACATGTTGTTTGGCTCAAATATGATATGAATATTCAATTACCTACCTGATACCAGCATATTTTATGGTATGTGCTTAAGATTTTATGTGAATTTGCAATTGTGATAGTGATTTTAAAATGAAATCAAAAAAACTTGAATGAATGCTTGCTAAACTTTTCTAAAATGAGTGAATCTTTAGCTATTGATCCATATAAATTCTTGATACTATCATGAAGACAAGGAAATCAAACCATATGTTCACTAGGATGTTCCATAACTAGATATGATTGATGCTAACTTCGATGGAAAAGGAAAGAAACAAACATGTACAATATGAAATGCACTCCAAGGGATGCAAAAAATCAAAGTACAACTCAAGAATCCATTCACAGATTACTCAAAGTTTACAATTGTATGTAATCTAGAGCTTCTTCATTAAGTATACAAAAGAGATGTACATTTACAATTAGCCTTGAGAATTAGTCCTGATGCTTCAGTAATATAATCTCAATTAAGTTTTGAATGATTACAAAGCGCATTCCATCTCCCTTTTATAGAACAAGGGGAGGAAGTTGTTACAAAATGATCCTATGACCAAGATTTATCAATTAGGATCAATGGTCCATATCACTCCTTGACCAAGTCAATGGGTAGACACGTGGCACAGGTCACCAACTAGCAACCATATGGTAGCATATTATGTTTATGATCATGTCCCATTGCATCATGCTTGTTCTTTATTTTCCTCATCAGTGGATGAGTCTTCTTCTTCTATGTGCACACCGATCACTCCTTTGATGATCTCATATGCTTGAACTATGTGTTCAACTTCTCCTCCATCCTAGACTTTGGCCTTGGTAACTGCATGTTCTTGTGAATTGAACTGTGCTTGTAATGTAGACCACTTATTCTTTCTGCTATTCAACACTTCATTATATTTTTCCAACTTTGCCTTCATCCTCATGGCCTTGTTGATTATATCCTCTGATAAATGATTGAGGGGGTCATCTGCAGTAGGATTGAAATTGTCTAGGAAGGCTTTGACTGCAAAATTTGCATCCTGATTTTCAATTTTCCCCTCCACCTTTTCCTCAAGTGCTTCCAGGATCTCTACTTCATCAGACAAAATTTTGTGCAATTTAACATTGATATCTCTGAGTTTTGTATTGCACTTCTTGAGAATATCACCTTCAAATTTGGTATCTTCATACCATATGCTCAACAACTTTGATGTCTAGTTATTCAACATCTTGTTGTAAACCAGAACATTTAGATCTATATGTTTCATTTTTGACAGGGCAGTCAGATGTTTCTCAATCTTGATCAACCTTTGCCTAACTTCCTTCTACAATTTATCTACCTTGCTCCTTAATGTACTAAGTAGGTTCCAATTATTAAGGGAGGTTTTTATTACATTCTCTACCTCTGTGATGAATCAAAAAAACCACTTATCCATCATATGTGCTTTATGCTGCAAGATGTCTAATCTTGTTACCTCATCCTGTGATATGATGGTCAGTGGGGTGGATGTGCTGACAGGGGTATTAGTAGGGTCTACCAGTCCCTTTATGAATGTGTGCAATTGAGAAATGCACTCTTTGTGCACCTTACGATTATTATTTTCCATCTCTAATCTATTCAATAAAGAATCAATTATATCCTTGGCCTCTTGGCCCTCTTGTTGTTTTGTAGCAAAGCCCAAATCAACAGTGGTTATCTAAAACTCACTGGAATTTATCTCTCCCTTGGCTTTGTCCACCACAGGTATAGCTACTTCAGTTGTTCTCCTACATGTTGCCGAATCTCTTTTTATAGCTAATGTGGCACTAGCCCTTCTCTTTGGCTTGGCTATATTGGCTGAAAATAGTGTAGAGATATCAAAATTTGATACAACACTTGATGGAGGAGGATTTACCTCGTGCTATAGAAAATATGGCACATCATCTTTAGGCTCTTCCTGGCATGTGTGTTCAATGTGAACATCTTTTGACTATGTATCCTATTCCACCCTTGGTGATGACTGCTCCTTTTCTTGTCCATCGAGTACCTCCTCATCATTCTCCTCCTCATGTGTAGGGACATCTTGGGTTACCTTTTCATTCTTGTCCTACCCATATTATGATGGTGGTGGATCCACATGAGGGTTTGGATTGCTCTGATCCGACCTACCCTGATGATCTTTCTAACTATCTTCATTCACATTCTTTTTCTTTTCTTGATTTCCATCTACTTGAGGGCCTTGTTCCCCATGTTTGGTATATCTACCTCTTTAGGAGCTTGGGGTCCAATTATCTTTACTTTATCTTGCTCCCTCTCAGGTACTTGTTCACTATCTTGACCATCATTCTGATTAATTACCTCTGTATCCTCCTCCATGGAACATTAACTTCTAGTTTAGTTTGTTCTGGAGGCAGGTCCTTACCTTTACTTTCATCACCTTCACCTTGATATATCAGGTCTATCACTGCTGGTATGATGACCTAATCTACTAATCCTTCCAAGCCTATTTGATGTGCTACCTCCTCAGGATTACCCTCTTCTATTTCTTCTTCTACCTCCTTTTGTGCTATGGGAGTACCACGAAGAGTCATCTTTGTATTCTTTACCAGTGTCTCCATGGAAGTAGTAGATACTGTTCTTAGCACTTCATCATCAAAAAGTTCCACTGTTTCATCTAGTGGGAGGAACTGACCACCTTCTTTAATTCTCCTCTCTTCTCTCTTTTCTTCGTCCAATTCAGTTTTGAAGTACACTATGGTGGGAATGGGCACATCATGCTACAAATGTCTCCTGATACCTTCACCACCCTTTCCCTTTAGTATGATTGTAGGGTTCACATCTACTGACCCCCTCATTGCAGATGCTTGACTCTTCTTTTGAGGCATCTCCTAGGTTTTCTTTTTCTTCCTACTTATGAGGAGATCATCTTCAGATGTGCTTTCTGCTACATCATCATAAGTAACAACGGGTTTTGCAATAGGCTTCTGCTACTCTATACATGCTTGAGATGCTGAGGCAGTAGAGGATGAGGCTAGATCTTTCTTAGGTTTAGGGTGATGAATGATTCTCACACCTAAGACTTGGTTCCCTTTCTTTGATTTTTCCTCTTGCCTTTCTCTTTTAGATGCCCTCTTTTCTTTGAGGAAATCATCATATTCCTCATCTGTCAACTCTTGTCTCTATCTCTTTTTATCAATGGTGAGAGATACTCCTTTGTTCTTTAGTTTGCAACCTCTCCATCCACCCATTCTATGGTTAATTGTATGACCTTTTGTGTTGTCTTGTCTAGTGAGGTCTCTTCTAGTTGATTCCAGTTAGGTGATGATATTGTCTCATTATATATTTTCTTTTCTTCATATTCCTGAGACATATATATTTTCTTTTCTTCATATTCCTGAGACATGACCACTCCATCATCGTTATGCAATTGCATTGGCAGTGATATGTAGTCCAATGTGTAGATTTATTTCAGAGTAAGCCTTTGATAGATTCTCCTTCTCACTTCCATTTCATCATCACGATTAGCCTAATAGTCTTCAAGATGCACCTAATGTATTGATTTCTTATATAGTGTCTGCATCCTATCATATGGGTCATATTACCTAGATAGAGAAAAAGGTTGTAAGGACATCAACTGCAGTCCCCCAGTTGCTTCTTTGGCACTTTCTTTATCAGGACAAATATACCACCCAATCATGAGTGGGAATAGGACGTTGGGTATCTTGTCTCTCTCATTAAAGGCCTTGATTGAAGGCAATATCTTCCTGGCCATCTTTATTAGGATGACTTTATTAATTGGATATCTTGGCAACATGAGAGGCTGCTTAGTGAAACCTTCGATTCTTATGTATGTGAATGTCAAGAATTGGATGAACCAAACCCCATGCTTGTATATCAGGGCTTGAGCTTCCATGCTCAGCCTCTTTGCTCTATCTTCTTCCATGATCCTTACTAAATGCATGGAAAACAAATCATTCACACTCCGATAATGTTGGAGAGACTCTCTCTATTTCAATTATGGGTAATGATGCCATATGTTCACATCTCTAGGGTTACTTCCAACCCTACAAACCATTTACAAACCACTGAATGTCCCTCTGAATGTACATGCATAAACCACATGTGAGGTGATATGAAAAATATTGGTTTTTCCTCCTAGATCCTCATTCCTTCATCCAAACTGTCACTTATGATCTTTGCCCACTGGATTTTTTCCTCCGTAGTCTCTACCATTCTTATGAGACCATACATCCAATCACCATAGTCTCTACCATAGTATTTGGTCTTCCTCTCATTTGGCTAACCATCACCATGATGTATTGATAGTCAGGGGCAAAATCAAATTTATATAAATGCACAAGTAGCTTTGCTCCATGAGAATATGAGCTTTCTACAATCCTTTTGGGTTCTATTGTATTTCTTTTCTAACTTCTCCAAGTTTATTTTACACATATTAGGTCCTCTTGGAAAATTTAAAGATGAAGTGATACCCTCAATCAAGAAGTATGCATATACTCGGCCATGCTTTTCTATCCTCATGTTGTGTTGGTATGTGGTGACTGATCATGCAAGTACTATACACAAGTTATGTATCCTCACTGGGGTTTGGAGTCGATTGTTAATTTTTTGTTAACTGACAAAAGAAAAATGACATTGCAAAACCCTAATTCTAGAAGCTTCTAAAAAGATTGTTATAAACAGTTGGGATGTATGTTACAGTGATGTATTTGCGAGATTGTAATTTCTTTTGCACTGGATAATAAAATCATTGGATGGTTGAGTTTTTGTGGATGTAGCCCATATTGGGTGAACCATGTTAAATTTCTATGTTGAACTCTTTTGTGTTATTCCTCATTGTTATATTTGGGTTATTTAATTTGCATATAATTGTTATTATTTATTGATTTGATCTACCTAAACCCTAACATGTTGTTGACATTGGAATTATGGCCACATTCAACTACCAGCTCGGTGGCCTTAGCTGCATAAGGGAATCCTCCAACATGCCACATGCCTGAACTATATATGCTCATGAGTAAGGGTTGCCTACTTCCTTTTTTTGACAGTGTCATCCATGCATCCAGATCACTATTTCCTGAATGAGTGTCATTTATTTGGCCATATTTGAATGATATCCATTTAGGCTATATACCCATAAGCTTTAAGAATTATGTGTCTGACTGGTTCTTTTGGACCGCCATGGTGTCCTACAATAAAACATATGTACTTCTTACCTTAACATATCATGTGTGCATGTAGATTAATGATTATATGAATATCATGATATTTTGATTCTTATTCAACATAATTCACACATCATCATATTGATTTATTGTTGTATAAACAACATTTACCTAATTATTTATCCATAAACGACAAAAGAGGGTTTTATTGTTACATACATGATACCCAGAACCTTTTAACTATTCATTTAATATCTGACTATGCATGTTCACTTTACAATTACCTTCCTCTATTTAGTGTTAGAATTTGGACCTCATTCCTTTATGTTCACAGTTTGTTGTAATGTCACTTTAATCTCAGGTAGCTCTATAACTCCTCGAATATGTGATAAGTTTAAAATGAGCACAAATCCTTGTTTTAAATCAAGAACATTGTTGAATTAGGGAATGATTAATGTTGATTTGTTGATATCCATTGATTGGCACCTAAGCATTAGAGATGTTAACATGTGGTGCAATATTATTTGAAATTATAAAGGTTCACCCACCATTGGAATAGCATTTAATACAGGATCATTACATTCATAAATGTCAGGGATATTAAGAAATATGCATGTTCTTTCGTATATGCCCATGACGTCATCATGAAGATGGTCAATCACTAATGAACAATCAAAATATCAGGTCACTTTTCCTTCATTTAGTATAATGACATTAGGATATGTTGACATGGTTCGGTCGATGTGCCACGTGGTAACACCTGATTGGTTCATAGAAAATCTATGTGTTATATCTCAAGAGTGGATAAGAGGATATGAAGAAATATCTAGATGTTCACTTATGCGGAATATCCCCTTCCTGGGTGAAGATGAGGATGACGTCAGCTCTTTATTAATGTTTCAAATACATTTGGGAGGTGACATCATCATCATATCGATGAAGATCAGGTATCATAGCTAAGGATATTCAGGTTTGCCTTTGTATTGCATTGGATCAGGATATTTAACAAATATCTGGGATTTTAAGAAATAGATGACCCTTTTGATGTTGAGGATATGATGACATCATCATCATATCAGGTCTTCTTTGGAATGGAACAAGATGACATCATCATCATCATATTAACAAAGATCAGGGATCTTAGTTAATATGATGGATATTGAGAAATATTTTGATGCTGGGTATTTTTGCTATATCTAAGGTAAGCCCACACATTAGTGAATATCATGTATGTTAAGAAATATTACCCTCTAGGAATGTGCGCAGGTATCGATGGGTAAATGCTTCCTTAGTTTAAATTTAATGTATGTATACTAGCGAATATGTGGATATAAGGCATTTATGTGTTAAAACATGTATCTGAGATATTAGTGAATATCAAGGATCTTAGTGAAATGTGATGATCATCCCTAAGGGACTGGCTTGACTAAACTTTGACCAAACATAACTTCTTATCCTTAAGGAATTTCAGGGTGATCCAAAAGGCAAGCTTCCTTGAAATTTTATACTCTTTCACTTGGTGGGGTTCATGAAAGAAGAATCTAAATTTGGCATTTAACCTCCCTCTAAGAGGCCTATGTATACATAGGGTGATATCCTATCACTAAATATGATACTTGATTTTTACAATATCACCAAAAGCACGAAAAAAGGGAAAAAGCTAGAAAAGTTGGGTCCCTATTTTGCTAAGGCAAAATGGGGCGTGTTGTGTAACCACACAACAACTTGCCACCAAAGAAAACAATGAAATTCTAATAATTCAATGGATGAGTATAAGTTAGAACATAATGCTCCAACTTTTGTTAAGCATAAGCACCATAATCTTCTGAAAGATATAATGTTCATCAGTGTTTCAATGTATTGAAAAGGGATCAAGTGTGTGCATGTGATTCATATCCTTCATCTTGAAGAAGACTTGAAAACACTACTGCCAGGGTTAAGCTACATAATTTGGTTTATCCCTCATAGCCAACCTAGATAGAGCCTTGTTTCCAGTAGGTGTCTATAGCCCCAACAAGGTTATTTGTGCAATTCCCCTAAGTAGAGCCCCACTGCCAGTTAGGTGTCTATAGGCCTACTAGAGTTATTTAGATGGCCTAATTTTCTCTTTTTTCTAAGATATTCAATATGCTCATTTTTATTCATAAGATGTCATCATGTAAGCTCATTCTACAAGGTATGATCACTTGCTACTTTAGGTTGGGAATTGCAATGATAGCAAGGGCAACCTTTTGATTTTTCACTTAACTCTACACTGGTATGTTCAACAAACCCAAGGCTATTAGGTGTGTCATGTGAAGATCTCCTTGAGAAAGAAAAGGAATACTGATGAATAGGATATCATAGACCTGATCAGGAACACTTGTTAACAAGAGTCACAACCTATGTATAAACTTATATCCAATTCTTGAATTCTTACAATTTAAGTTGTGTTCTACAATGAGAAGGTGCATCATTTTGCCTAACCAAAGCAAGGACTTAATGCCAACAAGAAAAAAGAAAAAAACACAAAACCAACTATACTAACAGCTATACAAAATGTACATTATGGTACAATATCATGACATGACTCTTCTAAGCTTGAAAATAATGTTTGAGAAATTGTTCATTGACTGACAATGGGACATTCTCACCTATTAGGGTCTTGAGTCTATAGGTACTATCACCTAGGATTTATGAGATTTGGAAAGGACCTATCCAAAGTTTGTCAAATTTTCCATGATCACCTTTCTTTTCATGTGATTTGTCCCATGCTAGGACTAAGTCTAATATCCTAAAAGCTTTTAATTTAGCCCTTTTATCAAACCAACATTTGACAGTAGCCTGATGCTTGGTGAATTGGTCAATCACCCTAGCTCTCTTTTCTTCTAGGTACATAAGTTGAAGCAACCTAACTTCATGTTTGTTATCTATGCCCAAATATTCTTGTGCAAACTATAGTGTGGAGATCTTTAGGTTGATAGCAAGGATGGGATCCACCCCATACACTAACTGATAAGGATAGTTTCCTAACATGATTTTCATTCTGGTTCGATCTACCCATAAGGTTTACTTGAGTTGGGTATTCCACTCCCTAGGGCCATTTCTATTTATTTCTTTATGATATTCAACAAATTCTTATTGGTTGACTCTACTAAGACATTTCCCTTAGGATATTAGTTTGAAGAATATTTTAAAATGATTCCATAATCAAAAGCCCAACTTGATAATCTTAAAGATGCAAAAGCTGATCCATTATAACACACAGGAGCATAAGGAACCCCATACCTGGTTATTATGTTGTTCTCTAGAAATTTAATCACATCTTCTGTAGTGCAAGTCTTGTTGCTGACTGCTTTAGTCCACTTGGTGCAGTAATCAATGATTGTGAAAACATACCTATGGCCTAAAGATGATGGAGTATTGATAGGACCTATAAAATTCACGCCCCATTAAGAAAATGGGTGCATCTCCATAACTGGTTGTAAGGGTTGAGTAGCATAGCTTTCTTTTTTAGTAGTGATCTGGAAAGTATTACAACATTTGATGTGCTCAGTAGTGTCCTTGAAAATTGTCAGCCAGTAGTATCCTGATCTCAAGATAGCATGTGTAGCGGCTAAATGAGATCCATGTGTTGTTCCAAATTTGTCATGTAACCCTGTGAGAAATTTATTTGCTTCTAGCCTGTCCAAACATCTAAGGTAGATTCCTTCATAATTTATCTTGAAAAGGATTCCTCCTTTGATCATGTATTTTTGTGATCTAATCTTCAAAGCTCTCCTTTGTCAAGATGGCATCTTTTGTGGGCATCTTCCAGTGATCAGGATATGTTTGATATTTGAGTACCATTCTTTGTTTTCTTTTTTGTTCACAACATATTGTTGGCTCACTATATTAGGATCAATCTCAGAAATCATCTGGCTAAGGGCTTGACCTCTAACCAGTTTCATGGGTGTTATGTCCATATCATATTCTTGGAGGACTATTATCCATTTTTCTCTTTTCTCTCCAAGTTCATTTTACATCAAGAGCATTTTAACTGTTGCATCAGGAATTACAATGATTATCTTACTTCTCAAGATGTAATGCCTGAATTTCTTTACTGCTCTAACCAAAGCAAGAGCTTGTCTCTCAACGTCCATATATCTAAGCTCTACATCTATGAATGGATAACTCATAAAGGCTATGGGTTTTTCTTCTTTGTCTTCATTTCTCTGTGTTAGGACCACTGCACATGTATGCTCTAAAGAAAATGAATAAATACAAAACTCTCTTGTATAGTCTGGGCTGATCATGATAGGTGCATTAGATATAGCCTTCTTGATGTCCTCAAATTCAACCTTTGCTTCAGAAGTCCATTCAATTTTGGCCTCTTTTTTAAGCATTGCATTGAGTGGCCTAACAATCTCTGTAAACCTTATGATGAATTTTCTTACAAAGTTTATCTTGCCAAAGTAAGATTTAAGTTCTTTCTTACTCCCAAGAAGTTGTAACTTCATGATGGATTCTACCCAGTAGGGTCAATGGTAATCCCATTTTTCTGATATTAGATGACCAAGTAACTTACCTGTGGTTACTCCAAATATACATTTCTTTGGATTAAGTGAGATACCATATTGCTCACACTTCTTGAGCACTTTTCTTAGGTCTTCTATATGATCACCCCTCTTCTTTGAGAAGATAGTAAAATCATCCATGTATATGACTATGCATTTTCCAACCAGGCCACTAAATGTTATGTCCATTGTACACTAGAATGTGGCTCCAACATTGATCAAGCCAAAAGGCATGTGTCTATAAGAAAATATCCCCCACTTGGTGATGAATGTTGTCTTTAATTTATCTACGTTATCTACCATCACCTAATTGTATCCTAAGAAACCATCTAGGAAAGACATCATTTGAGCTCCATTCACTATTTGTAAAACTTCATATAATGAGGGTAGAGGATAGTTATACCTTTTTGAAGCTCTATTCAGGTTTCTAAAGTCTACGCATAAGAGTATGTCACTATTCTTCTTTCTTACTAGTACCAAATTGGCAACCCATGTTGAGTGCCTAATAGGCAATATGATCTTGGCATTCATCAATTTCTTAACTTCCTCAAATATTATAGGCTCCAGTAGGGTGAGTGCAGGATCATGATGGGCCAAACACTATCCCTAAGTGGCAATGTAAATGTGAAAAATAGACTTAAGTCACTTCTTGTCAAAAATTGAATGAGTTATCTACACAATCTAGAAATAAGGTAGTACTAAAAGTTGTAGGAAATTGAATGTAGTTTATGGGCTACTACTTTTTTTTGAAAATTTTAAAAATAATTTGGTGAAAGTTGGATATTTCAATGAAGCACTACTAAAATTCTCAAAAAAAAGTAAAAAGTAGTTGTCATTCTGACCAACCTAAGTATGAGAAAAAGATAATATTTTTCCTCCATGATTTGGATTTAGGTAAAGGACATATGAGTGGATGTGACACATATTTTTTTGAATTTTATAAGTAAATAAATAATTATTTTGATTTTTTTACTGTTACTTTTTTAAAATATTAAAAATTAATTTTCCATCCAAACTAACTTGATCAAAATTACATGAAACTCAAAAATTTTAAATTTTAAAGTATACCCAATAAATCCTAGAATGTGACACATATTTTGGATTAAAAAAGATTAATATGTTGAAAGTTATCAATGTTTTTCAATATGTATATCTATCAAGAAATTAGACATAGTGTATGTAGAAAATTCATAATAATTACCTATAAAAATTATTATGAGGCATATATTATATTTTTAGAATCTTAATAGCTTCCTCTATAAAACCTTTTCATTTGATTAAATTTAGTTGCAAAATAGTCGGTCAGTTTCAAGGATGAAATTGTGGAAAATTTCAAGATAACAGTAAATGGGAGTTTTTCAAGATTCTTTGGCAAGCTTTGGGACTCCCACTTGCCTAAATATGAGGTAATCCTAAGGCATTTTTTGAGGAAATCCATATTTGAGCTAAAAGTATTAGCATCCTTTCCATCTAAATCTAAATATTAGTCTAAATGTTAGCACTTTTTCATCCAGCAAGTTTTTCTCCATTGCCATTGTTTGGCCCATTATGATCTCGCACTCACCCAGTAATGCATTGATTGGCCTTTGCTTCTCTCTAAAAGGCTTAGCATCTGGTTTTAGTGAGATAGTGTGGGTGATGATGGATGTGTCATATGTCTTTAGCTCATCATAAGTCTAGGCAATAACATGAATATAATCCTTTAATTCTTCGATTATTCCTTCCTTTTCTTCTTCAGAACAAACCTTTCCAATCAAGACATTCCTTGTGTCTTCATTTTGTCCTATGTTGACTGGTGAATATCCCCCTCCATCTATCTTGGGGAGATCCTTTTGTTTCATCATGATATGTAGATCAAATGCCTTTTCTAATTCTATTATACCTTTAGGGATCCTATTGCTTGGCAAGTCTATAATTTCTTCCTCTTCCCATACACAATCTTCCAAGTTCTCATCTAGGATTTGAGCATTGAAAATGCCCTTATTTGCTATGAAATCTAGGATATGCTGATCATCATCAAACACTTGAAGATTAGTAACATTGTTAGGTATGGAGGGTACTGATATTAGCTCCACTGAAAATATCTTCAATCAAGAAATTGATAAAGGCTCCAGTGTACTAATAGCTTGTGCCAAGGCATCTACTCTATAATTTTGTTCTCTAGGAACATGTGTGATATTAAATGCACCAAATTCTTTAATCAGGTCCCACACTCTATGCCTATAGCTGGACAATCTCTTATAATTACAAGCATAGATACTTCTTACTTGTGTTACAACTAATTATGAGTCTCCATAGACATGCAAAATCTTAACTTTATTCTTAAGAGAAAAAAACAACCCATGAATTAAAGCTTCATACTCTATCATGTTATTTGTGCATGGGAACTGCAATCTATATGCTGCCAAAAAATACTTTCCTACTAGGTCACCGAGGTCTATACCTACTCCATCTCCTTGTTTAGATTTGGAACCATCAAACTTGAGGATCCATGGCTTATCTTCTGTTAATGGCTTATCAGGGCCTTCTCTTTTTCTTTTAGCTCTAGTAGTTGTGCCACCTGATATCCACTTTAGCTTTTGAGGCTGGCTCTTTGCCATCTCTGGTGACTTGTGTGAACATGATATATCTCTTCTTTTCATTTCTATAGTATCATCACTATCACTATCTTGATGTACTTCAATCACTTTCATTTTATCTTTAAACTTGTCCTTCATATCAGACAACTTGCTATTCACATACAACTATTCTTCCTTATCAAGTATATGCAAGCATAGGGCACATGTGGTTTCATAATGTGGTGCCTCATGGAGTCTGCACCATCCTTCAATCAAAGCATGGTGTGGAGAAA
The DNA here is from genome assembly GCA_027924645.1 of Cunninghamia lanceolata. NCBI lineage: Eukaryota > Viridiplantae > Streptophyta > Pinopsida > Cupressales > Cupressaceae > Cunninghamia > Cunninghamia lanceolata. The sequence continues at coordinate 20,592,117 of BSBN01001281.1, forward strand.
CTTCTTGTAGGATAAGTCTTTGAATTTGTTTGGATAAAAACTCCTTAAAATTTGTCAAGTTACTTCCCTTGCCTTCATCTGAAAATTCATAGTCTGATTCAATTCAGCAATTAGTCCCTGGGGTGATATTATTTTCTTTTCTATGAATATATTCATCATACATTAGGATCTCTACTAGATTGTGCACATAAGCCTCATCCTGATGTGCATTTTCTTCATGTTCTCCTATATCTGAAGATGACAAGTTAGAATCAGTATCATCATAACCAAACATTACACTTACCTTGATTGAAGATGACCCTATCTCACTATAAGTTCTTTCCAACTAAATCATGTCTAAGCATGCATCACAATCCTTTTCTGAATGTGCTTCATTGTGTAACCTGCACCAACCTTCAATCAAGATATCCTCAACGGATTTACTTAATATCTAGCAATGTTGAATCTCTCTAGATAAATACTGTCTAAAATCCTTAAAGTGATCTATTTCATTACCATCAGCTGAACTATGGTCAGATTCAATGATCATCCTGTTATCTTGTACAACATTTATTTGTGTGTACATGTTCTATATTAAGACTTCCTCTATCCGAACCATTTGAGGTCTTATAGTATAGACTCCTAGTTCAATATCTACATATAATATCTCATTGGTGTTGTTATATTCAATGATCATATGTCTCATCCTAGGTTCAGCCTCTATCCTTACCTAGTTAGGAATTCTCTTCTAGGGTAACCGCATGTGATTGAAATTAGTGGACATGTAACCATTGAGTGTTTTTGACCAATCTCTACTGAGCAACATCCCATAAGTATCAGGGATACCCACCACTTGGATGTCAATGTAATATTGTACCCTTGGGTCTATTGCTAACTACATGTGGATATGTGTTTACTCTCCTATAACTCTCAGTTCTATTTTATCTAGTTGTGTCACCTTCTTGAGGGACTTAGCTGGATGTAATCCTAGGCCATTGCAAATGGATAGCAGCATCACATTTGTTGAAGCACCTGAATCTAATAAGCAATCATGCAAGTTCTTTCCAAATATTCTTAGCATGAGTAAGAATGGGGGTGATTTAGTTTTGTCTCTATATAGAGTAATATGTGATGTCTTAGCAGCCTGGACGATAGCTTGCACTTTATGTTTAACATTGTCTTCTTTGAATACATGATCTTTAGTCAGGATTATGACTGTGATTATCATCTATTGGTGTGTACTCATCCAAGGATTTTAGGAAGGCTTTCTTGATGATGGGAGTTTTAAGCAATTCTGAAAGGGATAATTTGATTCTAATGTTTTTCATCTCCTCAGCTAGATAGGTGACTAGTTTATCAGATTTAGGAAGATGACTAATGGATTTTGACACTGTATTCTAGGGTGTGAAATATTAAGTATTAACCTTGGGAGGACCAAGGTTATTACTAGCCTTGGGATCTGGTGGAGTTATAAAATTGTTGGGAGGAATAAATGTGGTTAAAGGACCAGATGGTCTATTAGGGTTACTCCTGAGATTATAATTATGCCTACCCTAGTATTGTTGTTGGTAAGCATGAACCTCTTCATGTTCTGGATCTAGTTAGTTTCATTTTCATCCTCAAAGGGAAACACATAATTTGTCTCAAATGCTAAGGCAGACTCCTCACATGCTAATGTGTAATTTTCATGAGTGGAAGTCATTTGATGATGTTGGTGACTAGTACAACTTTCCAACATCAGGGAGGAATCATACCCTAAAGGGATGATTTCATTCCCTTCAGGATGAGGAGGATCTCCTGCAGTGTTAGACACTTTGGCCTGGAAGATACTAGCTTCTTTTTTAAATTGGGGATAGTCTAACTCTGCATGTAAATTAGTATTGTGCATCCTGCACCAATTATTGAGTGCAACTTCTACAAGATTTACCCTAGTTGTTTTCTTATGTTCATTAGGAGGTTGATTGTCCAATGGTGATGGTAATGAAACATTGTTTGGCCTAGTATTCCATGTTATGGGTGGCCTATGAGAAGTATTATTGTTATTATTGTTGAAATTCCTTTCATTGTTATATCATTTGTCAAGATATCCAGACCTATCATTGTTGTTCCCATATCCTCTATTAGGATACCCTCTATTCTAGTTTGGTTGAGAATAGAAGTTTTGGCTTCTCATATGTGTAATCTTAGTGGTCAACTTTCTCAATTATACAGATATTTATTTGATGTTATTGTTTTCTTCTTGAACCTTGGCTACTACATTCTCTTGCTGAGGTTTGAAAAAGGAACTGCCATTATTGTTTTGCCCTACATCCTGAGGAGTTTGTCAAGGATGAAGTATTATCTGATAATTTCCATTTGGAGGAGGCATAATACTTAGCGGTGTTACTTGCAAGGGACTTGGCATCATAGCTAGAGGTATCATGACTCCATTACCTTGTGGTTGCATAAGAAATTTAGGATATCCAACATTAGGTGTAAAGCCAAGTGTTAACTACTGATTGACTATAATGGCTTCTTCAAAAGCACCTGCTAGTGAAGTGATAGATGGATGCATTCTTCTGATGAACATGGATGTCAAGGGATCTAAAGTTGAATAGTATATGGACTTGGCTACCTCATCAGCTACATTCTATGGAGCAACTAACTTGGAATACATTTTCTGAAACCTAGCATTGAAGTTAGAGATCATCTCTCCCTCAACCCTTTTGATTGTAGAAAACATATAATAAGTAATAGCTAGATCTACTGGTGTAGACACCCAAAATTGACCTAATTATCATTAGCATTCAAATATTGCATTAGCTACCATTTGCATTTGTCTAACACACTTGAGCAATGTCCCTATTAGTTATTTCTTCTATTAATTAAATAAATTTATATTTATTTAATTAATTCATTAGCTATTTCTTCTATTTTCTCTAAGATATAATTAAACAATCTTTAATTATTTAATCATTTATTTCTATCTATTTGAATTAAATAAATCTTATTTATTTAATTAAAAATCTATTCACAAGCCCACTTTCCAATTAATTAGATAAATTTTATTTATTTAATTAATTTCTCTTATCATTTATCTCAAATGAGCCGACATGTAAGCCTCTTTCATTTAAAAAAAGTTAAGTGGTACTGCATCTTTTATTTAATATCTTTCATATGTAGTACTTTTAATGTACACGGTCACACATGAGTCTTATCTTCCCTCCACTTGTCATCTACACATTCATCTATGGTTATCTTTTAATCTTAGCCATTCACATAGCCACCAAATCTCCACCGTTGATTGATTTTGGTTGAAGTCTATATAAACACCTTCTCATTCCATACTACATCAATCCAACATTCTCATAGTGTCTACATTATCATCTTGAGCATATTGAGCATTTTAGCATCCATCTATCATATTAGCATTATCATCCATCCATCATGGTAGCTTTTATCTTCATAATTATTCATTGTTGAAGAAGTAATCCACATCATAAACCACGAATCATACAATCTAGGTGATATTGTTCTTGAATTGCATGCTTTTGATCTCATTTGGATTAGATTCTTTGATGATGGTAGGGTTAGGTTTTCATGGCTATGCTTGATCTTATTAACCTAATTTTTACCTATCACATTTTTGCAGGCCCGGTGGGACCCACGTCCTTGATTAACTTTGCTATTTGAAGTTGTTTTTTGTGAAGATCAGATTTTTTGAGCACTTACAATAGGTTCCACTTACTTCTAAGTGAAAACCAGTCACTGCCTGAACACACACATCACTTTTAAGTTGAAACCTATAGCTTTTAGTATTCATGGGATCGCTTCTGAGTGAACAGTAGTCGCTTATTTTTTTTTATCGCTTATAAGCTAATAGTGGTCACTTCTATTCTTTTTTGCATCGCTTTAAATTTGACAGTGATCACTTTTAGTTATCTAGATCGCTTTCTACAAAACTAGGGTTTTCTGTTATATCTTGTTTTTTTCGCGTCACTTCTGAGATTTATCATTTCACATCTAGGTTTACTTGCATCGCTTCTAATCTGTAACATTTTTCTTGTGGCAGAATATAGATCATTCTTAATCAATAGTTGATTGCCTCTGGTAACTGTGTCGTGTTCAGTTTTATCATTTGTAGTTCAATTTTCTTAGCTACTAATTGGGTATTTGTGCAGCATCTTATCGATTGTCCAAGAAAAGGAGGTTATCAAACTACTAACATATCTATTGCAACTCTAATCAGTCCAAGACTTTTGATTTTTTCACTAATTTAGGAACATTTGGGCTTGGTACTTAAAAAGAATCATTGCTTGCTCCATGCTTGATTTATCTTTCTTGATTGCTTGAATGTGCATGTTTGTAACCCAAATTTTAATAGCAAAAGTATCCTCTCCCCTTGCCTATCAAATGGATCTTGGGTGCATGATAACTTGTTATCTTTAGAGGGTCTACCTTCCTGGTGTGAGAAGGGGTACGACCCAAGTGGTAACAGGCTGAAGCCAAGTCCTTCCAAACTGCTATATAAGAAAAGTGTTTGTGTCAAAACTTACAAACAACAGGTGTTGTTGTGTTATACCCACAACCAACCTCCCCCAAAACCCTCCAAGGCGTAACCCTTGAAGGCTAGGAGACTCCATAATGGAGAGTAGTGATGCCGAACGTATAGCCACCTGAATAGATGCCCTTATTAGAAACCTTGTGTAGTAGCCAAAAACCTTCTATTTATTGACACAAAAGGTGGGACCTTTGAATTTGCCTTGATTCAGATGGTTCTTAGTAGAGATAGCAAGGACAATCCTAAGGTTTGGTGGGGGGACAAGCCTTGGGAAACCTGAATCTTGGTATGCGTGAGAAGTGTGTGCTATGGAGAGGAGCTGGTGCCACCAAGATCTTGAAGCTATCTGCTTTGAATAAGCACAGCTAGGGGACTCAACAAATATAGTCCTTTCCTAGCCTAGGTTGTACAAGTTTGTGATTATTGTGAGTGTGAGTGACTAAAATTACTATTTCTTGTCAAAAACATAATTTAGACATATTTCCTGATAGACACAAACCACTTTTAAGCTTTAACTACCCGCATACAAACAACCAAATTGCTTTTAACCAGTAGTTGGTTGCCTTTTGCTTAAATTAAACTGCCTTTGACCAATAGTTGCTCACCTCTGGTCTGAACTGAGTCACCTTTAATCAACAGTAAATCACCTTTGAACCAAAACTACTCACCTATAGTAAATTGGCTCACCTCTGGTTAATACTATAGCCTATTAGCTGAACCGAAATGAGATCACTTTTAAGCTATTAGTAGTCACTTTTGTCCTTTTCTGAGTCACATTTGAGCTATTACATATCACCTGTGGTTAAATATCAACAAATCTTAGTAACTCAGCTGAATCAACTACATTTGTAGCTTGCTTAGCTTTAGCATTGGCTTTCAGACCTGCCTCTGATCATTTGTATATATCTAGACTTTGTCTCCTATTTGAGCATACCAAACAATTGGACTTTGTGAACTTTCCATCTTCTTGAGATCCCAAACCAGCAAACCAAACATCAAACAATCAACCCAATCAATCAACAAAACATCATCTTTTGGCTTTAGCCTTAGCAAAATCAGTAAAACAACAACCTTAACAAACAACTTTTCCCTTGAGTGTGTGAGCTATTCTCTAGGGGAGTTCAACCAAGCAACCCAACAACAACAAAGCAAACATCAAACTAGCACAACAACCAACAACCAAACAATTAGCAAACCATCATCTTTTGGGTCTCAAACCTTGACAAGCTAAAGTCCAATTTTTAACATCAATCATCATGCCTCAAACTAGGAGCCAATATAGAGCTGAAATGGAAGTAAAACTGCCAACTAAGATGGAAGCCAAGATTCAACAATCACGATCAACACCCCTTAGAGATGCAACTCAATTTACAACCAGCATTCCTTCTCACATGTTTGTGCCCCATGGGTACACCATTGGTGAGTCATCACATCAAGTGCAATCACACCCCTTCACAATGACTTATGAAGAGCATTCCCAAGAGGATTTATCTAACTATCAAGACATATGTATGGGACCAAGTTGAGAAGCTTGTTTTATCTGATCCTAATCACTACTTCTTGCAACTTGTCTGCATGGGAGCCAAACTACCAAGAGACTTTGACATATCCTCTATTAGAGAGCATGATCCAAGCACTCCTGCTATTGTTGCAAAGGGACCATCCACTATAGCCACACCATTGCATACCATATTACAAAATCCATCTTCCAACCCATCTCTTTCATTTCCTATTGTTACTTTATTCAACCCACCATGCTCAGAGTATAGTTTAGAACCTTTGATAACTCCAAACAATGTACTACCTTTCCTTTCACAAAATCTAAACATTCCACCTTTCCATGTTTCCCAACATACTCCTCCTACCATGACCATATCTGTGCCTTAAGTAACACAAGTTGTCCATGTTGCCCAAGTGCAAACTCCTCAAACATCACAAGTTATCCCCATATCCCATACTTCGCAAGCTTCCCAAGGTATCCAAACAACACAAACTGTCCAAGCTTCATAACCATTGCAATCTGCTACTCTCATTGCATCACATGTGGACACCACATCCCATATTTGTACCACTACTAATATGGTCTCCACAATTTCCACATATCCATTCAACACATCATACAATCCCAATGTTTGTCTCATTGACATGAGTGACTCACCTATTCTTTCACAAGCTAATCCTAGTGCTGCAGTCTCTTATGTTGATCAGCTTACATCAATTCCACCATCTTCCCATAATCCTTCACAAACCATCAATCCGTCTTATACTACTCAAGGATTACCCATTGTCACCCAACACATGACATATACCAATCCTCATGTTGTCCAAAATACAAACCCAAATGTCCATCCTTCTTCCGCATCTACCAATCCTTCCATCAATTACCATATTACAAATCCATTTCTAAATTCACAACCATTGACCAATGCCAATCCATCTTCTACTTCCCATGTGATGCAAAACCTTGGTGCTAATTCATCGCAATATACCCAACCACCGCTTGTGTCTCAAGGCCAGCAATCCTCAAACACATATGTGTCACATACTAATCCTTTAACATACATTGTGAGTACACAACCTCAATATACCTCATATTACACTTCACTTCCCAACCAAAAACCCCTTTTGCAACAACAACAATTATCTCCAGTAGATGTTCAACAAATGATTAACAAAGCAGTAGGACAAAGTAAGAAGATGTTTTCCTTAGAAGACATATGCACCTATCCATTTGACAAGTCACTTCATATGACACATTTTCCCCCACACTTTGAAATTCAACAATTCGATAAATACAAAGGAAAAGGAAATCTAGAAGACCATCTTAGAGCATTCTTTGTGGCATGTCTCGATGTTGCTCAAGATGATACATATCTTCTAAGACTATTTCCCCAAAGCTTAGTGGGACAAGCTCTTGAATGGTTCTCTCATTTACCTCCAGACATTAAATCTTTTACAGAATTTGAAAATAAATTTTGATTACACTTTGCTTTTAACATTGAACATGAAGTGAACATGAACGACCTTGTCAACAATAAACAACGCAATGGTGAAGCTTTCTCTTCATTTACTCAACGATGGTGTAATATGGCTAGAAAACTATCATGGGAAATACCTCAGAAATAATAGCTCGATATCTTTGTCCAAAATCTTCATACCGAGATTTCATTCCAATTACAATTACAAAGTGTTAGCACCTTTGATGAACTTATTTCGAAAGGAACCATCATTGAATGTTCTTTAATTGCTAGGGGCACTATCAAGATTTTTCAAGATAACAAAGACTATCCTCAAAATTCTAATGATAAATTTCACTTTTGGAATAAGAACAAGAATGTTGTCAAGAGTGGTGTTGTAGATGCAAAGAACATACAAACAATGAAAGCTCCTATCAACATTCAAGCTGCCTCTACAACAGCCCAACCTTTTCGACGAACTTGGCAATGACAAACTTCAAATCCCCGCCGACAGTTCACACCATTAGCGGAGCCTATGGAAGTTGTCTTTTGAAAGATTCTCCAAGAGGGATATATCATGTTACCAGATGCACCACCTAACGTCGAACCACTATTCAAAGCTCCTTGGTACAAAGATAATGAGTATTACGATTACCATAGAGTCAAAGGACTCAAAACAAATGGTTGTATGCGCTTAAAGCATGTTATTCAAGATTGCATCGATCAAGGTTTAATTAAAATCATACCTCCAATATCGTAACCTACATAGCAACCGACATCTAAGTATGATCTAGATGCTTTCAAGAATCCACTCCCATCTCATGACAAACCAAGTAACCCTCATGATGGGAATGCCATTCAATACAACTATGAATCAACCACTATTGGCCGTATTGACCATGCTCGCATTTCTACCATTACTATCCAAGGCAAAGCACTCAACTGCACTGTAACTACTTGAAGAGGTCGTGTTACCATTCAAGGAGCACCTATCTATCCTCCTCGACCGTCCTCTATCTATAGGATCCTTGATCATCTTGGAAAAACACCTACACATATTTCCATTCTTGAGTTGCTTCGCATATCCCCTGCCCACAAAACCATCCTTGACAAAGCCTTAGAAGAATCTTCAGTGATTAACGATATTGATACCATACAATTATAATCTATGGTAGCTAGCATTGTAGCCCCTTGTCATCTCACCTTTTCCTAAAAATATCTTCATCCCTCCATTCATCCTTCACATTAATCTTAGTGGATGGTGGAGTTGGTCATAATATATGTTCCTTAAAATTAATAAAATAATTGGAATATTCTAAGAAAGATGTTGACACTTCCAAGGTCATTACTATCAAAGCATATGATGATGCTGCGAGAGATATTCGAGGGATTATTCACTTGCCTATCCAAGTTGAGCTAGTCACTACTAACACCTGTTGTCAAGTCCTTGATATTGAGCTCCCTTATAACATTATCCTTTGCCATCCATGGATTCATGCCCTGAAAGAAGTTTCTTTTTACATACCATCAATGTCTTAAATTTCTACATAATGGTGTTGAGATTACTATCCATGTCGATCTCAATCCATTCAAATTATGTTGTGCTTTTCAAGCTAAGTATCAAAGCCCTAACCGCATTCCTATCAACATTGAAGCCTATCCATCTTCATCTTATGTAGATCCGTCTACTCTACTCAAGCCATCATCTAGCAAATTGACTTCCAATCTTTGTATCAAGTACACTAAACATGGCCCGAGTGAGTACACATTGCAAGAATCTTGTTGTGTTTGAACTCTTCCCTTATCTCCCAAACCTCATGGCAAACCTTCTACCTCCACGCCATTTTCATCCGTAGCTATCATAAAAGCCCCACCCACAGTATTCATTAAAGATGGATTCCTCGATGATGAAGACATCAATGACATCAACTCTTGGATATTCTTTGATGAGAACAACCAAGTCCAAATTGAAGTGGAGAGATATAAGAATGGGTTTCACATCATTAAGAACATGGGCTACAAAGGACATGGTGGATTGGGATCATAGGAACACAAACCTATTGAACCCATTGTTGTGTCTAAGAAGTTTAATAAGCAAGGCCTTGGCTATCAGCTAGAGGTACCACGTTCCAAAGGTATTAAGTGTATTTCCAATATGGAAGCTGGACATTCCTCAGTAGGAGAGACATCTAGTTTGGAAACCATCAATGACTCCTCCCTTCATATTACTAACATTTTTCAAGAAACCTCCATCTTCATGATTTCCACAACTTCCTCTAGCCATAACCATTCGTCTCTTACCCTTTCACTCGTATATCCTAACCTTGTCGATTGGGACCAACAGGGGGCACCAATATTGGATACATTTGAAAATGATGAAGTTATTGCTGAATTCATGGGATTATGACAAGGCATTCCATTAGGTGATCATAAAGTAGGTTTCATGATGGATCTACCTAAACTAGCATATTCTAGTAAAATATCAAATCCTTCAGTCACAAAAGTGAAATAAATAAAATTAAAAAAGATAGGTCACTAGGTGAAAACTAAAAGGCACCTCTTAACCATTAAAAAGTAAAAATAAAGGATGTATTTCAAGGTAAAAGACTCTTTGAGGTGCCTAAGGATGGGAGATTTGATCTTCCTTTCACCATTGACTATCATGAGAAATCAACAGTGCTAGTTGAAAAATCACAAGACACAAACTTAGGCATAGAGTAGAGTCCAAAGATCACTTTTTTGGCAGCATCACTATCAGAGTAGGAAAGAAGAGACTTCACAACATTTTTCATAAAAAAAGCTATAAATTTTGCATGGACTTAATGCTGACATGCCAGGTCTAGATCCATCACTTATGGTACATCATTTAGCAGTATCTCCTAATGCAAAACCTATCAAACAAAAATTGTGCAAAATGCATCCACAAGTAGCTCTATTGGTTAAGGCAGAGATTCAAAAGCTATTAGAAGCAAAGTTCATAAAGCCTATTGATTATCCAAAATGGGTTTCAAACTTGGTACCCATAGCAAAACCCGATGGATGAGTTCACTGTTGCACAGATTTCAGAGATATTAATAAAGCATGCCCTAAAGATGACTTTCCACTACCAAGCATAGACAACATTGTAGATCTCACAGCTAGACATGAAATGCTATCTTTGATGGATGGATTCTCAGGATATAACCAAATTAGAATAGCAAAGGAAGATCAAGACAAAAAATCATTCATTTGTCCATGGGGTACATATTGTTGGGTTGTAATACCTTTTGGTCTCAAGAACACTAGAGCTACTTGTCAATGAGCCATGACAGTTATCTTCCATGACCTTTTTCACACTATCATGGAAGACTATGTTGATGATATTCTAGGGAAATCCAAGAAAAGGACATTTACAGGTATTAGCACAAATCTTTGATTGACTAGAGAAATATCAAGTCAAACTGAACCCAAATAAATGTGTATTTGGCAAAATTGGTGGGATACATTGTGTCTTGATGAGGGATAGAAGTGGACCCTGCCAAAGTAAAAGCTATCATGGAAATGCCTCCACTAGAAAATCTTAAGCAGCTTCGTAGTCTACAAGGAAGGTTATAGTCCATCCACATATTTATCTCACAACTAACAGACAAATGTCATCCTTTCCAACATCTTCTTCGCAAGGGTGAACCTTTTAAGTGGGATGAAAAGTGTTAACAAGCCTTCGAAAAAATATAGGAATATCTGGAAACACCTGTGTTAGTACCTCCTATACTTGATCGCTCATTATTGCTTTACATATCTTGAACAATAGCAACATTAGGTGCCCTTCTAACTCAGCATGATGATTCAAGGAAAGAGCAAGCCATTTACTATATTAGCAGAACTCTTGTGGGATATGAACTTAATTATTCATCTCTAGAAAAAAGAATGTTTAGCATTGCTTTTTGCTTCCCAAAAGTTGTGACATTATATGTTGAACCAAAAACAAAGCTCATATCTAATGTTGATCCACTCAAATATCTTCTCTCTAAAGTAATCCTCACGGGAAGATTAGCAAAATGGGTTATGATCTTAAGTGAATTTGACATACATTATGTGGATCAAAAGGCCATAAAAGGACAAGTTATCACCGATCAATTAGCTACAACACCTATCACAGATATTCATCCAATATGCCTATAGTTCCCTGATGAAGGATTGTTCAATCTAACTTCACCAACATTGTGGCAACTATATTCAGATGGATCTTACACACAACATGGATCAAAAGCAGGGATATTGTTTGTTACACCTCAAGGAGACTATATCCCAAAATCATATAGAATTGCATTTCCATGTACCAATAACATAGTAGAATACGAAGCTTTAATCATAGGATTACGCATGGTAGTACAATGGGCTATCAAACAACTTCAAGTCTTTGGTGACTCTAAATTGGTTATCAAACAAGTCTTAGATGAATATCAAACAAAATATGAGAAGCTTCTTCCATACAAGGAAATGGTTGATGATTTTAAAAAGTACTTTGACAATATCACCTTTGAACAAATTCTAAGGTTACAAAACAAAGCAGATGCCATGGCTATGATTGGATCTCTCCTAGACATGTCGTCAAATACCCACAAATGTGAGTTCTTGATTGAACAACTTCTAATTCTAGCATTTGAAGTACCGCAGTTTAAGCTTATATGTGAGATTTTGGTCGCAATTCACCATGGTATGAGGACATATACGAGTATCTCCTTGATCAAACCTTTCCATTCCAACTATCTAACACATAATGAAAAACCTTTATACGCTGAGCCTCTCATTACACTATCTTAGGAGACACCCACTATATTAGGAGACACCTCTTTATCGCTGGAGTCTTGATGGTATCCTTCTTAGATGTCTTGATTCTAAGGAAGCAAAAGTTGCCTTATGTGAAGTACATGAAGGTGTCTATGGATCACATTCTGTTGGCCCTGGTCTTGTCAAGAAACTTCTATGAGTTGGATACTATTGGCCAACTATGGAGAAAGATACACAACAATTTGCAAAGAGATGTCTACAATGTCAGAAACATGGGGACCTAATACATGCACCAGCACATGAACTTTAGCCTATCACTACTCCATGGCCCTTCTCGCAGTGGGAACTTGATCTTATAGGTAAAATCAATCCTAATTGATCAAATGGTCATAAGTTTATCATGACTTATATTACTGGCAAGCAAATATCCAAGTTCATCCTACATTATATCATTTTCTATTATGGAGTTTCTCAAGCTATTGTCACTGATAATGGTCGTCCTTTTAAGAACCAAGAGATTAGAGATCTTTGTAACAAGTTTCATATCCAACATAGATTCTCTACACCTTACTATCCTCAAAGCAATGGCCAAGCTGAGGCTTCTAATAAAACAAGTATCAAGATCCTTAAAAAGACAGTCAATGAAGCTAGTCGTTATTAGCATTTACAACTTAATCCTTCATTATGGGCTTATAGAACAAGTATTAGGACTCCCACTGGTGCTACACCTTATGCTCTTGTGTATGGCACTGAAACTATTCTACCTATTGAGGTTGAGATCCCCTCACTGTGAGTATCTCTACAACATACATCTCAGATAAAGAATATCAAGTATCTAGACTCCATGATCTTGAGCTACTAGATGAATGACGTCTTTCAATACTCAACCATCTCCAAGTCTATCAAAACCGTCTATGCCGCAGCTACAACAAAAAGATTAGAGAATGCATATTTCAAGTTGGAGACCTTGTCCTTAAAGCATATCAAAGAAATCAGCAACATCGTGAGAAACAGGACAAGTTTGAACCTAATTGGCTTGGTCCTTTTGTTATCACATCAACTTATAGATCAGGCGCATATACTCTCTCAACACCTGAAGGCATTCCCTTAGATGAACCAGTCAACATCCATCTCAAGAAGTTCTATCCATAATCTCAGCTATTTTAAAAAAAAAATCATCCAATAGTGAAAACCACTTTGTGGTGCTTTGGATAACAAAAAATAATAGTATAAGATAAATAATTTATCCTTTAGTGAAAACCTATAAATAGGCACCTTGGATAAGTACCATAGTGAAAACCTAGCAAATAACCACTATGTGTAGTGATCAACTTCAATCATATGCTTAGTTTGTTTGACTACAAGTTTCCATAATCCATATCATAATACTGGTGCAGGAGCACCTACCTGACAGCTGGTCTTGATAAGGCAGTTAGTAGTTTAGGTCTTGTTTGTGTTTCCAAGAAGGTCTGTTAGACCAAATGCATGTAATAAGGTCATGTTGATCATGATAAGATCATGCTGACCAGGCTTTTGCTATTTTTAGCTAGTTAGTTATAACAGCTGTCATGATGTATGTTCGGTGGGATCTCCCAGCCGCCTGGAGAGTTCCCAGCCGCTTGGAGTCGGGTCAGTAGTACTCGAAGACAAATCTATTTAAGCATGTGATCGGTCGATATTGGACATACATACAGAAAGATATCATCGATCGGCAGTTTAGTATTGCATTAAGCAGAGGAGGTTGAGTGTTCTGTGTGAGGATCATCATATTGTATTGCATCTTTGAATCAATAAAGATCCTGTTTCATTTTCTGTTTGGTCCCCTTTCTGTAATCGATTTGCTGGTTTGGGTGGCTTCATGGATTTATTGATCCATTCCACCGGTTGATCCGACTGATCGGTGGAATGGCGATGTACAGTAGGTTAGTAGGTAGTTTGTGTTTTGTTTGCATGCAGGTGTGCAGGATCGCGGTCGACAGATGTTGAGAAGCCTAGCATCCTCATGTGCTAGGTCGAGCTGATTGAGTTGGAAGATCACCCTGAGGTTGGATCGGGTCATCCCTGGAGGATCAGCGAAGTGAGATTTCGCTAAGTGAAGAAGTTCGTGAAGACGACATCATCAGGATATTTCTGCAAATATCCTGCAGTCGGGTTAGACATCGTCATCCGGATAAGTGAAGATGAACATGATGCAGTTGAGTGCATGAAGTGCGGGTTCGTCGGGGTGATCATCATCTGGAGGAGCCGAGGAGGAGTGCATCAGCATCAGGAAGAAGGTCGGGTCATGAAACTGTTGGAGTTTTCATGTTGCGAGTGCATCAGGATGTTTTAGGTCGGACATAGACTAAGTGCATGTATCGGCATCAGGATCATCTATCGGGAGTGCCAAACATCCACGTATCGCGAGTAGATGCGGGAGAGAAAGTTCGTGTTTTTCGACTAAGTGTTGAAAAGGTCATCAGGATATTGGGTGACGTCATCGTCATCAGGATATGACGTCATCGTCATCAGGATATTGAGATATCCCCTTATGCGAGTTTATCCTGCCGTTGTTAGGTGGTTAAGTATCAGCATCGGCAGAAAGTGTGAAGCATCATCAGGAGGTTTCGAGAGGACCAGATAAAGTAGATCATGATGCTGTTGTTTGTGTCGCCGGCTAGCGGAGCATCGAAGGGAAGGTGCTGAAGGTGATCGTCATCAGGATATTTGAGCAACCGGATATTTGGATATCCTGCTGACGAAGAGAGTGATGAAGGTCATGATGATGACGATAGTGTTTCGAGCCCGATGAACAGTGCAACAGGAGGATGTGTGCGCCCGCTGAACATCATGATGATGATGTTAGAAGGGAGGCAGAGGAAGTGAATAGTAGTCGGCAGGAGGACAATTGCGAGTGTCCGAAATATGATGATGCTGACTGTGTAACGCGAAACATGATGATGCTGTTGGTAGTTTTAGGGAATATGATGATGATGGCGAAGATGATGATGATGAGGTTGGTCTGCAGACATCCATGCTATATGCGAATGTTATAGTGTGGATGCCTCTGCATCATAGTGGTATCAGAGCTCAGCAAAAGGTCTGGGCTGTTGTGTGTTGATTCTGTCACCGAAAGGGCAGAGGTAGAGTTGAATTGTGTGTTGTGTGTAGATTGAGAGGTTGACAAAATGCCTTCTAAAGGTAGTGGTACTGCAAGGGAATTACAGGAAATGAAGGAGAAACATGCTAGAGAGATGAGGAAGATGAAGGAGCTTGCTGAAGCACTTCAAGCCAGGTTGACAGCCCTGGAAAAGAACAAAAAGAGAGAAGGATGGGAAGACTATTAAGTTGATGCCATTGCAGGCAAAAGTTGCAGTACAGAAGGCAGCTCAAATCATTTTAATGGGAAAGAAGGAGTTTGTGCAGAAGCCTATAGGAGCAGGCATAAAGGCAGATAAGGATACTGCAAGGAAAGGAGTTGTTACAGACAACAAGTTGAAGACAGTTTCAGTTGTGACTAACAGAGGTCAGCAGCAGGTTCAGAAGCAGGGGTGCAAACAGCAACCAGTTGAAAGGAATGACAAGGATGTTGTCATAGTTGGGACTATTGCTTGTCCCATACAGATTGACAGAAAGATAGAGTTGAACATTTCAGCAGTTCAAGAGGCAGTTCAGAAAGAGGTTCTGGTCAGACAACCTGACAAACACAGGGTATGTGAGACAAAGGCCTACATCAACAGGCATGAGGATTCACTTGCCAGAAAGCAAGTTATAGTGCAGAAGTCTTGGAGAAGCCAAGAGTCAGCAGCAGATAAAGCTGGAGCAGGTCAGACTATTGACAAGGCAAAGTGTAGAGGTGGAGGACTTCCACAGACTAAACTCATGGGACATGAGTTCTTTTCTTTTGGGGAGTATGGTGCAGGAGCACCTACCTGACAGCTGGTCTTGATAAGGCAGTTAGTAGTTTAGGTCTTGTTTGTGTTTCCAAGAAGGTCTGTTAGACCAAATGCATGTAATAAGGTCATGCTGATCATGATAAGATCATGCTGACCAGGCTTTTGCTATTTTTAGCTAGTTAGTTATAACAGCTGTCATGATGTATGTTCGGTGGGATCTCCCAGCCGCCTGGAGAGTTCCCAGCCGCTTGGAGTCGGGTCAGTAGTACTCGAAGACAAATCTATTTAAGCATGTGATCGGTCGATATTGGACATACATACAGAAAGATATCATCGATCGGCAGTTTAGTATTGCATTAAGCAGAGGAGGTTGAGTGTTCTGTGTGAGGATCATCATATTGTATTGCATCTTTGAATCAATAAAGATCCTGTTTCGTTTTCTGTTTGGTCCCCTTTCTATAATCGATTTGCTGGTTTGGGTGGCTTCATGGATTTACTGATCCATTCCACCGGTTGATCCGACTGATCGGTGGAATGGCGATGTACAGTAGGTTAGTAGGTAGTTTGTGTTTTGTTTGCATGCAGGTGTGCAGGATCGCGGTCGACAGATGTTGAGAAGCCTAGCATCCTCATGTGCTAGGTTGAGCTGATTGAGTTGGAAGATCACCCTGAGGTTGGATCGGGTCATCCCTGGAGGATCGGCGAAGTGAGATTTCGCTAAGTGAAGAAGTTCGTGAAGACGACATCATCAGGATATTTCTGCAAATATCCTGCAGTTGGGTTAGACATCGTCATCCGGATAAGTGAAGATGAACATGATGCAGTTGAGCGCATGAAGTGCGGGTTCGTCGGGGTGATCATCATCTGGAGGAGCCGAGGAGGAGTGCATCGGCATCAGGAAGAAGGTCGGGTCATGAAACTGTTGGAGTTTTCATGTTGCGAGTGCATCAGGATGTTTTAGGTCGGACATAGACTAAGTGCATGTATCGGCATCAAGATCATCTATCGGGAGTGCCAAACATCCGCGTATCGCTAGTAGATGCGGGAGAGAAAGTTCGTGTTTTTCGACTAAGTGTTGAAAAGGTCATCAGGATATTGGGTGACGTCATCGTCATCAGGATATGACGTCATCGTCATCAGGATATTGAGATATCCCCTTATGCGAGTTTATCCTGCCGTTGTTAGGTGGTTAAGTATCGGCATCGGCAGAAAGTGTGAAGCATCATCAGGAGGTTTCGAGAGGACCGGATAAAGTAGATCATGATGCTGTTGTTTGTGTCGCCGGCTAGCGGAGCATCGAAGGGAAGGTGCTGAAGGTGATCGTCATCAGGATATTTGAGCAACCGGATATTTGGATATCCTGCTGACGAAGAGAGTGATGAAGGTCATGATGATGACGATAGTGTTTCGAGCCCGATGAACAGTGCAACAGGAGGATGTGTGCGCCCGCTGAACATCATGATGATGATGTTAGAAGGGAGGCGGAGGAAGTGAATAGTAGTCGGCAGGAGGACAATTGCGAGTGTCCGAAATATGATGATGCTGACTGTGTAACGCGAAACATGATGATGCTGTTGGTAGTTTTAGGGAATATGATGATGATGGCGAAGATGATGATGATGAGGTTGGTCTGCAGACATCCATGCTATATGCGAATGTTATAGTGTGGATGCCTCTGCATCAAATACACTACCTTTCCTATCTATACATTGTAACCCATTATCCCTTATCCATCCATAATAAAATTCTTTCCATCCTCGCCTCTATCATGCTAGCTGTCATAGTTTGGACATTGTTAGGGTAATCATATCATTTGGTACCTTAGCATCTTGTTCACACGAACCCATCTATCACAACTTCTCCATAATAAACCTCATCCCACACTGGGGGCACTTGTTGATCCTTATTTGGAAGTGGATACTTACAGCTCTAGCTCATAACACCGTAAACATCTAGCTTCAAACACAACGTACCATCTAACTTCAAACATGGAAAACATTTGCAACTAGGACCAACATCTTAGCAATCAATCCAAGTTCAAACAACATCAAAAACATATCAAAATTTAGCAAAAATTTTTAAAAAAAATCAAAAACATCACAAAAACTCCAAGCAATAAAGTTGATCCTTTGACATCAACCTTCAACATAATAAGCAAGAATTACATCACCAGCTCTATTGTTAAAGCCTTGATCCCGTGGATACAGGGTATGTAGGCAATCTGAGATGCGAAGGAAGCACTCTAATTCAAGCAAAAATGATAGCCCCTTCTTTCATCATCCATATTTCATCTTTTTTCTAATCATCATCCTTCAATCTTTCATCTCACTTTCTTCCATCTTTCATCATCTACAACATCAATAAACCCAGAACTACATATTCATCATGTCTCATCACTATCGTAAATGTGCTTTGATCCCATGGACACAAGTTATGTAGGTAGTCTATAATACAAAGGAAGTATCCAGTACTCAAGAACAGATGATCCACCCCCTCCTCATCTTCTTTCATTTTCTATCTTCTTCTCTTTGACTAGCTCAAGCAGGAACTAGATCATCTGCATCAATGAAAGCTTAAGCACTTGAACCAATCAGAGTAAGCTAGAATCTATTTGTCTGCATGCCTTGAGCCAACATTTACTATGGCATTTTTATCAACATCTTTAGCCTTCAACAGGATGTAGCTTTTCCTTCAACAAGGGGCCAATGTAAACCCATCTAAGAGCACTTAAATTTGGCAAGAGAACATGATGACAATATCTTTTGTTTTATATTTTCATTTTTCCTTTGTCCCTTTATATGCCTAATCAAGACTGCCTTGATCTATCATATCTTGGTATGTTGCAATGAAGTAAGGAATCGGGCATGGTCATATTGCTTTCGTATGTCGTGTTTGCAGGATGATCTTATTCTCTTCCTATGCATATTGGTATCTTGTACGTGTTGGGATTAGCATCTTACATATCAATATCTCGTTCATCTGAGTAGCTAAATAGTCTCTTATGCATTGAGACTATTCTATGTTAAGAACTAGCTCCATACATATAACCGGCAAGGTGTCACTATGTGTAGTGGAGATAAGCTCAAACCATTGCTTGTAGCATCAAAGTCCATCTCAAAACACTAGCTACTATTCATATCTTGTGTATGTTGGCTCAACATTTTGACCTCATATGTTAAAACAAGATTGTAGTATGCTAGTTTGGCATTGGATATCTCGACACCTTGGTCTTCTATACCCTGGTGCATAACATCCATATGCTATATCAAACATAAGGATTGCATTTCTCTTCATTCTTGAGCAATTACTTTCAAAAGATGCCATTCCATATATCCATTCCAGCATACGCCTATATAGTCCTCAACCAATATCAATCTTTCCTCCATCTTTCTTGTCCATGTTCTTTATCCTACAAAACAAGTGTGTTAGACATATCATATCATTACCATCCATCTATATGCATAAGACATATCATATTATTACCAGCTACATATTTGCATTATCATTAGCATAAGGCATTTCCATCATTACCATTTGCATACTCATATCATTTGCATAAAAATCCATATGAACCATAAAAATACACAAAAAATAAATGCATAACCTCATAACATAAATCCATTACACCATCACATAACCAAAACACCATCATATATATAAACATCTATTAATATACAAGTGTCTACATCTACAACATGGGCTATCCATGATCCATCAAAGAATGTATGTACAATCAGCCCATAGGCCTCATCATGATGCAATAATATACAACAAAAACATGGTTGCCCTAGTGACTACTGGCAGCCCCCTCTCCCTATCCACCACTGGGTCCTGCACCTGGTCGGCCATCTCTAGGAGGTCCCATCACTAAAGCCATAGATCATGATCCACCTGTCCTCTGAGAAGCTGAAGCCCCTGATCTACTCCTATAGCTAGGTTGTCTCTACTCCGCAAGCACTGCCCCATGGTACAAACCCCTATAATACTCCATCTCACCCTATGCTCTCCTCAACTCACCTTGAGCCTGAGTGAGTTGCATAGCCAAGTACATTGTGGCCCCATCTATCCCCAATGTAGGAACTACTCTATCTCTCTCCATAGTCATTGCCTGTAACTACTGCATAGATTTATCTCTCTCAACCCTCACTAGTTGCACCTGCTGTATAGCCGCATCCCGCTCAGCCCTCATAGTCTGTATCTATTGTAAAGTTGCATCTCTCTCAGCAATAACTACCATAAGTGACCTATTCTAGCCATATGCACATTTAGCCTACCTATTTCCTCTAGCTGACTACAAGTGACTCACATTTTCCATAAGCGACCACGCCATGCCCATATGCAACCTAAACTACCTTAAGCGACTACTTTTAGTCCACAAGTGACCTAAACTACCTAGCCTCTAACCTAGTCACTTCTGGTGACGTATGTGCATTTATGATGCTTCTAGCCTATCAAAATCACACTTTTAGCAAAAGTTTTGATACATATCAGTACACCTACTCCCTCTTGTCAACCATGTGTCCTCACTTGCTCGACACGATGATCTCTATGTGGAATCACCACATTAATAGCTCTCCAAATCTCACCACCAAACACCTCTAAGGAGCTCTGGCTTTCTCTAGATTTCTAAACACAAATGAGCCTATTTTCCCTTGAAGGACCTACTTATAGCCCTTGTCCAAACCCTAATTCTTCTATATCATCCCATTTTTCTATCACCCCACCCCCTATTTTCTTTGTGTCAGCCTTGTTTACTACCCTTTCATCTTATCGTGAGCCAACCTAGCTTACCTCTCGAGGGGGCATCACCTGCCAGTTACACTGGGCATCACCTTGTTTTTCAAGAGATTATCATATCTTCTTTGACACAAAGCTCTATCGAACATTTTATCAAAGAGGGGCAAAATGTAGACACCCAAAATTGACCTAATTATCATTAGCATTCAAATATTGCATTAGTTGCCATCTAAATTTGTCTAAGACACTTGAACAATGTCCCTATCAATTATTTGTTCTATTAATTAAATAAATTTATATTTATTTAATTAATTCATTAGCTATTTCTTCTATTTTCTCTAAGCTATAATTAAATAATCTTTAATCATTTAATTATTTATTTCTATCTATTTTAATTAAATAAATCTTATTTATTTAATTAAAAATCCATTCACAAGCCCACTTTCCAATTAATTAGATAAATTTTATTTATTTAATTAATTTCTCTTATCATTTATCTCAAATGAGCCGACATCTGAGCCTCTTTCATTTAAAAAAATGATAAGTGATACTACATCTTTTATTTAATATCTTTCATATGTAGTACTTTTTATGTACATGGTCACACATGAGCCTTATCTTCCCTCCACTTGTCATCTACACATTCATCTATGATTATCTTTTAATCTTAACTATTCACATAGCCACCAAATCTCCACCGTTGACTGATTTTGGTTGAAGTCTATATATACACCCTCTCATTCCATACTACATTGATCTAGCATTCTCATAGCATCTACATTATCATCTTGAGCATCTTGAGCAGTTTAGCATCCATCTATCATATTAGCATTATCATCCATCCATCATGGCATCTTTTATCTTTATAATTATTCATTGTTGAAGAAGCAATCCACATCATAAACAAGGAATCATACAATTTAGGTGATATTGTTCTTGAATTTTATGCTTTTGATTTCATTCGAATTAGATTCTTTGATGATGGTAGGGTTAGTTCATGGCTATGCTTGATCTTATTAACCTAATTTTTACCTATCACAACTGGTATTTTAAATCTTCCTATGAAGGCTTTCTCTAAGGCATGCCATGTATAAATGGTCAACTGAGTGAGACTGATGTACCAGATATAAGCATCTTCACCCAAAGAGTAAGGAAACAATCTACACACAACATCTTCATGCCCTATCCTCACTCTGAAGTAGACTTCCTTATAGGTTCTAACATGATCTTCCGCATCCTGATAAGGGTGATACTTTGGACATATTTTGTCAAGATTTTTAGGTAAAGGATGGTATGCCACAATCTAAAGTGGTGACTAAGTTGCAAAGAAAGACATTGTAGCTGGTGCCTGAGGTATTTGGGGTATAACTGGAGTGTAGACACCCAAAATTGTCCCAAATTCGTCCATGTCTTCCAACACCTAGTTAAAAACATCACTTAGACATCATGTAACATTTTGTCCTAGTCCCACTCTGAATCCATCCTTAATCCATTAGCTAATTAATTAAATAAATTTTATTTATTTAATTAAAATCCCATTTTAATACCATCCTTATCCCACTTAGCCAATTAATTAAATAAATTTTAGTTATTTAATTAATTTCACATTCATATCCCAATCATATCCTAATCATCTTCCCAATTAATTAAATAAATTTTATTTATTGAATTAATTTCCCTCACATATCCAAACTAATTCAAATATTTTATTTGAATTAAGTCCTCACCTTTCATCACATTTCAACACTTGTCCATTTTTCAATTGAATCATGTGTGGTAGTACAACTTTCATTTAAAATCCTTCACATGTATAACTAATAGGACCTAATTTTAGTATTTATGTACACCATCACATATAAACTTATTAAATAAAAGTATTTGTGTACACAATCACACATAAGACCTATTCTCCTCCCTCCACTTGTCACATGACTACAACTCCCTTGAAGAGTGGGAATAACTAATCAATCGTAGCCGTCCACATCAATGATTTAGCTTTTTAATCTCAACCATCCATTTGAACCAAGCCTTTCCTATAAATCAGTCCCCTCACAAGCCATTTGAAAGAGGCATTGAGTTGGAGTATCCTTATTCTATCAAAATATCTTTAGAGCCTTTGCATCTATCATCATCATCTTCCATCCATTATCTTCCATCTATCATCTCAATCCTATGCAAATGTTATGCTGCTGAATTGTGAGCAACCAACATATCAAATCAATCAAATAATTCATCTTGCATCTTTGAGGTGATCATAAAGAGCTTTAGTACTAGCAATATCAATCATATACAATAGCTTGGAAAGTGAAAATAATCTAGGTGCATTCATTTGTATCTTTCATCTTTTCATTTCAATCAATCTTGTTTGCAAACACATTTTGATTTGGGCATAAAACGAACAACTTATTTGCTATCAAATCAAAAATTGGGCTAAAACAATTGTCTTTCATCACATTTGGATTTAGGCTTTAAAACAAACAAGTGCTTGCATTTTCTTCCACACATTGAATTTCTAAGGTTAATGAACCCCATGTGAGTGTGACCAAGTAAATGTGTATGCTCTCTCCTTGTGTCCTAACATGAACTTGGAGATCAAAAAAATTTACTTGAGTTTCTTTTGTTTAACCTTAGAGAGGCCTGCCTTGGTGGGAAAAGAGGTACTCACCCCAAGGGAATGACCTCAAGTGGTACTTTCATCAGGTCTGCTATAAAAATTAGAGGATAAGGCAAAAGCCAAGTCTAACCGATATTAGCGCTCACCATATAGTGCTAGCTCGAAAGGAGGTGTACCTTGTGTATATTAAACTCCTAGTAGGGTTAGTTAAAGCCTTAAGTGGCTTGCTAGATACTTGTGGGGTGCCTGTCCCCCAGATTTTCACTAGAACATCCTTGTGATAGTGGCCTTGCCTTGACTAGGACTTGTTGAAGTGTCTTCATGTGCTTGCTTAACCATCATCACATTCTTCCAAACTAACAACTTGCTTATGTGTCTTGTGTGAGTGATTCATGTGTGTATATGCATAATCATTTGTTTGACTATTGCCACATCAAGCTCTAAATGCCCAAACACTTAAGGACAAGTCATCCTACACATTCTTCCAATAATATTCAAACCCAATCACTTTCATCCCTAACCATCCTAGTCATCATCCAACCCTTCATAGCCAAGTCATTCAATCCATCCTAAACCTACTCTAGCTATCCCTATTCCATCCAAGTCATTTACACATCATCATCCAAATCCCTAAACAAGAACATGCTAAAAGGACTTAAGACAAACACTTGGGTGACAACAAGTTTACAACAGAAGACCCAGAAATCAAATTCCAAAGATTCCTCTGAAATCTTTATCAAGGATCACAACCCCTAAACCAAGATGCCATTGAAACATTACAATTCTTCATCCAAAGAGCTCAATCCCACGCAAGCCAATCACCTCAACTGCAACACTTCATAGCCCAAGTCCAACACCTTTTAGCCACTAGTCAAGCTCAACAAGTACATCAATCCTTAGCCACTCCATATCAACCTAATCCAACTATCAACCAATTCAATGCCACATCAACCTATCAACCTCCACCTCAACATTATCTAATACATCATGCCACCATTCCAACACACCACCAAAACCATCTACAAGGCAACCAATTGTCCTCACAAGAACAACATGCAAGTCCAAATAGCCCTTTGTACATAAATCAAGCAAGTCCAAGTACACCTTTTCAACAAGACCACCAAGCACCATTGATAGACCTAAATCCACCTTTGCAACAAGAAGCATATGTAATTCCAAGTGGCCCTTTGTATATAAACCATGTGAGCCTAATACAAAAAGGCTTAATTACCTTTGACAAGGGAGATACCAATCTAGCCAATGCATCCTATGAGTGGCCTCCATCATCCAATCACATGCCAACACATGAGCCTACTAGCCCTATCATAACACAACCATATGATCCTACCCCTACTCCATCTTCTACCCTATCAAGCCCTTCATCACCTTCATCCCCATGTTCTACCAATCCCCCACCATAAGATCCCTTGGACATAACCGTACAACAATTTTTTCAAGCAAAATTGATTGAGCTACCATTGATAAAACCTTTTGAACCTATCCTTAAACCCCCGCAGTATAATGAAAACCATTATTGTGCATACCATAGGTATAAGGGCCATACAACCACCAATTGTGAAAAAATTAAGAGATTGATCACAAACCTCATAAATTGTGGTAAGATTATCCCTTCATCCAATCCAAATCCTAATCCACCCAATCCAATTATCCCCCAACCTAATCCTAGTCCTAAGCTTACAACATCATCCACTATTATTGCTCATCCATTTTATTGCCCATCCACTCATACCCTTGTGAAGGATGTGATCCATTGGCTACTAGCTAGGAAGAAACTACCTCCATGTCAAACACCCATTCATGAGCCTACCAAAGAACTTCCAAATGTCATGTCCAATCCTATAATCCCATCATGTGGTCCACCTATCCTTGAGCCTATTTAAGAGCCCTCAATTAACATTCTTAGCCCTTCAAGCCTATCATGTGACCTAAAAGCCATCAAGCCTATTCAAGAGTCTCCTATTATGAATCCAAGTCAAGAGTCATCATGTTCTCATGTTGTTGACCAAGAGCATATCCAAGAGCCTTCCACTTCCATTCAAGCAACCCAAGAGGTATGTCAAAGGTTTAATCCTAAGCATGTGGAAATATTAAACCCTAATCTTAATCAAGATCAAAGCACCTCTAAGTTCCACCTATCCATGACCTACATATGGTTTTTCCTCAAGCTATTAGCCATCACCATGACCCTATTCATGAGCAAATTTATCCCTTTTATAGCCAACTTAATCCTATTTTTTGCTCATAGTTATGATCAAGGTTCTAGCTAAGATCATGAAAACCATGATGATCCATTTGGCCAAACTTTATCTATCTCATGATCAAGATGATATCTATGATGAAGAACCTATTCAAAAGTACCTTCATCCTATCCATAATCCCATAACCATCCATGAGAAAGATATCCAAATTGCTCCTAGTCATCCGCCATCTAGCCCTATCCATAATGAGAAAACATCCACTTGTCATAATGAGACATGTGCCTCTCAAGAACACATAAGCATAGAAGATCAAATCAATACCTTGGATCTTAGTGAACACAATGCTAATCAAGATCCTAATGATCTTCCTTCCACATCTACCATCGACTCCACTTCAAATCCACTATCATGTCCTAGTGGTCTTACCACCTTCCTCCATGAGTGTTTTTCCTTAGGATAACAACAACCTTTGTCCTCCACTTCATCTTATCCATCTAATAATAAGCTCAAGTCTAGTTCCCTAAGCACATCTAGTCCCATAGTCCATTGCATATTCCAAAACATGAACTACAAAGGTAAAGGCCTAGGTCTTTATGAAAAAGGTATTTTGGAGCCAATTCATGTCAAAGTTCCCCCCACACTCATATGGCCTTGGATATACACCCCAAGGTAAACAAGCTAAAGATGTTGGTAATTCCTCCATCCCTCCTAATTCCACTTTCCATCACAAACCACATCATAGACCCAAAACATATGTAGCCATTCCCCCTCTATCAACCTACAAATGTCAAAAGCATGTGACCATACACCTCCCACCATCCACTTTACCTCCATTAATTCCAACTCCTAACATCCCAGTATCCACTTTACCTCCTCTCCTTCCAACTCCTAATATCCCTCCATCCACTTCGCCTCCATTATTACCAACACCTAATTATCCACTTATCCATAAGTACCCTTACATTCCTAATCATGACCAACAAATGTACACATTGCCTAAACATGAAGCTTCCACTCATTCCACCACCCCCACTTCCACCAAACCCATGGGATTCCAAAATAAACATTTGGATGCCTCTATCTATAAAGCCAAAAATCCAACTAAAACTCCTAAGGACCCTCATGCCTTAGGGTATCAATGTGAAAAGTCTCTAAATCATCCATCTTCTAAGCAAAGTACATTCACAAAGCTATCCAAGCCCATACCTCCAAAAGTAAAGCCCAAAAGTAAAATGTTTTGGGTTCCTAAGAAAATAGCTAGCAAGTCAAATGAGGCATCCTCCTCTACATCTCAAGAATCCCAACCATCCACTTCCATCCACAAATCCGCTTCCATCCACAAATCTACCATCCAAAACATCCATTCCCTTCAAAAATCCCACAAACAAAGCAAAAACACTAAAACTACTAAATCTATGTGGTTTCCTAAATCACTTCATAAACCATCCCCTAAGCAAACATCTCCATTGCTTCCTACACCGCCATCCCATCAAAGCTTCAATGTTTAACACGGTGTGTGCAACCATTGGTCATGATTCCCTTCCATTCCAAAAAATTCCCACAAAACTACATCTCCCCATCTTCCATCCATTATCCTACATATCTCCCCCATGCTATCCCTATGGTCCATGCTTTGGCATAAAATTTTCATCCATCTTCATTCCATAAGCCTATATAAATCGACACCATAAGCCACTAGCCTACCCTACCATAATTCCACATTATAATCCATTATCTACCTAATCCATCTCCTATCCACACAATCTCTTATCAACATCTATGAGTATAATGACATGGTCCATGTGATGACATCCATCTCTAATTGGACTTCCAACATCCATCAAACTAGACACTTGAGTCCCTCCTATCCATTACCATGGTGAAAACTTGGCAAACAGGCGCCATGTGTAATTGTTATCCCATCTAAAAAAATCAAAAAAAGAAAGTAAAGAGAAATCCCTTTGTCCAATGGTGAAAACCTAGTAAACAGACATCTTGAATAACTACCATGATGAAAACCTGGCAAACAAGCGTCATGTGTAGGTTGATCTTCTATGTCACTTACAGTTGGGGGCACATTGTCTCATTCAACCTATCCATTTCCAAACTATCTATCCCATTATATCATTTTCCATCCTATCATGTCCTATCTTTCCATATCCTATCCTACCATCCTTAGCCATTACATAAACATGCCTATCCTATTGAACCCATTTATCCATCCTTCCTCCTTTTGATTTAGATGAAGAGATAGGGGCAAAATGTTGAAACATCTTTGGATATTTCTTGACATACCTTCTTTCCAAAACAAGTACTATCACCCAACCTTTTATCCATCCAATCCCATTCAAACCAATCTATCATGTCATCCCTTGGTCATGAACTTTGTCATGTAAAAATCGTAAGCATTACCACCTAGAATGGGGCAACTTCTTCCTATGCAACATAGCATTTGGAGATCGCATCCTAGTTCCCTTATGATCCATCCACTATGGCGTATCCTTATGATGAGCTTTCGATCTTATAGCTTATCCCCATCCATTTATCATGAGCTTTCCACTATAGCCTACCTGTCCATTTTTCATGAGGCATGCATACATCCCTTATATGGCCTATCCTCTTACCTATCCATCTATCATGAGCTTTCTCTTTATGGCCTATCCCTTTATCCACCCATTTATCATGAGCCTTCCATCCCATTTACTATGAGACCATCCTTTCATCCATCCTCGCACCTAGACTTGGTTTTTTCCCTTGTCACTGGTATCTAGCACAAAGGCTACCCAATTTTAAATCCATTGACATCTCAAAATATTCAAAAAACACAAAAAAAATCAAAATATCCCAAAACAAAAAAAAACAAAAAAATCAAACTATCCTAAAATAAAAACACACAAAAAAAAATATTTCAAAAAAACCAAAAATTAAATATCCAATGAAAAATCCAAGTAATAAAACTAATCACATCATCCAAAACAATCCACTCCATCAACATTCAATCAAAATCAAATCATCATCATCATCAATTCTTCCTATCAATAAAATTCATTCATCCATTTCAATCAATCACTTCTTCTAATCATATCAATCAAATCAATCTAAGCAATGATCTTAAATCCAAGTCACACTAATCCATATCAAGCAAGCCAATCAATCAAGGAACATTATCCAATCAAATCAATAGGCTTTGATCCTAATCTTGTCATGAGCCCAATCAATCGTCATCAATCATCATTAATGGGATATATCATTCCCACATCATCCTTGTGTTGATCTAGGGATATAGCTTTCCCCACAATGACAAAACTATCATTATCAATCAAACAATCAATTATTGGTTTATGACTTGACAAAAGCAATACCTTGTTTGTTTTACATCCTATGAGCACACTAAGAACACTTGCTTATGCTTAGATTGAGTGGACACTCTAATCATCACACCATCGCTATCATCATTCAAAATAATCCAATCATCAAAACAATCAACCTAGCAATAGCGAACATCACAA
Source organism: Cunninghamia lanceolata (assembly GCA_027924645.1). NCBI lineage: Eukaryota > Viridiplantae > Streptophyta > Pinopsida > Cupressales > Cupressaceae > Cunninghamia > Cunninghamia lanceolata. The sequence continues at coordinate 20,621,317 of BSBN01001281.1, forward strand.
CAAAAGCACATCCAGCCAACCATCAAAACAAATTCTATCAATCATTGGCATCAACACCAAATAAAATCAACTCAATTGCATCAAGCCAACCATCAAAACAAATCCAATCACTTTAGAAAATCAAAAGTACCTCAATCCACGACATATCATCCCATCATCAACATTTCATAAATCCATAACTTGATCAATTCAATCCATTTTCATCATCTCATCAATAATAAAAAAAAATTAGAACTACATCTCATTTCCATCGTTAAGTGCGTTGATCTTGTGGACAGGGTATGTAGGCAGCCTGGAGTATGAAGGAAGTGCCCAGATTCAGGAACAGGTGCTTTTCCTCTTCCTCCTCTCATCATTTCTTCTATCATCTATCTTCTACATCATCAATAAACAACTTATTCAAATCAATCTATCATTCAATCAATCCATTTCCTTCAATCAAATCATCCATTCATATCAATTCAATTTACTCCAATTCATTTTCATCAATCTTCATCCATCATTTCATCATCCTCAAATCATTCCAAATAATGAACCAAGTGCAAGCCCATCCTTAGTCCACACCAATCAAGTTAATCAATCAAACCAAGTTATCCAAATGCAATCCATGGTCTTGATCCTAGCCTTGTTGTAAGACAAATCAATCAGCTAATCAGTCAACCAACTCAACAAACAACCTTGTGTTGATCTAGGGATATAGCTTTCCCCGCCATGACAACACTCTCAACTATCATCATCAAACAATTAATCATTGGTTTATAGCTTGACAGGGGCAATACCTTGTTTGTTTTTGAATTATTTGTGCATGCATGCATGCTTGCTTGTGTGTGTTATCATTTTATTTTGCATTTGCATCATATCAATATCAATCTAGCTAATATTCATATCTTGTATCCAGACAAGGTTGTATTATGCTAGGGCACGAGACACATCATCACCCTGGTCCTTATACCTTGGTGCATAACATCTAGTGCTATATCAAACATCATGGTTGCTCACATTCATTGCAGCATAATGCATCTCCATTTCTTCTACCCATTTCCTCTATCTTTTGTAGCCAAGCCATTTCTTTTTGAGAGCATACCCGTGTTTGTCCAACCCACCTATCCTCTCAAGGGGGCATCATCATCTCATTTCTTTATCCTATCCATTTTACTCTATCCATACCCTTAGCTTCTTTGAAATGATGTTACTCAACATGAATCTTATCATCTCGAACATCATCTCAAAAAGGGGCAAAATGTAGACACCCAAAATTGTCCTAAATTTGTCCATGTCTTCCAACACCTAGTTAAAAACATCACTTAGACATCATGTAACATTTTGTCCTAATCCCACTCTTAATCCATCCTTAATCCATTAGCCAAATAATTAAATAAATTTTATTTATTTAATTAATTTCACATTCATATCCCAGTCCTATCCTAATCATCTTCCCAATTAATTAAATAAATTTTATTTATTTAATTAATTTCCTTCACATATCCCAACTAATTCAAATATTTTATTTGAATTAAGTCCTCACCTTTCATCACATTTTGACACTTGTCCATTTCTCAATTGAATCATATGTGGTAGTACATCTTTCATTTAAAATCCTTCACATGTACAACTAATGGCACCTAATTTTAGTATTTGTGTACACCATCACATATAAACTTATTAAATAAAAGTATTTGTGTACACAATCACACATAAGACCTATTCACCTCCCTCCGCTTGTCACATGTCTACAACTCCCTTGAAGAGTGGGAATAACTAATCAATCCTAGCCATCCACATCAACCATTTAGCTTTTTAATCTCAACCATCCATTTGAACCAAGATTTTCCTATAAATCAACCACCTCACAAGCCATTTGAAAGAGGCATTGAGGTGGAGTATCCTTATGCTGTCAAAATATCTTTAGAGCCTTTGCATCTATCATCATCATCTTCCATCCATTATCTTTCATCTATCATCTCAATCCTATGCAAATGTTATGTTGTTGAATTGTGAGCAACCAACATATCAAATCAATCAAATAATTCATCTTGCATATTTGAGGTATTGAATGATTTGGGTTTAAGTTATACATTTCATTGTTTGATCATATCCATTTGCAAATCCAAATTTTTTGATATACATGGAGATCGTGGGGTTGTCTAAGCTATAGCTAGAGAGACTGGAGGTGTTATAGTAGGTCTAGATGAAGATGTTGATGCACTAGACTTAATATTATGATGAATATTAGTTGTACAGGGTCTAAGTCCGCAAAGAGGTAATTATTCAAAGAGTCCAATGGATCTGGACCTGGTATTAGGCTTGCGAGCTAGAGATTCACAACTTAAGACAGAATGTGGATATTGCTAAATATTTGTAGGAAAACCTAAACACTAACTCAATATCGAGAACTTTAAACAACTGACTACAAAGATTGAAGTATTCATGCATAGGACTGAGATATTTATGATCAACATTCTTAAAATAACTTGAAACAAGTGAAACTTTACACAAATACCCAAAGTATAACCAATTCTTACAAAATTTGACAAGGTCACCTTATGTAAATGCAGGGATGATGTCCAAGAGATCGATTCAAGGACTAGAAAAGTCAGGCCCACCTTCTAGCACCAATTTATGTTGGTTATGATGTTATCCATAAACAAACATAGATAAAGAAATGCAAATCAAACCTTTATAATCTTGAAAGATACGATGAATTCAAAGAACTCATGATCCCAAGTCTTAGTGGATTAGTTCATAGTCTACTGATGTTGCTCATTGGTTCGATGTGCCTTTCTATTTTCCATTCAAGGGGCCTTACATTTCTAATTCCAAGAACTGATGTCTAGACATCCTAAATTTCACCTGCTTTCTATAAATTTCTCAACAAACAAGGTTAATCCAATTATATATAAACAAATGATGTAGATATTTTCTAAGTTTGATCAATTCTTCTATTGCTCAACTGATATAAGCTAAATTTCACCTTTGCACTATAAATTTATCTTATAATATGCATGTTGGTAGATATTTACATGATTATTGTCATTGTTTATGCTTACTTGCATTATATTTATCATTTCAACATGTTGTTTTGCTCAAATATGTTATGAATATTCAATTACCTACGTCATACTAGCATATTTTATGGTATTTTCTTAAGATTTTCTATTAATTTGTAATTGTGATAGTGATTTTAATATGAAATCAAACAAATTTGAATGAATGCTTGCTAAATTTTGCTAAAATGAGTGAATCTTTAGCTATTTATCCATATACATTCTTGATACTATCATGAAGAGAAGCAAATCAAACCATATGTTCACCGAGATGTTCCACAGCTAGATATGATTGATGCTAACTTTGATCGAAAAGGAATGAAAGCAACATGTACAACATGAAATGCACTCTAAGCGACATAGCAAATCAAAGTACAAGTCAATAATCTATTCATAGATCACTCAAAGTTTATGATTGTATGTAATCCAGAGCTTCGTCTTCATTAAGTGTACAAAAGAGATGCACATTGACAGTTAGCCTTGAGAATTAGTCCCGATGCTTCAGCAATCTAATCTCAATTAAGTTTCAAATGATTACAAAGTGCATTCCATCTCCCTTATATAGAACAAGGGGAGGAAGTGGTTATAAAATTATCCTATGATCAAGACTTATCAATTATGATTAATGGTCCACATCACTCCTTGACCAAGTCAATGGGTAGACATGTGGCATAGGTCACCAACTGGCAACCATCTGGTAGCATATTATGTTTATGATCATGTCCCATTACATCATGCCTATTCTTTATCTTCATCATCAATGGATAAGTCTTCCTCTTCTATGTGCACACTGATCACTCCTCTGATGGGCTCATATGCTTTCACTATCCGTTCAACTTCTCCTCCATCCTGGACTTTGGTCTTGGTAACTTCATGTTCTTGTGAATTGATCTTTGTTGGTAATGCAGACCAATTCTTCATTCTAATATACAAAACTTCATTATATTTTTCCACCTTTGTCTTCATCCTCATGGCTTTATTGATTATATCCTCTGATAAATGATTGAGGGGGTCATCTGTAGTAGGCTTGAAATTGTATTTGAAGGCTTTGACTACAATATCTACATCCTAATTTTCAATTTTCCCCTTGACCTTTTCCTTGAGTGCTTCTAGGATCTCTACTTCATCAAACAAAGGTTTGTGCAATTTAACACTGATATCTTTGAGTTTTGTATTGCACTTCTTAAGAATATCACCTTCAAATTTGGTATCTTCATACCATATCCTTAACAACTTTGATGTCTAGTTATTCAATATCTTGTTGTAAACCAGAACAATTACATCTATATGTTTCTTTTCTGATAGGATGGTTAGTTGTTTCTTAATCTTGATCAAGCTTTTCCCAACTTCTTTTTGCAATTTATCTACCTTGCTCCTTAATGTGCTGAATAGGTTACAATTATTAAGGGAGGTTTTCATTACCTTTGTTGCCTCTGTGATGAATTGAATAAACCACTTATCCATCATATGTGATTTGTGCTTCATGATGTCCAATCCTATTATCTCATCTTGTGATATGATGGTCAGTGGGGGGGATGTGTTGGCAGGGATATTAGTAGGTTCTACAAGTCCCATTATGAATGTGTATAATTGAGCAATGTGCTCTTTGTGCACCTTACTTTTATTCTTCTCTTTCTCTAATCTATTCAATAAAGAATCAATTATATCCTTGGCCTCTTGGCCCTCTTGTTTTTCTGTAGAAAAGCCAAAATCAACAACGGTTATGTGAAACTCACTGGCATTTATCTCTCCCTTTGCTTTGTCCACCACAAGTATAGCTACTTCAGTTGTTCTCCTACCTATTGCCGAATCTCTTTTTATGGATAATATGGCCCTAGTCCTTCTCTTTGGCTTGGCTATATTGGCTAAAAATAATGTAGAGATATGAAAATTTGATACAACACTTGATGGAGGAGGATTCACCTTGTGTTCTAGCCAATATGGCACATCATCTTAAGGCCCTTCCTGGCCTATGTGTTCAATATGAACATCTTGTGATTGCGTATCCTATTCCACCCTTGGTGGTGACTTCTCCTTTTCTTGTTCATTAGGTACCTCCTTGTCATTCTCCTCCTCATACGCAAGGACATCTTGGGTTACCTTTTCATTCTTGTCTTGCCCATCTTGTGATGGTGGTGGATCCGCATGAGGGTTTGGATTGTTGTGATCTTCCCTACCCTGATCATCATTCTGACTATCTTCATTCACATTATTTTTCTTTTCTTGATTTCCATCTACTTGAGGGCCTTGTTCCCCATCTTTTGGTATACCTACCTCTTTAGGAGCTTGGGGTTCAATTATCTTTACTTAAACTGGCTCCCTCTCAAGTACATGTTCACTATCTTGACCATCATTCTAATCAAGTACCTTTGTATCCTCCTCCATGGATACATTAACTTCTAGTTTAGTTTTTTATGGAGGTATGTCCTTTCCTTTACTTTCATCACCTTCACCTTGATATGTCAGGTCTATCACTGCTAGGCCGGTGACCTGATCTACTAATCCTTCCAAGCCTATTTGTTGTTCTACCTCGTCAGGATTACCCTCTTCTATTTCTTCTCCTACCTCCTTATGTGCTACGGGAGTACCACATGGAGTCATATTTGTATTCTTTACCAGTGTCTCTATGGAACTAGTAGACACTATTCTTACCACTTCATTATCAGAAAGTTCCACGGTTTCATCTAGTGGGAGGAATTGACCACCTTCTTTACTTCTCCTCTCTTCTCTCTTTTCTTTGGCCAATTCAGTTTTAAAGTGCACTATGGTGGGAATGGACACATCATACTGCAAATTTCTCCTGATATCTTCACCACCCTTTCCTTTAAATATGATTGTAGGGTTCACATCAACTGACCCCCTCATTGCAGATGCTTGACTCTTCTTTTGAGGAATCTCCTAGGTTTTTTTTTTGTTCGTACTTATGAGGAGATCATCTTCATTTGTGCTTTCCTCTACATCCTCATAAGTAACAACGGGTTTGCAATAGGCTTCTATTGCATTGTAGGTGCCTGAGATGCTGAGGCGGTAGAGGATGAGGTTAGATCTTTCTTAGGTTGAGGGTGATGAATGATTCTCACACCTAGGACTTGGTTCCATTTCCTTGATTTTTCCAGCTGCCTTTCTCCTTTAGAAGCCCTCTTTTCTTTAAGGAAATCATCATATTCCTCATCTATCAACTCTTGTCTCTTTCTTTTTTTATCAATGGTGAGAGCTACTCCTTTGTTCTTTAGTTTTGTAACCTCTCCATCCACCCATTCTTTGGTTAATTGTATCACCTTTTGTGTTGTCTTGTCTAATGAGGACTCTTCTGGTTGATTCTAGTCAGGGAATGCTATTGTCTCATTATATTTTTTTTGTCTTCATATTCCAGAGACATGACCACTCCATCCTTATGCAATTGTACTGGCACTAATATGTAGTCCAATGTGCAATCTATTTCAGAATAAGCCTTTGAAAGCTTCTCCTTCTCACTTCCATTTCATCATCACAATCAACCCTTTAGTCTTCAAGATGCACCTAATGCATCAATTTCTTATATAGTGTCTGCATCCTCTCATATGGGTCATATTGCCAGAATAGCAAAAAAGGCCATAAGGACATCAACTGCAATCCCCCAGTTGCTTCTTTGGCACTTTCTTTATTAGGACACATATACCACCCAATCATGAGTGGGAATAGGACGTTGGGTATCTTGCCTCTCTCAACAAAAGCCTCGAATGAAGGCAATATCTGCCTGGCCATGTCCATCAAGATGACATTATCAATTGGGTATCTTGGCAACATGAGAGGCTGTCTAGGGAAACCTTCTATTGTTATGTATATGAATGTGGGGAATTGGATGAACCAAGCCCCATGCTTGTATATCACAACTTGAGATTCCATGCTCAGCCCCTTTTTCTCTATCTTCTTCCATGTTCCTTACTAAATGCATAGAAAATGAATCGTTCACTCTCTAATAGTGTTGGAGAGACTCTCTCTATTTCAATTGTGGGTAATGATCCCATATGTTCACATCTCTAGGGTTACTTCCAACCCTGCCAACCATTTGTAAACCACTTAATGTCCCTCTAAATGTACATGCATAAACCACATACAAGGTCATATGAAACATATTGGTTTTTCCTCCCAGATTCCTCATTCCTTCATCTAAACTATCACTTATGATCTTTGCCCACTAGGGTTTTTCCTCCGTAGTCTCTACCATTCTTATGAGACCATACATCCAATATTCAAAATATCCAACATTTGTTCTTCCTCTCATTTAGCTAAGCATCACCATCATGTACTAATATTCAGGGGCAAAATCAAATTTATATAAATGCACAAGTAGCTTCACTGAAGCTTTATATGTGCTATCACTAGCCCTCCATGAGAAAATGACCTTTCTGCAATCCTTTTGGGTGATGTTGTATTTCTTTTCTAACTTCTCCAAGTTTGTTTTTCACATATTAGGTCCTCTTGGAAAATGGAAAGCTGAAGTGATACTCTCAATCGAGAAGTCTGCATATACCCAGCCATGCTTTTCTACCTTCCTGTTGTTGACATTGTAATTATGGGCACATTCAACTACCAGCTTGTTGGCCTCATCTGTATAAGGGAATCCTTTGGCATGCCACATGCATGAACTATATATGCTCATGATTAAGGGTTGCCCACTTCCTTTTTGTGATAGTGTCGTCCATGCATCCAGATCAATGTTTCCAGAATCAATGTTGTTTATCTGGCCATATTTGAATGATATGCCTTTAGACTGTATACCCATAGGCTTTAAGAATTATGTGAGTGACCATTTTTTTTGGACTGCCATGGTGTGCTGCAATAAAACATATGTATTTCTTACCTTAACATATCATGTATGCATTCGGATTAACAATTATATGAATATCATGATATATTGATTCTTATTCAACACAATTCACGCATCATCATATTGATTTACTATAGTAAAAACAACATTTACCTGTTTATTTATCCATAATCGACAAAAAAGGGTTTAATTGTTACATACCTAATATCCACTACCTTTTAACTATTCGATTGATATTCAACTATGCATGTTCACTTTGTATTTACCTTCCTCTGATTACTGTTCGAATCCGCAACCCATTCCATTACATTCATAGGTTGTTGTAATGTCACCTTAAAGGAACAATAGCTTTGTAACTCCTTCTGGAATACGTGATAAGTTTAAAATGAGCTCAAATCTTTTTTTTTAATCAAAAACATTGTCAAATTAGGGTGTGACTAATGCTAATTTGTTGATATCCATTGATCGACACCTAATCATTGGAGATGTTAACAGGTGGCGCGATATTATTTGAAATTCTAAAGGTTCACCCACCATTGGAATAACATTTAATATGGTATCATCACATTCATAAATGTCAGGGATATTAATAAATATGCATGTTCTTTTGAATATGGTCATTACGTCAGCATGAAGATGGTTAATCATTGGCCAATAATCCAAATATCGGGTCACTTTTCCTTCGTTTAGTATCATGACATTAGGATATGCTGACATGGTTTGGTTGATATGCCACATGGCCACACCTGATTGGTTCACAGAAAATCTACATGCTATATCTCAAGAGTGGATAAGGTGATATTGAGAAATATCTAGATGTTCACTTACGTAGAATATCCCCTTCTTGGGTGAAGATGAGGAAGATGTCAGCTCTTTATTAATGTTTCAAATATGTTTGGGAGGTGACATCATCATCATATTGACAAAGACTAGGTATCTTAGCTACTGTGCAGGATATTGAGGTTCACCTTCGTATTGCATTGTATCAAGATATTTAATAAATATCTAGGATTTTAAGAAATAGATGACCCTTTTGATGTCGAGGATATGATGATGTCATCATCATATCAGGTATTCTTTGGAATGGAACAAGATGACGTCATCGTCATATTAACGAAGATCAAGGATCTTAGCTAATATGATGGATATTGAGAAATATGTTGATGCTAGGTATTTTCACAATATTTGAGGTAAGCCTGCACATTAGTGAATATCAAGGATATTAAGAAATATGACCCTATGGGAATGTGCACGGGTATCGATGGGTAAATGCTTCCTGAGTTTAAATTTGACGTCTGCATATTAGCGAATATGTGTATATCAAGTGTTTCTGTGTTAAAACATATATTTGGGATATTGGTGAATATCAAGGCTCTTAGTGAAATGTGGTGATCATCCTTGAGTGACTGGTTTGACCAAACATAACTTCTTATCCTTAAGGAATTTTAGGGTGATCCAGAAGGCAAACTTGCTTGAAATTTTGCACCCTTTCACTTGGTGGGGTTCACGATAGTAGAATCTAAATTTGCCATTTAACCTCCCTCTAAGAGGTCTATGCATACATAGAGTGATATCCTATCACTGCATCTAATACTTGATTTTTACCATACATCCCAAAGCGAGAAAAGAAGGAAAAATGCCAGAAAAGTTGTCTCCCTATTTTGCCAAGGCAAAATGGGTCATGTTGTGTAACCACATAGCAACTTGCCACCAAAGAAAACACTAAAATTCCAACAATTCAAGGGATGAGTATAAGTTAGGACATAATGCTTGAACTCTTGTTAAGCATAAGCACCATAATCTTCTGAATGGTATCATGTTCATCAATGTTTCAATATATTGAAAAGGGATCAAGTGTGTGCATGTGAGTCATATCCTTCATCTTGAAGATGAGTTCAAAAAACTAGTGCCAAGGTTAAGCTATATAATTTGTTTTATCCCTCATAGCCAACATGGATAGAGCCTTGCTTCTAGCAGGCATCTATAGCCCTGGCAAGGTTATCTTTGCAATTCCCCTGAGTAGAGCCCCACTGCTAGTCAAGCATCTATAGCCACGATAGAGTTACTTAGATGGCCTAATTTTCTCTTTTTTAAGATATTAAATATGCTCATTTTTATTCATAAGATGTCATCATTAAAGCTCATTCTGCAAGGTATGATCACTTGTTACTTTAGGTTGGGAATTACAATGGTAGCAAGGGCAACCTTTTGATTTTTCACTTAACTCTACACTCATATGTTCAACAAACCCAAGGCTATTAGGTGTGTCATGTGAAGATCTCCTTGAGCAAGAAAAATAATACTGATGAATAGGATATCACAAACCTAATCAGGAACACTTGTTTACATGAGTCACAACCTATGTATAAACTTATATCCAACTCTTGAATTCTAACAATTTCAGTTGTATTCTATAATGAGAAGGTGCATCATTTTGCCTAACCAAAGCAAGGAATCAACGCCAACAAGAAAAAAAAAACACACAAAACCAACTATACAAAAAGCACATTATGGTACAATATCATGACATGACTATTCTAAGCTTGAAAATAATGTTTGATAAATTGTCCATTGACTGGCAATGGGACATCCTCACCTGTTAGGGTCTTGAGTCTATAGGTACTATCACCTAGGATTTATAAGATCTAGAAAGGACCTATCCAAAGTTTATCAAATTTTCCAGGATCACCTTTCTTTTCATGTGCTTTGTCCCATGCTAGGACTAAGTCTAATATCCTAAAAGATTTTACTTTAGCCCTTTTATCAAACCAACGTTTGACAGTAGCCTAATGTTTGGTGAATTGGTCAATCGCCCTATCTCTCTTTTCTTCTAGGTGCATAAGTTGAAGCAACATAGCTTCTTGTTTGTTATCTATGCCCAAATATTCTTGTGCAAACTGTAGTGTGGGGATCGTTAGGTTGATAGGGAGGATGGGATCCACCCCATACACTAACTAGTAAGGAGAATTTCCTAACACAATTTTCATTCTAGTTTGATCTACCCATAAGGTGTACTTGAGTAAGGTATTCCACTCCCTAGGGTTCTTTTCTATTAATTACTTTATGATATTCAACAAATTCTTATTGGTTGACTTTGCTAAGCCATCTCCCTGGGGATAGTAGTTTGAAGAAAATTTCAAAATGATTCCATAATCAAAAGCCCAACTTGATAATTTTAAAGATGAAAAAGTTGGTCCTTTATCACACACAAGGGCATAAGGAACTCTGTACCTTGTTTTTATGTCACTCTCAAGAAATTTAATCACATCTTCTATAGTGCAAGTCTAGCTACTGATTGCTTTAGTCCACATGGAGTAGTAATCGGTGATTGTCAAAACATACCTGTGGCCTGAAGATGATGGAGGATTGATAGGACATATAAAATCCATGCCCCATTGAGAAAATGGGGGCATCTCCATAACTGGATGTAAGGGTTGAGCAACATATCTTTCTTTGTTAGCAGTGATTTGGCAAGTATGATAACATTTGATGTGCTCAGCAGTATCTTTGAAAATTGTCGGCCAGTAGTATCCTACTCTCAAGATAGCATGGATAGTGGCTAAATGAGATCCATGTGTTGTTCCAAATTTGTCATGTAACTCTATGAGAAACTTATGTACTTCTACCCTATCCAAACATCTAAGGTAGATTCCTTCATAATTCTTCTTGAAAAGGATTCCTCCTTTGATCATGTATTTTTGTGATCTAATCTTCAAAGCTCTCCTTTGTTAATCTTGCATGTTTTGTGGGCATCTACTAGTGATCAGGATATGTTTGATATATGAGTACCATTCTTTGTTTTCTTTTATGTTCACAACATATTGTTGGCTCACTATATTAGGATCAATCTCAAAAATCATTTGGCTTAGGACTTGACCTCTGACTAGTTTCATGGGTGTTATGTCCATATCATATTCTTGGACGACTGTTATCCATTTGGCTCTTTTCTCTCTAGGTTTATTCTGCATCAAGAGCATTTTAACTATTGCATCAGGAACTACAATGATTATCTTGCTTCTCAAGATGTAGTGCCTGAATTTCTTTACTGCTCTAACCAAAGAAAGAGCTTGTCTCTCAACATCCATATATCTAAGCTCTGCATCTTTGAATGGAGAACTCATAAAGGCTCTACATTTTTCTTCTTTGTCTTCATTTCTCTATGATAGAACTGCTACAAAAGTATGCTCTGAAGGAAAGGAATAAATATAAAACTCTCTTGTGTAGTCTAGGCTGAGCAGGATAGGTGCATGAAATATGGCCTTCTTGATGTCCTCAAATGCAACCTTTACTTTAGAAGTCCATTTGTTTTTGGCCTCTTTTTTAAACATTGCATTGAGTGGCCTAACAATCTCTACAAACCCTGTGATGAATTTTCATACAAAGTTTATCTTGCCAAAGTAAGATTTAAGTTCTTTGTTACTCCTAGGAAGTTGTAACTTCATGATGGATTCTCTCCTAGCAAGGTCAGTGGTAATCCCATTTTCTAATATTAGATGACCAAGTAACTTACATGTGGTTACTCCTAATATGCATTTATTTGGATTGAGTGAGATACCATATTGCTTGCACTTCTTGAGCACTTTTCTTAGGTCTTCTATATGATCACCCCTCTTCTTTGAGAAGATAGTCAAATCATCCATGTATATCACTATGCATTTGCCAACTAGGCCTCTAAATGCTATGTCCATTGCATGCTGGAATGTGGCTCCAACATTGATCAAACCAAAAGGCATGCGTCTATAAGAAAATATCCCCCACTTGGTGGTGAATGTTATCTTTAATCTATTGACCTTGTCTACCATCACCTGATTGTATCCTGAGAAACCATCTAGGAAAGACATCATTTAATCTCCATTCACTATTTGTAAAACTTCATCTAATAAGGGTAGAGGATAGTTATCCTTTTCTGAAGCTCCATTCAGGTTTCTAAAGTCTATGCGTAAGCATATGTCATGGTTCTTCTTTCATACTGGTACCAGATTGGCTACCCATGTTGAGTGCATGACAGGGAATATGATACTGGCATTCAGCAATTTCTTAACTTCCTAAAATATTATAGGCTCCAGTAATGCATTGATTTGCCTTTGCTTCTATCTAAAAGGCTTAGCATCTGGCTTCAGTGGGATAGTGTGGATGATGATGGTTGTGTTGTATGTCTTTAGCTCATTATAATTCTAAGAAATAACATGAATATAATATTTTAATGCTTGGATTATCCTACCTTTTCTTCTTCAGAACAAACTTTGCCTATCAAGACATTCCTTGTGTCTTCATTTTGTCCTATGTTGAATGGTGAATATTCCCCTCCATTTGACTTGGGGAAATCCTTTTGTTTCATCATGTTATGTAGCTCAAATGCCTTTTCTAATTCTATCATACCTTTAGGGATCCTATTGGTTGGCAAGTCTATAATTTCTTCCTCTTCCCATACATGATCTTCCATGTTCTTTTCATCTAGGATCTAAGCATCAAATATGTCCCTATTTTCTATGAAATCTAGCATATGTTGATCATCATCAAACACTTGAAGATTACTAACATTGTTAGATATGGAGGGAACTAATATCATCTCCACTAAAAATCTCTTCAATCCAGAAATTGATAAAGGCTCCAATGTACTGGCAACCTGTGCCAAGGCATATGCTCTATGATTTTGTTCTATAGGAACATGTGTGATAGTAAATGCACAAAAATCTTCAATCAGGTCCCATAGTCTATGCCTATAGTTGGACAACCTCTTATAATTAAAAGCATAGATACTTCTTACTTGTCTTACCACTAATTCTGAGTCTCCATAGACATGCAGAATCTTAACATTCTTCTTAAGAGAAAACAACAACCCATCACATAAAACTTCATACTCTATCATGTTATTTGTGCATGGGAACTACAATTTGTATGCTACCAAAAAGGACTTGCCTACTGGGTCATTGAGTTTTATGGGTACTCCAGCTCCTTGTTTAGATTTGGAACCATCAAACCCAAGGATCCTGTTGTGATGTTCACAACACGCCCCATTTTACTCCTTAGCAAAATAGGGACCCTTGTTGTGGCTTTGCTTTTTGTTTTGTTTGTGTGGGTCTGTTTGGTGGTAAAGGGAAAAGAGGGTGAAAATTGCAAACTTTATTAAAAATAGAAAAAAAAATGCATTTCAGTACCATGGCATAATACGGTTGGATTCTTTGTGAAAAATGAGCTAGGGTTGCTTTTTGAACCATCTTAAAATTTTCCATATTTTGCAAGTTATGAGTATTTTGGTAAAATGTACAAGGGAAGGGTTTGCTATTTGCACATACAAGTCTGTTTGTATATCGGGTTGCATATACAAGGCCCTTTGTATGCGAGTTCACTTGTATACAAAGACCTTTGTATATCGTTGTCCATATACAAGGTCTTTTGTATGTGCAAGGGTCATTTTTATACTTAGTCGCATTTGCAATTAGGTTCATATACAAAGTCAATTGTATGTTCTTTACCTTGTATGCATTTTAATAAAGGTTCTATGCATACATACAAGGTGGACCCGAAATGGTTTTAGGGTTAGAATGAATGAATGTTTAAAATCCATTGCATGTATCTCACGTTTATATGTTTGGTAGGCCGAAACATACAATGCACTTATACGAGGGTCGGAACCGAAAAGTTATTAAGCAATGTTAAATTGTGGTATATTTCGGGCTTGTATATTTATACATACAAGAAAATATACAAGCGCTACATGCAAGCTGCGGACTTGAAAAGTTATGAAGTGGAGTTAAATTGTTGTATGCTTCGGGCTTGTATATTAGTACATAAATTTGGAACATGCAATGTTCATATACAAGTCACGGACCTGAAGAGTTATTTAAATAAGGTTGAATGATTATATGTTTCAGGACATACAAAGAAAAATATACAAAGGCTATATACATTAGGTGGACTTGAAAAGGTTATTGAACATGCTTAAGTCGTTGCATATTTTGTGCTTTGTGTATTGAGGATATACAAAGACATTATGCAAGCGTGAATTCGAAGGGAAGTTAAAATATAGAAAATTCTTTGTATACTTATGCGTTTGTATTTTGCGATATACAAACCGATATGCATTGCCGACATACAAGCCGCGGAACTGAAAAAGATTAAAATCTGGTTAAACAAATGTATCACTCCCAACTTGTATATTAAAGGATACAAAGATTTAAGAAGGAAATGGCCAGAGCGCAAAGTGATAAGATTTTTGAATCCATTTAGGGCGAAATGCATGTTTCTAGTCAATGATGGTTGACCCGACTGGTTTTAACAATGAACATGCATTTGAGCACAAAATTTTCATGAATTTAGGGCCCAATTTTTGCAACTACACAGTCACACCTTGATTCAATAACTTTTATTTTCCCTGCAGGTTTATTGGATGAAATGGTACTTATTGCTTGACTATTTTTGCAGGTTTGCAAGATTGAAGGAGTTGTTTGGAGTAGCTAAAAATTGCAGGGTTGCCGACATAGTGGCGGTGTGCAGGTGGAAATAAAGATAGGGCTTTAATGGAAAAATCACCCCAGGTGGCGGATTGGATCCCAAGGGGCTTTCAATGTGAGAGGGTTTGCAGATGGAGACATTATTTTTGGAGTGGCGCTCAGCATGGGCATGCTGCTCGGATTTTGGTGGAATTGGTTTTCCACTGTCTGATGCTGCACTGGATGGCTACGGACCGTCGATTAACTAGGGTTTTTGGGCACTATATTGGGGAAAAAACCATAAATATATATTGGGCCATTTTACATTGTAAAAGGAGAGGTCAATCATACAATATCGGACCTATAGTAATTTTATGCAAGAGATCGGATTACTAAGACTAGTGGGGACTGGATTGTTGAAATAATCAAGGTTCGTTCCTCAGATCATTGTTAATGTACCTCTTCTATGAACTTACTGTATGGAGATGAAGCTTCAGATTACATCCTGATTGTAAAACTTAAAGTAATCTTCAAGTTGACTCTTGGATATGTACTAGTGAATGTTGTCTTCTATAGAAGCACTCTCATTTCATTGTGTGTTTTTGTCAACCTTGCCCCTGAAGATTTGCACTCGATCATGCTGATTTGTGGAATGTCCTGGTGAAGTAGGATTTTGGTTTTCTTTTCTTCATTGCTGTATGGGAACATGTATGTGGATCAGTGATCTCAGTCAGGCAATCTTAGGAATATATCTCTCTCTCTCTATGTGAGGCCGACTATTTTACCTCCTATATTTTGATCATTGTGCTATTCAGTAGTGACTATGTTTCATATTGCAGACTTGATGTTTTATCTCACTGATTTGACATATGTGATTTGATTCGGTCATATTGATGATATGTTGTGGTTTGATATATAGGATTTATATTAGATGTTATTTTGTTATTAGATTCTACTTATTTATGTGATGTGAATTATTTGACATGTGATGGAAAACGCAGTTAATTTGGACTTATGTATTGATGGATATTGTTGTATTGTTTGCGTGAATTTAATTTTTAGTTGCTTCGGCTATCATTTTCATGACAGAACTGACACTTGATCGAGATGTGCAGGTATCGCTTTCCCTAGCCATGGGAAATCAGAGGTAAGATTCACACCATACTATCCCCTGTTAAGTCGATCCGTTCCCAAGAGGGATAAGGATCACATGTGTAATTAAATGATGATTTATTGTGATTGGTTTAATTTTAATTATTTTATTTTATTTTTAGCCTTAGTACCCTTCCTTGTTCTTATTTTTGATTAATATTAAGTGTTGGAAGTTTTATTTGAATTATGCCACTTGGGATTTTTATTATTTATTTATTTATTTATTTATTTATTTTGGGCCATTTATATGTGGATTTTTCAACCCTTTTCATGACCCCTAGGGTCCCAAAAGTTACCCTAGGTGGTCAACCATGAGCCTAGGGTCAACTTGGACCACCTAACCCTAGTTTTGACTCACCCTAGGTCACCCTAAACCATGGTGGAGTAAGAGTGACGAATTTGGGAAGAGGGAAGATGGGGATGTGCTTTGCCTTGGGAAGAGCACATCTCCCATCCCTAAGTTTTGGGAAGCATTCCCAAGGAAGACTTGGGAGGTCTCCAAGAGTCCTCCCAAGCTCCCAAGTGAGTGGGAGCACCAATCAAGGCCATTGTCTTGTTGAAGGGTGAGTGGGAATCCAACTCACCATTTGTCCCCCTCCCACTTGTGTGGAAGCACAAGTGGATGAGGTGGAGATGGAGGTGGAGGGAGAGGAGGACATTTGTCATCCTCTTACCTCCTCACTATTACAAGTGGCTTTGGTGAAGGGAAGAGATGGTGACAAACTTCACCACCTCATTCTCTCAAGGCCAAGTAGAGGGCCTATAATAGCTCCTCTTGAAGAGGAGTGGGGGTTCTTCCGTCCTATTCTTTTTCCTTGCTTTTTAGAGACATCTTGCAAATTTGGATTTGCTTGCTAGTTTGGGGGAGTTAGTGAAGGTTGGGAAGAAAATGTGAAAGGTTGGAAGGCTTGGGAAGGCTTGGAGCTCTTCACCAACTTCTACATCCATTGTCAAGACCTTGAAGGTAGGCTCTTAACTTGTTTCTTGCTTTGTTTATATGATGTTCCATGTTTGAATTTTGGTTGTATGTTTGTTTGCATTGTGTTGATTTGCATTTAATGTTGGGGTGGGTGTTATGGTGAGAGCACCTCCAATGGAGGAAATGCTCAACTTGTATGGGTAGGGGAGAGGAACAATCCTTGGGGGCTCTCCCACAGTTTGTGTTTATGTGTTTATGCCTTGAGGGCTTATCATCATTTGAGGAGGAGTTATCTGAAATGCAAGAGTGCCATGCATTTTGTTGTAATTCTTGAGGATTGTGGTGTTCTGGGATTTTGGCTTGAGGCCAGGTGTTGAGATATTCTATACATTTGGGAGCCCTTTTAAGTTGAGAGGTCTATCCCTACCCTCACCAAGCTCATGGCTGTGAGCATAGTTATGTGATAAACCTATGGGGTATTCTAATTTTGTGTTAATGTGTTTCGAATTGTTGTTGTGGAATGAAGCCGTGTGTGAATTCTCTACCTCCCTAGCTCGGGGGTGACCCACTTGCGGGTCTACGGTAGGGAGGAGAGCTTTCCCTTCTTAGTGGCTAGTTTTTGTGTCTTGCTATTGTGTTCAAGTGTAGATTTACAAGTGAAGAAGAAAAATGGATGGGAGCTCCTCTTCTGTGGCTTGTAGTGTTATTATGGCTGTTGCAATCATGGCCATTGTGGCCTTGTTGTAACGTGAATGGTGGAAGAAAACTGTCAAGTTATTTGCCATATAGTTGGCTGTAAATGTTTATCCTGTGCAACTTTGTGTTATTGAGGTTAAAAATAGTTTCATTCCTTTATTATAAAGTTAGATTGTGTGAAGAGAATGCATGGGAAATAAATATAAAAAAACTTTCTGCCATTGTTCTACAAAAGATAAAAGAAAGGATTTATATATGGGAAATAAATTTTGTTCACTGGTTAGATTTCATTGTTGGTAAAGGAAAGAACTCTAAAAATAGAGAAAAAAATATTTGCAAGATCAGTTGTTTTCTATTTTTACTTGATCTATAGAAGAATATAACACATTTTGTTTCCATATATCTGATTTAGAGAAAGGAAGAAGGAAAGGAAACTACTAGATTATCAATGATACAATACACAATCTTGTATCCTGTTTTAAAACATTATTGGAAAATTTATCACAATGAGCTTTTTCAAAAAAAAGTAGATATTATGAATACCATTTGTTATGATGGAATGAACATAGTATTATAGAAATTTTAAATAGTTAAATCTAGTCATTACTATTTTGTTTATTCAAAAAAATTGGGAATCAAATGGAAATGTTTGTATTCAGATTAGGTTCAATGTTTTGTGTAAATGGAGACAAGGAGAAAATTACACAGTTTGCATTTCCTCATCAACCCATAAAACCTACTTGACTGTTTTACTTCAACAAAAAAAAGATGTATCATTTCTGTCCTCTTGTTCTTACTGTGGTGTGTTTACAAACAAAGAAAAATATATATACATATATTGTCTTTGCTCTTTTTTTTTTTTTAATTTTTTTTTTAAAATAGGATTGCTGATGTATAAACTATATATTCTTCCTTATATATATATATATATATATACTGTAACAAAAAAAGAATATACTATATTCACTTAACAATCTGCTGTGCAGCGTTTGGCATTCATATTAGAGTTATTAAAAAAATACAAAAAAAAAAATACCAAAGGGGGGACTGTGGCACTGCCATAGCCCCCCCTGCCTTTTGAGAAAGGAGGGTGTGGGGGAGGTGGAGCCTCCCCCACACCCCACACTCCCCACACACCTCCCCATCTTCGCAGAGCACCCGCAGGTTAGACACACATTCATACCCTGTTTCTCTGTGCACCTTCCGTGGCTACCCCCACAACCCTTCACCGCGGCCCCAACTCAACGCAAAACTGCCGCCTGCCATGACCCCCTCTCTAGCGGCTCCCTGTGGCTGCCACTCCTGCGTCTCCCAACCACTACCGCTGGGTGCGACCGCCACCACGCCTCCACCACGGTTCCTCTACTGTGTTGCGAACCTTCCACCGACCCCACTCCACGGTACCTCTGCCTCACCACTGCCATTACCTCTACCCACTATGGTAAGAGCGCCGCCATCTCAAGCTTCCTCCATGGCATTCACAAAACCCTACACAAGAAGCAAATTGCAAAACAACATAAAGTCAAGAATAAAGAGATTAGGGCAATAGAAGCTATTAGGACAACTTGAGTTTTGAATCTAATTTTAAATGTGTTAGGGTTAGAGATTTTGGAATTAGCATTATTTTAATCTTTATTTTATTTTGGAAGGAATGTTTTTTTTTTATCCCTTAATTAATATCTCTCATTAGGAGAGACTTAATATATCATATTAAATTATATGGTTTTAATTATTTATAGATATATAGAAATATATTTATATAATATCCAAGCTAATAAAATATATATATCTATATAATATTAAAGCAAGTGGATCTTATTTTCTTTATATATTTTTGTATTATTAGATTGAATGAGGATATTTAAATTGTTTATAAATGTATATATATATAAATAATGTAGTTAACAAATAGGTAAATTCATTTATATAACAAGTATACTTGAATGGCATAGTCATTGCTATAGTATAAAAGCATTTTTCCGTATGTGTTATCTATCACCCGATAAAAAAGGAGAGATAACTTATTAGAACAAATTTTTAGTAAGGGATTATAGTATCCCCTCAGTGTTTCGCAACATCAACTAAATTAACAAGTGTGAATTAATATCTACTTATTTAAAAAACGTAGTTTTATCTAAAGTAACTTGTGGATTCAGAAATTAAACCGTTTACAAAATACAATAATACCAAACAAGAGTATTAACTAAAATGAAATAAACTGAGGATATCTGTTAGGGTCCATTCTATTATCAATAAATTCAAATGATAGATAGAGCAGTCAACTGAGCGTAAACCTAGTGAACGTCACCATCCAAAGATAGTTAATCTTGCGCAAGTGACTAGGTTCACCTGGGAATTTGAGAGATTAACCAAAACAAGGAAACTACGTAACCAAGTTCAGTGATGGTACAATCCATTTTTTTCTCCCACATCGAAAAATGTGAAATGCTGCTAGATTTTCATTAAATTTTAGGGTTTACTTATGTGTTAATTAATTGCTTCATTCCATCATCCAAAACTTAATTGAGCACCATCTTGTCTCCAAAATTAATCTTTCCCTCCATTCTGAGTCACGTTATGATGTGAGTATGGAAATCCATCCCTCCTAGGAAGAAGCTTAAGGTTCAGGTTCTTTTAATCTAACCCTAGAAGCGACACACTTCGTGTCGCACACCCCTAGAAAGCCTACGCCTCTTTGAATATGTTGTCATGTTTACGCCTTGGGCGTAATGCCACTGAGCATGCAAGCACATGCGAGGTGGTTCTTAGGGTAGGGAGAAATTTTTTTTTGTAGTTTGTGTCATGACCACATGGCAAATGTGGGTATGAAACGCGTGATTGTGTGTTGTGTCCACATGGGAGATGCGGGCATGACACTCTAACCCTTCTTTCTCATTTTAATTTCATAGAAATCACTTTCACAACTGCACATCATGATGAATATTAAGCAGAACAGAGAAATATGCTAACACTCCATACATAACTGAATATCATTAGCATGTTTTTTTTGAGCTAGATGCATGTACTGTTGAAAATATCATGCAGAAAATCATAAATAAGGGTAGAACTCATGCAAATATCAACTTAGGCACATCATTTAGAGTAACCTCCCTGGATAGCATAGTTACAGGAACAGAATCTACTAATCTACGTAAGACCCCAAAATGGAAAATAGTAGTACACATCAACCACTGAGTAACATCAGTAGATTATGAACTAATCAACAGGGACTTGGGATCATGAATTCTTTGAATTCATTGTATCTTTCAAGATAAAAAAGGGTTGTTGTGTAACTTTTGTTTGGTGTTTGTGTGTGACTAACATCACCATCAACATAGAAACTGGCACTAGAAGGAGGACCTGGACAAGGAAACTATAGATTCCTATAAACATTGCTTGAGTATCCTGTCAGTTTCAAAATTTGACCACAAACTAGCCAATTTTCCTAAAAGAAAATTTGGAGAAATCCTAGCTCTCAAGCCAAATACCAAGTCCAGATCTAGTAGACTATTTGAAGAACTACCCATCTGGGGATTTAGACCCAAAACTGTGGACATTCATCACTCCCCTGATCCTAGTGCATTTGGAGCTTCACCAAGGCGTGCTCCTGACACTCCTATTGGCTTACAAATACCTACAAGACCACCTGTCACACCTCAGGTCCAACCTCAACCTGTCATACCTCAGAGCCAACCTCCACTGGTTGCAATGTCATTTTTCATGGCAGAGTTGCCTTTGACCTTCAATGTATATCATGCTTTGCCTAAAAATCTAGATAAAATTTGTCCTAGGTATCATCTGTATTAGGATGCTGATGATCATGTCAGAACCTTCAAGGAAGCCTATTGTAGGGCTAGAATTGAGTATAAAGATGTGGTATGTAGATTGTTTCCATTCTCCTTATGGGAAGAGGCCTATAACTGGTATACCAATCTAGGTCAGGGTTCAGTCAATTCATGGGATGCCTTGGAGAAAGCTTTCAAGGATAGGTTCAAGGTGCCTATAGATCCTTCGATGAACTATCATCTATTTGCCACCATCAAGAGATGCGAAGGAGAACCCATTGCAAACTTCAACGCTATATTCTAGAAGATGTTGTCTAAGCTAGTTGCTCCCTATGTTGTAATAGATGAAGCTACTAGGAGCATTTATTACTCAGCCTTAGATCCCTTAACTTCCATGTTCATTAGGAGAACACATCCTGGTGTAACAACCCTAACACAGGCCTTTGAAGAAGCTATCAAAGTCAGTCAGCAATTGGCTCCTACTCCCACACCAAATATTGCCTTCCCCACACTTTTAGGTTATCCTACATATCTTGTCCACCAACACACCAATGGAGCCATGATACCTTCAGCTGTCATGCCAGCCGCTTTGCAGATATCTCCACTCAGTGTCATGCCACCACCAAGTGTGAATAGCTAGATGCTACCATATCAAACACAGGTGCCTCAGGCTATAGAACAATCCAACAATAACAATGGGTCTTCCTTTTTCAAGCCCCAGATAGAGAATGTAGAGGCCAAGGTCTAGTAAGAGAAAGAAGAAATCAAAGAAATATCAACCCAGTTAAGGAAACTTACCACTGAGGTCACTCATCTAAGAAATTAGAATGTCTATTCTCAGCCTAATCAAAACAAAGGTTATGCTAATGACAGACCTAATTATCCTGACAAGGGGTACAACAATAATTACAATAACAATAATGGCAACAATAATCCTCCTAGACAGCCTAGAGTGTGGAACACTAGGCCAAACAATGGTTCCTTGCCATCACCCCTAAACAATCAGCCTAGTGGTGAACCTAAACAGACCACTAGAGTAAACCTTGCAGAGGCAACACTTACAAACTGGTGCAGGATACATAACACCAACGCTCATGCATAGTTGGACTGTCCTCAATTTAGGATTATTGCTAGCATATTCTAGGCTAAAGTGTCCAGTACCTCAGGTAACCCACCTTATGCAGAGGGAAATGAAATTATCCCCTGTGAGTATGATTCTACCCTAGTGCTAGAAAGCTTCATGCATTGTCCTTATTAGCAGACAATATCATCACATTAGGATTACACCTCAACATGTGTGGAATCAGCCATGGCTTTTGAGTCCAACTATGTTTTCCCCTTTGAGGATGAGAATGAGCCATCAACTGAGCATGAGGAAGTCAATGCTTATCAACAGCAACCTCTAGGTAGACATAACTACAAGTTAAGGAATAACCCAAGCAGATCTGCTGATCCTTTGACCACTTCCTTGCCTCCAAACAACTTCAATACTCCACCTGATCCCCAGGCAATTAATAACCCTGGACTTCCCAAGGTCAATGCTCAGTATTTGGCACCACATAACACAACACCAAAACTTGCAAATCTACCTCCTGGATCTGACAAGTTGGTCACTTATCTGGCTGATGAAATGAAAAGGGTACGGATTAGCCTGCCATTGTAGAGCTACTTAGGACCCCTGCTATCAAGAATGCTTTCATAAAATCATTGGATGGTTCTACTCAAAGGGAAGATAGCCATACCATAGGCCAGTTTGGAAATAAAGATCATACTACCAAGGATGTTAACGTCAAACCTAAAACTTCAGCTACTATTCAAGCTGCAGACACCTCCCACATGACCCTATACAAAGACAAGAGTGAGTCACCTCCCTTCCTCCTTACCATAAGGATGTTTGGTAAAAATTTGCACAACTACTTAGTGGACTTAGGAGCATCTACCAATGTAATGCCCCTATCCATACGCAATGCTTCAGGGTTACATCCTGCTAAATCGTTAAAGAAAGTGACACAATTAGACAAAACAGAAGTAAGTGTGGTAGGAGAACTGACTCACATTCATATGTAGCTAGCATCAGATCCCAGAATCCAGCACTATATTGATATTCAAGTAGTTGATATACCTGATACATATGGAATGTTACTCAGCAGAGACTGGTCAAAAACCCTCAACGGATTCATGTCAACTGATTTTAGTCATATGTGGCTGCCTTGGAAGGGTATACCAAATCAAATAAGGATCGAAGCTGAACCTCGTATGAAACACATGATCATTGAATATAACAAAACCAATGAAATTATGTATGTGAATGTGGAACCTAGAGTTTACTCCATCAGACCTCAAATCGCCAGCATAGAGGAGATCCTGATGCTTGACATACATGATCATGATGATGACCCTTGGGGTGATGAAAAAAACTTAGAACTTGATTAAAAATCCCTGTTCATGATATTTTGATTGATGGATGGTGCAGGTTGCATGATAAGGCACATTTTGAAAAAACTTGCGATACCTGTTTAGATATGTTGGAACTGGAACAAGCATATAATGAAGCATCTCCATCATCGTTCGTGATGAGTTCTCCAGATAATGATAATGATACTAATTTTCATTTGTCTTCTGTAGGAACGGGAGGATTCACATATAATGATGAGGATTCTATTCAGATAACAGAAGAGGTACTGGTGTGCAACAAGAGTAATGCTAAGAACAAGAAGAAGATCACCCCAGGGAGTGATTGTCTAGTAGAATCAGATTATGAATTATCTGATGAGGATAGGGGCAGTAATCTGTCCAAGTTCAAAGAGTTTCTATCAAAAGAAATTCAAACAATGACGTAGCAGCAGAGATCCCCACAGGATGCCTTGATTGAGAGGTGGTGCAGGTTGCATGAAGCACCTCATTTGGAGGCATCTTATTCATTGTGCCTGCATATTCTGAGAAGGCATATGCTACCTGGTCTAGAGGATGTTCCTCTTGATGATAAGAGAAAAGAAGAAATATCAGCTTCCCATAAAGCTGATAAGGTGGTGTCTAAGAAAGATGAGATACCGAAGTTAGAATGGATATCTAATGGTGTAGCTGCCAAAGCCAAAAGAAAAAAAGAAGCCCCAGACAAGCTTCTAGATGATGATAAGCCATGGATCCTTAGGTTTGATGGATCCAAGTCAAAACAAGGAGCTGGAGTGGGAATAGACCTCATTGACCCATCTGGAAAATCCTACTTGGCAGCATACAGATTACAGTTCCCATGTACAAACAATGTAGCAGAGTATGAAGCTCTAATTCATGGGATACTATTTGCACTTAGAAAGAGGGTGAGAATTTTGCATGTCTATGGAGACTCAGAATTAGTTGTCAGACAGGTAAGAGGTATATACTCTTGCAAATACAGAAGGCTGTCCAATTACAGACACAAGGTATGGGACCCAATAGAAGATTTTGATGCATTCAATATCACCCATGTCCCCAGAGAGCAAAACCACAGAGCAGATGCTTTGGCCCAGGTTGCCAGTACTCTAGAGCCACTGTCCATATCAGGTTTAAAAAGATTCTTAGTTGAATTAGTATCAGTGCCTTCAGTACCTGATAATATAACTAACCTTAAGGTATTTGATGATGATCAACATATATTGGATTTTATATCTAACAGAGATATTTTTGAGGCATAGATCATTGATGAAAAGAATCTAGAAGATCATGTCTAGGAGGAAGAAGAAATCCTGGAGCTGCCAAGTAACAAAATTCCTAAGGGAATGATAGAGCTAGAAAGAACGTTTGATCTGGACAGCATGCTAAAGTATAAGGATCTTCCAAAGGCTGATGGAGGACAGTACTCTCAGGTCAACATTGGAAAGGATGATAAAGAAAGAAATGTTCTAATCAGGAAGGTCTGTACAAAAGAGGAGTTGGAAGGGATAACCTAGGCTCTCAAAGATTATATCCATGTCATTGCCTGGATGTATAACAAATTAAAATCATATGATACATCAGTCATCACCCATACCATACCTTTGAAGCCGGATGCCAAGCCCTTCAGGCAGAAGCAAAGACCTGTCAATGCTTTACTAGAGCCAATCATTTTCGAAGAGGTTAAAAGGTTGCTCGATGCTAGGATCATATTTCTTGTGAGACACTCCACGTGGGTGGCAAACCTAGTCCTAGTAAGGAAGAAGAATGGTGACATCAGACTGTGCGTGGACTTCAGGAACTTGAATAGAGCTTCTAAAAAGGATAATTATCCTTTGCCTTCTCTAGATGAAGTCCTATAGATTATGAACGGTGCCAAGATGATGTCCTTCTTGGACAGTTTCTTTGGTTACAACCAGGTGATGGTGGACAGAATTGATAGATTGAAAACCGCATTTACCATGAAGTGGGGGATCTTCGCCTATAGGCGTGCATGCCGTTTGGGTTGATAAACGCTAGAGCCATATTTCACTGAGCAATGGACATATCCTTCATATGCTTGATTGGTAAGTGCATAGTAATATACATGGATGACTTAATGGTGTTCTCCAAAAATAGAGGAAACCATGTTGAGGACCTGAGAAAGGTGCTGAAGAAGTGCGAGCAATACGAGATATCCTTGAATCCCAAGAAATGCATATTTGGGATGACCACAAGGAAATTGCTAGGCCACCTGATAACTAAGGATGGGATCATCATCAATCCTGATAGAATAAAATCCATCATGAAGATACAACTACCTGGAAGCAAGACAGAGCTCAAATCTTACTTTGGCAAGATCAATTTTGTTAGAAAATTTATCACTGGCTTTGCAGAGATTATCAGGCCCTTGAACGCCATGCTCAAGAAGGATGCTAAAATTGAATAGACACCGGAAGCTAGAGTAGCTTTTGAAGACATTAAGAAGGCCATATCAAATGCTTCAGTTTTGATCAGTCCAGATTACACCAAGGACTTCTACATCTACTCATTTGCTTCAGAACATACCTCTGCAGCAGTACTGACACAGAAATATGAAGAAAATGAGGAAAAGCCTATAGCCTTCATGAGCTGCCCTTTCAAAGACGCAGAGCTCAGGTACATGGACATTGAAATACAGGCACTTGCTTTGGTAGGAGCAGTCAAGAAGTTTAGGCACTACATCCTAAGAAGTAAGGTGATTGCTGTAGTACCTGATGCAATAGTGAAAATGTTGTTAATGCAAAGTGAACCAGGTGAGAAAAGGGCTAAATCGATCACTTTCCTCTAGGAGTATGATATGGACATTACCCCAATGAAGTTGGTAAGAGGACAGGCATTAAGCCAAATGATATCAGAGATTGATCCTAATATCCTAAGCTAGTAGTATGTTGTAAATGCAAAAGATGATGGAGAGTGGTACTAAGACATTAGGCACATCCTGGTCATTGGAAGATGTCTCTCAAGACTGTAGGCCTCATAGAGGAGAGCCCTGAGGATAAGGTCACTAAAATATATGCTATAAGGAGGAGTCCTTTTCAAGAAAAACTATGAGGGGGTATACCTAAGGTGCCTGGAGAGATCAGAAGCAGATAAGGTGCTAGCAGAATTACATGATAAATTTGGGACTGCACATGGGTCATCCTTAGCCACCACTCATGCTATCCTCAGGGCAGGGTATTATTGGTCCACAATTTTTAAAGACATAGCTAGGCACACCAAATGCTATCATATGTGTCAGGTTGTTGCAAATAGAGAGAAATATGCTGCTCAACCTTTGCAGCCAGTGATGGAGATGCGCCCATTTGCTCAATGGGGGATGGACTTCATAGGACCTATCAATCCTCCATCATCCTCAGGCCACAGGTATGTTTTAACTATTATTGACTACTGTACTGTTGGTCATGATATTAGTCTCAAACAAGCATAGAATAAAAGTACACATTAACCTTTATTCATCTTGAAAGATACGATGAATTCAGAGAATTCATGATCCCAAGTCTCCGGTGATTAGGTCTTAATCGTTTGACGTTACTCAGAGGTTGATGTGCATTGCTGTTTCCATTTTGGGGCCTTACGTCGAGTTCATCATCATGACACTATTTCTGCAAAGATTCTTCACAGAGAGGTCATTTTATACAGTTGTTTGCTCAAATGATGCAGTTGTACTCAAATATTTGGATGATATTTACCAATTATACATGCTTTAGCTTCAAATATGCTAAATATTTTCAATTATCTACGAGAGGTCCACATATTTGTATTATTTACTTGAGATAATCAATTATTTGCAATTATGATGGTGAAATGCTCTGAAATTTAAAGAAATTGAAAGAAATGCTTCAAATTAATGTTGAATCTTCAGCTATTGAACCACATGTACATCAGATACAGTCATGAAGAGAAGAAAACCAAACCATATGTTCACCAGGACATTCCACAGCTAGATACAGTTGATGCTAACTTCAAAGGAATTGTATGAAAACAACATATGCAAGTAGACATGCACTCCAAGGGACACAACAAATCACAGCACATATCCAGAATTCACACACTGATTACTCAAGATTTACTATGAATTGTAATCAAACAAGTCTTCTCATTCATTAAGTATGCAAGGATATAGATGTATACAAAAAGCTTTGAAATGAGCCCTGAATATTTTAGTAGATGGATTTCAATTAAGTTTCGAATATTTGAAATGAGGCATTCCTACACCTTTTATAGAACAAGGTGAGGAATCCGTTACAAAAAGATCAAAGATCTTGATTTATCTATAAATATCTATGGTTAGAATTTCCCTTTGACTTTGTCAACTTTATCAAAATGGCACAAGTTGCCAGCTGGCAACTATCTAAGATACTTATTTTCGCTAAGTATCAGATGCTGATATTTACTTCATGATGCATCATCATTTACTTTATCTGACTCATGTGCTCCATCATCAGGTGCATCACTTCCTAAACCCTCATCATCCTGATGATGACGACCTTGTATATGAGGCTGCATGACGATCCAGACATGTTCATACAACTGCACAGTTTTATCTATTTCTCCACCATCTGGTGTCTTCGCTTTGGTGATGGCATGTTTATGTGCCTGGTATTTGTTTCTGATGCTGTCTAGTTTATTTCTTCTGCTATGCAGTGTCTCATTATAATGTTCCATTTTCATCTTGGTACTTACCAGTTTATCCATGATTTCTTCTGTCAGTTGGCCTAATGGATCATCAGCAACAAATTGGAAGTTATTATGTAGAGCTTGAATTGCAAACTCTTCATCTTGATTATCTATATTCCCTTCCACTTTTCCTTCCAGTGTTTCCAAAATTTCTACCTCAAAGGACATCATGTCATGCAGCTTTATGCTGATCTCCCTCAACTTATAGTTACATCTTTTGAGGACATCACATTCAAATTGAATGTCCTTATACCATATATCTACCAATAATGTAGTGTTATTATTTAGCACCTTCTTGTTGATGAGCAATTGAGGATTTATCCTCTTTATTTCTCCCATGATATCTAATGTCTTCTCTAATTGGAAGGACCTTTTACCTGTCTACATCTGCAACTTGTCTACCTTTTTCCTGGAGTCACTGAGAGTACCCAACCTCTTCAAAGAGGCCTTCACTAGTTCCTCTATAGTATCAAATGTGGAATACATCCACTTTCTCAATATGGAGGACTCATGTTTCACGAGATCCAATTTATTCACCTCCTCTTGGGAAATAGCAGTCAATGGGACTGCATGATCAGTGGAACTATCCTCAGGATTAGTTAACCTTCCTATATATGCATGCAACTAAGCAATGTGCTCTTTGTGTTGCTTATTTTTCTCTTTTTCCCTCTTCACTTTCTGAATCAAAGAATCTATAATATCTTTGCCTTCTTGACCCTCCTGGTCTACATTTGCAAATCCTAAGTCAACTGTATTAATCTAGAATTCCTCTAGAGTAATTTTACCTTTCTCTTTCTCAATAGTAGGAATTGCAATTAGTACAGTCCTTCTTCCAGTTGTGGGATCCCTTTTAATGGTACAAGTCATTCTGGCCTTCCTCTTTGGTTTTATTATATTTTCAGAAAACAAGGTGGATACATCAAATTCTTGAATTACAAAATGTACCTCTGTGTTAACTTCCTTTTCTAACCATTGAGGTACCTAATCATGTTTCTCTGCATCATCATGTTGTTCACCTTGATCTCCTGTATCCGTCAGCATATGTGATGGAGAAGCTGATTTTCTTGTCTCTTCTTCATGATGCTCACCTTGAGGGCGATCCTGTGGTATATCCTCTTGTTGAGGAACTTCTTTTTCTAGAGGAACATCATCCTAAGGTGGAGGATTTTGAGATACGTCAATATGATGATCATGATGATCATGATCCTTCTAAATTATTACCTCATCCACTTTTGACTTTTCCTCTTGTTGAGGCACATTCACAGTAGTGGATATTGCTGAATCCTCCTTAGGTGCCGGTGTTTGTTCTAAAACCACAACTTTTTCTACAGCTACACTGCTTACTTCCTGAACCTTAGAAGCAGGATTTTCTACTACATCCTTCTCATTAGCCTTCTATTCTTAAACTTCTACTATAATAGGTTCTGCTGATGTATCCTGTTGGCTCATTTCTGAAGCATGGCCCTCTGGTTCTGCCATCTTCACTTCTTCTATATGTTGTCCTCTATCAGGTGTACCTGCTGGATATTCTGGACTTACATCCTCTATAATTGTCAAATCCACTACTACAGGGCATGTCACCTATGCAATTAATGTATCCAGCCCTATTTCTTGGGCTACCTTCTCTGGAGTCTTTTCCTTTTCGGATTCCACTTGCTTTATTTCCTCAAGTATTGTTTGTACTGATGGATCCTTATGAGGAGTCATTTGTGTACCTACAGCAAGGGTTTCCATCTTTTGTGAAGCTACTTCCTTCACAACCTCATCATCAGATAGATTAATTGTTTCCTCCAATGAGATATTGCCTTCTGGCGAGGTTTCTTTCATCTGCTCTTCTACAAGTTCAGTCTTGAACTTCACAATGGTAGGAAGTGGAACATTGTGCTGAAATTCCCTATGGAAAACTTCACTACCTGCCCCTTTCAAAGTTATAGGGGATTGCTTTATTTCCCCTCTCATGGAAGTTCTTGGTTTCTTAAGAGGGGTAGCTACCACCACCTGTGGGGCTCTTCTCTTCCTTTTGAATAGCAAAGGGGCCTCCTCTTCTTCAGGTTCTTCCTCCATAAGGATATCCTCTTCTATTGGTTTTTGTGAGGACTGACCCTCCTCTTGGGTCTTAGTAACTATTGCCCCTACTGGCCGATCTTTCTTGGACTTTTGTCTTCTTGTCCGTGTAGGTAATGCTGATCCTAATCCTGATCCTGATGCTACTGCCTCCTCAGCCGGAAACGCTGCCCTTTCAATAATCACCGCTTTGGGCTCATTATCAACTTTCTTACCTCTAGGGGGTCTTTTGCTTTATTGTTGTTGCGGAGGCAGTCTGTCTCCTTTAGATTTTCTCTTTTCATTTATAAAATCATCATATTCCTCTTTAGGAATATCCTGCCCTTTCTTCTTATTAGCCATAGTGATGGCAACACCCTTCTTCTTCAATGCTTCAATTTGTTCATCAACCCAAGCTTGAGTTAGCTGTAGTGTCTTGGCAATGAAAGGATCCAAGGATATGTCCTCTTGTATGGTTAGGTCAGGTGTAGTTATGGTATCATTATATATTTTCTTTTCCTCATATTCATCTGCCATTACCCTGCCATCATCCTTTTTCAACTATTGAGGAATGGGGATGCAGTCAAAGGTTTTAATTTGATTCAATGTCAACCTTTGGTATCTTCTTCTTCTGGCTTCTACTTCATCCTCACAATCTGCCCAGAAGTCTTCC
Organism: Cunninghamia lanceolata; assembly: GCA_027924645.1. Lineage (NCBI taxonomy): Eukaryota > Viridiplantae > Streptophyta > Pinopsida > Cupressales > Cupressaceae > Cunninghamia > Cunninghamia lanceolata. The sequence goes on from BSBN01001281.1 coordinate 20,652,979, forward strand.
AAGTGCCTTTGATGAATAGGTTTCCCTATTATTTTCTACATCCTTCCATAAGAATCATATGGCCTTATCAGTGGGAACGGCTGTAATTGCATTTTGTTCAAACTGACCATCACCTTCTTGATACTTTCTGAGTCTGGGCACATGTACCAGCCAATGGTCACTAGAAACAAAATGGGTGGTAACTTATGAGCATCCTTGTATGTTTTCAACATTGTGGAGCTCTGCCTTATGAATTCCATTAATACCACTACATCAGTGGGGTATCTTGGCAGCATGAGGGGATGTCCTTCAAAACCCTCAATTCTTATGTAGGAGAATGTAGCAAATTGAATGTACCAGGCTCTGTGCCTGTAAATTATTTCTTGAGCTTCCATGCTCAATCTCTTTGTCCTGTCCTCCTCTATGGTTCTCACCAGGTGCGTAGAGAATGCATCATTTACCAGTTTATAATCCTGGAGGTAGTTAGCTCTCTACAATTGGGGATGATGATCCCAAATATGTACAACATTGATTGTGCCTGTAACCTTTCCATCTGTAACCAGTGCATCAAATGTGTCTTTGTATGCACAGGAGTAGACAATGTAGGATGTCATGTAAAAGGAACAATTTGAACCTCCTAGGTTCGTCAGCTGCTCATGTAGAGCATCATTTATCAACTGGCCCCATAATGGCTTGATGTCTACATATATGCACACCATGATTACACCGTACATCCAATCTTTAAAACTACCAGCATCAAGCTGGCCTGTCACCCTGCTAAGTAATGCAATCATGTACTGATATTTTTCATCAAAATCATACTTATACAAGTGCACAGGAAGTTTGGCAGCTGCAGGATATGTGCTATTCTTGGCCCTCCATTGATACATGTTCTTCTTGGCCCGTTTCTTATTGTTCTCATACTCAACTTCAGATTTCTTTAGGTCTACACTGTTAACCTTCCTGCCCAATGGCAGTCCAAATGTCTTGGAAAAACCCTTGATAGACAGGTCTACATATATTCTTCCATGCTTTACCACCTGTCTGGTTTCTGGATTGTAATTCTATGTACATTCAATCACCAGCTTTGGAGACTCCTTGGAGTACAGAAAACCAGTCGCATTCCACAATCTAGACATGAACACTGCATCCAATAGTGGGCTTCTATTCTTCTCATCATTCATCTTGGTGGACTAGGCCTCCAAATCAGTACTCCCCTAATGTGTATCTATTATGGCACCATATTTGAACAGGATGCCCCTAGGAGATGTGAACATAGGCTTGCTGAACTTAGCGTCACACTTAGCTAACCTCTTGTCAGCCATGGATATTTGCAATTAAGAAGACTTGTCTTATAATGATGTATTCTTATGCATGCAGATAACATTTTATCTCTACTAGCATCATGCATACTGTACTTATTTAGTATTTTCTTATCACAGGATGCATAAACTGACACCTGCACATCATACTTGATTATGCAAAAGAAAATTGGATGAGGGTTTCAATTACTTACCTGGTTATGCAGATCCCTTTAACTATACCAGGTGGTTTTCTAGAAATGCTCTTAATTCTGATGACAATCATGTGCTTCCTCCTATCTGTAAGCTCCGTTTCGTACAAGTATCACCTGTATGGGGTTTGGAAGCTAGTGCTCTGTAAAAATGATTTTCTCGCAAGGTAAGTGTGAAAATGACGATGAATTTACCTTTTAACCTTGCACTTAGGGCGAAATTAGGGCAACTCTGACGTATTAGCTTTTATTCGTTGATCTTTAGCACGGAAACTCAGGATTTCACCAAGTGTTTCATCGGGTTTTGTGGTTGGCGGGAACTACCTACCACCTCTACACGCATTAAATGTCAATGGCGGCAACGAGAGCTGGGTGATATTTGCATGACAGGATGATGTTTGAATGACAGGATGATGTTTGAATATCAGGGTGATGTTTGGATATCGGGGTGGTATTAAGATATCGGGGTGATATTTGAATATCGGGATGATATTCACAAATATCATCCCGAGTGCAATGTGATCATCCTCCTTGAGAGGAAAAACTATCTTTGACAAGATCGGGAGATGAACGTACCCTCAGGTCATACTTAATACGTCAAGAGGATATTTCAATATATTGAGTGATGTTACAAAGATGACGATGACGACCAGATAAACTATAACCTCTCTCTCTCAGAATATCAAGGTGACGTCATCCAGATATTGACTCAGTGTATCGCTATGGCATTATGACGTCATCGTCATGTTATGGGAGTAGGATCATGTTTAGGAAATATCCTCCTGAGAAGTAAATTTGATGATGACATCATCGTCATGTTTGTTTCTTTGTCTATCAGAATCAAATGACAGCATCAAGATAATGGCTTAGGGGGATATTTTGCATCAGGAGGACATTGAGAAATATCAGGTTACATTGAGAAATATGATCCTCACGGGAAACATAAGGCTATTGACGTGTAAAGGTCACTATCACCTAAAATTAACGTTCAAACATTTGGATCGCATGAATTATCAGGTGATAAATTAGATCAGGATGACCCTCTATAATATGATTGATGCTATGAAATATGATCGTCCCCCTGTAAATATCAGGTTTGACTCAAACTTTGACCATTCATAACTTTCACATCCTAACAAATCTCAGGGTGATGTAAAAGGCAAACCTACATGAAATTTGATGCTCTATCTAAATATGTGGTTATTGGAATGAAATATAAACTTTGACAAACTGACCTCATGATGATGACTTACCACATCCTCCTTGCATGATGATCCACATGACTTACTTTTACCAAACCGCCAAGAAACACAAAACAAGCCAAGCAAAAAGTTGGGTCCCTATTTTGTCAAGTCAAAATGGGGCGTGTTGTGTAACCACACAACAACTTGCCACCAAAGAAAATATCAAAATTCTAATGATTCAAGTGATGTGATCACATTTATCTATAGTATTCTAATTCTTTCTCAGCACAAGCATCATGATCTTCTGAATGATAAAATTTCATCATGGTAACAATACTAACAAAGGATCATGTGTATGCAAATGATTAATTATCCTCATCTTGAAAGCAAGTTGAAAACATGAGTAACTGGTGTTAAACTACATAGTTGGGGATCATCCCTCATAGCCAACCTGGATAGAGCCTTACTGCCAGCAGGCATCTATAGCCCCAGCAAGGTTATCTATAAAATCTCCCTAAGTAGAGTCCCACTGCCAACAGGCATTCATAGCCCCAGTAGAGTTACTTAGATGGCCTAATTTTATTTCCTTTTATGATTTTCTCTTTAAAATTTGTATCTGATATCATCATGTCAGCTCATTTGTACAAGGTATAGTCACTTGCAGCTTTAGATTGGAGATTGTATTGGTAGCAAGGGAGTCCCTTTAGATTTTTCACTTAACACCTATACTTGTGTGTTCAGCAAACCCAAGGCTGTTAAGTGTTTCATTGTGATTGATTCACTTTGATCAAGAAAAGGCACCCTGAGGAAAAGATATCACAGACCTGATCATGAATACTTCTTAGAATGAATCATAACGTATGTCTAAATCTGATCTCATCACTTGAATCCTAACAATTTAGTTATTTTCTGTGGTGATGAAGTGCATCATCTTGACTAACAAAACAAGACAAGACAAACAAAAACAAAACTGTACAAGCCACTATACAAATGTACATTATGATACACATGACTGTCATGAAGTCACTCAATCTTGGAAATAATGTTTGAGGAATTGTCCATTGACTGGCAATGGGACATCCTCACCTGTCAGGTTCTTAAGCCTATAAGTGTTGTCTCCTAATATCTCAGAAATTTGAAAGGGACCTATCCATAATTTGTCAAACTTACCATGGTCTCCTTTCTTCTCATGGGCTTTATCCCACATCAGGACTAAATCAGATATCCTGAAGGCTTTGACTTTGGTTCTCTTGTCAAACCAACATTTGACAACAGCCTGATGTTTTGCAAATTGGTCAATTGCTTGACTTCTTTTCTCTTCTAGGTGCATCAACTGAAGCAACCTGACTTCTTGTCTATTATCAATGCCTAGGTACTCTTAGGCAAACTGCAAGGTAGGAATTTTCAAGTTAATAGGGAGGATAGGATCTACCCCATATACCAATTGGAAGAGTGAATTTCCTAATGTAGTTTTCATTCTAGTTTTGTCTACCCATAAGGCATATTTCAGAAATGAGTTCCATTCTCTAGGGTTCTTCTCTATTAATTTTCTTATGATATTCAACAAATTTTTGTTGGTGGATTCTGCTAATCCATTCCCTTGGGGATAATAATTGGACAAGAACTTGAAGATGATCCCATGATCAAAAGCCCAACTTGACAATTTGGTTGAAGTGAAGGCAAAACCATTAGGACTTACTAAAGCATAAGGAGTTCCATACCTGGTAACAATGTTGCTCTCCAAAAATTTAATAACATCATCTGTAGTACAAGTCTTGCTGCTGAGAGCTTCAGTCCATCTTGTACAATAATCAGTAATTGTTAAGACATACCTATGGCTTGATGATGATGGAGGGTTGATTGGTCCTATGAGGTCCATGCCCCATTGTGCAAATGGGCAGTCTTCCATCACTGGCTGTAAGGGTTGTGCAGCATATTTCTCTCTGTTGGTAGCAACCTGGCATACATGACAACATTTAACATGTTCAGCTGTATCTTTGAAAACCGTGGGCCAATAATATCCTACTCTGAGGATTGCATGTGTTGTGGCCAGGGCTGATCCATGTGTCATTCCAAACTTGTCATGTAATTCTGATAAAACCTTATTTACTTCTGGCTTTTCTAAGCATCTTAGGTATATTCCTTCATAATTCTTCTTGAATAAGGTTCCTCCCTTCATCATATATTTTTGTGACCTTATCTTCAAGGCTCTTCTTTGTGAAGCTTGCAGTCTTGGAGGACATCTTCTAGTAATCAGGATGTCCCTGATATCTGAACACCATTCCTTATTGTCCTTATCATTGATAACATACTGCTGACTTGTGATGTTTGGGTCAATTTCTTATATCATTTGGCTCAAAGCCTGCCCTCTTACCAGCTTCATTGGTGTAATTTCCATGTCATACTCTTGTAATACAGTGATCCACTTGGCTCTTTTCTCACCAGGTTCACTCTGCATTAGCAACATCTTCACTGCTGCATCAGGCACTACTGCAATCACTTTGCTTCTCAGTATATAATGCCTAAATTTCTTTACTACCCTGACTAGTGCAAGTGCTTATATTTCAACATCTACATATCTCAATTTAGCATCTTTGAAGGGACAGCTCATGAAAGCAATTGGTTTCTCTTCTTTTTCCTCATTCCTTTGAGTCAATACTGCTGCAGAGGTATATTCTAAGGCAAATGAATAAATGTAGAAGTCCTTTGTGTAGTCTAGACTGATGAGGACAAGAGCATCTGAAATGCCTTTCTTTATGTCCTCAAAAGCAGCTTTAGCTTCTGTTGTCCACTCAATATTTGCATCCTTCTTCAACATGGCATTTAGTGGTCTGACTATCTCTACAAAACCAGTGATGAATTTTCTTACAAAGTTAATCTTACCAAAGTAAGACTTAAGCTCTTTCTTACTTCCAGGGAGTTGTATTTTCATAATAGACTCCACTCTGGTAGGATCAATGATGATTCCATCATCAGTTATCAAATGGCCTAATAATTTGCCTGTTGTTACATCGAATATGCATTTCTTGGGGTTCAAGGATATTCCATACTCTTCACATTTCTTCAGCACATTTCTGAGATCTGTTACATGATCTGTTCTCTCTTTGGAGAACACTGTGAGGTCATCCATGTAGATGACTATACATTTTCCTATTAAGCCTCTGAAGGCTATGTCCATTGCTTGCTGGAATGTTACTCTAGCATTAATCAGCCCAAATGGCATACATCTATAAGCAAAAAGATTCCCCATTTTGTGGTGAAAGCAGTCTTCAGCCTGTCAATCTTGTCAACCATGACCTGATTGTATCCTGAGAAACCATCCAATAAGGACATCATTTTGGCTTCATTTACAATCTGCAGAACCTCATCTAATGATGGTAAAGGATAATTATCCTTCTCTGATGCTCTATTCAAGTTCCTGAAGTCTACACATAGTCTGATGTCTCCATTCTTTTTTCTTACTGGCACTAGATTGGCCACCCAAGCGGAGTGCCTCACAAGAAATATTATCCTAGCATTCAACAGCTTCTTTACTTCTTCAAAAATTATTGGTTCAAGCAAAGCGTTGACTTGCCTTTGCTTCTGTCTGAAAGGTTAAGCGTCTGGCTTGAGAGGTATAGTATGAGTTATGACTAATGTGTGATATGTCTTTAGCTCATCATAAGTCCATGTAATTACATGGATGTAATCTTTAAGGGCCTGAGTTATTCCTTTTAACTCTTCTAGTGTGCAAACCTTACCTATCAAGACATTTTTCTTGTCTTCATTTTGTCCAATATTCACTTGTGAATATTGGCATCCATCAGCCTTGGGAAGATCCTTCTGTTTCAGCATATTATCCAAATCAAAGGCTCTTTCTAATTTAATCATACCTTTGGGAATCCGGTTGCTAGGCAACTCTAATATTTCATCTTCTTCCCAAACATGATCTTCCATACCATTCTCATCTATGATCTGAGCATCAAATATATCCCTGTTAGAGATGAAATCAAGGATGTGCTCATCATCATCAAAGACCTGAAGATTAGTAACATTATCAGGTACTGATGGTATAGAAACCAATTCTACTGAAAATCTTTTTAGACCTGATATAGATAATGGTTCTAGTGTACTGGCAGCCTGGGCAAGTGCATCTACCCAATGGTTCTATTCTCTAGGAATGTGGGTGATATTAAATGCATCAAAGTCTTCAACCAAATCCCATACTCTATGTCTATAATTTGACAATCTTTTATAGTTGCAAGAGTAGATTCCTCTTACCTGTTTGACAACTAATTCTGAGTCTCCAAAGACATGTAGAATTTTCACTTTCTTCTTGAGAGCAAACAATATCCCATGAATCAAAGCTTCATACTCTGTCACATTATTAATGCAGGGGAACTGTAATCTGTAGGTAGCTAAGTAGGATTTTCCTGATGGATCAATGAGATCAATCCCTACTCCAGCTCCTTGTTTAGATTTGGATCCATCAAATTTTAAAGTCCAGGATTTATCCTCAACATGAGGTTTAGCTAAACCTTCTCTTTTCTTTGCAGCTCTGGCAACTGCACCACCTGATATCCACTTTAGTTTAGAAATTTCAGCATTCTTAAACTTCACTTTTTCTTCCTTCTGAGAAGCTAATTTTTTTTCTTGTTTTTCATCATCAAGAGGATGATCTTTTGGATTAGGCTCTATATGTCTCTTTAAAATATGCAGGCATAGTGAATAGTTAGTCTCCGAGTGAGGTGCCTCATGCAGCCTACACCATCCTTCAGTTAGTGCATCATGTGGATGTTTCTTTTGTTCTATCATCTTCTTAATTTTTCCTGATAAAAACTCTTCAAATCTGGTCAGGTTACTACCACTGTCTTCATCAGACAGTTCATAATCTGACTCCATCAGACAATCACTCCCTGGAGTGATCTTTCCTTTTTTCTTAACATCTATCTGGTCATACACCAGAATTTCTTTTGTTCTCTGTATATGATCTTCATCATGATTTGTCACCTTTTCTGTGGTTCATGTAAAAGACAAACAAGAATCAGCATCATCATCATCAGATGCAGAACTTACCTCAGAATATGATGATGATGCCTCACTGCATGTCTGCTCCAACATCATCATGTCTAAGCATGTTTTGCAAGTCCTTTCTGAATGTGCCTCATCATGTAATCTGTACAAACAATCAATTAGAATGTCATTAGCAGGTATATTTAACAATTGACAATGTTTTACCTACCTAGACAGATGCATCTCAAAATTTCTGAAACGATCTATTTCATTCTCATTTTCAAAATTACCATCAGGTTCTACAACCAGCATGTCCTCCCAATGATCATGATGATGATGATGATGAAAATCAAGCATCAGGATCTCTTCTGTCCTAATTGTCTGTGGTCTAACGGCATAAACTCCAGGCTCAACATTTACATACATGATCTTGTTCGTTTTATTATACTCAGTTATCATGTGCTTCATCCTGGGTTCAACATCTATTCTTATTTGGTTAGGTATACCTTTCCAAGGTAACCATATGTGACTAAAGTTAGTAGCCATATATCCATTCAAAGTTTTCGACCAATCTCTACTAAGCAGCATCCCATATGTATCAAGTATGTCAACTACCTAGATATCAATGTAATATTGGATCCTAGGATCAGATGCTAGCTGCATGTGTATATGAGTTAGTTCTCCTATTACACTCACTTTTGTCTTATCTAGTTGTGTCACCTTCTTTAGGGATTTAGCAGGATGTAGTCCTAAAGCATTGCATATAGACAAGGGCATCACATTTGTAGATGCACCTGAATCTACCAAATAATTGTGTAAATTCTTGCTAAACATCCTTATGGTAAGGAGGAAAGGCAGTGACTCACTCTTATTTCTGTATAAGGTCATGTGGGACATTTCTGCAGCTTAGACAGTAGCTGGCACTTTAGGCTTGATAGTGCTATCTCTAGCAGCATAATCCTTATTGCTAAATTGGCCTAGAGAATGAATATCCTCTTTGGGAGCAGGATCATCTAGTGATTTCATGAAAGCTTTCTTAATTGCGGGAGTTTTCAACAATTCTGATAGAGACAGGCTGATCTTTATCTTTTTCATCTCATTAGCCAGGTATGTGACCAGTTTGTCAGACTCATGAGGTAAGGCAACAACCTTTGATGTTGTATTCTGGGGTGACAGATATTGTGCATTCACCTTGGGAAATCCCAGATTATTGCTAGCTTTGGGATCAGGAGGTGTGTTGAAATTATTTGGAGGTAGAGATGATGTCAATGGACCAGTAGGTATGTTGGAGCTGCTTCTTAAATTATAATTATGCTTACCAAGATATTGCTACTGGTATGCATGCACCTCCTCATGTTCATTAGAAGGCTCATTCTCAACTTCAAAAGGGAAGACATAATTTGACTCAACGGCTAAAGTAGATTCTTCACATGCCTGGGTATAATGCTGGTGGGAGGGCACAATCTACTGATGATGATGATCAATATAGCTCTCCAATACAAATGCAGAATCATATCCACAGGGAACAATTTCATTTCCGTCTACGTGAGGTGGATTTCTAGAAGTATTTGAAACTTCTGTCTAGAAAATGCTAGCAGCAATTCTGAATTGTGGACAATCTAGCTCTGCATGAGCATTTGTATTGTGGATCCTACACAAATTAGTGAGGGTTGCCTCAGCAAGATTAACTCTAGTAGTCTGTTTGGCTTCAGCAGGTGGTTGATTATCTAAGGGTGATGGTAATGAACCATTATTTGGCCTGGAGTTCCATACTCTAGGTTGTCTAGGAGGATTATTGTTATTTCCACCATTATTATTGAAATTACTATTGTTGTATCCTCTGTTAGGATAATTTGGTCTGTCATTGGAATAACCTTTGTTTTGGTTAGGCTGAGAATAAAAGTTTTGATTTCTCAAATGTGTCACTTCTGTAGTGAGTTTTCTAAGTTGAGCAGAGATTTCTTTGATCTCTTCCTTCTCTTCTTGAGCTTTAGCCACTATATTTTTAGTTTGAGGCTCAAAGAAAGAGGATCCATGGTTAATGTTGGATAGATCAATAGCCCAAGGTGTCTAAGTTTGTGCAGGATATTGTGGCGTCTGGCCATAACCATTAGGAGGTGGCATGATACTTAGTGGAGGTACCTGCAAAGGTGCAGGCATGACTACTGGAGGTATCATAGCTCCATCAGGATATTGCTGTGTAGGATATGCTAGATATTGTGGAGGGTAAGTTGGATACATACCAGGGAAAGTAGGGAATGCTATGTTTGGTGTTGGAGCAGGTACTAACTGCTGATTTACTTTGATAGCTTCTTGAAAAGCTCCTGTCAAGGTAGTGATTTCAGGATGTGTTCTCCTAATGAACATGGATATTAATGGATCCAAAGCTGAGTAATAGATACTCCTAACAGCAGCATCTGCTACAGTATATGGGGCAACTAACTTGGATAGCATTTTCTGGAACCTAGCATTGAAATTGGCAATAGGTTCTCCTTCAAACCTCTTGATAGTGGCAAATAGGTGATAGTTCATTAAAGGATCAATTGGTACCTTGAACCTATCAGTGAAAGCTTTCTCTAGGACAGCCCATGAACCAATAGAATTCTGACCAAGACTAATAAACCAATTATAAGCCTCTTCCCCTAAGGAAAAGGGAAATAATCTACATACAACATCTTGATGTTCTATTCTGGCTCTACAGCAGGCTTCTTTAAAGGTTCTGATATGATCATCAGCATCCTGATAAGGACGATATTTTGGACAAAGCTTATCCTTATTCTTTGGCAACTCATGATATGCATTGAAGGTCAAAGGTGACTCTGCTACAAAGAAAGACATTGCAGCGGGAGGAGGTTGAGCCTATGGTATAGTTGACTGAGGTTGGACCTGGGGTTCAGGTTGAACAAGAGGTGTCACAGATATCCCAGAAGGTATTTGCAAACTAATAGGAGTTACAGGAGGAGGTTTTGATGAAGCTCCTGATGCACAAGACCTTGGAGTATGATGGATGTCCACAGTTCTAGGTCTAAAACCTCTAACAGGTAATTCTTCAAAGATTCCGGTGGATCTTGACCTGGTATTTATCCTGTGAGCCAAGATTTTTCAATTTTGAGGTGAATTAGCTAGTTGATTGTAAATATCGGCTGGATTTCACAAGCTAAAGTGATATTTGTAGCCGGATGGCTAATCTGACTGGATATTTACGAAATATTTGCAAAGATACTGCAAATATGAGGTGATAACAGGGTACTATGACTCTTACCACGAGATATCAGGCTTCTATGGCAAAACTCTTCAAATCCTTAACAGATTTACTTAACATTGGCTGATACTTGTGAATTCATGATGATCTACTGTAAAGCTTGCAATATTTACGTTTGATCTAGAAATCTTTACACAGAATAAGCATCTACCAGCTTGTTATAGTAAATGTTTCAGCAATATTTGGAATTCACAGATACATTTGAGGTTACCTTACTCTCTACATCATCAAACCTGAAAATAATGATGATAAGCATCTTCTTTCAGGGTTGCCCTCCTTCTAGCGCCAATTTATGTTGGTCATGATATTAGTCACAAACAAGCATAGAATAAAAGTACACATTAACCTTTATTCATCTTGAAAGATACAATGAATTCAGAGAATTCATGATCCCAAGTCTCCGGTGATTAGGTCTTAATCATCTGACATTACTCAGAGGTTGATGTGCATTGCTGTTTCCATTTTGGGGCCTTACGTCGAGTTCATCATCATGACACTGTTTCTGCAAAGATTCTTCACAAAGAGGTCATTTTATATAGTTGTTTGCTCAAATGATGCAGTTGTACTCAAATATTTGCATGATATTTACCAATTATACATGCTTTAGCTTCAAATATGCTAAATATTTTCAATTATCTACGAGATGTCCACATATTTGTATTATTTGCTTGAGATTATCAATTATTTGCAATTATGATGGTGAAATGCTCTGAAATTTAAAGAAATTGAAAGAAATGCTTCAAATTAATGTTGAACCTTCAGCTATTGAACCACATGTACATCAGATATAGTCATGAAGAGAAGAAAACCAAACCATATATTCACCAGGACATTCCACAACTAGATACAGTTGATGCCATCTTCAAAAGGAATTGTATGAAAACAACATATACAAGTAGACATGCACTCTAAGGGACGCAGCATATCACAACACATATCCAGAATTCACACACTGATTACTCAAGATTTACTATGAATTGTAATCAAACAAGTCTTCTCATTCATTAAGTATGCAAGGATATAGATGTATACAAAAAGCTTTGAAATGAGCCCTGAATATTTGAGCAGACAAATTTCAATTAAGTTTCAAATATTTGAAATGAGGCATTCCTGCACCTTTTATAGAACAAGGTGAGGAATCCATTACAAAAAGATCAAAGATCTTGATTTATCTATGAATATCTACGGTCAAAATTTCCCTTTGACTTTGTCAACTTTATCAAAATGGCACAAGTTGCCAGCTGGCAACTATTTGAGATACTTATTTTCGCTAAGTATCAGATGCTGATATTTACTTCATGATGCATCATCATCTACTTTATCTAACTCATGTGCTCCATTGACAGGTGCATCACTTCCTGAACCCTCATCATCCTGATGATGATGACCTTGTATATGAGGCTGCATGATGATCCGAACCTGTTCATACAACTACACAATTTTATCTATTTCTCCACCATCCGGGGTTTTTGCTTTGGTGATGGCATGTTTATGTGCCTGGTATTTGTTTCTGATGCTGTCCAGTTTATTTCTTTTGTTGTCCAGTGTCTCATTATAATGTTCCATTTTCATCTTGGTACTTACTAGTTTATCCATGATTTCTTCTGTCATTTGGCCTAATGGATCATTAGCAACAAGTTGGAAGTTATTATGTAGGCTTGAATTGCAAACTCTTCATCTTTATTATCTATCTTCCCTTCCACTTTTCCTTCCAGTGTTTCCAAAATTTCTGCCTCAAATGACATCATGTCATGCAGCTTTATGCTAATCTCCCTCAACTTATTGTTACATCTTTTGAGGACATCACATTCAAATTGAATGTCCTTATACCATATATATACCAATAATGCAGTGTTATTATTCAGCACCTGCATGTTGATGAGCAATTGAGGATTTATCCTCTTTATTTCTCCCATGATATCTAATGTCTTCTCTAATTGGAAGGACCTTTTACCTGTCTGCATCTGCAACTTGTCTACCTTTTTCCTGGAGTCACCGAGAGTACCCCACCTCTTCAAAGAGGCCTTCACTACTTCCTCTACAGTATCAAATGTGGAATACATCCACTTTCTCAATATGGAGGACTCATGTTTCATGAGATCCAATTTATTCACCTCCTCTTGAGAAATAACAGTCAATGGGACTGCATGATCAGTGGAACTATCCTTAGGATTAGTTAACCTTCCTATATATGCATCCAACTGAGCAATGTGCTCTTTGTGTTGCTTATTTTTCTCTTTTTCCCTCTTCACTTTCTGAATCAAAGAATCTATAATATCTTTACCTTCTTGACCCTCCTGGTCTTCGTTTACAAATCGTACGTCAACTGTATTAATCTAGAATTCCTCCAGAGTAATTTTACCTTTCTCTTTCTCAACAGTAGGAATTGCAATTTCTACAGTCCTTCTTCTAGTTGTGGGATCCCTTTTAATGGATGAAGTCATTCTGGCCTTCCTCTTTGGTTTTATTATATTTTCATAAAACAAGGTGGATACATCGAATTCTTGAATTACAAAATCTACCTCTGTGTTAACTTCCTTTTCTAACCATTGAGGTACCTGATCATGTTTCTCCACATCATTATGTTGTTCACCTTGATCTCATGTATCCGTCAGCATATGTGATGGAGAACGTGATTTTCTTGTCTCTTCTTCATGATGCTCACCTTGAGGGCGATCCTATGGTACATACTCCTATTAAGGAACTTCTTTTTCTGGAGGAGCATCATCCTGAGGTGGAGGATTTTGAGATGCATCAATATGATGATCATGATCCTTCTCCGTTATTATCTCATCCACTTTTGACTTTTCCTCTTATTGAGGCACATTCACAGTAGTGGATATTGCGGAATCCTCCTTAGGTGCCGGTGTTTGTTCTAAAACCACTACTTGTTCTGCACCTGCACTGCTTACTTCCTGAACCTTAGAAGCAGGATTTTCTACTACATCCTTCTCATCAGCCTTTTTTTCTTGAACTTCTACTATAATAGGTTCTGCCGATGTATCCTGTTGGCTGATTTCTGAAGCATGGCCCTTTGGTTCTACCATCTTCACTTCTTCTATATGTTGTCCTCTATCAGGTGTACTTGCTAGATATTCTAGACTTACATCCTGTGTAACTGTCAAATCCACTCCTGCAAGACTTGTCACCTGTGCAATTAATGTATCCAACCCTATTTTTTGGGCTACCTTCTCTGGAGTCTTTTCCTTTTCAGATTCCACTTGCTTTATTTCCTCCAATATTGTTTGTACTGATGGAGCCTTATGAGGAGTCATTTGTGTACCTGCAGCAAGGGTTTCCATCTTTTGTTAAGCTACTTCCTTCACAACCTCATCATCAGATAGATTAATTGTTTCCTCCAATGAGATATTGCCTCCTGGCGAGGTTTCTTTCATCTGCTCTTTTGAAAGTTCAATCTTGAACTTCACAATGGTAGGAAGTGGAACATTGTGCTGAAATTCCCTATGGAAAATTTCACTACCTGCCCCTTTCAAAGTTATAGGGGATTGCTTTATTTCCCCTCTCATGGAAGTTCTTGGTTTCTTAGGAGGGGTAGCTACCACCACCTATGGGGCTCTTCTCTTCCTTTTGAATAGCAAAGGGGCCTCCTCTTCTTCAGGTTCTTCTTCCATAAGGATATCCTCTTCTATTGGTTTTCATGAGGACTAACCCTCCACTTGGGTCTCAGTAACTATTGCCCCTGCTAGCCTATCTTTCTTGGACTTTTGTCTTCTTGTCCGTGGAGGTGATGTTGATCCTAATCCTGATCCTGATGCTGCTACCTCCTCAGCTAGAAACACTGCCCTTTCAATAATCACCCCTTTGGGCTCATTATCAACTTTCTTACCCCTAGGGGGTCTTTTGCTTTGTTGTTGTTGTGGAGGCAGTCTGTCTCCTTTAGATTTTCTCTTTTCATTTCGAAAATCATCATATTCCTCATTAGGAATATCTTGCCCTTTCTTCTTATTATCCACAGTGATGGCAACACCCTTCTTCTTCAATGCCTCAATTTGTTCATCAACCCAAGCTTGAGTTAGCTATAGTGTCTTGGCTATGAAAGGATCCAAGGATATGTCCTCTTGTATGGTCAGGTCAGGTGCAAATATGGTATCATTATATATTTTCTTTTCCTCATATTCATCTGCCATTACCCTGCCATCATCCTTTTTCAACTGTTGAGGAATGGGGATGCAGTCAAAGGTTTTAATTTGATTCAATGTCAACCTTTGGTATCTTCTTCTTCTGGCTTCTGCTTCATCCTCACAATCCACCCAGAAGTCTTCCAGCTGCCTTTGATGAATAGATTTTCCTATTATTTTTTGCATCCTTCCATAAGGATCATATGGCCTTCTCAGTGGGAATGGCTGTAATTGCATTTTGTTCAAACTGACCATCACTTTCTTGACACTTTTTGAGTCTGGGCACATGTACCAGCCAATGGTCATTGGAAACAAAATGGGTGGTAACTTATGAGCATCCTTGTATGTTTTCAACATTCTGGAGCTCTGCCTTATGAATTCCATTAATACCACTGCATCGGTGGGGTATCTTGGCAGCATGAGGGGATGTTCTTCAAAACAATCAATTCTCATGTAGGAGAATGTAGCAAATTGAATGTACCAGGCTCCGTGCCTATAAATTATTTCTTGAGCTTCCATGCTCAATCTCTTTGTCCTGTCCTCCTCCATGGTTCTCACCAGGTGCATAGAGAATGCATCATTTACCAGTTTATAATTCTAGAGGTAGTTAGCTCTCCACAATTGGGGATGATGATCCCAAATATGTACAACATTGATTGTGCCTGTAACCTTTCCATTTGTAACCAGTGCATCAAATGTGCCTTTGTAAGCACAGGAGTAGACAATGTAGGATGTCATGTAAAAGGAACAATTTGAACCTCCCAAGTTTGTCAGCTGCTCATGTAGAGCATCATTTATCAACTGGCCCCATAATGGCTTGATGTCTACATATATGCACATCATGATTACACCGTACATCCAATCTTTAAAACTACCAGCATCAGGCTGGCCTGTCACCCTGCTAAGTAATGCAATCATGTACTAATATTTTTCATCAAAATCATACTTATACAAGTGCACAGGAAGTTTGGCAGCTGGAGGATATGTGCTATTCTTGGCCCTCCATTGATGCATGTTCTTCTTGGCCCATTTCTTATTGTTCTCATACTCAACTTCAGATTTCTTTAGGTCTACACTGTTAACCTTCCTGCCCAATGGTAGTCCAAATGTCTTGGAAAGACCCTTGATAGACAGGTCTGCATATATTCTTCCATGCTTTACCACCTGTATGGTTTCTGGATTGTAATTTCGTGCACATTCAATCACCAGCTCTGGAGACTCCATGGAGTACAGAAAACTGACTGCATTCCACAATCCAGACACAAACACTGCATCCAACAGGGGGCTTCTGTTCTTCTCATCATTCATCTTGGTGGACCAGGCCTCCAAATCAGTACTCCCCTAATGTGTATCTGTTATGGCACCATATTTGAATAGGATGCCCCTAGGAGATGCGAACATAGGCTTGTTGAACTCAGCCTCACACTTAGCTAACCTCTTGTCAGCCATGGATATCTGCAATTAACAAGACTTGTCTTATAATGATGTATTCTTATGCATGCAGATAACATTTTATCTCTACTAGCATCATGCATACTATACTTATTTAGTATTTTCTTATCACATGATGCATAAACTAACACCTACACATCATACCTAATTATGCAGAAGAAAACTGGATGAGGGTTTCAATTACTTACTTGGTTATGCAGATCCCTTTAATTATAATAGGTGGTTTTCTAGAAATGCTCTTAATTCTGATGACAATCACATGCTTCCTCCTATTTGTAAGCTCCCTTCGTAAAAGTATCACCTGTATGGGGTTTGGAAGCTAGTGGTCTGTAAAAATGATTTTCTCACAAGGTAAGTGTGAAAATGACGATGAATTTACCTTTTAACCTTGCAATTAGGGCAAAATTAGGGCAACTCTGATGTATGAGCTTTTATTCGTTGATCTTTAGCATAGAAACTCAGGATTTCACTAGGTGTTTCATCAGGTTTTGTGGTCGGTGGGAACTACCTATCACCTCTGTATGCATTAAATGTCAATGGCGGCAACGGGAGCAGGGTGATATTCGCATGACAGGATGATGTTGGAATGACAGGATGATGTTTGAATATCAGGGTGATGTTTGGATATTGTGGTGGTATTAAGATATCGGGGTGATATTTGAATATTGGGGTGATATTCGCAAATATCATCCCCAGTGCAATGTGATCATCCTCCCCGAGAGGAAAAACTATCTTTGACAAGATCAGGTGATGAACGTACCCTCAGGTCATACTTAATACGTTAGGACGATATTTCAATATATCGAGTGATGTTACAAAGATGATGATGATGACCGGATAAACTATAACCTCTCTCTCTTGGAATATCGGGGTGACATCATCTAGATATTGACTCAGTGTATCGCTATGGCATTATGATGTCATCGTCATGTTATGGGAGCAGGATCATGTTTAGGAAATATCCCCCTGAGAAGTAAATGTGATGATGACATCATCATCATGCTTGTTTCTTTGTTTATTAGAATCAAATGACGTCATCAAGATAATGGCTTAGGGGGATATTTTGTGTCTGGAGGATATTGAGACATATCAGGTTACATTGAGAAATATGATCCTTGCGGGAAACATAAGGCTATTGACAGGTAAAGGTCACTATCACCTAAAATTGACGTCCGAACATTTGGATCGCATGAATTATCAGGTGATAAATTAGATCAGGATGACCCTCTGTAATATGACTGATGCTACGAAATATGATCCTCCCCCTATGAATATCAGGTTTGACTCAAACTTTGACCATTCATAACTTTCACATCCTAACGAATCTCAGGGTGATGTAAAAGGCAAACCTGCATGAAATTTGATGCTCTATCTAAAGCTGAGGTTATTGGAATGAAATATGAACTTTGACAAACTCACGTCATGATGATGACTTACCACATCCTCCTTGCATGATGATCCACATGACTTACTTTTACCAAACTGCAAAGAAACACAAAACAAGCCAAGCAAAAAGTTGGGTCCCTATTTTGTCAAGTCAAAATGGGGCATGTTGTGTAACCACACAACAACTTTCCACCAAAGAAAACATCAAAATTCCAATGATTCAAGTGATGTGATCACATTTATCTATAGTATTCTAATTCTTTCTCAGCACAAGCGTCATGATCTTATGAATGATAAAATTTCATCATGGTAACAATACTAACAAAGGATCATGTGTATGCAAATGATTAATTATCCTCACCTTGAAAGAAAATTGAAAACATGAAACACTGGTGTTAAACTACATAGTTGGAGATCATCCCTCATAACCAACCTAGATAGAGCCTTGCTACCAACAGGCGTCTATAGCCCTGGCAACGTTATCTATACAATCTCCCTAAGTAGAGCCCCACTGCTAGTAGGCGTTCATAGCCCCAGTAGAGTAACTTAGATGGCCTAATTTTATTTTCTTTTATGATTTTCTCTTTAAAATTTGTATCTGATATCATCATGTCAGCTCATTTGTACAAGGTATAGTCACTTGTAGCTTTAGGTTGGAGATTGTATTGGTAGCAAGGGAGTCCCTTTAGATTTTTCACTTAACACCTATACTTGTGTGTTCAACAAACCCAAGGCTGTTAAGTGTTTCATTGTGATTGATTCACTTTGATCAAGAAAAGGCACCCTAATGAAAAGATATCATAGACCTGATCATGAATACTTCTTAGAATGAATCATAACCTATGTCTAGATCTAATCTCATCACTTGAATCCTAACAATTTAGTTATTTTCTGTGGTGATGAATTGCATCATCTTGACTAACCAAAACAAGACAAGACAAACAAAAACAAAACTGTACAAGCCACTATACAAATGTACATTATGATGCACATGACTATCATGAAGTCACTCAAGCTTGGAAATAATGTTTGAGGAATTGTCCATTGACTGGCAATGGGACATCCTCACCTGTAATGTTCTTAATCCTATAAGTGTTGTCTCCTAATATCTCAGAAATTTGAAAGGGACCTATCCATAATCTATCAAACTTACCATGGTCTCCTTTCTTCTCATGGGCTTTATCCCACATAAGGACTAAATCAGATATCCTGAAGGCTTTGACTTTGGCTCTCTTGTCAAACCAGCGTTTGACAATAGCCTGATGTTTTGCAAATTGGTCAATTGCTTGACTTCTTTTCTCTTCCAGGTGCATCAACTAAAGCAACCTGACTTCTTGTCTATTATCAATGCCTATGTACTCTTGGGCAAACTACAAGGTAGGAATTTTCAAGTTAACAGGGAGGATATGATCTACCCCATATACCAATTGGAAGGGTAAATTTCCTAATGTAGTTTTCATTCTAGTTATGTCTACCTATAAGGCATATTTCAGAAATGAGTTCCATTCTCTAGGGTTCTTCTCTATTAATTTTCTTATGATATTCAGCAAATTTTTGTTGGTGGATTCTGCTAATCCATTCCCTTGGGGATAATAATTGGATGAGAACTTGAGGATGATCCCATGATCAAAAGCCCAACTTGACAATTTGGTTGAAGTGAAGGCAGAACCATTATCACTTACTAAAGCATAAGGAGTTTCATACTTGGTAACAATGTTGCTCTCCAAAAATTTAATAACATCGTCTATAGTTCAAGTCTTTCTGCTAACAGCTTCAATCCATATTTTACAATAATCAGTAATTGTTAAGACATACCTATGGCCTGATGATGATGAAGGGTTGATTGGTCCTATGAAGTCCATGCCCCATTGTGTAAATGGGCGCTCTTCCATCACTAGCTGCAAGGGTTGTGCAGTATATTTCTCTCTATTGGCAGCAACCTGGCATACATGACAATATTTAACATGTTTAGCTATATCTTTGAAAATTGTGGGCCAATAATATCCTTCTCTGAGGTTTGCATGTGTTGTGGCCAGGGCTGATCCATGTGCCGTTCCAAACTTGTCATGTAATTCTGATAAAACCTTATTTGCTTCTAGCTTTTCTAAGCATCTTAGGTATATCCTTCATAATTCTTCTTGAATAAGGTTCCTCCCTTCATCATATATTTTTGTGACCTTATCTTCAAGGCTCTTCTCTGTGAAGCTTGTAGTCTTGGAGGACATCTTCCAGTAATCAGGATGTGCCTGATATCTGAATACCATTCCTTATTGTCCTTATCATTGATAACATACTGCTGACTTGTGATGTTTGGGTCAATTTGTGATATCATTTGGCTCAAAGCCTGCCCTCTTACCAACTTCATTGGTGTATTTTCCATGTCATACTCTTGTAATACAGTGATCCACTTGGCTCTTTTCTCACCAGGTTCACTCTGCATTAGCAACATCTTCACTGCTGCATCAAGCACTACTGCAATCACTTTGCTTCTTAGTATATAATGCCTAAATTTCTTTACTCCATGACAAATGCAAGTGCTTGTCTTTCAACATCTACATATCTCAATTTAGCATCTTTGAAGGGATAGCTCATGAAAGCAATTGGTTTCTCTTCTTTTTCCTCATTCCTTTGAGTCAATACTACTGTAGAGTTATGTTCTGAGGCAAATGAATAAATGTAGAAGTCCTTTGTGTAGTCTGGACTGATGAGGACAAGAGCATCTGATAGGGCTTTCTTTATGTCCTCAAAAGAAACTTTAGCTTTTGTTGTCCACTCAATCTCTACATCCTTCTTTAGCATGGCATTTAGTGGTCTGACTATCTTTGCAAAACCAGTGATGAATTTTCTTACAAAGTTAATCTTACCAAAGTAAGACTTAAGCTCTTTCTTACTTCCAGGGAGTTGTATTTTCATAATAGACTCCACTCTAGTAGGATCAATGATGATTCCATCATCAGTTATCAAATGGCCTAATAATTTGCCTGTTGTTACCTCGAATATGCATTTCTTGGGGTTCAAGGATATTCCATACTCTTCACATTTCTTCAACACATTTCGGAGATCTGTTACATGATCTGTTCTCTCTTTGGAGAACACTTTGAGGTCATTCTTGTAGATGACTATACATTTTCCTATTCAGCCTCTGAAGGCTATGTCCATTGCTCACTGGAATGTTGCTCTAGCATTAATCAGCCCAAATGGCATACGTCTATAAGCAAAGATTCCCCATTTTGTGGTGAAAGCAGTCTTTAGCCTGTCAATCTTGTCAACCATGACCTGATTGTATCCTGAGAAACCATCCAAGAAGGACATCATTTTGGCTCCATTTACAATCTACAAAACCTCATCTAATGATGGTAAAGGATAACTATCCTTCTCTAATGCTCTATTCAGGTTCATGAAGTCTACACATAGTCTGATGTCTCCATTCTTTTTTCTTACTAGCACTAGATTGGCCACCCAAGTGGAGTGTCTCACAGGAAATATTACCCTGGCATTCAACAGCTTCTTTACTTCTTCAAAAATTATTGGTTCAAGCAAAGCATTGACTGGCCTTTGCTTCTGTCTGAAAGGTTTAGCGTCTGGCTTGAGAGGTATAGTATGAGTTATGACTAATGTGTCATATGTCTTCAGCTCATCATAAGTCCATGCAATTACATGGATGTAATCTTCAAGGGCCTAAGTTATTCCTTCTAACTCTTCTGGTGTGCAAACCTTGCCTATCAAGACATTTCTCTTGTCTTCATTTTTTCCAATATTCACTTGTGAATATTGACCTCCATCAGCCTTGGGAAGATCCTTTTGTTTCAGCATATTATCCAAATCAAAGGCTCTTTCTAATTCAATCATACCTTTGGGAATCCAGTTGCTAGGCAACTCTAATATTTCATCTTCTTCCCAAACATGATCTTTCATACCATTCTCATCTATGATCTGAGCATCAAATATATCCCTGTTAGAGATGAAATCAAGGATGTGCATATCATCATCAAAGACCTGAAGATTAGTAACATTATCAGGTACTGATGGTACAGATACCAATTCTACTGAAAATCTTTTTAGACCTAATATATATAATGGCTCCAGTGTACTAGCAGCCTGGGCAAGTGCATCTGCCCTATGGTTCTATTCTCTAGGAATGTGGGTGATATTAAATGCATCAAAGTCTTCAATCAAATCCCACACTCTATGTCTATAATTTGACAATATTTTATAGCTACAAGAGTAGATTCCTCTTACCTGTCTAACAACTAATTCTGAGTCTCCAAAGACAGGCAAAATTTTCACTTTCTTCTTGAGAGCAAATACTATCCCATGAATCAGAGCTTCATACTCTGTCACATTATTAGTGCAGGGGAACTGTAATCTGTAGGCAGCTAAGTAGGATTTTCCTGATGGATCAATGAGATCAATCCCTACTCTAGCTCCTTGTTTGGATTTGGATCCATCAAATCTTAAAGTCTGGGATTTATCCTTAACATGAGGTTTAGCTAAAAATTCTCTTTTCTTTGTAGCTCTGGCAGCTGCACCACCTGATATCCACTTTAGTTTAGGAATTTCAGCATTCTTAAACTTCACTTTTTCTTCCTTCTGAGATGCTAATTTTTCTTCTTATTTTTCATCATCAGGAGAATGATCTTTTGGATCAGGCTCTGTATGTCTCTTTAAAATATGCAGGCACAACGAACAGGTAGTCTCCGAGTGAGCTACCTCATGCAGCCTACACCATCCTTCAGTTAGTGCATCTCGTGGATGTTTCTTTTGTTCTATCATCTTCTTAATTTCTCCTGATAAAAACTCTTCAAATCTGGTCAGGTTACTACCACTGTCTTCATCAGACAGTTCATAACCTAACTCCATCAGACAATCACTCCCTAGAGTGATCTTTCCTTTTTTCTTAACATCTATCTGGTCATACACCAGAATTTCTTCTGTTCTCTGTATATGATCTTCATCATGATTTGTCACCTTTTCTGTGGTTCCTGCAAAAGACAAACAAGAATCAACATCATCATCATCAGATGCAGAACTTACCTTGGAATATGATGATGATGCCTCACTGCATGTCTGCTCCAGCATCATCATGTCTAAGCATGTTTCGCAAGTCCTTTTTGAATGTGTCTCATTGTGTAATCTGCACCAACCATCAATTAGAATGTCATTAGCAGGTATATTCAACAATTGACAACGTTTTACCTGCCTGGATAGATGCATCTAAAAATTTCTGAAACGATCTATTTGATTCTCATTTTCAAAATTACCACCAGGTTCTACAACTAGCATGTCCTCCCAATGATCATCATCATGATGATGATGAAAATCAAGCATTAGGATCTCTTCTATCCTAATAGTCTGTGATCTAATGGAATAAACTCCAGGCTCAACATTTACATACATAATCTCGTTTGTTTTATTATACTCAATTATCATGTGCTTCATCCTGGGTTCAGCATCTATTCTTATCTGGTTAGGTATACCTTTCCAAGGTAACCACATGTGACTGAAGTCAATAGCCATATATCCATTCAAAGTTTTTGACCAATCTCTACTAAGCAGCATCCCGTATGTATCAAGTATGTCAACTACCTAGATATCAATGTAATATTGGATCCTGGGATCAGATGCTAGCTACATGTGTATATGAGTCAGTTCTACAATTACACTCACTTCTGTCTTATCTAGTTGTGTCACCTTCTTTAGGGATTTAGCAGGATGTAGTCCTAAAGCATTGCATATAGACAAGGGCATCACATTTGTAGATGCACCTGAATCTACCAAACAATTGTGTAAATTCTTGCTAAACATCATTATGGTAAGGAGGAAAGGTGGTGACTCACTCGTATCTCTGTATAAGGTCATGTGGGAGGTTTCTATAGCTTGGATAGTAACTGGCACTTTAGGCTTGACAGTGCTATCTCTAGCAGCATGATCCTTATTGCTAAATTGGCCTAGAGAATGAATATCCTCTTTGGGAGTAGGATCATCTAGTGATTTCATGAAAGATTTCTTAATTGCGGGACTTTTCAACAATTCTGACAGAGACAAGCTGATCTTTATCTTTTTCATCTCATCAGCCAGGTATGTGACCAGTTTGTTAGACTCATGAGGTAAGGCAACAGCCTTTGATGTTGTATTCTGGGGTGACAGATATTGTGCATTCACCTTGGGAAATCTCGGATTATTGCTAGCTTTGGGATCAGGAGGTGTGTTGAAATTATTTGGAGGTAGAGATGATGTTAATGGACAAGTAGGTCTATTGGAGCTACTTCTCAAATTATAATTATGCTTATGGGGATATTGCTACTGGTATGCATGCACCTCCTCATGTTCATTAGAAGGCTCATTCTCATCTTCAAAAGGGAAGACATAATTTGACTCAAAGGCTAAACCAGATTCTTCACATGCCTGGGTATAATGCTAGTGGGAGGGCACAGTCTGCTGATGATGATGATCAGTATAGCTCTCCAATAAAAATGCAGAATCATATCCACAGGGAACAATTTCATTTCCCTCTACCTGAGGTGGATTTTGAGAAGTATTTCAAACTTCTGTCTGGAAAATGCTAGCAACAATTCTGAATTGTGGACAATCTAGCTCTGCATGAGCATTTGTATCGTGGATCTTGCACCAATTAGTGAGGGCTGCCTCAGCAAGATTAACTCTAGTAGTCTGTTTGGCTTCAGCAGGTGGCTGATTATCTAAGGGTGATGGTAATGAACCATTATTTGGCCTGGAGTTCCATACTCTAGGCTGTCTGGGAGGATTATTATTATTTCCACCATTATTATTAAAATTACTGTTGTTGTATCCTCTGTCAGGATAATTTGGTCTATCATTGGAATAACCTTTGTTTTGGTTAGGCTAAGAATAAAAGTTTTGATTTCTCAAATGTGTCACTTCTATAGTGAGTTTTCTAAGTTGAGCTGAGATTTCTTTGATCTCTTCCTTCTCTTCTTGAGATTTAGCCACTATATTTTTAGTTTGAGGCTTGAAGAAAGAGGATCCATGGTTACTGTTGGATAGATCAGTACCCTAAGGTGTCTAAGTTTGTGCAGGATATTGTGGCGTCTGGCCATTCCCATTAGGAGGTGGCATGATACTTAATGGATGTACCTACAAAGGTGCAGGCATGACTGCTGGAGGTATCATAGCTTCATTAGGATATTGTTGTGCAAGATATGCAGGATATTGTGGAGGGTAAGTTGGAGACATACCAGGTAAAGTAGGGAATGCTATGTTTGGTGTTGGAGCAGGTACTAACTGCTGATTTACTTTGATAGCTTCTTGAAAAGCTCCTGTCAAGGTAGTGATTTTAGGATGTGTTCTCTTGATGAACATGGATGTTAATGGATCCAAAGCTGAGTAATAGATACTCCTAACAGTAGCATCTGCTATAGTATATGGTGAAGCTCCTGATGCACTAGACCCTGGAGTATGGTGGATGTCCACAGTTCTAGGTCTGAAACCTCTAACAGGTAATTCTTCAAAGATTCTGGTGGATCTTGACTTGGTATTTATCCTATGAACTAGGATTTCTTAATTTTGAGGTGAATTAGTTGACTGATTGTAAATATCAGCTGGATTTCACCAGCTGAAGTGATATTTGTGGCCAGATGGCTAATCTGACTGGATATTTATGAAATATTTGCAAAGATAGTGCAAATATGAGGTGATAACAGGGTACTATGACTCTCACCATGGGATATCAGGCTTCTATGGCAAAACTCTTCAAAGCTTTAACGGATTTACTTAACATTGGCTGATACTTGTGAATTCATGATGATTTACTGTAAAGCTTACAATATTTATGTTTGACCTGGAAATCTTTACACAGAATGAGCATCTACCAGCTTGTTACAGTAAATATTTTAGCAATATTTGGAATTCACAGATACATTTGAGGTTACCTTACTCTCTGCATCATCAAACCTAAAAATAATGATGATGAGCATCTTCTTTCAGGGTTGCCCTCCTTCTAGCGCCAATTTATGTTGGTCATGATATTAGTCACAAACAAGCAGAGAATAAAAGTACACATTAACCTTTATTCATCTTGAAAGATACAATGAATTTAGAGAATTCATGATCCCAAGTCTCTGGTGATTAGGTCTTAATTGTCTGACATTACTCAGAGATTGATGTGCGTTGCTGTTTCCATTTTGGGGCCTTATGTCGAGTTCAGCATCATGACACTGTTTCTGCAAAGATTCTTCACAAAGAGGTCATTTTATACAGTTGTTTGTTCAAATGATGCAGTTGTACTCAAATATTTGCATGATATTTACCAATTATACATGCTTTAGCTTCAAATATGCTAAATATTTTCAATTATCTATGAGAGTCCACATATTTGTATTATTTGCTTGAGATTATCAATTATTTGCAATTATGATGGTGAAATGCTCTAAAATTTAAAGAAATTGAAAGAAATGCTTCAAATTAATGTTGAACCTTCAGCTATTGAACCACATGTACATCAGATATAGTCATGAAGAGAAGAAAACCAAACCATATGTTTACCAGGACATTCCACAGCTAGATACAGTTGATGCTAACTTCAAAGGAATTGTATGAAAACAACATATACAAGTAGACATGCACTCCAAGGGACGCAGCAACTCATAGCACATATCAAGAATTCACACACTGATTACTCAAGATTTACTATGAATTGTAATCAAACAAGTCTTCTCATTCATTAAGTATGCAAGGATATAGATGTATACAAAAAGCTTTGAAATGAGACCTAAATATTTCAGCAGATGAATTTCAATTAAGTTTCAAATATTTGAAATGAGGCATTCCTGCACCTTTTATAGAACAAGGTGAGGAATCTGTTACAAAAAGATCAAAGATCTTGATTTATCTATGAATATCTACGGTCAGAATTTCCCTTTGACTTTGTCAACTTTATCAAAATGGCACAAGTTGCCAACTGGCAACTATCTGAGATACTTATTTTTGCTAAGTATCAGATGCTGATATTTACTTCATGATGCATGATCATCTACTTTATCTGACTCATGTGCTCCATCGTCAGGTGCATCACTTCCTAAACCCTCATCATGCTGATGATGATGACCCTGTATATGAGGCTGCATGATGATCTAGACCTGTTCAACTGCACAATTTTATCTATTTCTCCACCATCCGGGGTCTTTGCTTTGGTGATGGCATGTTTATGTGCTTGGTATTTGTTTATTTCTACTATTGTGCAGTGTCTCATTATAATGTTCCATTTTCATCTTGGTACTTACCAGTTTATCCATGATTTCTTCTGTTAGTTGGCCTAATGGATCATTAGCAACAAATTGGAAGTTATTATGTAGAGGTTGAATTGCAAACTCTTCATCTTGATTATCTATCTTCCCTTCCACTTTTCCTTCTAGTGTTTCCAAAATTTCTGCCTCAAAGGACATCATGTCATGCAACTTTATGTTGATCTCCCTCAACTTATTGTTACATCTTTTGTGGACATCACATTCAAATTGAATGTCCTTATACCATATATCTACCAATAATGCAGTGTTATTATTCAACACCTACTTGTTAATGAGCAATTGAGGATTTATCCTCTTTATTTCTCCCATGATATCCAATGTCTTCACTAATTGGAAGGACCTTTTACCTGTCTGCATCTGCAACTTGTCTACCTTTTTCCTGGAGTCACTAAGAGTACCCCACCTCTTCAAAGAGGCCTTCACTACTTCCTCTACAGTATCAAATGTGGAATACATCCACTTTCTCAATATGGAGGACTCATGTTTCATGAGATCCAATTTATTCACCTCCTCTTGGGAAATAGCAGTCAATGGGATTGCATGATCAGCAGAACTATCCTCAGGATTAGTTAACCTTCCTATATATGCATGCAACTGAGCAATGTGCTCTTTGTGTTGCTTATTTTTCTCTTTTTCCCTCTTCACTTTCTAAATCAAAGAATCTATAATATCTTTACCTTCTTGACCCTCCTGGTTTTCATTTGCAAATCCTAAGTCAACTGTATTAATCTAGAATTCCTCTAGAGTAATTTTACCTTTCTCTTTCTCAACAGTAGGAATTGCAATTTCTGCAGTCCTTCTTCCAGTTGTGGGATCCCTTTTAATGGCCGAAGTCATTCTAGCCTTCCTCTTTAGTTTTATTATATTTTCAGAAAACAAGGTGGATACATCAAATTCTTGAAATACAAAATCTACCTCTGTGTTAACTTCCTTTTCTAACCATCGAGTTACCTGATCATGTTTCTCTGCATCATCATGTTGTTCACCTTGATCCCCTGTATCCGTCAGCATATGTGATGGAGAAGGTGATTTTCTTGTCTCTTCTTCATGATGCTCACCTTGAGGGCAATCCTGTGGTACATCCTCCTATTGAGGAACTTCTTTTTCTAGAGGAGCATCATCCTGAGGTGGAGGATTTTGAGATGCATCAATATGATGATCATGATGATCATGATCCTTCTCCATTATTACCTCATCCACTTTTGACTTTCCCTCTTGTTGAGGCACATTCACAGTAGTGGATATTGCGGAATCCTCCTTAGGTGCCGGTGTTTGTTCTAAAACCACTACTTGTTCTGTACCTTCACTGCTTACTTCCTGAACCTTAGAAGTAGGATTTTCTACTACATCCTTCTCATCAGCCTTCTTTTCTTGAACTTCTACTATAACAGGTTCTGCTGATGTATCCTATTGGCTCAATTCTGAAGCATTGCCCTTTGGTTCTACCATCTTCACTTCTTCTATATGTTGTCCTCTATCAGGTGTACCTGCTGGATATTCTAGACTTACATCCTATGTAACCATCAAATCCACTACTGCAAGACTTGTCACCTGTGTAATTAATGTATCCAACCCTATTTCTTGGGCTACCTTTTCTGGAGTCTTTTCCTTTTCAGATTCCACTTGCTTTATTTCCTCCAGTATTGTTTGTACTAATGGAGCCTTATGAGGAGTCATTTGTGTACCTGCAGCAAGGGTTTCCATCTTTTGTGAAGCTACTTCCTTCACAACCTCATCATCAGATAGATTAATTATTTCCTCCAATGAGATATTACCTCCTGGCGAGGTTTCTTTCATCTGCTCTTCTGCAAGTTCAGTCTTGAACTTCACAATGGTAGGAAGTGGAACATTGTGTTGAAATTCCCTATGGAAAACTTCACTACCTGCCCCTTTCAAAGTTATAGGGGATTGTTTTATTTCCCGTCTCATGGAAGTTATTGGTTTCTTAGGAGGGGTAGCTACCACCACCTGTGGGGCTCTTCTCTTCCTTTTGAATAGCAAAGCGGCCTCCTCTTCTTCAGGTTCTTCTTCCATAAGGATATCCTCTTCTATTGGTTTTCATGAGGACTGACCCTCCTCTTGGGTCTAAGTAACTATTGCCCCTGCTGGCCTATCTTTCTTGGACTTTTGTCCTCTTGTCAGTGGAGGTGATGCTGATCCTGATTTTGATCCTGATGCTGCTGCCTCCTCAGTCAGAAACGCTGCCCTTTCAATAATCACCCCTTTGGGCTCATTATCAACTTTCTTACCCCTAGGGGGTCTTTTGCTTTGTTGTTGTTGTGGAGGTAGTCTGTCTCATTTAGATTTTCTCTTTTCATTTATAAAATCATCATATTCCTCATTAGGAATACCCTGCCCTTTCTTCTTATTATCCACAGTGATAGCAACACCCTTCTTGTTCAATGCCTCAATTTGTTTATCAACCCAAGCTTGGGTTAGCTGTAGTGTCTTGGCAATGAAAGGATCCAAGGATATGTCCTCTTGTATGGTTAGGTCAAGTGCAGATATGGTATCATTATATATTTTCTTTTCCTCATATTCATCTGCCATTACCCTGCCATCATCCCTTTTCAACTGTTGATGAATGGGGATGCAATCAAAGGTTTTAATTTGATTCAATGTCAACCTTTGGTATCTTCTTCTTCTGGCTTCTGCTTCATCCTCACAATCTGCCCAGAAGTCTTCCAGGTGCCTTTGATGAATAGGTTTCCCTATTATTTTCTACATCCTTCCATAAGGATCATATGGCCTTATTACTAGGAATGGCTATAATTGCACTTTGTTCAAATTGACCATCACCTTCTTGATACTTTCTGAGTCTGGGCACATGTACCAGCAATGGTCACTGGAAACAAAATGGGTGGTAACATATGAGTATCCATGTATGTTTTCAACATTGTGGAGCTCTGTCTTATGAATTCCATTAATACCAGTACATCAGTGGGGTATCGTGGCAGCATGAGGGGATTTCCTTCAAAACCCTCAATTCTCATGTAGGAGAATGTAGCAAATTGAATGTACCAGGCTCCGTACCTGTAAATTATTTCTTGAGCTTCCATGCTCAATCTCTTTGTCCTGTCCTCCTCCATGGTTCTCACCAGGTGCATAGAGAATGCATCATTACTAGTTTATAATCCTGGAGGTAGTTAGCTCTCTGTAATTGGGGATGATGATCCCAAATATGTACAGCATTGATTGTGCCTGTAACCTTTCCATCTATAACTAGTGCATCAAATGTGTCTTTGTAAGCACAGGAGTAGACAATGTAGGATGTCATGTAAAAGGAACAATTTAGACCTCCCAGGTTCATCAGCTACTCATGTAGAGCATCACTTATCAACTGGCCCCATAATGGCTTGATGTCTGCATATATGCACATCATGATTACACCATACATCCAGTCTTTAAAACTACCAACATCAGGCTGGCCTGTTACCCTGCTAAGTAATGCAATCATGTACTGATATTCTTCATCAAAATCATACTTATACAAGTGCACAGGAAGTTTGGCAGCTGCAGGATATGTTCTATTCTTGGCCCTCCATTGATACATGTTCTTCCTGGCCTGTTTCTTATTGTTCTCATACTCAACTTCAGATTTCTTTAGGTCTACACTGTTAACCTTCCTACCCAATGGCAGTGCAAATGTCTTGGAAAGACCCTTGATAGACAGGTCTACATATATTGTTCCATGCTTTACCACCTATCTGGTTTCTGGATTGTAATTCCATGCACATTCAATCACCAGCTTTGGAGACTCCGTGGAGTACGTAAAACCAGCCGCATTCCACAATCCAGACATGAACACTACATCCAACAGGGGGCTTCTATTCTTCTCATCATTCATCTTGGTGGACCAGGCCTCCAAATCAGTACTCCCCTGATGTGTATCTATTATGGCACCATATTTGAATAGGATGCCCCTAGGAGATGTGAACATAGGCTTGCTGAACTCAGCCTCATGCTTAGCTAACCTCTTGTCAGCCATGGATATCTACAATTAACAAGACTTGTCTTATAATGATGTATTCTTATTCATGCAGATAACATTTTATCTCTACTAGCATCATGCATACTATACTTATTTAGTATTTTCTTATCACAGGATGCATAAACTAACACTTGCACATCATACCTGATTATGTAGAAGAAAACTAGATGAGGGTTTCAATTACTTACCTGGTTATGCAGATCCCTTTAATTATACCAGGTGGTTTTCTAGAAATGCTCTTAATTTTGATGACATTCACGTGCTTCCTCCTGTCTGTAAGCTCCGTTCATACAAGTATCACCTGTATGGGGTTTGGAAGCTAGTGCTCTGTAAAAATAATTTTCTTGCAAGGTAAGTGTGAAAATGACGATGAATTTACCTTTTAACCTTGCAATTAGGGCGAAATTAGGGCAACTCTGACGTATTATCTTTTCTTCGTTGATCTTTAGCACGGAAACTCAAGATTTCACCAGGTGTTTCATTGGGTTTTGTGGTCAGTAGGAACTACCTACCACCTCTGCGCGCATTAAATGTCAATTGCAGCAACGGGAGCGGGGTGATATTTGCATGATAGGATGATGTTAGAATGACAGGATGATGTTTGAATATCAGGGTGATGTTTGGATATCGGGGTGGTATTTAGATATTGGGGTGATATTCGAATATCAGGGTGATATTCACAAATATCATCCCAAGTGCAATAACCTCTCTCTCTAAGAATATCAGGGTGACGTCATCCAGATATTGACTCAGTGTATCACTATGGCATTATGACGTCATCATCATGTTATGGGAGCAGGATCATGTTTAGGAAATATCCCCCCGAGAAGTAAATGTGATGATGACATCATCATCATGTTTGTTTCTTTGTTTATCGGACTCAAATGACGTCATTAGGATAATGGCTTAGGGGGATATTTCGCATCAAGAGGATATTGAGAAATATCAGGTTACATTGAGAAATATGATCCTCGCGGGAAACATACGGCTATTGACGGGTAAAGGTCACTGTCACCTAAAATTGATGTCCAGACATTTGGATTGCATGAATTATCAGGTGATAAATTAGATCGGGATGACCCTCTGTAATATGACTGATGCTACGAAATATGATCCTCCCCCTGTGAATATCAGGTTTGACTCAAACTTTGACCATTCATAACTTTTACATCCTAACGAATCTCAGGGTGATGTAAAAGGCAAACCTGCATGAAATTTGATGCTCTATCTAAATATGAGGTTATTGGAATGAAATATGAAATTTGACAAACTAACCTCATGATGATGACTTACCACATCCTCCTTCCATGATGATCCACATGACTTACTTTTACCAAACCGCCAAGAAACACAAAACAAGCCAAGCAAAAAGTTGGGTCCCTGTTTTGTCAAGTCAAAATGGGGCGTGTTGTGTAACCACACAACATGTACCAGGTGGACTGAAGCTGTCAGTAGTAGGACATGCAATGTTGAGGTTGTCATTAAGTTTTTGGAAAGCAGTATAGTGACCAGGTATGGAGTTCCATATGCTTTAGTATGTGATAATGGATCTGCTTTTGCTTCAATGAAACTATCAGGTTGGGATTTTGATCATGGGGTCATCTTAAAATTCTCCTCAAATTACTATCCCCAAGGGAATGGATTAGCATAATCCACAAACAAGAACCTATTGAACATCATAAAAAAGCTGATAGATAAGAACGCAAGGGAATGGAACACTCTATTGAAATATGCCTTGTGGGTAGATAGAACCAAGAATAAGGCTGGATTAGGAAATTCACCTTTGCACCTAGTATATGGGGTGGATCCCATCCTCCCTGTTAACTTAAAGATTCTTACACTGCAGTTTGCACAGGAATACCTAGACATAGATAATAAACAGGAGGTTAGATTTCTACAACTGATGCACCTAGAAGAAAAAAGAAGTGTAGCAATTAACCAATTTGCTAAACATCAGGCTGTTGTCAAGCGCTAGTTTGACAAAAGAGCCAGAATCAAGGCTTTCAGGATCTCAGATCTAGTCCTGATGTAGGACAAAGCACATGAAAGGAAGGGTGATCATGGTAAGTTTGACAAACTCTAGATAGGCCCCTTTCAAATTTCTCAAATTTTAGGAGACAAAACCTACAGGATCAAGTCCTTAACCGGCGAGGATGTTCCATTACCAGTTAATGGACAGTTCCTCAAACACTATTTTCAGGCCTAAAGTAGCATCATGACAGTCATGTGTATCATAGTGTACTTTCTTTGTATAGTTGTTTGTACAGTGGCTTTGTTTTGTTGTTTTGTTTGGTTGCTTTGTTTCCTCAGCAGGGATCTTTCTTTTGATTTAGAGTAAGAAGATGTAGACTAACAACCATTGAAAACAATAGAAAATTCAGAACATTCAAGTCAATTATTTGAAATTTATGCATAACTTGTTGTGACTGTCATGAATGTAGAAAGTTGTTTGACTTGTGAAATTTTGTATTCAATAAGAATGGGTTGAGTATTCAAGGAATGTTTCTCACAATGACACACCTAAAATCCTTAGGTTTGTTGAACCTACCAGTGTAGATATTAGGTGAAAAATCAGAGGTCACCATTGCTACATTTACAATTCTCAGCTTAATTTTAGCAAGTGACCACTCCTTGCATCATGAAGTTACAAATGCAATATCTTCTGAAGTTCTATCAAATAAATAATAATAATAATAATAATAATAATAATAATAATAATATGGATTATACTAAAAATCTAGATTAAGCTATCTAAGTAACTCTACCAGGGCTATAGACGCTTGCTGGTAGTAGGGCTCTACTTAGGAGAATTGTAACGATAACCTTGTCGAGGCTATGGACGCCTGCTGCCAGCAAGGCTCTATCCGGTTGGCTATGAGGGAACATCCTCACCTACGTAGTCTAATATCAGTCACTGGTTTGTTCAACTGATCTTCAAGATGAGGCTTATTAATCATGTGCACCCACTTAAACTAAAATGAAAATTCATGAACCTTATTGAATACATTAAGTCCCAATTTGAATGATGATTTGCAAGAAAGATAGTTGGAAGTTATGAATTTATTTCATTTGGTTTCTTTAATGGGTTGAATTTAATTGTTTTGTTTGGTTGCTAGTTGTTGTGATGTTCACTACACGCCCCATTTTACTCCTTAGCAAAATAGGGACCCCTGCTGTGGCTTTGCTTTTTGTTTTGTTTGTGTGGGTCTGTTTGGTGGTAAAGGGAAAAGAGGGTGAAAATTGCAAACTTTGTTAAAAATAGAGAAAAAAATGCATTTCAGTACCAGGGCATAATATGGTTGGATTCCTTGTGAAAAGTGAGCTAGGGTTGCTTTTTGAACCATCTTAAAATTTTCCATATTTTAAAAGTTATGAGCATTTTGGTAGAATGTACAAGGGAAGGGTTTGTTGTTTGCACATACAAGTCTGTTTGTATATCGGGTTGCATATACAAGGCCCTTTGTATGCGAGTTCACTTGTATACAAAGACCTTTGTATATCACTGTCCATATACAAGGTCGTTTGTATGTGTAAGGGTCATTTTTATACTTAGTCGCATTTGCAATCGGGTTCATATAAAAAGTCGATTGTATGTTCTTTACCTTGTATGCATTTTAATAAAGGTTCTATGCATACATACAAGGTGGACCTAAAATGGTTTTAGGGTTAGAATGAATGAATGTTTAAAATCCATTGCATGTATCTCACGTTTGTATGTTTGGTAGGTCGAAACATACAATGCACTTATACGAGGGCCAGAATCGAAAAGTTATTAAGCAATGTTAAATCATGGTATATTTCAGGCTTGTATATTTATACATACAAGCAAATATACAAGCACTACATGCAAGCTGCGGACTTGAAAGGTTATGAAGCAGAGTTAACTTATTGTATGCTTTGGGCTTGTATATTAGTACATACACTTGGAACATGCAACGTTCATCTACAAGTCACGGACCCGAAGAGTTATTTAAATAAGGTTGAATGATTGTATGTTTCAGGACATACAAAGCAAAAGATATAAAGGCTATATACATCGGGCGGACTCGAAAAGGTTACTGAACATGGTTAAGTCGTTGCATATTTTGTGCTTTGTATATTGAGGATATACAAAGACATTATGCAAGCACGGATTCGAAGGGAAGTTAAAATATAGAAAATTCTTTGTATCCATATGCATTTGTATGTTGCAATATACAAACTAATATGCATTGCCGACATACAAGCCCAAGAACTGAAAAAGATTAAAATCTGGTTAAACAAATGTATCATGCCCAACTTGTATATCGAAGGATACAAATATTTAAGCAAGGAAATTTTGGGAGTGCAAAGTGATAGGATTTTTGAATCCATTTAGGGCCAAATGCATGTTTTTGGTCAATGATGGTTGACCCGACTGGTTTTAACGATGAACATGCATTTGAGTGCAAAATTTTCACGAATTTAGGGCTGGATTTTTGCAACTACACAGTCACACCTTGATTCAATAACTTTTATTTTCCGTACAGGTTTATTGGATGAAATGGTACTTATTACTTGACTATTTTTGTAGGTTTGCGAGATTGAAGGAGTTGTTTGGAGTAGCTAAAAATTGCAGGGTTGCCAACATAGTGGCGGCGTGCAGGTGGAAATAAAGATGGGGCTTTAATGGCAAAATCACCCTAGGCGGCGGATTGGATCCTAAGGGGCTTTCAATGTGAGAGGGTTTGTAGATGGAGACATTCTTGTTGGAGCGGCGCTCGGCATGGGCATGCTGCTCAGATTTTGGTGGGATTGTTTTTCCACCATCTAATCTTGCACTGGATGGCTGCAAACCGTCAATTAACTAGGGTTTTTGGGCATTGTATTGGGGAAAAAACTAGAAATATATATTGGGCCATTTTACTTTGTAAAAGGAGAGGTCAATCATACAATATCAGACCTATAGTAATTTTATGCAAGAGATTAGATTACTCAGACTAGTGGGGACTGGATTATTGAAATAATCAAGGTTCTTTCCTTAGATCATTGTAAATGTACCTGTTCTATGAACTTACTATATGGAGATGAAGTTTCAGATTACATCCTGATTGTAAAACTTAAGTAATCTTCAAGTTGACTGCTGGATATGTACTGGTGAAAGCTGTGTTCTATAGAAGCACTTTCATTTCATTGCATGTTGTTGTCAACCTTGCCCCTGAAGATTTGCACTGGATCATGCTGATTTGTGGAATGTCCTAGTGAAGTATGATTTTGGTTTTCTTCTCTTCAATGCTGTATGGGAACATGTATGTGGATTAGTGATCTTAGTCAGGCAATCTTAGGAATCTCTCTCTCTCTAACCCTTCTTTCTCATTTTAATTTCATAGAAATCACTTTCGCAACTGCACATCATGATGAATATTAAGCAGAACAAAGAAATATGTTGACACTCCGTAGATAATTCAATATCATTAGCATGTTTTTTTTGGGCTAGATGCATGTACTGTTGAAAATATCATGCAGAAAATCACAAATAAGGGTAGAACTCATGCAAATATCAACTTAGGCACATCATTTGGAGATATATGCTGTGTAGAGTAACATCCTTGTATAGCATAGTTGTAAGAACAGAATCTACTAATCTACGTAATACCCCAAAATAGAAAACAGCAGTACACATCAACCACTGAGTAACATCAGCAGATTATGAACTAATCAACGAGGACTTGGGATCATGAATTCTTTGAATTCATTGTATCTTTCAGGATAAACAAGGTTTGTTGTGTAACTTTTGTTTGGTGTTTGTGTGTGACTAACATCACCATCAATAGATCCATGGCTTATCTTCTATTAATGGCTTATTAGGGTGTTCTCTTTTTCTTTTAGCTCTAGCAGCTGTGCCACCTGATATTTACTTCAACTTTTGAGGTTGGCTCTTTGTCATCTCTGGTAACTTGCATGAACATGATATATCTCCTCTTTTCATTTCTATAGTATCACGACTATTACTATCTTGATGTACTTCAATCTCTTTCCTTTTATCTTTAGACATGTCCTTCATATCAGACAAGTTGCTATTCGCATACAACTTTTCTTCCTTATCCAGTATATGCAAGCATAGGGCACATGTGGTTTCAAAATGTGGTGCCTCATGGAGTCTGCACCATCCTTCAATCAAAGCGTGGTGTGGAGAAACTTCATGTAGGATAAGTCTTTGAATTTGTTTGGATAAAACTCCTTATACTTTGTCAAGTTCTTCCCTTGTCTTCATCTGACAATTCATAGTCTGATTCAATTAAGCAATCAGTCCTTAGGGTGATATTATTTTCTTTTCCATGAATATCTTCATCATACATCAGGATCTCTGCTGGATTGTGCATGTAAGCCTCATCCTGATGTGCATTTTTTTCATGTTCTTTTGTATCTGGAGATGACAAATTAGAATTATTATCATCATAACCAAACATTACACTTACCTTAGTTGAAGATGACCCTATCTCACTATAAGTTCTTTCAAACTCAATCATGTCTAAGCACACATCACCATATTTTTCTGAATGTGCTTCATCATGTAACCTACACCAACCTTCAATCAAGATATCCTCAATGGATTTACTTAATATATGGAAACGTTGCATCTCTCTAGATAAATATTGTTCAAAATCCTTAAAGTGATTGGTTTCATCATCATCAATTGAACTATGGTCAGATTCTATGATGATCTTGTTATTTTATTCAACATTTATTTGTGTGTACATGTTATACATTAAGAATTCCTCTATCCAAACCATTTGAGGTCTTATAGTATAGACTCCTGGTTCAACATCTACATATAATATCCCACCGGTGTTGTTATATTCAGTGATCATATGTCTCATCCTAGGTTTAGCCTCTATCCTTATTTGGTTAGGAATTTCCTTACAGGGTAACCACATGTGATTGAAATTAGTGGACATGTAACCATTAAGTGTTTTTTACCAATCCCTACTGAGCAACATCCCATAAGTATCAGGGATATCCACCACTTAGATGTCAATGTAATACTAGACCCTTGGGTCTGATGCCAACTACATGTGGATATGTTTTAACTCTCCTACCACACTCACTTCTATTTTATCTAGTTGTGTCACCTTCTTGAGGGACTTGTCTAGATGTAATCCTAGGGCATTGCAAATGGATAGCGACATCACATTTATTGATGCACCTAAATCTACTAAGCAATTATGCAATTTCTTTCCAAATATTCTTAGTGTGAGTAAGAATGTGGATGATTAAGTTTTGTTTCTATATATAGTCATATGTGATGTCTCAACAACCTAGATGGTAGCTTGCACTTTATCTTTAACATTGTTTTCTTTGGACACATGATCTTTAGTCAGGATTTGATTGGGATTATGACTATGATTATCATCTTTCGGTGTGTACTCATCTAGGGATTTTAGGAAGGCTTTCTTGATGACTGGAGTTTTAAGCAATTCTGACAGGGACAAGTTGATTTTAATCTTTTTCATCTCCTCAGCTAGATAGGTGACTAGTTTATCAGATTCAGGAAACTGACTGATGGCTTTTGACACTATATTCTATGGTGTGAAATACTAAGTATTAACCTTGGGAGGACCACGGTTATTACTAGCCTTGGAATCTAGTGGAGTGTTAAAATTATTTGGAGGAATGGATGTGGTTAAAGGGCCAGATGGTTTATTAGGGTTACTCCTGAGATTATAATTATGCCTACCGGGCTAGTTTTGTTGTTGGTAAGCATGAACCTCTTCAAGTTTTGGTTCTAGTTCATTTCATCCTCAAAGGGAAACACATAATTTGTCTCAAATGCTAAGGAAGACTCCTCACATGCTAATGTGTAATTTTCATGAGTGGAAGTCATTTGATGATGCTGATGACTAGTAAAACTTTCCAACATCAAGGTAGACTCATACCTTAAAGGGATGATTTCATTCACCTTAGGATAAGGAGGATGTCCTACAGTGTTAGACACTTCGGCATGGAAGATACTAGCTTCTATTTTAAACTAGGGATAGTCTAACTTTACATGTGTTAGTATTGTGTATCCTACACCAATTAGTGAGTGTAGCTTTGGCTAGATTTACTCTAGTTGTTTGTTTAGGTTCATTAGGAGGCTGATTGTCCAATGGCGATGGTAATGAACCATTGTTTGGCCTAGTATTCCATGTTCTGGGTAGCCTAGCAGCAGTATTGTTATTATTATTGTTGAAATTCCTTTCATTGTTATATCCTTTGTCATGATATCCAGACCTATCATTGTTGTTCCCATATCCTCTATTAGGATACCCTCTATTTTGGTTTGGTTGAGAATAGAAGTTTTGTCCTCTCATATGTGTAATCTCAGTGGTCAAATTTCTCAATTGTGCAAATATTTCTTTAATGTCATTGTTTTCTTCCTAAACCTTGGCTACTACATTCTCTTACTAAGGTTTGAAGAAGGAACTACCATTGTTGTTTTTCCCTACATCCTGAGGAGTTTTTGTAGGATAAAGTATTATCGGAGGCATAATACTTAGTGGTGGTACTTGCAGGGGACTTGGCATGATGGCTGGAGTTATCATGACTCCATTACCTTGTGGTTGCATAGGAAATGCAGGATATCTAGCATTAGGTGTAAAGCCAGATGTTAACTGTTGATTGACTTTAATGGCTTATTCAATAGAACCTGCTAGTGAAGTGATAGATGGATGTGTTCTTCTCATCAACATGGATGTCAAGGGATCTAAAACTGAAGAGTATATGGACCTAGCTGCCTCATCAGCTACATTGAATGGAGCAACTAACTTGGAATACATTTTCTAAAACCTAGCATTGAAGTTAGAGATCATCTCTCCCTCAGCCCTTTTGATTGTAGAAAACATGTGATAAGTAATAGTTGGATCTACTAGTATTTTAAATCTTCCTATGGAGGCTTTCTCTAAGGCATCCTAGGTATGAATGGTCAACTGAGTGAGACTGATGTACCAGCTATAAGCCTCTTCTCCCAAATAGTAAGGAAATAATATGCACACAACATCCTCATGCTCTATCCTCACTCTAAAGAAGGCTTCCTTATAGGTTCTAACATGATCTTCCGCATCGTGATAAGAGTGATACTTCGGACATATTTTGTGAGGATTTTTAGGTAAAGGATGGTATGCCACAAACTGAAGTGGTGATTGAGTTGCAAAGAAATACATTGTAGTTGGTGCCTAAGGTATTTGGGGTATAATTAGAGATCCTGGGGGTGTCTTAGATATAGCAGGAGACACTTGAGGTGTTATAGTAGGTTTGGATGAAGATGTTGATGCATTAGACTCAGAACTATGATGTATATCATTTGTATGGGGTCTAAGTCCATGAATAGGTAATTATTCAAAGAGTCCAATGGACTAGACCTGGTATTAGGCTTGTAAGCCAGAGCTTCACAACTTAAGATAGAATGTGGATATTTTGTCTAAATCTTTGCAAAGATCAGGGGATGTGCTCCTCTAGGGTGGATATTTATGATCCTGAATCTATAATAACAAGATATTTGCACAATATTTGCACATAATCCAAATATGAACACAGACTTGCATTTCTGACTATAAATATCAGGTCATCTAGT
Organism: Cunninghamia lanceolata; assembly: GCA_027924645.1. Taxonomy (NCBI): domain Eukaryota; kingdom Viridiplantae; phylum Streptophyta; class Pinopsida; order Cupressales; family Cupressaceae; genus Cunninghamia; species Cunninghamia lanceolata. Next base: position 20,693,729 of record BSBN01001281.1, read on the forward strand.
CACACAGATGGAATATTGCAAAATATTTATACTAAAATCTAAATAGTGACTCAATATTGAGAGCTTTAAACAATTGACTGCAAAGATTGAAGTATTCATGTGCAAGAATGAGATATTTATGATCAGAATTCTTAAAATAACTTGAAACAAGTGAAACTTTTCTCAAATACCTAAAGTATAACCAATTCTTACAAAATTTGACAAGATCACCTTATGTAAATGCATAGATGATGTCCAAGCAACCTATTCAAGGAATAGAAAAGTGAGGCCCTCCTAGCGCCAATTTATGTTGGTTATGAAGTTATGCATAAATAAACATAGATAAAGAAATGCAAATCAAACCTAAGTTATAATCTTGAAAGATACGATGAATTTAAATAATTCATGATCCTAAGTCTCCATGGATTAGTTCATAATCTACTGATGTTGCTCACTAGTTTGATGTGCCTTTCTATTTTCTATTCAAGGGGCCTTACATTTCTAATTTGAAGAACTGATGTCTAGACATCTTGAATTTCACCTGCTTTATGTGAATTTCTCAACAAACAAGGTTAATCCAATTATATATAAATAAATGAATCAGATATTTTCTAAGTTTGATCAATTCTTCTATTCCTCAACTGATATAAGCTAAATTTCACCTCCGCACTATAAATTTATCTAATAATATGTATGTGGGTAGATATTTACATGATTATTATCATTGTTTATGCTTACTTGCATGATATTTATCATTTCAACATGTTGTTTGGCTCAAATATGCTATGAATATTCAATTACCTACAAGATACCAGCATATTTTATAGTATTTGCTTAAGATTTTCTATGAATTTACAATTGTGATAGTGATTTTAAAATGAAATCAAACAAATTTGAATGAATGCTTAATAATTTTTTCTAAAATGAGTGAATCTTTAGCTATTGATCCATATATATTCTTGATATTGTCATGAAGAGAAGGAAATCAAACCATATGTTCAACAAGATGTTCCACGGCTAGATATGATTGATGCTAACTTTAATGGAAAAGGAATGAAAGCAACATGGACAACATGAAATGCACTCCAAGGGACCCAAAAAATCAATGTACAAGTCAAGAATCCATTCATAGATTACTCAAAGGTTACAATTGTATGTAATCCAAAGCTTCTTCTTCATTAGGTATACAAAAGAGATACACATTTACAATTAGCCTTGAGAATTAGTCCTAATGCTTCAATAATCTAATTTCAATTAAGTTTCAAATGATTACAAAGTGCATTCCATCTCCCTTTTATAGAATAAGGGGAGGAAGCGGTTATAAAATGATCCTACAATCAAGATTTATCAATTAGGATCAATGGTCCATATCACTCCTTGACCAAGTCAACGGGTATACATGTGGCACAGGTCACCAACTAGCAACCATCTAGTAGCATATTATGTTTATGATCATGTCCCATTGCATCATGCATGTTCTTTATCTTCCTTGTCAGTGGACGAGTCTTCTTCTTCTATGTGCACACTGATCACTCCTCTGATGATCTCATATGCTTGCACTATCCATTCAACTTCCCCTCCATCTTGGACTTTGGCCTTGGTAATTGTATATTCTTGTAAATTGAACTATGCTTGTAATGCAGACCACTTCTTCTTTTTTCTATTGAACACTTCATTATATTTTTCCACCTTTGCCTTCATCCTCATGGCCTTGTTGATTATATCCTCTGATAAATGATTGAGGGAGTCATCTACAACATGCTTGAAATTGCCTTGGAAGTCTTTAACTGTAAAAGCTACATCCTAATTTTCAATTTTTCCCTCCACCTTTTCCTCAAGTGCTTCCAGGATCTCTACTTCATCAGACAAAAGTTTATGCAATTTAACACTGATATCTCTAAGTTTTGTATTATACTTCTTGAGAATATCACCTTCAAATTTGGTATCTTCATACCATATGCTCAACAACTTTGATGTCTAATTATTCAATATCTTGTTGTAAACTGGAACATTTACATCTATATGTTTCATTTCTGACCGGGCGGATAGATGTTTCTCAATCTTGATCGATCTTTTCCCAACTTCCTTCTGTAATTTATCTACCTTGCTCCTTAATGTGCTGAGTAGGTTACAATTATTAAGGGATGCTTTTATTAGCTTCTTTCCCTTTGTGATGAATTGAATAAACCACTTATCCATCATATGTTCTTTGTGGTTCATGATGTTCAATCCTATTATCTCATCCTATGATATGATGGTCAGTGGGGTGGATGTACTGACAGGGATATTAGTAGGGTCTACCAGTCCCTTTATGAATGTGTACAATTGAGCAATGTGCTCTATGTGCACCTTACTTTTATTCTTTTCTTTCTCTAATCTATTCAATAAAGAATCAATTATATCCTTGGCCTCTTGGCCCTCTTGTTGTTCTATAGCAAAGCCCAAATCAATAGTGGTTATCTAAAACTCACTACCATTTATCTCTCCCTTGGCTTTGTCCACCACATGTATAGCTACTTTAGTTGTTCTCCTACCTGTTACCAAATCTCTTTTTATGGCTAATGTGGCCCTACCCCTTCTCTTTGGCTTGGCTATATTGTCTAAAAATAATGAAGAGATATCAAAATTTGATACAACACTTGATGAAGGAGGATTTACCTCATGCTATAGCCAATATGGCACATCATCTTTAGGCCCTTCCTAGCCTGTGTGTTCAATGTGAACATCTTTTTACTATGTATCTTGTTCCACCCTTGGTAGTGACTTATCCTTTTCTTGTTTATCAAGTACCTCCTCATCATTCTCCTCCTCATGTGTAGGGACATATTGGGTTACCTTTTCATTCTTTTTCCTACCCATATTTTGATGGTGGTGGATCCGCATGAGTGTTTAGATTGCTCTGATCTAGCCTACCCTGATCATCTTTCAAACTATCTTCAGTCACATTCTTTTTATTTTCTTGATTCCCATCTACTTGAGGACTTTGATCCCCATGTTTTGGTATATCTACCTTTTTAGGAGCTTGGGGTTCAATTATCATTACTTTATCTGGCTCCCTCTCAGGTATTTGTTCACTATCCTAATCATCATTCTGATCAGGTACCTCTGTATGCTCCTCCATGGATAGATTAACTTCTAGTGTAGTTTATTTTTAAGGTAGGTCCTTACCTTTACTTTCATCACCTTCACCTTGATATGTCAAGTCTATCGCTGCTGGGCTGATGACCTAATGTACCGATCCTTCCAAGCCTATTTTCTATGCTACCTCCTTAGGATTACCCTCTTCTATTTCTTCTTCTACCTCATTCTATGCTATGGCAGTACCACAAGGAGTCATCTTTAATTTCTTTACCAGTGTCTCCATGGAACTAGTAGACACTATTCTTACTACTTCATCATCAAAAGGTTCCACTGTTTCATCTAGTGGTAGGAACTGACCACCTTCTTTCCTTCTCCTCTTTTCTCTCTTTTCTTTGGCCAATTCAGTTTTGAAGTACACTATGGTGGGAATGGGCACATCATGCTGCAAATTTCTCCTGATACCTTCAACACCCTTTCCTTTCAATATGATTGTAGGGTTCACATCTATTGACCCCCTCATTGCAGATGCTTGACTCTTCTTTTGAGGCATCTTCTAGGTTTTTAGTTTCTTTCTACTTATGAGGAGATCATCTTCATCTGTGCTTTCCTCTACATCCTCATAAGTAACTATGGGTTATGCAATAGGTTTTTGCTGTACTGTAGGTGCTTGAGATGCTAAGGCAATAGAGGATGAGGCCAGATCTTTCTTAGGTTGAGGGTGATGAATGATTCTCACACCTAAGACTTGGTTCCCTTTCTTGGTTTTTTCCTGCTGCCTTTCTCCTTTAGATACCCTCTTTTCTTTGAGGAAATTATTATATTCCTCATCTGTCAAATCTTTTCACTTTCTCTTTTTATCAATGGTAAGAGCTACTCCTTTTTTCTTTAGTTTTGCAACCTCTCCATCCACCCATTCTTTGGTTAATTGTATCACCTTTTGTGTTGTCTTGTCTAATGAGGTCTCTTGTGGTTGATTCCAGTCAGAGGATGATATTGTCTCATTATATATTTTCTTGTCTTCATATTTATGAGACATAACCACTCCATCATCCTTATGTAATTGCACTGGCAGTGATATACAGTCCAATGTGTAGATTTGTTTCAGAGTAAGGCTTTGATAGCTTCTCCTTCTCACTTCCATTTCACCATCACAATTAGCCCAATAGTCTTCAAGATGCACTTGATGCATCAATTTCTTATATAGTGTCTACATCCATCATATGGGTCATATTGCCTGGATAGAAAAAAAGGTTGTAAGGACATCAATTGCAGTCCCCTGGTTGCTTCTTTGGCACTTTCTTTATCAGGACACATATACCACCCAATCATGAGTTTAAGCAGAATGTTGGGTATCTTTCCTCTTTCAACAAAGTCCTCAAATGAAGGAAATATTTGCCTGGCCATCTCCATTAGGATGACTTTATTAGTTAGGTATCTTGGCAACATGAGAAGCTACCCAGTGAAACATTCTATTTTTATGTATGTGAATGTGGGGAATTGGTGCTTGTATATCACAACTTGAACTTCCATGCTCAGCCTCTTGGCTCTATCTTCTTCCATGGTCCTTACTAAATGCATGGAAAATGAATCATTCACTCTCTGATAGTGTTGGAGAGACTCTCTCTATTTCAATTATGGGTAATGATCCCATCTGTTCACATCTCTAGGGTTACTTCCAACCTTGCCAACCATTTGCAAACCATTGAATGTCCCTCTAAATGCACATGCATAAACCACATACGAGTTCATATGAAACATATTTGTTTGTCCTCCTAGATTCCTCATTCCTTCATCCAAATTGTCACTTATGATCTTTTCCCACTGTGGTTTTTCCTTCATAGTCTCTACCATTCTTATGAGACCATACATCTAATCTTTAAAATATCCAGCATTTGGCCTTCCTCTCATTTGACTAAGCATCACCATCATGTACTAATATTCAAGGGAGAAATCAAATTTATAGAAATGCACAAGTAGCTTTGTAGAAGATTTATATGTGCTATCACTAGCCCTCCATGAGAACATGACCTTTCTGCAATCCTTTGGGGTGTTGTATTTTGTTTCTAATTTCTCCAAGTTCATTTTGCACATATTACGTCTGTAGACACCTAAAAATGTCTTTTACCATCAAACCGACTCCTGACATCTCTAAACATACCAATTTCTCTTCTAATCCATTAATTAAATTTTTATTTAATTAATTATCCCTTCATCGTCTAATTTTCCATCATTCTATCCCCAACAATTGAATTAATTTCATTAATTCAGTAGTCCAAAACCTTAGCCATTTGATTTAATATATATGCAATATTTATTTAATCAATTTCCCTCTCCTCACTAAATCCAATTAATTAGCTAAATTATGTTTAACTAATTAATTTAGCCTACTAATTGACCTATCCCTACCCTAAAAATTTAAATAGCTATTATTTAATTATCTACCCTAGCCTACCTCATCCTAGCCGTAGGATTAATTAAATAAAACCTACATTTAATTAATCCTAACCTCTCATTTGGGTGGTCAAACCTAGTTTAACAACCTTCCCCACATCCTCCAAATAAAAAAATTGAAATATATCCACATAAGTCAATTTTTTATTTAAATACATTCCACATCACAATTAATTCCTCTTACATCCCCATGCCTCATTTGTCTCCACTTATCCCCAAATGAATTTTTAATTCATTTTACATTCCCCATATGAATCTTTAATTCAAAAATAATCCTTCACACCCACGCTCATTTAATCCACCCTTTTCCCAAAATGAATAAAAGATTTACTTTTATTCCTAGCCCTTCATTCCTCCAAGATCTAATCTAGGCCCTCCACATCACTTTCATCCTCCACCATTGATATCCCAAATCAATCTCCACCCTTGGATCAAAATCCCTCCAAAATCTCTATAAATACAGCACCTTTCAACCCATTTTAGGATCCAAGTTTTATGCAATGTTACCATGCCCAAATATCTATTGAGCTAATGAGTGAGTTGCAAATTAAGATAGCATTTCACATTTGAATCATTATCTAGAGATTATCATGTCTTAGGAGCTCTTGGGTGCAAGTTTCCTCTCCCCTTGATGAGATTGGGTTTTCATGTTTGAGGTATAACTATTTGTTTTGATTTGCATTTAGTTTGTGTTTTCACCTTCAACTTGATTTCCTAATCCACATTGGCATGCCCAGTGGGACCCACAAGCTCCAAAGCTAATCTATTTGTGTGCTTAGGACATGTTTTTGCAGGTGCAACACTATATACCATGCGTAGTGGCACTATCTCTGGGGTGTTTTGGCGCTATTGACTATTTTAGTGCTATTTTGCAAAGCCTTTTCTTTTCCAAATCTCACTAAAAAATCCATCTAATCTCTAGTTTTCTATAGTTTGTTAGGGTTATTTGTTCTCTATTTTTGCAGGGATCTTGAAGGAACAAGGGGAGGTCATGTCAAAATTTTCCTAAAATCCCAAACATGCATTTCAATTTTTGTCTTGTATTGCTTTCCACATTGATAGACTAACAAGGCTAATAGGACCTTAGGTTTTGTAGTTTGACCCTCTATTTCGGTTAGAAAACCTCAGTTTTGTAGGACGGACCAATTAAGGCTCGTATTGGCGCTATCGGAACCCAGATTAGTGCTATTTGCAACAGTGACCAAACCACTTGACAATACTCATAGTGGCACCTTATGATATCCATATTAGCGTTGTTTACTGTTTCAACACCTTCTATATCTAATTGTAGTGCTATATTATGTTTTAGCACCTTCTGTGTCATTTTGTAGTGCTATAGCATGTTTTGGCACATTCTGTATCTAGTATTAGCGCATATTTCTGAATCAGCGCTATTTGTCTAGGGTCAGGTTTTCTTGATAGGTTTTCTATTAGTGGTGCCATTTTCTGTCTGCAGTGGCACTATTAAAACTCTATTTTAGTGCTATTTGTACAAACTAACATTACGTCTTGTGCATGTACTGACAAGTGTTTTGCAGGTCATCCACATCATCTTGTGGACACTAACAACTTTTTGCAGGGTGTTTTTTTTAGATTAACAAACATTTCATTTGGAAATTAAAATGAACCCTTGCATGTTAGCTTAATTAAAACATTTTGATTTTGTGCAATAAAATTAATCAACAACCAACAAACAAATCTTTGTGTGTGTGTGTCAAACATTTGAATTTGGTGTTCTAAAATTGACAAGTGTGTGCCAACAACAACTATCAAAACATTTTGATTTTGGGGCTTTAAAAAGAACCACAAATTGCATCAATGGAATCATTGGATTAAAAAGAACAACAATCTGCATTTCTTAACTCATATAATCAAGAAAAACCAATCTAATTTGTGTGAAGTGTTTTCCTGGTTTGTGTTTGTACTGTGAAAAATGTATGCTCTTCCCTCGCACCATTTGGTGACCTTGGAAATCAAAATCTTCTCACAACACTTGCATTAATCACCCCCAACATAAGCTAAAGAACTAAAATGAACCATGTTTAGTATGATGCAAGCACAAAGAATACGTATGCTCTCCCTTCGCATCTTTGTATGAACTTGGAGATCAAAAGTATTTTTGTGGTTGTATTACTTTTGTTAATCCTTAGAGGGCTTGCCACCCCGCTTCGAAAGGTGGGAACGACCCAAGTAGCAACAAGCTAAAGCCAAGGTCTTTCAAGCCGCTATATAAAATAAGGTGTTTGGGATGAAAGTCACAAGCAACAGGTGTTGTTGTGTTATACTGACAGCCAACCTCCCCCAAAACCCTCCAAGGCATAACCCTTGGAGGCTGGGAGACTCCATAATGGAGAGTAGCACTGCCGCATGTATAACCACCTGAATGAAAGCACTTACTACAAACCTTTGTTTAGCAAGCCAAAAACCTTCTATTTGTTTACACAGAAGGGAAACCTTTGAAGTGGTCCTGATTCATGCGGTTCTTAACCAAGCTAGCAGGGATAATCCAAAGGTTTGGTGAGGGACAAGCCTTATAGGAAACCTGGATCTTGGTATGCATGAGAAGTGTGTACAATTCTAAGGAGAAGCCAGTGCTACCAAGATCCTGGAGCTACCCGCTTTGAATAGGTGCATCTAGGGGATTCAACAAATACTGTCATATCTTTGCCTTAGGTTGTGCAAAGTGCTTGTTTAACAAAAATCACACTTCTTTTTCACAAACCAAAATCTTGGCTATTCTGTGTTTAGGTGCTTAAATTGTTTTCAAACAACTTACCAAGAGACAATGAAAACCATTTGATCAAATCTCAAACAAAACAAATCCAAAAATTGCCATCAAAATCTGTCCTTTTCAGGACCTTGACCAAAATTGCCTTGTATCAGCTCCATCTCTGTCTGATTTTGGTGCCATTTCACCTATGGATTGGTGCTATTTTTAGATTAACTTGCCTGAGACTAAGACCCATTCATTTGTGATCTTCACCATCTACTCTGCCATAATCCACATTCACATTCCAAGAAATCATCTGGACCCCATCCATTTTCTCCTCAAATCTTCCTAATCATACCTTCACTTTGACCTTAGAGAATCAATCACTATCATTGTTGGACCCTTTGCTATATCATAATCTATTCAATTTCATACACATTTATCTTCATTGACCTTTGCATACCTTTTAGGACCAAAACAAAAAAATCCTTGTCACAAGAAATCATTCCAAAATCCAAAAACGTACCCAAAATCTTCCAAATCAAAACATCCATCAAAATATTATCATCAACCAAAAACTCGTCATCCCTTTGAGCTAAAAGCTAGATCTAGATTTCATCATTCACATCATATCTTGCTTGGAGAGTCATTAGTCTACCTTTCAAGTGAAATAATCATCCTTCTTTGTGTAAGGTCATTAGTCTACCCCAAACAAAGAGAAACATCCATTTGTGCGACACAAATCTAGATCTTAACTAAGCTCAATTTGTTGACCATCAAATCCTTTTGAAAAACATCATCCTAATCTCTCATATTGAACAATCAAAATCAAACATCATCCATCACCTACCTTTTGGTCCAAATTTGTGCAAAAAGTCAATACCATCCACTTGTACCACCCTTAGATTAATACCTTTAGAAAGACATATCGATCTTTCATCACATACTCTCTTCTACTCCATCTCACTACCACATCCATCTTTGGGTCCAACAATTTAATCCAAATTCTCTAAGGTCTCCATCCCCATTTCACTCCATCTCCAAAATCAAAACCATACACTTGCATGCCCATAACTAGATCACGACACAAAAAGAATCAAGAAATGGCAGAATCCAGACAATATGGTAGCATAGGAATGCCTAACACCAACAACAACAACATACCCATCAACCAAACATCCTTCCAAATCCCACCATACAATCCCAATGAAAACCCCTTCCATTTTTTGCAACCACCACCACCACCCACCATGTCCCAAGATGATCTAGATGTCTTGACCTTTACACAAGATGCTGATAGCATGGACCTACTTGACAAAATCATAAGGTTGGATCCAAATAGATATATTGATCATCTCCTCAAAATTGGTGCTCAACTACCCCATAACATGACCTCATCACAACCATCCACCTCTAATATCATTCCTACCACATCAAACACCAACCTATCATCTCTCAAATGTCAACACCCACTGTATCTACTACCTCCACAAGCTCTACCGCTACCACATCCACGATTCCCATAAGTACCTCCAGTCTTACCACATCCCAACCTATCACCACATCCACTATCACAACTAACGTAATCTCTTCTGTTCCACAAATCACCTTAGGAATACAAGGGAACACCATGCATGCAAGTACCTCCACAAGTGTGCCTCCACCCAACCCTCAAAGCATAGCTTACCTAAGATAATTATTCTCACAACCACCTTACAATACAACCAACCCATCAAATGCCAACTCATCTAATGTCAATCCGTCCAATGTATCATCGACACACCATAACACCAACCCTCAAATACCTCCACATATTCTCCAACAACTCTATGCTCATCAACAACATCTTGCACAAATCAATCAAAACACCACCCATTAATATCAAAACACGGCCTCCCAAAACCTCCAACATCAAATCCCACCCAATCTTCAACACCTCATCCATCAACAACCCTACACACCCCAACCACAATTAGCACAGGAACTCACAACCATTGTACAAGCCTTGATCCAAAAGGTAGATGACATGCAAACTGGGTGCAAACGCAAGCACTATTCCTTTGAGGATATTTACCCTTATCCATTTGATCACACATTATACATGCCCCCTTTCCCCAAGAAATTTGAAACACCCAAATTTGACAAATACAAGGGAAAGGGAGACCCTAGGGATCATCTTAGGGAGTTCTATATCGCTTGTTTAGAAGTCTCAAATAACGATACATATCTTATGAGACTATTTCCAAGAAGCCTCGATGGTCAAGTCGCTGAGTGGTTTGCACATCTTCCCCTAGGCATTAGGTCTTTCCTTAAGCTTGTGGAAGAATTTGTAAACCATTTCTCCTATAACTTCAAGCATGAGATATCTATGATAGACCTTTGCAGCACAAAACAAAAAAGCGGAGAATCCTTCGCTTCCTTCTTGCAGAGGTGGAGAATCTTAGCAAGCAAACTCCCATGGCCAATCCCTGAAAAATAACTCGTCACCATGTTTGTGACCAAACTCAATCAGAAAATAGGATTCCATTTACAAATCCTTTATGCATCTACCTTTGAAGAGGTCATCGACAAAGGTACCACCATCGAATGGGCCCTCATCGGCAAGGGCTCCATCAAATTGTATGACTACAAGTCTAACAACAACAACAACAAACCCCATATCAATACCCCCAATACAAACAACACCAACACACAATCAAATGACAAGCCACACTATTGGGGGAAGAACAAGAACACTTTGAATGACGGCGTTACAGATGTGAAAGCCATCCAACATGTACAGAATCAAACACCTGCACATACCTATACCACCAATGTAAATAACCAAAGGGGGCAAACTAAACAACGCAAACCTTGAAGGCAATTTACACCCTTAGGGGAACCCATTGAGGACATCCTCGATAGGTGTCTCAAGAAAGGTTTGATCACGCTACCACCTATTAGACCACATCAAGAGAATGAACTCAAAGCCATATGGTACAATGAAAATGACTATTGTGACTACCACCACATTGTGGGTCATAAAACCGCTGACTGCATGCAACTAAAGCATTGCATCCAAGACCTTATAGATCAAAATCAAGTTAGCCTTGATCAAAGCACCCAACCATTGCCAAATGCCAATCTTGGAGCTTACAAGGATCCACTACCCAACCATAATAAAGCCTCCTTATCTAATCAAGCATACAATGTCACCCCACCACCTGCATCCTATGACTCTATTCTAGGGCAGATAGAGCCATCATCCCACCATGTTAACACAATCACCATTCAGGCACAAGTACCTGATTGTGCTATCGCAACCTATCGTGGTTGTGTATCCATTCGCACAGCCCCTACCACTAAACAAATGATCGCATCCACATCAAATCCCCTACCCCCTTGTCCAAACAAATGCCCATCACCTACAAATTAGTACAACCTCCTAGAGCATCTAGGAAAGACCCCTGCACAAATATCCATACTTGAACTGCTTTGCACATCACCCCTTCACAAAGATGTCCTTGACAAAGCACTCTTAGAAACTCAAGTTCCCGCCAACTTGAATGTGACCCAAATCCAAGCCATGGTAGGACATATCACCGCACCTCAGCATCTCACATTTTCTGAAAAGGATCTCCCCACTTCTGAACACCTACACAACGATGCCTTACACATCGAAGTCTATATCCACAAACACATAATCAGAAGAGTCTTAATAGATGGTGGCTCTGGCCTAAACATATGCACTCTTAACCTATTAAAACACTTGGGATACTCAGATGTAGTTGTAGACACTAGTGAGTGCATCATAATCAAAGGGTTTGATGACACCGAATGGCTATCTGAAGGCACTATCAAGCTCCCTATTCAAGTGGGACTAAAAATATTGGAAACAAAATGTCAGGTCCTTGATCTTGACCTCCACTACAACATTATTCTCAACCAACCATGGATCCATGCCATGCAAGCCGTCCCATCCACATTCCATCAATGCCTTAAGTTCCCTCACAATGGCACAGAGGTAACTATCTACGCCGACCCCCGCCCCTTCCAATACTGAAGTTTCTTGGAAGGCCATGACCATACCTTCTGCCCCTACAACAAAGCCACCACCAAAGTCAATCCAACAGATTCCACCTCATACATCGACCCCACCAATATTGCCACCACTTCATCTGAAACACTAGCACCACCCAAGATCAAGCTCAGTGACATGGGATGTGGGGAATATGACCTACATGGTACCTTTTGTGTGGCCACATTACCCAATCCTAAAATGTTTGGCATCCCGAAGATAGAAGCAACCAACACAGTAGTCATCAAGTGTAAACCATCACCCATCTTTGAAAAGAAACATCTCCTAGATCAGGATGTACTTGAAGATATCTCATCCTGGCTATATAAGGATGAAGGATCTGAGCAGGAAGATCCCACCATCCCAACAAAAATCTATGGTAAAGGGTCTGAAATTGTCAAAAGCATGGGTTATAAAGGACAAGGTAGAATCGGCCTTCATGAACATGGGATCGTGGAACCAGTCCAAGTGACAAGAAATCCCTACACTCAAGGATTAGGATACGGTCAACGACAACGTATCCTTACTACCAATGAATGTATCTTAGGCGAGGTTGCTACAGTCTCCCTTGAAGTCAATAACGTTAATGAAATGAGCCTTCAAGACTCCTTTAGTGACTTTTCTAATTTCTTTGACTCATCCATATGCACCATCTACACAGTCACCACCCTAGCCTCGTCATCCAATGACTTACCACTCGTATACCTGGACCTCATAGATTGGGACCAACGGGGACCTCCCATCTTTGACATAGCACCTAACAATGAAGCCATCGCAAAAATGATGGGGGTTAGAGATCACTTCCCCCTGGGAGATCACAGAGTAGGATACATCATGGAACTAGATACACATGCTTATTTCAGGGAGACAACCCCTACTTCTAGTCATAAAAATATAAAAATCAAACAAGGATTTGATGGTGAAAACCATTCCGTGGCAGTGTTAGATCCCAAAAAAGTAAAAATAAAAGACGTATCTCTTGGTGAAAACCTCCATGAGGCACTAGGAGATGGAAGCATGGGCCTTCCCGACATAGACAAGGTTTATCTAGATAGGTCACCAGTCCTAGTAGAACTAGCCCACGAAATGAACCTTGGGACGGAAGAAGAGCCAAAAATCACTTTCAGGGCAGAATCTTTTAGCACAGTAGAGCAATAAAACTTCCTAGCATTCTTCAAATGTAGAAACCACAATTTTGCGTGGACCTATGCCGACATGCCAGGGCTTGATCCCGCTTTGGTTGTTCATCACCTTGCAGTGCGCCCTGATGCAAAACCAGTAAAGAAGAAGCTCAGAAAAATGAATCCTCAGGTGGCCCTCCTAGTCAAGGTAGAGCTAAAGAAACTATTGGATGTGGGGTTCATTCACCCAATCAATTATCCCGAATGTGTTTCCAACCTAGTACCAGTAGCTAAACCTGATGGCTGAATCCGCTATTGTACTGACTTAAGAGATCTTAACAAAGCCTGCCTAAAGGATGAATTGCCATTGCCTAACATTGACATGATAGTGGATCTCACAGCAAGACATGAGATGTTATCCCTCATGGATGGCTTTTCAGGGTACAACCAAATTTGGATCGCAGAAGAGGACCAACATAAGATAGCCTTCATATGTCCATGGGGGGTGTACTGCTGGGTCGTAATGCCATTTGGCCTAAAGAATGCTAGAGCTACATACTAAAGAGATATGACTATCATCTTCCATGACCTCTTCCACCACATCATGGAAGACTATGTGGATGACTTGCTAGGGAAATTGAAGACAAGAGAGGAACACCTCAATGTATTGGCAAAAATCTTTGACCGACTAGAGCAATACAATGTTCGCCTGAATCCAAAGAAATCTGTCTTCGGTGTCACCTCAAGAAAACTTTTGGGATACATAGTCTCTAGAAGAGGAATCAAGGTATATCTTCCCAAGGTCAAGGCCATCACTAAAATGCCTCCTCCAAAAACCCTAAAATAGCTGAGAAGTCTGCAAGGAAAACTCCAATCTATTCATCAGTTCATTGCTCAATTGGCCGATAAATGTCAACCATTCCAGCACCTACTCAAAAAAGATATATCTTTTGTTTGGAACAACCAGTGTCAGGCTGCCTTCGATCAGCTCAAATAATACCTCACTAATCCACCTGTTCTAACTCCACCGAGGCAAGGCGAACCTCTCCTATTGTATATCTCAGCAACAGAGACAACTATTGGAGCCTTGTTAGCACAACACGATGAGCAAGGAAAAGAAAGAGCCATCTATTACATTAGCTGCACCCTAATCTCATATGAGGTCAATTACACACCAATTGAATTAGCATGTTTAGCCCTTGTCTTTACATCACAAAAATTAAGACACTACATGCTCAATCATAAAACCAAGATCGTCACCAAGATTGATCCATTGAAATATCTACTAAACAGAGCTGCTCTTACTGGGAGAATGGTAAAATGGGCCATGATTCTCACTGAGTTTGACATTGAATACACTGAGAGAAAGGTCATCAAAGAATAGGTTATAACCAATCAGCTGGCTGAAGCACCCATTCCTACAGAACATCCTACACTGGCAGAGTTTCCTGACGAAGCTATCTTGACAATGACACCAGCCACAGAAACATGGAAGATGTACTTCAATGGATCATACACACACAGAGGCTCAGGAGCAGGCATCCTCTTCATTACCCCTCAAGGTGACACAATCCCCAAGTCATTCAAAATCACATTCCCATGTACCAACAATGCGGCAGAATATGAGGCCCTTATCATACATCTCTGAATGGCAATCAAATGGAAAATTGAGAAACTGACAGTGTATGGAGACTCTCAACTAGTCATCCAGTAGGTAAACAATGAGTACAAGACCAAGGATGATAAACTCTTGCCCTATAAAAAGATGGTCGATGACTTCAAAGACTATTTTGATGACATCCACTTTGAGCAGATCCCAAGGCTAAATAATAAAGCTGTGGAACCATGTCTACCATCGAATCCCTAGTCGACATGAAGAAAGATAGCAAGAGGTGTGAATTCTTGATCGAAGAGCTCCCTATCCCAGCATATGACGTGCCCCAATCTGAGCTCATGTGCGAAGTCATTGGTCCCCTATCCCCATGGTATCAAGAAACCTACCTATGTCTCCATGACAACATCATCCCTCCTAACCTATCCACCTCACAACGAAAATCTTTCATCCGCCGAGCCTCCCGCTTCACCCTTGTAGGAGACACCCTATACAAAAGGAGTCTCGAGGGCACATTTACAATGTTTAGACTCTAAGGAAATAGATGTGGCCTTGCAAGAGGTACACACAGGTATTTTTAGGGCAAATTCAAGTGGACCCGCTCTTGCTAAAAAGATCCTAAGGACCAGATACTACTGGCCAACCATGGAATGAGACTCCTACCAGTTTATCAAGAAATGCCTTCCATGTCAATAGCATGGCAATCTCATCCATGCACCAACACAAGAATTGCAACCAATCACAACACTGTGGCCTTTCTCATAGTGGGGACTCGACCTAATCGGCAAAATCCATCCACCTTCATCCAATGGCCATAAGTTCATCATTACCGCTACCGAATACTTCACTGAGTGGGTGGAACAAATCCCACTCACCTTCACCACCGGAACCCAAATCTCCAAGTTTATCCTCCATTACATCATTTGTCACTATGGTATCCCCCATTCCATCATCACTGACAATGGAAAGCCATTCAAGAACCAAGAAGTTCACACCCTATGCAAAAAATTTGAAATCAAACACCACTTCTCTACCCCATATTACCCTCAAGGAAACGGTCAAGCAGAGGCTTCAAATAAAACCATCCTTCGCATTCTCAAGAAGATAGCCAATGAAGCTGGCCATGACTGGCACCTCCAACTCAACCCTGCCCTATGGGCCTATCGCACAAGCATCCACACTCTCACAAGAGCCACTCCATTTTCCCTAGTCTTTGGATCCGAAGCCATTTTACCTATTGAGGTAGAGCTCCCATCCTTACGAGTATCCTTACAAAACATAATCACTGACTAGGATTACTGGGTCATAAGGTTGAATCATCTACAATTAGTGGATGAGAAACATCTGAATGCATTGAACCACCTGCAAGCCTATCAAAATCACCTTAGCAGAAGCTATGACAAGAGGATCAGAAACTAAAAATTTGAAGTAGGTGACCTTGTCCTTATGGAAAATCAGAAAAACTTGTAGGAGCGCCCTAAGCAAGGAAAGTTTGAACCCAATTGGCTAGGACCTTATTGTTGGATCTAGGGCATACAACTGAGAGGGGGGGCGTGAATCAGTTGTATAAAAACTTGCTTCTTACTTCAAAACACTTGATTCTTCTTTGTTAGTTAACAGTATATCAATTAATCATCCATGAAAGCATAAAGCATAAACACAAGAGTAGATAAACATCAACACATTGAACACCAAGATTTTGATGTGGAAAACCTGGTTAAGGGAAAAACCACGGGGTGATTAACCCAAGGATTATTCTCTGTTAAAAGAATAAGAAAACGAATGGCACTTGCCAATTAGGGCTCACTGCCAGAGCACACTACTCACAAAGAGGCCCACTGCCTACAAGGAGACACACTATCTACAAAGTGATAAGAATCACAATCTTGAACTAGAGAATGACATCTCTACCATGTCCGGATCAGTTCCATTTAAGCCCAAAAACCCCTGCTCTGCCTTTCGCACTTTTCTTCGCTATGCCACACTCATCACATGATCCCCACATCAAAATGAACTCACAAACCTTTATTTATACAAGACATCGACTTAGGAACAATCATCTAAGTCAGCAATCAACCATAAGAATATCCGCAAGATGAATAACACATCCGGTCGGCCACCACAAGAACATTCGCAGGATGAACAACTCATCCAGTCGGCTAGTTGGAACAAGAACTTTATCTGGAAGAATATCTTCAATTCCGCACTCTACCATCAATGTAGACCAACAACACAACCTCAACATGATCCAAGAACCTTCACAAGCCTGCCTGAATGACCAGGTACATCCGTACTTTCTCTACGTACTAGAATCTCTTGTCTTCCTCATCCGGAACTTCAAGAACATTTTCTGTCGCCACTGTCACAATGCAAAAGGTACTTCCGGAACTCAAAATCATACACAACTTGAGATGACACATCACAAGGACATCCCAAACACTCCTTCCAATCCATAGATTAGGATTATACAATTCCGGACCTCACCGGACCTTTCTGTGATCCTTTGTCACCTCTGAACACTTGCCGGAACCAGTTCCACACAGATAGCCATAACTTCTTCAGATCTTCATGCAGACCTTTGCAATCTTAACTGAAACATCTCAGGATGCATATCTACAAACCCTTTAATCCACATCCTCCGGTTCTCAACCTATACAATACATTTTCCTTCTTCTCATCACTGTTCTTCACTGTTCCTGACTGAGGCTAATTTTCTCAATATCCTCAGCACACAGCTCACCTAATCCTTCTTGTCAATGCAATATGAGTATGTTGACATCAATGACAACACTGGTTCACCTCATACTTGCAACAATCTCCCCCTTTGTCATTGATGGCAACATATGATGTGAAAAACCATCAAGACAAGAACTTCTCCTTTTTTTCACAGCTCCCCCTATCAACATGTCTTCTCCTCATTTACTGCTCCCCCTTTGATCATCAGCCACTTGTTTTTCACATGTCTTCTCTCCCCCTTTGACATCAATGACAAAGGGCTCATACTTGCAATTCTAACACATCAGAATCATACCAGCTGCTCCCCCTTAGTAGCAGCTCCCCATCATCAATCTGGATCACAAGATATGACTGTGATATCCACCGGACTGATGCACATCAGTGCATCCTAGTTTATTACCGGAGGGGCCATGACCCCTAACTTCTCCCAGAGATATTCAAAAGAGTCCTTAGGGAGAGGTTTAGTAAAGATATCTGCAATCTGATCCTTGGAAGGAACATACTCCAACCTGACTTCTTCCTTGTTCACTTGTTCTCTCAAAAAGTGAAACTTGATAGATATGTGCTTAGTCTTAGAATGCAATACCGGATTCTTAGAAATATTAATTGCACTTGAGTTATCACAGAAAATTGTAATAGGCTTGTCATATTCAACTTTAATGTCTCTTAGCATCTGCTTCATCCATAAGATTTGATTGCAACTACCTGCTGCTGCAATGAATTCTGCTTCAGTTGTAGATAGAGATATTGCATCTTGTTTCTTGCTTAGCCAAGAAACCAATCTCTTCCCCAAAAAGAATGCTCCACCAGTGGTGCTCTTCCGGTCATCCACATCTCCTACCCAATCTGCATCTGTGTAAGAATGAAGAGAGAAATCTGGATCTCTAGGGTACCATAGACCATACTCAGTTGTTCCTTTCAAGTACCTGAAAATTCTTTTGATTGCCATAACATGAGATTCTTTAGGATCAGCCTGGAATCTTGCTACAAGACCAATAGCTTACATTATATCTGGTCTAGTCTGAGTGAGATACAACAATCCACCAATCATTGATCTATACTTTGTCTGATCTACCTTTGGGGAGTCATCATCTTTGCTTAACTTACATCCGGTTGCCATGGGAGTGTTCATTGGCTTTGAATCTTCCATACCAAATTTGCTCAACAATTCTTTCACATATTTGGTCTGAGAAATGAATATCCCTTTCTTTGTTTGAGTAATTTGCAGACCCAAGAAGAAATTCATTTCACCAAGTATAGACATTTCAAACTCACTTTTCATCTGATTTGCAAAAGTTTTGCACATACTATCTCTTCCTCCAAAAATGATATCATCCACAAACACTTCAACAATCAAAATGTTTTCATGATCAATTTTGAAATATAAGTTGCTATCAGCAGTACCTTTGTTGAATCCAGTCTGCACAAGATGCTTATCCAACCTTTCATACCATGCTCTTGGGGCTTGCTTTAACCTATACAATGCTTTCTTCAACTTGCATACCATATCATCATTATCAGACAATTGAAATCCATCCAGTTGTTCAATGTAAACTTCTTCTTCCAGATCACCATTTAGGAAGGTAGACTTGACATCCATCTGATATACCTTGAAGTCTTTAAAGGCAGCAAATGCAAGGAATAATCTGACTGCTTCAATTCATGCCACTGGAGCAAAGGTTTCTTCAAAATCAATTCCTTCTATTTGAGAGTAGCCTTTGCAGACCAATCTAGCTTTGTTTCTGATTACTTCACTAGCTTCATTTAGTTTGTTCCGAAAGAACCATTTGGTTCCAATCACATTCCTATCTCTAGGTCTAGGAACAAGATCCCAAGTATGATTTTTCTCAATTTGCATCAATTCATCTTCCATTGCTTTGGTCCAGTTTTCATCATTGCAAGCCTCATTTATTGTTTTAGGTTCAATCTTTGAAATCAGACAACATTCATCCTGATTTTGAGCAACATTCCTTCTAGTTTGCACACCTTTGTTTCTGTCACCTATGATCTGATCTTCAGAGTGGTTTTGTCTTACATACCTTGGAATTTTGGGAGTATCCTGCACTGCTGCTTCTTGATTAGGCTCATTCAGACCTATCTCTTCTTCCTGATTTACCAGATCAAGCTGACTCTGACTTACCGGAGAGGATTGAGTTCCTTGAACTTGAACACCATCTTGGTCATCTTCATCAAACTCATAAAATCTTGAGGGCTTCTCAATTCCTTCATCAACTTTCATATTAGTGCTTTCTATCATCTTCCTCAATCTCTTATTGTAACACCGGTATGCTTTGCTTTGAGTGGAGTAACCCAAGAAAATTCCTTCATCACTTCTAGCATCAAACTTTCCTAGATCTTCATCTCTTTGAATATAACACTTGCTACCAAATACTCTGAAATACTTCACAGTAGGAGTGATGCCAAACCAGAGTTCATAAGGGGTCTTACCAGTGTTGTTTCTGATTTGAACTCGATTGAGAGTGTAGACTGTAGTGCTGATAGCTTCTTTCCAAAACATTTGAGGAACATTTGCTTCCAACATCATTGTCCTGGCAGCTTCCTGGATGGTCCGGTTCTTTCTCTCAACTACTCCATTCTGCTGTGGAGTCCTAGGAGCAAACAACTGTCTTCTTATACCCTGCTTCTCACAAAAGTCAATGAACTCACCAGATGTAAATTCACCACCTCTATCAGAACTTAGACATTTCAGTTTCAATCCAGTTTGATTCTCTACCATAGCTTTGAAGATTCTGAACTTCTCAAGGGCTTCTGATTTCTCCTTTAGGAAGGTAACCCACATCATCCGGGAATGGTCATCAATTAGCAACATGAAATATCTATCACTTTGCAGACTCTTGATTCTTGTCAGACCATAGAGATCAGTATTTACTAATTCCAATAGTCCGGTAGAGGTCTGATCTTTGCTTTTGAAGGAGACTCTGCTTTGTTTACCTAGCTGACATTCTTTGCACAAACTATTTGTAGGTTTCATCAATTTTGGAAGATCTCTTATAGCCTGAGTATTGCTTATCTTGATGATGTTATCAAAATTTACATGACACATTCTTCTATGCCATAACCAACACTGATCAACTTGAACAAACAGACAACTTTTATTTGAACCAACCAGATGAAAGATATTACCTTTTGTTTGAGTACCAAATGCAATTTTAGTTTCGGAGCTTGTAAAGATTCTGCATTTCCATTCTTGAACCGGAGATCATAGCCTTTGTCCACTAACTGACCAACATTGAGAAGATTGTGCTTCAATCCTTCAACATATAGTACATTACCTGTTTTGCTTTTTCCATCAAAGGAAATAGTTCCCCTACCTCTAATTCTGCTAGCAGAATTGTCACCAAACTTTACCATTCCTCCTTCATACCTTTCCAAATCCAAGAACTTATTCTTGTCACCAGTCATATGGTGAGAACATCCACTGTCAATAACCCAGTCATCCTTTTCTTCCACTTGAGCAGCCAAAGCTCTTTCCACAACCTTGTGATTGATAGATTTAGAGGATATTGAATCTTCTTCCTTGATGACAATAAACACCCATTCATTTCCGGCTTTGCTTCCTAGTTCAGATTCATCATCTGTTACTCCTTCATTGTCATCTTCTTCATGAACATAATAGCAGTTCTTTTGAAACCTTTGTCTGTTAGTATTAGACCTTGTAGATCTTTCCAGACATCTTGAAGCAAAATGACCAATCTTATTGCAGTTGAAGCACTTAAAGGGTAGTTTTCCTTCATACTTACCGGATCCTCTTGGTAGTCTCTTTGTAATGAGGGCTTCAAGTTGAACTGTTTCTACTTCTTCTTCTTCCATGTCTCTTCTTGCCTGATCATACCATGACATCTTCTTTGAAGAGTTTTCTCTTGGATCAAATCTCTGTTTGCCTTTCACATAGGCACTGGCTTTGAAAGCAGATTCAATCTTGGGAGGATTATCTCCAAACTCGGTCATTTCAAATGTAGCTAGTTTACCAGCCAATTGTTCTCTTGTGACAGTTGTGTGGGCTCTGAATTCATCAATGGCAGCAACCTTGATTTTTTAGGCAGTAGGAAGGGATCTGAGGATTTTGCAAACAATCTCATTTTCATCCAGAGTTCCACTAGCATTTCTAATTCCACATACCAGCTCATTCACTCTTGGCATAAAGGTAGTGATGTTTTCATCATCTCTCATCTTCAATCTTTCAAATTTCCCTTTCAGACTTTGCAACCTTGCACTCTTGACAAACTCATCTCCTTCATACAGAAGTTCCAATTTAGTCAGGATCTCATATGCAGTTGGTAGGTCAATAACATTTGAGAGATCTGAGTCATTCAATGCGCTTAACAGAGCTTCCTTGGTCCACATATTGTTTTCAGCATTTGTG
Source organism: Cunninghamia lanceolata (assembly GCA_027924645.1). NCBI lineage: Eukaryota > Viridiplantae > Streptophyta > Pinopsida > Cupressales > Cupressaceae > Cunninghamia > Cunninghamia lanceolata. The sequence goes on from BSBN01001281.1 coordinate 20,715,860, forward strand.
ATTTCATTCAGAGTTGTCAAACCACCTTGTGGAGGTACATATGGTTTTGAGACCATGGCCAAGTATGCTTTTCCCATACATTCCAAGTGACATTTCATGCGACCTTTCCAGAGAGTGAAGTTGGTTCCGTCGAACTTTGGACTATCCTTCTTGTATGACGACATCCTGGATCTCCTCAAGTGGTTAAGCCCCTTTCAGAGGAACTTGGCTCTGATACCAATTGTTGGATCTAGGGCATACAACTGAGAGGGGGGGTGAATCAGTTGTATAAAAACTTGCTTCTTACTTCAAAAACACTTGATTCTTCTTTGTTAGTTAACATCATATCAATTAATCATCTATGAAAGCATAAAGCATAAACACAAGAGTAGATAAACATCAACACATTGAACACCAAGATTTTGACATGGAAAACTCGGTTAAGGGAAAAACCACGGGGTGATTAACCCAAGGATTATTCTCTATTAAAAGAATAAGAAAAAGAATGGCACTTGCCAATTAGGGCTCACTGCCCGAGCACACTGCTCACAAAGAGGCCCACTGCCTACAAGGAGACACACTGTCTACAAAGTGATAAGAATCACAATCTTGAACTGGAGAATGACATCTCTACCATGTATGGATCAGTTCCATTTAAGCCCAAAAACCCCTACTCTATCTTTCGCACTTTTCTTCGCTATGCCACACTCATCACATGATCCCCACATCAAAATGAACTCACAAACCTTTATTTGTACAAGACATTGACTTAGGAACAATCATCTAAGTCAGAAATCAACCATAAGAATATCCGTAAGATGAATAACACATCCGGTCAGCCACCACAAGAACATTCGCAGGATGAATAACTCATCCGGTCAGCTAGTTGGAACAAGAACTTTATCCAGAAGAATATCTTCAATTCTGGACTCTACCATCAATGCGGACCAACAACACAACCTCAACATGATCCAAGAACCTTCACAAGCATGCCTGAATGACCAGGTACATCCGCACTTTCTCTACATACTGGAATCTCTTCTCTTCATCATCCGAAACTTCAAGAACACTGTCTGTCGCCACTGTCACAATGCAAAAGGTACTTCTGGACCTCAAAATCATACACAACTTGAAATGACACATCACAAGGACATCCCAAACACTCCTTCCAATCCGCAGATTAGGATTATACAATTCCGGACCTCACGAGACCTTTCTGTGATCCTCTATCACCTCTGAACACTTGCCGGAACCAGTTCCACACAGACAGCCATAACTTCTTCAGATCTTCATGCGGACCTCTACAATCTTAACTAAAACATCTCAGGACGCATATCTACAAACCCTTTAATCCCATCCTTCGGTTCTCAACCTATACAATACATTTGCCTTCTTCTCATCACTGTTCTTCATTGTTCCTGATTGAGGCTAATTTTCTCAATATCCTCAGCACACAGCTCACCCAATCCTTCTTGTCAATGCAATATGAGTATGTTGACATCAATGACAACACTGGTTCACCTCATACTTGCAACACTTATGTCATCATAGCTGACTATGGATCAGGAGCATTTCATCTTGCAACACCTGAGGGGAAGCCTCTAGATGAGCCTATGAACATTCTGCATCTAAAGAAATTCTACGCATAACCCATCAAGTATCCCAAGGCATAAAAATACAAAAAAAAAAAAAAATCAAGATAAACCTGAGTTCAATAAAAACTTCCAATGGTGAAAATCACTTTGGTGATGCCTTGGATAAGTACCATGGTGAAAACCTATTTTAGGCAATATGCGTAGTGGCCAGTTCTACCATCTAATAAGTCCTCTTTCCATCACAACACTCCATATCACACACATCCCATGGCTTGGAACTCTAAAACATCAAGTCCTATCACCCAACCCACACTATATCATCCCAAGGCTAACTCATGGAACGAGGATCCTTGTAAGCTCCCCTTTGTACAACTCAAAATCAGAAAATCTTAAAATAATACAAAATCAAAAAACCCAAAAAAAATAATGTTGTGATGTTCACAACACGCCCCATTTTACTCCTTAGCAGAATGAGGACCCCTGTTGTGGCTTTTTGCTTTTTGCTTGGTGGTAAAGGGAAAAAGGGGTTTAAATTGCAAACCTTGTTAAAAATGGCAAAGAAATGCATTTCAGTATCAGTGCATAGTATGGTTCGATTCCTTGTCAAAAATGAGCTAGGGTTGCTTTTTGAACCATGTTAAAATTTGCCATATTTTACAAGTTATGACCATTTTGGTAAAATGTACATTCAGGTTTGTATATCACTTTGCATATACAGGGTCATTCGTATATGCAAAGGGTTTTGTTTTTGTACTTAGTTGCTTTTGCATTTGGGTTCATATACAAGGTCATTTGTATGTATTTTTGCCTTGTATACATTTGGTGGAGTTTATGCATACATACAAGATGGACCCGAGGTGGTTTTAGGTTGAAATGAATAAATGTTTAAATCCATTCCATGTATCTTGTGCTTGTATGTTTGGCAGGTCGTAACATACAATGCATTTATACAAGGGCCAGAATCGAAATGTTATTTTGCAATGTTAATTCATTGTATATTTCGGGCTTGTATATTTGAACATACATTTGATATATACATTTGCAATGTGCAGGCTGTAGACCCGAAGGATTAAGAAAACGAGTTAAACTGTTGTATGTTTTTCGCCTATATGTTTTACATACAAACGAAATATATAAGTCAAGATACATGCAATGTTTATATGCATCACGCGGACCCGAAGGGTGTATTAAAAGTGGTTAATTCCTTGTATGTTTCCACAATGCATATTTTGTAACATACAAGGCAGATATACATTACTTTATACATTGCTTGGAACTAACATTTTTATGAAACAGGGTTAATTTAATGTATATCGGGCTTGTATATTCTTATATACAAGGCTGACATACATTGAACTTATACAAGAGACGGAATCCAAGGGCAGATTTAAATCTGATTAAATGCTTGTATCGAGCCCGAAATGTATGTCTAAAGATAAATGGAAATATACATACCGCGGATGTGATGGAAAGTTAAAAGAGGTTAATTCATTGTATGTTCGCGCTTTGTATATTTCGATACATACAAGCGAAGATGCATCACGAAATGTACAAGCCATAGAATTCAAAAGTTATGAAACAAAGATAAATGCTTGTATATTTTGCATTTGTATGTTGCAATATACAAGTGAAATATACAAAGGAAGCATATAGGCCGTGGAATTGAAAAGATTGAAATCCGATTGAATCAATGTATCACATCCACAATGTATATTGATATACATTGCTCAGCATACAATGAAATATACAATGCGGAACTCAAAGGCAAATTAAAAGTGGTTAAATGCTTGTATCACATCCAGCTTGTATATCGGATATGCAAGGATTTAAATAAGGAAAATGAGCGGGAAAGTGAAGCAGTAGGAATTTTGAAGCTTCTTTGGGCACCCTATGCATGTTTTTGGTCAACGATGGTTGACCTGACTGGTTTTAACGCTGTATATGCATTTTTTATGCCCGTTTTCCATGGTTTTTGAGCCCGATGGCTATGTTTGTGCATTTGGAACCTGTTTTAATGCAGATGTTCATTTTTCCTGCTAATTTATTAAACGATGGTGCTAATTCCTGCTTGTTTATTGCAGATTGTTGGAGTAGCTAGGAAGAAGCAGAGTTACCGACAAAGTAATGGCGTGCAGGTGAACGTGAAGGTGGGGTTTTAAATGATGATGACGTCCCAGGCGGTGGGCCAGATCCTGAGAGGCCAAAAACACCAGAAGGTGATGAAGCTTTCAATGCAGGGGAGTTTGTGGTTGGAAACATTATTGAAGGAGTGGCGCTCTGTCTGGGTGTGCTGCTCGAATTCTTGGTAGGATTCATTTCTCATCATTGGATGCTACATTTCAAGATGCTGACTGTTGATCTCTAGGGTTTTTGGGCACTAGATTGGGGAAAAACCAGAGATATATGTATTGAGCCCCTGTACTGCATAAAAGGAGAGGAGGTCAATAATTAAAAAAAATCAGACCTGTAATAGTTTTAGGAGAGATCGGATTACTAAGACTAGTGAGGACGGGATTGTTGAAATAATCAAGGTCCCTTAGATCATTGTAAATGTACCTATTTTATGAACATAATGTATGGAAATGAAGCTTTAGACTATACCATGATTGTAAACCTTAAGTAGTCTTCAAGTTGATTTCTAGATATGTACTGGTGAATCCTGTGTTCTATAGAAGTGCTTTCATTTCATTGCATGTTGTTGCCAATTTTTCCCTTGAAGATTTGCACTGAATCATGTGGATTTGTGGACTGTCCTCATGAAGTATGATTTTAGTTTTCTTCTCTCCATTGCTATATGGGAACATGTATATGGATCAATGATCTCAATTAAGTAATTTTAGGAATCTTACTCTCTCTAACCCTTTTTCTCATTTTAATTTCATTGAAATCACTTTCATAACTGCACATCATGATAAATCAGAAGCAGAACAGAAAAATATGCCTACATCCTGAAGACAACTTAATATCATTAGCATATTTTGAGCTAAATGCATGTAGTATTGAAAATGTCATGCAGAGAATCAGAAATAAGGGTAGAACTCATGCAAATATCAACTTAGACACATCATTTGGAGATATATGCTGTGTAGAGTAACTTCCCTATATAGCATAGTTTCAGAAATAGAATCTACTAATCTACGTAAGGCCCTAAAATGGAAAATAGCAATACACATCAACCACAGAGTAACATCAGCAGATTATGAACTAATCGACGGGGACTTGGGATCATGAATTCTTGGAATTCATCATATCTTTTAGGATAAACAAGGGTTGTTGTGTGACTTTTGTTTTGTGTGCTTGGTTTGATTGACATCACAAACCAATCAATAGGAAACTGGTGCTAGAAGGAGGGTCGTTGACAAAGGAAACCGTAGATTCCTGCATACATTGCTTAAACATCCCAGTAGTTTGAATTCTGGCCATAAAATCACCATTTTGCCTTAAAAACTTGAGAAATCCTAGCTTTCAGGCCAAATACCAGGTCCAAATCTAGTGGACTCTTCGAAGAACTGCCTATCAGGGGATTTAGACCTAAGACTGTGGACATTCATCACACGCCTGATTCTAGTGTGATAGAAGCCTCACTAGAGCGTGCTCCTGTAACCCCTATTGGCTTTCAAATACCCACAGGACCACTTATCACACCTTAGGCCCAGCCTTAGCCTTTCATACCCCAGATCCAACCTCCACCGGTTGTGATGTCATTTTTCATAGCAGAGTCACTGCTGGCCTTCAATGCATATCATGCTTTGCCTAAAAATCTAGATAAAATTTGCCCTAGGTACCATCCATATCAAGATGCTGATGATCATGTCAGGACCTTCAAGGAAGCTTGTTGTAGGGCTAGAATTGAGTATGAGGATGTGGTATGCAGATTGTTTCCATTCTCCTTAGGGGAAGATGCCTATAACTGGTATACTAGTCTAGGTCAGGGTTCAGTCCGTTCATGGGATGCATTAGAAAAAGATTTCAAGGATAGGTTCAAGGTGCCTATAGATCCTTCAATGAACTATCATCTTTTTGCCACCATCTAGAGGTGCAAAGGAGAACCCATTGCAAACTTCAATGCTAGATTCCAAAAGATGTTGTCTAAACTAGTTGCTCCCTACGTTGTAGCAGATGAGGCTGCTAGGATTATTTATTATTCAGCTTTAGATCCCCTAACCTCCATGTTTATCAGAAGGACACACCCTGGTGTAACAACTTTAGCATAGGCTTTTAAGGAGGCTATCAAAGTTAGTCAGCAATTGGCTCCTACTCCCACACCAAATATTGCTTTCCCTACACTTTCTAGTTATTTTACATATCCTGTCCACCAACAGACCAATGGAGCCATGATGCCTTCAGCTATGATGCCAACCCCTTTGCAAATACCACCACTCAGTGTCATGCCCCCACTGAGTGGGAGTAACCAGATGTTACCATATCAAACACAAGTGCGTCAAGGTGTATAACAATCCAACAATAACAATGGGTCTTCCTTTTTCAAGCCCCAGACAGAGAATGTGATGGCCAAGGTTTAGGAAGAGAAGGAAGAAATCAAAGAAATATCAGCTCAGTTAAGAAAACTTACTACTGAGGTCACTCATATAAGAAATCAGAATTTCTACTCTCAACCTAATCAAAACAGAGGTTATGCCAATGACAAACCTAATTATCCTGACAGGGGGTACAACAACAATTACAATAACAACAATGACAACAATAATCCTCCTAGATAGCCTAGAGTGTGGAACACCAAGCCTAACAATGGTTCCTTGCCATCACCCCTAGACAATCAGCCTCCTGGTGAACCTAGGTAGACCACCTGAGTAAACCTTTTAGAGGCAGCACTTACGAACTGATGCAGAATACATAACACCAATGATCATGCAGAGTTGGACTGTCCTCAATTCAGGATTACTGCTAGCATATTCTAAGCTGAAGAGGCTAGTACCTCAGGTAACCCACCTTATGTAGAGGGAAATGAAATTGTCCCCTGTGAGTATGATTCTACCCTAGTACTAGAAAGCTTCATGCATTATCCTTATCAGCAGACAATATCATCACATCAGGATTACACTACAACATGTGGGGAATCAGCCATGGCTTTTGAGTCTGACTATGTTTTCCCCTTTGAGGATGAGAATGAGCCATCAATTGAGCATGAGGAAGTTAATGCTTATCAACAGCAACCTCAAGGTAGGCATAACTACAACTTAAGGAATAACTCAAATAGATCTGTTGATCCTTTGACTACCTCATTACCTCCAAACAATTTCAACACTCCACCTGATCCCTAGGCAAGTAATAACCCTAGACTCCCCAAGGTCGATGCTCAATATCTAACACCGCATAACACAGCATCAAAAGTTGCAAATCCACTTCCTGAATCTAACAAATTGGTTACATATCTGGTAGATGAAATGAAAAAAGTAAAGATTAGCCTGCCAATGTCAGAGTTGCTTAAAATCCTTGCTATCAAGAATGCTTTCATGAAATCATTGGATGGTTCTGCTCAAAAGAAAGATAGCCATACCTCGGGCCAATTTAGAAATAAAGATCATGCTGCCAAGGACGTTAACGTCAAACCTAAAACCCCAGCTACTATTCAAGTTGTAGATACCTCCCACATGACCCTATACAAAGACAAGAGTGAGTCACCTCCCTTCCTCCTTACCACAATGATGTTTGGTAAAAATTTGCACTACTTAGTAGACTCAAGAGCATCTACCAATGTAATGCCCCTATCCATATGCAACGCTTTAGGGTTACATCCTGCTAAATCACTGAAGAAGGTAACACAATTGGACAAAACAGAAGTAAGTGTGGTAGGAGAATTGACCCACATTCACATGCAGCTAGCATCAGATCCCAGAGTCTAGCACTATATTGATATTTAGGTAGTAGATATACCTGATACATATGGAATGTTACTTAGCAGAGACTGGTCAAAAACTCTCAACGAATACATGTCAACTGATTTCAGCCATATGTGGCTACCTTGGAGCAGTATACCAAATCAGATAAAGATCAAAACCTCGCATGAGACACATGATCACCGAATATAACAGAACCAATGAAATCATGTATGTGGATGTGGAACCTGGAGTTTACTCCATCAGACCTCAAACCGCCAGCATAGAAGAAATCCTAATGCTTGATATACATGATCATAATGGTGACCTTTGGAGTGATGAAATAAATTCAAAGCCTGATTGTAATCTTGGAAATAAAATAGTACTAGATCATTTCAAGAAATTTGAAATGCATTTGTTTAGATAGGTGAAACAATGTCAATTATTAAGTGTGCCTATTCATGATATTCTGATTGATGGATGGTGCAGGTTGCATGATGAGGCTCATTCTGAAAAAACTTGTGATGCCTGTTTATACATGTTGGAGTTGGAACAAACATATGGCAAAGCATCTTCACCCATGGTGAGTTCCACGGATAACGATAGTGATACTGATTTATGTTTGTCTCCTGCAGGAACAAGTGGATGCACACAGAAGGATGAAGGTTCTGTCCAAATGACAGAAGGGATACTGGTATGCAACAGGGGTAATGATAAGAACAAGAAGACAATCACTCTTGGGAGTGATTGTTTAGTGGAGTTAGATTACGTGTTATCTGATGAGGATAGTGGTAGCAATCTGTCCAAGTTTGAGGAGTTTCTGTCAAAAGAAATCCAAAAGATGACACAGCAGCATAGGCCTCCCCAGGATGCATTGATTAAGAAGTGGTGCAGGTTGCATGAGGCACCTCACTCAGAGACATCTTTCTCGTTGTGCCTGCATATCTTGAGAAGGCATACGCTGCCTAGTCTACAGAATGTTCCTCTTGGTGATAAGAGAAAAGAAGAAGTATCGGCTCCCCAAAAAGCTAATGAGGTGGTGTCTGAGAAAACTGGGACACCAAAGCTAAAATGGATATCCAGTGGTGCGGCTGCCAGAGCCAAAAGAAAGAAGGAAGCACCAAACAAGCTTTTAACTGAGGATGATCCATGGATCCTCAGATTTGATGGATCCAAGTCAAAACAAGGAGCTTGAGTAGGAATATACCTCATTGACCCATCTGGAAAATCCTATTTGGTAGCATACAGATTGCAGTTCCCATGTACAAATAATGTGACAGAATATGAAGTTCTAATTCATGGGATACTGTTCACTCTTAGGAAGAAGGTGAAAATTCTACATGTCTATGGGGACTTAGAATTAGTTGTTAGACAGGTAAGAGGCATATACTCTTGCAATTACAGGAGGCTATCCAATTATAGACATAGAGTGTGGGACTTAATAGAAGAGTTTGATGCATTCAATATCACCCATGTACCCAGAGAGCAAAACCACAGAGCAGATGCTTTGGCCCAGGCTGCCAGGACTCTAGAGCCACTATCCATATCAAGTTTAAAAAGATTCTCAGTTGAATTAGTATCAGTGCCTTCAGTACTTGATAATGTAACTAATCTCCAAGTATTTGAAGAAGATCAACATATATTGGATTTTATTTCCAATAGAGATGTTTTCAAGGCACAGATTATTGATGAAAAGAATCTAGAAGATCATGTTTGGGAGGAAGAAGAAATCCTGGAGTTGCCAAGTAACAAAATCCCTAGGGGAATGATAGAGCTGGAGAGAGCATTTGATTTGGACAACATGCTGAAACAAAGGGATCTTCAAAAGGCTGATGAGGGACAATATTTGTAGGTCAACCTTGGGCAAGGTGATAGAAGAAGAAATGTTTTGATTGGGAAGGTCTGTACAGAAGAAGAGTTGAAAGGGATAACTTAAGCCCTCAAAGATTACATCCATGTCATTGCTTAGATGTATGACAAATTGAAAACTTTTGATACATCAGTCATCACTCATATAATACCTGTGAAGTCAGACACCAAGCCTTTTCGACAAAAGAAAAGACCCGTGAATGCTTTACTAGAGCTAATCATTTTTGAAGAAGTTAAAAGACTGCTCGATGCCAGGATCATATTTCTTGTGAGACACTCCACATGGGTGGCAAACTTGGTCCCAGTGAGAAAGAAGAATGGTGACATCAGACTGTGCGTGGACTTCAAGAATTTGAATCGAACTTTTGAAAAGGATAATTATCCTTTGCCTTCTCTAAATGAAGTCCTGCAAATGGTGAACGGTGCCAAGATGATGTCCTTCTTAGACAGTTTCTCTGGATACAAATAGGTGATGGTGGATAGAATCGATAGATTGAAAACTGCATTTACCATGAAATGGGGGATCTTTGCCTATAGGCGCATGCCGTTTGGATTGATAAATGTTGGAGCCACATTTCAGCGATCAATGGACATAGCCTTCAGAGGCTTGATTGGGAAGTGCATAGTAATATACATGGATGACTTAACGGTGTTCTCTAAAGATAGAGCGGACCATGTAGAGGACCTGAGAAAAGTGTTGAAGAAGTGAGAACAGTACGAGATATCCTTGAATCCCAAGAAGTGCATATTTGGGATGACCACGGGGAAATTGCTAGGCCACTTGATAACTGAAGACAGGATCATCATTGATCCTGACAAAATAAAATCCATCATGAAGATACAACTGCCTGGAAGCAAGACGGAGCTCAAATCTTACTTTGGTAAGATTAATTTCATTAGGAAATTTATCACTGGCTTTGCAGAGATAGTCAGGCCCTTGAACGCCATGCTCAAGAAGGATGCTAAAATTGAATGGACCCCGAAGGCTAGAGCAGCGTTTGAAGACATTAAAAAGGCCATATCAAATGCTCTAGTCTTGATCAGTCCAGATTACACCAAGGACTTCTACATCTACTCATTTGCTTCAGAACATACCTCTATAGCAGTACTGACACAAAAAAATGAAGAAAAGGAAGAAAAGCCTATAGCCTTCATGAGCCACCCTTTTAGAGATGCAGAGCCCAAGTATATGGCCATTGAAAGACATGCGCTTGCTTTGGTCCAAGCAGTCAAAAAGTTCAGGCACTACATCCTGAGAAGTAAGGTGATTGTTGTTGTACCCAATGCAGAAGTGAAAATGTTGCTAATGCAAAGTGAACCAGGTAAGAAAAGGGCTAAATGGATCACTGTCCTCCAGGAGTACGATATGGACATTACCCCTATGAAGCTGGTAAGAGGGCAGGCATTAAGCCAGATGATATCAGAGGTTGATCCCAATATCCTGAGCCAACAGTATGTCATAAATGCAAAAGATGACAAAGAATGGTACTCAGACATTAGGCACACCTGACCACTGGGAGATGTCCCTCAAGACTGCAGGCCTCACAGAAGAGAGCCTTGAAGATAAGGTTGCTGAAATTTATGTTAAAAGGAGGAGTCTTTTTCAAGAAAAACTATGAGGGGATATACCTAAGATGCTTAAAAAGATCAGAAGCAGATAAGGTGCTAACAGAATTACATGATAAATTTGGGACTGCACATGGGTCGTCCTTAGCCACCACTCATTCTATCCTCAGGGCAGGGTATTATTGGCCCACAATTTTCAAAGATACAGCTGAACACATTAAATGCTGTCATATGTGTCAGGTTGCTGCCAATAGAGAGAAATATGTTGCTCAACCTTTGCAACCAATGATGGAGATGCGCCCCTTTGCTCAATGGGGAATGGACTTCATAGGACCCATCAATCCTCCCTCATCCTTAGGCCATAGGTATGTTTTAACTATTACTGATTACTGTACCAGGTGCACTGAGGCTGTCAGCAGTAGAACATGCAATGCTGAGGATGTTATTAGGTTTTTGGAAACCAATATAGTGACCAGGTATGGAGTTCCATATGCTTTAGTATGTGATAATGGGCCTACTTTTACTTTAATTAAATTATCAAGTTGGGCTTTCGATCATGGGGTCATTTTAAAATTCTCCTCAAATTACTATCCCCAAGGGAATGGATCAGCAGAATCCACAAACAAGAACCTATTGAACATCATAAAAAAGCTGATAGATAAGAACCCAAGGAAATGGAACACTCTATTGAAATATGCCTTGTGGGTAGATAGAACCAGAAATAAAGTTGCATTAGGAAATTCACCTTTTAACTTAGTATATGGGGTGGATCCCATCCTCCCTGTCAACTTAAAGATTCCTACGCTACAGTTTGCACAAGAGTACCTAGGCATAGATAATAAATAGGAAGTTAGATTGCTACAACTAATGCACCTAGAGGAAAAAAGAAGTGCAGCAATTAACCAATTTACTAAACATCAGGCTGTCGTCAAGCGCTGGTTTGACAAAAGGGCTAGAATCAAGGCTTTCAAGATCTCAGATCTGGTCCTGATGTGGGACAAAGCACATGAAAGGAAGGGTGATCATGGTAAATTTGACAAACTCTGGATAGCCCCCTTTCAAATTTCTAAAATTCTAGGAGAGAACACCTACATGCTCAAGACCTTAATAGGTGAGGATGTTCCATTACCAGTTAATGGATAGTTCCTCAAACACTATTTTTAGGCCTGAGGATTGCATCATGACAGTCATGTGTATCATAGTGTACTTTCTTTGTATAGTTGTTTGTATAGTGGCTTTGTTTTGCTTGTTTTGTTTTGGTTGCTTTGTTTCCTTAGCAGGGATCTTTCTTTTGATTTAGAGTATAAAGGGGTAGATTAACAACCACTAAAAACAATGGAAAATTGAGATCATTAAGGTTAATTATTTGAAATCTATGCATAACTTGTTGTGACTGTCATGAGTGTAGAGAGTTGTTTAACTTGTGAAATTTTGTATTCAATAAGAATGGGTTGAGTATTCAAGGAATGTTTCTTAGAATGACACACCTAAAATCCTTGGGTTTCTTGAACTTACCAGTGTAGATATTAGGTGAAAAATTAGAGGTCACCCTTGCTACCATTACAATTCTCAGCTTAATTTCAGCAAGTGACCACTCCTTGCATCATGAAGTTACAAATGCAATATCTTATGAAATCTCTATGAAATACAAAAATAAATAAAATAAATAAATAAAATGGATTATACTAAAAATCTAGATTAAGCCATCTAAGTAACTCTACCAGGGATATAGATGCTCACTGGTAGTGGGGCTCTACTTAGGAGAATTGTAACGATAACCTTGCCGAGGCTATGGATGCTCACTGGCAGCAAGGCTCTATCTGGTTGGCTATGAGGGAATGTCCTCACCTAGGTAGTCTAATATCAGTCACTGGTTTGTTCAACTGATCTTCAAGATGAGGCTTATTAACCACGTGCACCCACTTAAACTAAAATAAAAATTCATGCACCTTATTGAATATATTGAGTCTCAAGTTGGATAATAATTTGCAAAAAAGATAGTTGGAAGTTATGAATTTATTTCATTCAATTTTCTTTAATGGGTTGAATTTGATTGTTTTGTTTGGTTGCTAGTTGTTGTGATGTTCACAATATGCCCCATTTTACTCCTTAGCAGAATGAAGACCCCTGCTATGGCTTTTTGCTTTTTGCTTGGTGGTAAAGGGAAAAAGGGGTTTAAATTGCAAACCTTGTTAAAAATGGCGAAGAAATACATTTCAGCATCAGTGCATAGTATGGTTGGATTCCTTGTCAAAAATGAGCTAGGGTTGCTTTTTTGAATCATGTTAAAATTCGCCATATTTTGCAAGTTATGATTATTTTGATAAAATGTACATTTAGGTTTGTATATCTCTTTGCATATACAGGGTCGTTCGTATATGCAAAGGGTTTTGTTTTTGTACTTAGTCGCTTTTGCATTCAGGTTCATATACAGGGTCATTTGTATGTCTTTTTCCCTTGTATACATTTGGTGGAGTTTATGCATACATACAAGATGGACCCGAGGTGGTTTTAGGTTGAAATGAATAAATGTTTAAATCCGTTGCATGTATCTCGCGCTTGTATGTTTGGCAGGTCGTAACATACAATGCATTTATACAAGGGCCGGAACTAAAAAGTTATTTTGCAATGTTAATTCATTGTATATTTCAGGCTTGTATATTTGAACATACATTTGATATATACATTTGCAATGTGCAGGCCGCGGACCCGAAGGATTATGACAAGGAGTTAAACTGTTGTATGTTTTTCTCTTGTATGTTTTTACATACAAACGAAATATACAAGTCAAGATACATGCAACATTCATATGCATCACGTGGACCCGAAGGGAGTATTAAAAGTGGTTAATTCCTTGTATGTTTCCACAATGCATATTTCGTAACATACAGGGCGGATATACATTAGTTTATACATTGCTCGGAACTAACATTTTTATGAAACAGGGTTAATTTAATGTATATCGGGCTTGTATATTCTTATATACAAGGTTGACATACATTGAACTTATACAAGAGCTGGAATCCAAGGGCAGATTTAAATCTGATTAAATGCTTGTATCGAGCCTAAAATGTATGTCTAAAGATACAATGGAAATATACATACCACGGATGCGACGGAAAGTTAAAAGAGTTTAATTCATTGTATGTTCACGCTTTGTATATTTCGATACATACAAGCCAAGATGCATCACGAAATGTACAAGCCATGGAATTCAAAAGTTATGAAACAGAGATAAATGCTTGTATATTTTGCGTTTGTATGTTGCAATATACAAGCGAAATATACAAAGGAAGCATACAGGCCACAGAATTGAAAAGATTGAAATCTGATTGAATCAATGTATCACATCCACAATGTATATTGATATACATTGCTCAGCATACAACGAAATATACATTACAGAACTCAGAGGCAAATTAAAAGCGGTTAAATGCTTGTATCACGTCTGTCTTGTATATCAGATATACAAGGATTTAAACAAGGAAAATGAGCAGGAAAGTGAAGCGATAGGAATTTTGAAGCTTCTTTGGGCGCCCTATGCATGTTTCTAGTCAATGATGGTTGACCTGACCAGTTTTAACACTGTATGTGCATTTTTGATGCCCATTTTCCATGGTTTTTGAGCCCAATGGCTGTGTTTGTGTATTTGGAGCCTGTTTTAATGCAGATGTTCATTTTTCTTGCTGATTTTATTAAACGATGGTGCTAATTCCTGGTTGTTTATTACAATTGTTGGAGTAGCTGAGAAGAAGCAGAGTTACCAACACAGTAATGGTGTGCAGGTGAATGTGAAGGTGGGCTTTTAAATGATGATGATGTTCCAGGTGGCAAGCTAGATCCCAAGAGGCCAAACACACCAGAAGGTGACGAAGCTTTCAATGCAAGGGAGTTTGTAGTTGGAAACATTATTGAAGGAGTGGCGCCTTGTCTAGGTGTGCTGGTCGAATTCTTGGCAGGATTCATTTCTCGTCATTGGATGCTACATTTCAAGATGCTGACCATTGATCTCCTAGGGTTTTTGGGCACCAGATTGGTGAAAAACTAGAGATATATATATTGAGCCCTTTTACTGTACAAAAGGAGAGGAGGTCAATAATACAAAAAAATCAGACCTATAATAGTTTTAGGAGAGATCAGATTACTGAGACTAGTGATGATTGGATTGTTGAAATAATCAAGGTCCCTTCCTTAGGTCATTGTAAATGTACCTATTTTATCAACATACTGTATGGAGATGAAGCTTCAGACTATACCCTGATTGTAAACCTTAAGTAGTCTTCAAGTTGATTTCTGGATATGTACTGGTGAATCCTGTGTTCTATAGAAGCACTTTCATTTCATTGCATGTTGTTGTCAACTTTTCCTTTGAAGATTTGCACTGAATCATGCAAATTTGTGGACTATCTTGGTGAAGTATGATTTTAGTTTTCTTCTCTCCACTGCTGTATGGGAACATGTATATGGATCAATGATCTCAGTTAAGTAATTTTAGGAATCTCACTCTCTCTAACCCTTTTTCTCATTTTAATTTCATTGAAATCACTTTCATAACTGCACATCATGATAAATCAGAAGTAGAACAGAAAAATATGCCCACATCCCAAGGACAATTGAATATCATTAGCATATTTTGAGCTAAATGCATGTAGTATTGAAAATGTCATGCAGAGAATCAGAAATAAGGGTAGAACTCATGCAAATATCAACTTAGACACATCGTTTGGAGATATATGCTATGTAGAGTAATTTCCATGTATAGCATAGTTGCAGAAGCAAAATCTACTAATCTACGTAAGGCCCCAAAATGGAAAACAACAATACACATCAACCACAGAGTAACATCAGCAGATTATGAACTAATCGACGGGGACTTGGGATCATGAATTCTTGGAATTCATCGTATCTTTCAGGATAAACAAGGGTTGTTGTGTGACTTTTGTTTTGTGTGCTTGGTTGTGACTGACATCACAAACGAATCAAGAAATAATAGAAAACATAGAAAATCTAAAAACAACACAATTCACCATAGATCACCCCCATACAACACGCAACCATCAACATCTATCAACTCATCACATCACACCCATCCTAAACCATTCCCACATCATCAAGTCATACCAGAACTACATATTCATTTCACCCACATCTTGAAAGTACCTTGATCCTGTGGATATAGGGTATGTAGGTGGTCTGGAATATGAAGGACGTTTCCAGTACTTAGGTACATAAGATGCACCCATCCAACCTATTTGGATGCTCCCCACTCACTGAGCTTGGTAGACCTATTATATGACACAAGGCTAAGTATACACTTGAACCATCATCCCGAATGCATAAATCATCAATCAACATACCAATTATAATCCTACACCTGGCCAAACTGTTCTTTTGCCAACCTTTCAAAAATTCTCCAATCAAATCCAATTGATTCATGTCCTAGGATATATCTTTCCCACAATGGACAAAAATTTGTCATCCTATCAACACGTCTCTTGGCAAGAATACACAAAGGCTATTTGTATCTTTTTATTGGTCTTTTTGATTATTGATTTTTATCTTTTGTCTCACTCTAAGTAATCTCCAAAGCTATCTTGATCTCATTATATCATGGTAAGTGGCGAACAACACCTAGAGTAGACATGGTCATTATTTCTGTATGTTGTGCTTGTAGGTTAGTTTCATTACTCCAAGACTAGTATTCATATCTTGAAGCCTGGGTTGGTTCTAGCATGATGTGTCCCATTTGCATATATAGGCATCAAAACCTTATATGCACTATTTGCACTCATCGCTATGAGTCCCCTTCCTAGGCTAGGCAAGATTATACTACCTTGGGCACGCATGAAATCAACCTATTGTTTGTGGGTCTAGTCCATGCAATCGTGGGATATATATCATCGCCTAGGTCATTTCATACCTTTGTGAACTGTATCCTACATTGCTATAGTAAACTAAGAAATGCTCTCAATTAATCTTATGCAACTACTATTACTAGCTCAAAATCATCATCCTAATCAGTCATTCAACTATACCATCTGGGCCTAGATTTCATCATCACCTACCCCCCCATCACCTTGCCACATCCCTTCACTAATCCTACTCCTCCAACTAATTCCCACATCCCGAACCAAGTCATATCCCCAACCTCCCCTCAAATCACATGGTGTCTTATGACCTATCAATTCCCTCATCCCCTCCCCCATAATCTAAGCCGCTCCCAATCCTAGCCGTACTCCTTATCCTCTCCCCACCTTTTCCCCTACCCACAGCCTCACCACCCAGGGATCAACAAAGAACATCACGTGTATCAAGACTTAACCATCTCACCTATCACCTAATTTGCATTCCACCTATCACCTAAGTTGCATATCATATCATTAGGTTCATTTTAGAATCTGTTATCTCATTAGATTCATTGTTGTTCATTTTAGAATCATTTAGTTGCACATTATGCATCATTCAACATTACAAATCATATCATACCCATTTAAGTTTGTAATCACATAGGTGCATTCTAAAAATCATCAAACATCACATTGCATTCCATATATATAATCATTTACTTGCATAGCATAAATCATTTAATCACAAGTCATAATCATTTAGCTGCATTTTATAATCATCTAGTTGCATATCCATATTTCCATACGTAACTTGTGTTTATTAAGATAAACATACATTTCCATTACATTTTACATCCATAATAAATGTTTATTAATCTGAACATTTATTTTCATTATACATCATATTGTCCATAGATCACAAACCATGCATATATCAAAATAAGTAAACTATCATTACATCCATCATAGGTGCATCCATAACATCAAAAACATAATTGCATAAACACAACACATCCATAGCATATAAATCCATAAAGCATATTGCATCCATCAACATAGGCATCATCATAATCATAATAGAGCATCATAAACAAACACATAGACCATCAAAAAGCATCATATCATATATAATCATCACAAAAAAATGTACATCGCTCGTATATACACATCAAAAAGTATAATGTCCTGATACAATGCCTCCAAGGGCTAACATGATATAATCGTCACATAGAGGATCCTCTATTTGATCGAGTGGGGGATCTTGACCCTGGTGGTGGCTGTGGTCCTACCTGTGGCTGTGGCTGTGGTCCTACATGTGACGGTGGCAGTGGCTGCGGCTGTACCTAAACCTGTGGAACCTGTGGGGGCACATATGATGGGAGATCCATCACCTATTGAACGCTTTGAACCGATCTAGATCTTTATGACCTAGATGCCCTCGATCCACTAACTTAGCTATAGCTCGGTGCATGCTGCTCTGCTGGCACTACCACGTAATAAAGGCCCCAATAATACTCCATCTATCCTCTGGCCTCTGCCAACTCCCCCTGTACCTCAGTCAACTACCCCTGTACCTGAGTCAGCTGTCCCTGTAACTAGTATGATTGTGTCTGTGCCTAAGACAACTGTGTCTACATCACTGTCAAAACAGGGGCTAGACCAGCACCTAAAGCCTGTAAGCTACCCCCCGTAGTCTCTACCTACTGTACCCTCACAAATGTCGCATCTCGATCCCCTGTCAAAGTAACAATCTCACCTTGGGCCTGGGCTAGTTGTTCCTGCAATGCATCCACCTATCCATCTAAGCCATCCAATAATGCTACTACCCCCTACAACTGAACCAACTCTACCTCCCAGCTCTCCAATGCCTCCTGCAGGCTTGCCACCTGTGCCGTCAAAGTCTCAATCTCCTCCTCCTCACCTCAACCCCACTGATGGGATGCTGATCTCAACCTCTGCCTCTCCACCTGCCCCTGAAGGGCCTGCCTCTGCTTGCTGCTCTGCTGCCTATCCAGTTGCCACAATAGCCTGTTGCTGTGCTACTTGTGGTGGGGGTAAACCCACCCTGCCCACCCTCAGCTGTCCCCCACACTATCGAGGCCCTCTATGATGTCATCCCACTCTAACCTAAACCTACTCAACAGGTACCTACTGAACAGGTGCCTACTATCTCACCTACTGCTGGGGCACCTATCCAGCCACCGCCGCCGCTAGCACATCCATTGGCTCACCAACCTCCTCCTCCTCTCCATCTCCTCCAACCTCCATGAGATAATCTGCAATAATCTCCTTACCCTCCTCTAGGAAATCATCCCCATCAGAATCATCATTTCCCTCATCCTCAGAATCATCATCTCCCTCATCCTTAGAATCATCATCCACTGACCCCCCTGCCTCCTCTACCGGGACTACCTCCTCTACTGGGTCCGTAAACCATGTCAGCCACCACATTTGCCACAATATATCATGTGCAAGAGTAGTGCCTGCATCCCTAATCGTGCTCCCCCAATCCCACCGTAATGGCCACAAGGCTGCAAAATCATCCAAAGTGACCTATGGCTGTATGGCTGCAAGCTAGAAACGCGTATCTCAGCAGGTCCGAGCAAAGATAGCCATCTGTTGCGGTGTATCCTACCACAACCCAAACTATCACATGACCCACGAGGGTAGATATATATCTATCATGTGGTCTCCTCGACCCATCAGGTATCATTGGTGAAAAGTAAAAGGCAAGTGAATATCATCATTGGGCCATGGCTTCACTCAGATATACAGTTGCCAGGTCACCTAAATAACATCATCCAACATCCGTCTCCAGTACCGAACCTGACTAGTATAAGTGTACTTGGCATCCTGATATAAGAACACAAAGGCCTCAAAAGGCTGGCGATAGTACCCACATGTCAGCTGCATAACTGTAATGTACTCCCAAATCCACATGTAACAGAGTGACCCCAGCTGACAATGCTGAATCATACAGATAGACAACTATATGCATCTCATGATACAGTTACCCCAACATCGCTAGCCCCTAGGCATACATGGTCTCATGCCTCACCATCCCCTCGATCATCTCCCCCTAGCCAACTAGAAAACCCCTACCCTACCTAGCTGGCATCACCACACCACCAATCAAAGCACATAGGAATAAGGCAAAGGGATCCACACCCATAGCCAGTGTCCCCTCGTAACTCATCTCTCAACCATTAGCTGACAACACAACATGAGCCTTGCCAAAAACCTTGATCAGAGCCCTCCATCCCTCCTCGTGTCATATCGCACCCACCAGTCATGAATATGTAGCTTAAGGATGCGATAAACATCCTAAAGCATGATCATGATCTCCCCAGTCGGCAACAAAAATGTGCAGGTCTCTGAGTGGTACTGCTCCACTACTACTGTCATCAGAGCTCTATGAGCTTGTAACACCAGCATCGATGCCATTGTCAGAAGCCCCAACCTAGCCGGTCGAGCCTGAGTGGCATCATCAAACTGATCGAATAAAGCCATCACCAAGGGCACACGCTGCTCCCATGAGTACACTATAAATGAGTGCATATCCTGCATCCACAACTTTCAGGTCAGAAATCTACCTGTCTTCTTCCAAACCCCCCCTTTTCTTCTACAAGTTGAATGCCAAAATCATTTGGCACCAAAACACTCCATGCTTCGCGATGTTTTACAAATAGTGCTACTAATTCTTCTAAATGGTGCTATTATAGATAATAGCGCCACTATGCAATATACTTTGCACAACTCTCGCATATAGCGCCACTACACGCAACACTTAGCACTATTCTAGAAAATGGCGTTACTCTGCCACTTGGCGCTATTTTAAGAAATAGCACCAATTCTCCCCATAGCGCATTTATGGCACATTGCACTAATCCTACCCATCGTGCTAAAACAAAATATAGCGCTATTCTAACAACTAGCGCTATTCTACCAAATAGCGCTACTATAATGACTTTTTGGTGCTAAAACGCCAAAACCTTAACCACTGCGCACATTGTGCCAAAAGAGACGATGGCACCAAAATGCCAGGTATTTGACACCAATCTACACCTATGCTACCCTAGTGGATAGCACCAATCCAGAGGATGGCACTAATCCACTTAACTTTACGCGCTACGCATCCTCGTGATAGTGCCACCACTCTAAAACCCCATTCCTAAACCCCAAAAATGCATGTAAATCAAAAAATCACAAAGCTAGGGTTAGGCCCTACCTGGGGTCCAACCGCCAGTTCCCAACCAAATGATTGAAACTGCTAGTGCAGATCTCAACCTTTTTCCTCTATTTTTCTTCCTGTCATCTTCTTTTTCCATTCCCTATCCAACTTTCACTCCTGTCGCGTCTTTTCGAGAGGTCACCCTAAATTTTTTTTTTTGTCGACCTCTCGAGGGGGCATCCCTCACCCATCTTATTCCTTCCTGGCAGCTGGGGCATATTTTTCTTTGACTTGACGCCACTTCCCTCCTAGGTCCTAACACGACATCAAAGAGGGGCAAATGTAGACACCTAAAAATGTCTTTTACCATCAAACTGACTCCCAATATCTCTAAACATACAAATTTCTCTTCTAATCCATTAATTAAATTTTTATTTAATTAATTATCCCTTCATCATCTAATTTTCCATCATTCTATCCCTAACAATTGAATTAATTTCATTAATTCAATATTCCAAAACCTTAGGCATTTGATTTAATAAATATGCAATATTTATTTAATCAATTTCCCTCTCCTCACTAAATCCAATTAATTAGCTAAATTATGTTTAACTAATTAATTCCGCCTACTAATTGACCTATCCCTACCCTAAACAATTAAATAGCTATTATTTAATTGTCTACCCTAGCCTACTTCATCCTAGCCCTACGATTAATTAAATAAAACCTACATTTAATTAATCCTAATGTCTCATTTGGGTGGTCAAACCTAGTTTAACACCCTTCCCCACATCCTCCAAATAAAAAAATTGAAATATATCCACATAAGTCATTTTTTATTTAAATACATCCCACATCACAATTAATTCCTCTTACACCCCCATGCCTCATTTATCTCCACTTATCCCCAAATGAATTTTTAATTCATTTTACATTCCCCATATGAATCTTTAATTAAAAAATAATCCTTCACACCCATGCTCATTTAATCCACCCTTTTCCCAAAATGAATAAAAGATTTACTTTTATTCCTAGCCCTCCATTCCTCCAAGATCTAATCTAGGCCCTCCACATCACTTTCATCCTCCACCATTGATCTCCCAAATCAATCTCCACCCTTGGATCAAAATCCCTCCAAAATCTTTATAAATACAACACCTTTCAACCCATTTTAGGATCCAAGTTTTATGCAATGTTACCATGCCCAAATATCTATTGAGCTAATTAGTGAGTTGTAAATTAAGATAGCATTTCACATTTGAATCATTATCTAGGGATTATCCTATCTTAGGAGCTCTTGGGTGCAAGTTTTCTCTCCCCTTGATGAGATTGGCTTTTCATGTTTGAGGTATAACTATTTGTTTTGATTTGCATTTAGTTTGTGTTTTCACCTTCAACTTGATTTCCTAATCAACAAGGTCCTCTTAGAAAATTGAAAGCTAAAGTGATACCCTCAACCGAGAAGTCTGCATATACCCGGCCATGCTTTTCTACCGTCTCATTGTTGACATTGTAATTACAGGCACATTCAGCTACAAGCTCGGTGGCCTCAGCTGCATAAGGGAATCCTCTGGTATTCCAGATGCCTAAACTATATATGCTCATGAGTAAGGGTTTCCCATTTCCTTTTCCTGGCAGTGCTGTTCATGCATCGAGATTAGTGTTTCCTGAGTGAGTGTTATTTATCTAACCATATTTGAATGATATCCCTCCGAGCTGTATACCCATAGGCTTTAAGAATTCTATGTCTGACTGGTTTTTTCAGACCACCATGGTGTCCTACGATAAAGCATATGTATTCTTACCTTAACATATCATGTACGCATGCAAATTAACGATTATATGAATATCATGATATTTTGATTCTTATTCAACACAATTCACACATCATCATATTGATTTACTGTGGTAAAAACAACATTTACCTATTTATTTATCCATAAATGACAAATAAGGGTTTTATTGTTACATACCTAATATCTGCTACCTTTTAACTATTCTATTGATATCTAGCTATGCATGTTCACTTTGCAATTACCTTCCTCCATTTACCGTTAGAATCCACACCTCGTTTCCGTTACATTCATAGGTTGTTGTAATGTCGCCTTAATCGCATAGTAGCTCCATAACTCCTTATGGAATATATGATAAGTTTAAAATGAGCTCAAATCCTTGTTTTTAATCAAAAACATTGTTGAATTAGGGCATGATTAATGCCAATTTGTTGATATTCATTGATCGACACCTAAGCATTGGAGATGTTAACAAGTGGCGTGATATTATTTGAAATTCTGAAGGTTCACCCACCATTGGAATAGCATTTAATACAAGATCATCATAGTCATAAATATCAGGGATATTAAGAAATATGCTGATATTAGGATATGCTGACATTCAGACATGGTTCGGTTGATGTGCCACGTGGTAACACCTGATTGGTTTGTAGAAAATCTACGTATTATATCTCAAGAGTGGATAAGGGGATATTAAGAAATATTCAGATGTTCACTTACGTGGAATATCCCCTTCCTAGGTGAAGATGAGGATGATGTCATTTGTTTATTAATGTTTCAAACATGTTTGGGAGGTGATGTCATCATCATATTGACGAAGATCAAGATTTTAGCTAATGTGGAGGATATTGAGGTTTGCCTTTATATTGCATTGGATTAGGATATTTACCAAATATCTAAGATTTTAAGAAATAGATGACCCTTTTGATGTCAACGATATGAGGACATCATCTTCATATCAAGTCTTCTTTAGAATGGAACAAGATGATGTCATCATTATATTAACGAAGATCAAGGATCTTAGGTAATATGATGGATATTCAGAAATATGTTGATGCTGGGTATTTTCACTATATCTAAGGTAAGCCCACACATTAGTGAATATCAGGGATATTAAGAAATATGACCCTTCGAGAATGTGCACGGGTATCAATAGGTAAATGCTTCCTGAGTTTAAATTTGATGTCTACATATTAGCGAATATGTGGATATCAGGTATTTCTATGTTAAAACATGTATCTGAGATATTGGTGAATATCAGGGATCTTAGTGAAATGCGATGATCATCCCTGAGTCACTCGTTTCACCAAACATAACTTCTTATCCTTAAGGAATTTCAGGGTGATCCAAAAGGCAAACTTGCTTGGAATTTTGCACTCTTTCACTTGGTGGGGTTCATGATAGCAGAATCTAACTTTAGCATTTAACCTCCCTCTAAGAGGTCTATGTATACATAGGGTGATATCCTATCACTGCATCTGATACTTGATTTTAACCATACCACCCAAAGCAAGAAAAGTAGGGAAAAAGCCAGAAAAGTTGGGTACCTATTTTGCTAAGGCAAAATGGGGCATGTTCTATAACCACACAACAAGACTCTTCAATGAAATGGATAGACAGAGGAGTGGATGATGGTGTCAAAGTGGTAGACATGTTATTATGAGGTTCTTTGTTACCTGCTCAAGGATAGAAATTTGAGTACATGATGTTTTTCTGAGATTCATTACCAATAGTCCTTGGGTGACATCCTTCATGGGTTCATTGGTTGATGGACTACGATATGCATATAGTTGATGGATAATGATGGAAGATGTTGTGGGGTTAGGATTAGGATTGAGTGAATGGATATAGAAGGGGATGGATTGGGATTGGGAGTGTTAGATGGGGATGAAATTGGATCAGTGGATTTGGATGGCTCCATATCATTTCTTTTATTTTTGGATTTTGTAAAGAGTGTTTGGAAAAAACTTTTCAAGGGTTCGTGGGTTGATAGATTAGAGATTAGAATGTTTTATGGTGGATTAGATGGTGAGTTATATGGTGGATGGATGATATAGATTGATGGATTAGGAGATGGGTGGACTAATGGGTTAGGATTAGGAGGATTGGAGGGAAATTATAAAATAATGCCCCTTTAACCCTAACCCCTAAACCCTAAACTTGAGAAAACCTAGAAACTCATAAACCCTAAATAATGCCCCTAAAGGTCTGAGCAACCCTAAACTCATAAACCCTAAATAATGTCCCTAAACCTAAGCAACCCTAAACCTCTCTCTTTGTCTCTCTCAAAACCCCTAAACCCTAAATTATAATGCCCTTAAAACCTAACCCCTAAACCATAAACTAGAGCAACCCTAAACCCCTAATCCCTAAATAATTCCCCTAAACCCTAACCTTAAGAAACCCTAAACTCATAAACCTGACCAACCCTCTCTCTCTCTCTCTCTCTCTCTCTCTCCTTATCACCCTATCTCTCCCCTCCATCTCCATCCTCTCTCCCTTTTCCTCCCTCTCCTCTCACTTGTCGACAAAGAACATGGAAACAAGAAAACTAGGACATGCAAAGAGGGATGAGGATATAAATTAGAATGATGAAATGGAAACAAGATAATTTATGAAATTTCATTGGATGGGAAAAACGATGCAAAGATGTAGAGAGGGGAGGGAAGTAGAGAGTGAAAGAGAGAGGGTAGGAGGTAGATACGGGAGAGAAGTAGAGAGTGTGAGAGGGTAGGAGGTGGATAGGGGAAGGAAAAAGAGAGTGAGAGAGAGGGTAGGAGGTAAAGAGGGGAGGGAA
Source organism: Cunninghamia lanceolata (assembly GCA_027924645.1). Taxonomy (NCBI): domain Eukaryota; kingdom Viridiplantae; phylum Streptophyta; class Pinopsida; order Cupressales; family Cupressaceae; genus Cunninghamia; species Cunninghamia lanceolata. Next base: position 20,741,313 of record BSBN01001281.1, read on the forward strand.
GCAGAGACTAAGTGAGAGGGTAAGAGGTAGAGAGGGGAGGGACGTAGAGAATGAGAGATAGGGTAGGAGGTAGAGAGGGGGGAGAAGAGAGTGAGAGAGAAGGTAGGAGGTAGAGGGGCAAGGGAAGCAGAGACTCAGAAAGAGGGTAGGACGTAGACAGGGGAGGGAAGTAGAGAGTGAGAGAGAAGGTAGAAGGTAGAGAGAGGAGGGAAGAAGAGAGTGAGAGAGAAGGTAGGAGGTAGGGAGCAGAGGGAAGCAGAGACTCAAAGAGAGGGTAGGAGGTAGAGAGGTGATGGAAGTAGAGACCTAAAGAGAGGGTAGGAGGTAGAAAGGGGAGGGAAGTAGAGAGTGAGAGAGATGGTAGGAAGTGTAGCTTCCCTTGTATACATGTATGTAAAGTGTGGAAGCATAGACAAGACATATCAATTGACTAGTGTAACACCTCAAAGAGATGTTCTGTAATAGAATGCATTGATTGCAAGATATGCAAAAAATAGATTTGTTGAAAAAGCTTTAGAAACTTTCAAGCAAATGTAATTGGCATGTATAGAGCCAATTTTTCTCAGCATAACATGAGCGCATTATAATGTTCTCGTGTTATGTGAAATTGCATAACATGAGTGCATTATAATGTGCTCGCATTATGTTGAGCATGTTTAGATGTGTTTTTTCCAGTTTTTAGCAAAATTATGAGATAATCTGGAGCATGCTCCCCATCAGGATGACACTTTTCCCAATGAAAAGCAAAAAAATACCACCATAATCTTAAACTCTCTATTAACTATCTCACCATATATTTTTTTTCACATTTTGAGTATGTTAAGGGTTTCATCTTTAATTTCTTTTGTCAGTGTATCCATTTTTGCCAAAAACCAATGTCTAGTATTTTTAATTGTTCATCGAAATTTGAATTAAGTTACATTTTTAGAAACTAGACTCCATTCTACATGTATTAAAAAGAATTGATTTTTGATTAATTTTCAAAAATTCTAGGGGGGAGCACACTCAATTTTCTATTTTTCAGGATGTGTCCACTTTGAAAATTAGTAAACAAATAAAATATTCATGAAAAAATTATTAGAAAGAACAGGGATAAACTACATGGTGTTAGCTAATTTCTCACTGAGGAGATTTTTGAAATACTAAAAAAAGTCAACATTTTAATAGGGGGAGCACACTAGATGCTGTGTTATGTTTTTTTGAGAAAAATAGGACCAATTTTTTTGCTCCCCCTTTTTGAACCTCTTAATCTCAACCATTTTTAGAAAAAAATAGTAGTTTAGAAACTAGATTTCTAAGCACTACGATTCTTGTTTTTGTTGCATCTTCAAATTTTGAGTGTAGCTATCTCCAATTTCTCATCCAACATCAATGTTTCCTAATTTTAGAAAAAAAGTGGCATCTTAAGACCCCCTTTTGGTCCTTCATCTTTGTGTACTTACCCTAAAGTGTCATATTCAAACATTGAAAGAATTTTTCTAGTGATCGAGTGTTATAGCAGGTGAGAACACACATTTGAATGGGAAATCAATATTTTAATTTTTAAGGAATCTCAAGATGCTAGCATGGACATCTGTGCACAGCGCTAGTGTCATACAGAAATCTCACAAAATTCAACATGTGTTCCCAACATAGTGAGAATAATTAAATATGATGAAAAAATTTGACAATCTGGTGAAAGAAGAGGCTAAGTGATGTAGGAGCATCTGGGTTCACGAGCAATCCTCATCAACCAAAAAAATATTTACTTTTACTTTTCTTGTTGTTTTCCCTTTTTGCTATAGTAGTTACTTCAAAAGTTGAATTGATCAATTTTGGATAATTTCCCTAAAGGAATTGGCCAAGTGATGAGCTAATTTTGAAGAAGGCCCAAATGGGTATCTGCATCTCAAATTTGGTGGAGATCTAATAAAAAATGAAGAAGTTATGCTCCAGCAGAGTTTTTCTAGGTCACTAGACTTAACGCTAATATCCAGTGACATTGGATCCGTGCTGGTGATCCAATGAACAAGTTTGTGTTGAATTCGCTTGCAACTAGATTTGTACCAATTTCACTCCATATCGGATATATCCAATAGCCTTCATTTTTCCTGCCAAGCACTTCTAAATGCTTTGTGCTAAAAGCACCCTTCATGAGATCTACACTAAAACTGGCCTTCACCAAACATGTCTAGCAGACTCCATTTTCCCCACTAGTCTAGTGACAATGGATTTCCCCACCAGAGTATTACATAGGCATTAGCGCTAAATTTTAATCCTACTACATATGTCCGGTTGCCAAGGAAAATCCCCGCTAGAAGTGTTAAAAGGGGCTTGTGCTAAAACTGGCATCTACTACATATGTCTAGTGACCCCCCATTTCCTCATTAATCTAGTGTCCAGTTGACTTGCAAATCACCGCAAACACCTAGAACGTGACAAATTCATTTTTTAATCACACATACAACCATATCAAGGGTGAATGAGGATCTGACACATGTCTTATGCATGTGAAAGGTTGGTGGCCGCCTCAGGAGTCTATAAATACATGGATTTCATGTAATGAAAGGTAGATTACTTATAGTAGAAAAGATTCTCCCAGGTTGAGCATTGGTAGTACATTTTTGGAGCTACAGAGGAATTCTCCAGATTGCAAGATCTGTGTGATTGAATCTTGAAATGTCGTAATGCTGAGGCCAATGCATGTATAATGCCAATTTGGCTCCTGTTGTAATTCATTTAGCATATCAACAAAGAATCTATTGTTTCTTTTTATCTTTTTGTTGTGGATTATTATTTGTTGCTTGGTTTACCTACCCGATAAGGCTCCTGAACCTTGACCTGCATCATATGGTATCAGAGAGAGGTTGTTCCTAAGTTTGAAGGCATATCACGGAACATGAGACAGCTTGTGACATGACTTATGGTGGTGTGTGTGCAATCTTGGGTGCATAGGTAGAGCACCAAATGTGAGGCAAAATGTGTCAGGATCTGTGAAAAGATTGCAGTTATTTCAAAGCTCCAGAGAGTGTTGTAGGTGTATGGGGTCCTATAGCTATGGAGAGCTAAGAAACAATATCTTCGTAGAAGAAGTTGAGAGGATTTCAAGATGCCCTTGAGAAGGATGAACCCTAGAAGAGTACAGAAAATGTTGGAGGAATTTTGAAATGAAATGAGGAATGAGCTAAGGAATATAGTTGCAGGTATGAGAACAAACCCAAAACTTGAGGATCCATAGACTGAATAAGAGGAAGTTGTAGATGAAGAACCTAAGAGAGAAAATGACGAGAAAACAGATGAAGGAGAGGAACGACTTCTGAGGGAAATACCACAAGTCAGTAGAGGTCTTAAAATGGATGTTGCTAACTTTTCAGGAACATTGAATTCTAAAGATCTGATCAACTAGATTGGAGAGTTGGAAGACTATTTTGAATTAGAGATTATTAGAGACCCCCAGAGGGTAAGGTTAGCACAAATAAAGCTCAAGGGACATGTTGCATTATGGTGGAAAGAGCTACAGAAAGAAAGAGAAGAGAATGGTGAGATGAGGATAACATATTGAAGGCCAAGTTTATTCTAGGATATTATGAGTTGGAGCTATTCAAAAAGCTTCAAAATCTAAAACAGAAGGATATGAGTGTGAAGGAGTATATAGAGGAATTTTAAAAAATGGTGATTAGATCAGGACACCATGAAATGGATAGAGAGAAGGTGGATAGGTACATAAATGGACTCAGAATCAATATCCTGGATGAGCTAAGTTAGTTGAAGACTTCTACTATTGAAGAGGCTTGCCAGTATTCTTTGAAAGCAAAGGAAAAAGTAAATAGAAGGCAAAAGAGTAATGCTAGGGGATGAGGAAAATTCTCCATAGGAAGAGGACCACCGAACGACCATAAAGGGAAGGAAACCTTTGAAGAAGAACCAATCCCAAGGTGGAATAAAGAATCAAACCAAAGAGAACAAGGAAAGGAGTATTCAACAAGAAGATGGAGCAACAGTAATAGAGAATTCTTGGGCAAGTGCTTCCAATGTGGGGAAGTTGGACATAGAGCTTATGAGTTCCCGCAAATACACCAAGAGACTAGTAAGAGAAGTATAGAAAGAAATCACATGGTGTAAGAAGACAAGGAAAGCGTAGCATCAACTGAGAATGGGGAAGAACCAGAGCATGGAAAATCCCTTATGTTCATAAAAGTATTGGTAAGTCCAAAAAAAGAGGATAATGGGCCATCTCATGGAAGGAGTCTCTTTAGTACCATATGTAAATCTGGAGATAAGTGTTGTAAGGTCATTGTAGACAGTGGTAGTACAGATAATTTGGTTTCTGAAGAGATGGTAGAAAAACTATGATTGAAGAGGATTAAGAATCCTAATCCTTATAAAGTATCTTGGGTGCAAGAAGTTCATGAGTTAGTGGTGAAGGAGTAATGCTTGGTAAATTTTCATATTGGTTCATATAAAGATGAAGTTCTTTGTGATGTTATGTCAATGAGTGCCTATCATTTGTTGTTTGGTAGACCTTGGTAGTTTGATAGGGAAGCAATCTATGCTGGCAAAAGGAATTTTTATATCATTATGAAAGATGGGTAGAAGTACACTTTGATTCCATTGAAGCAAAAAGCAAGGGAGGTAAAGGACAATGGTCCTATGATTTGTTATAGGTCAGAAAACCAAAAGGTAAAGGTTGCACCAGAAGTTGAAATTAGTTCAAAGAAGGTTCTTGAGAAAAGACGTACAACGGAGGTAAAGAAGAATAGCAGTACTCCTAAGATGGAAGAACAAAAATCATTGGTTACAGACATGGTTAACTCTCATGAAAAATGTAAATCATACTTACAGGAGAAGGTGATCAATGAACTTTTACAGTGTGAAGGTAGAAAACAGTGAAAATGAAAAGAGAAGATGAGACCAGAGGGAGTTACCGAAGTTTAGAATGAGATGAAGAAGAGAGGATGTGAAGACAAAGAGAGCATATGGATTAAGAACAAGCATGGGATCACCATCCCAAGCTTACCCAAATGTTCATGAGTTTTCAACTCATGGAACATTTCACTTACCTGGCGTGTCTGATGTAGGAGCATCCAAGTTCACGAGCAATCCTCATCAACCAAAAAAATATTTGTTTTCCTTTTTTATTGTTTTGCCTTTTTGCTGTAGGAGTTGCTTTAGGAATTGAATTGATCCATTTTTTATAATTTCCCTAAAGAAGTTGGCCAGGTGATGAGTTGATCTTGAAGAAGGCCCAAATGGGTATTTGCATCTCAAATTTGGTGGAGATCTAATAAAAAATGAAGAAGTTATGCTCCAACAGAGTTTTTGTAGGTCACTGCACTTGCGCTAATATCTAGTGACACTGGATATCCTGCTGGTGATCCAATGAATAAGTCTACATTGAATTCACTTGCAACTAGATTTATGTTGATTTCACACCCTACCAGATATATCCAGCAGCCTCCATTTTCCTCTCCAAGCACTTCTGAACACTTTGCACTAAGATCATCCTTCATCGGATTTGTGCTAAAACTGGGCTTCATCGGACATGTCCGATAGACTCCATTTTCCCTGCTAGTCCAGTGACAATGGATTTCCTCTTGAGAGTATTACATAGGCATTAGCGCTAAATTTTAACCCTACTGCATATGTTCGGTTGCCAAGGAAAACCCCACCGGAAGTATTAAAAGGGGCTTGTGCTAAAACTGGCATCTACTACATATGTCCAGTGAATCCCCATTTCCTACCTAACCCAATGTCCGGTTGACCTACAAATCGCTGCAAACACCTAGAATGCGAAAAATTTAGTTTTTTATCACATGTACAGTCATCTCAAGGGTAAATGAGGATCTGACACTTGTCCTATGCATGTGAAAGGTCAATGGATGCCTCATGAGTTTATAAATACATGGATTCCATCAAATGAAAGGTAGATTCTCAATAGTAGAAGATATTCTCCTAGGTTGAGCATTGGTAGTATGTTTTTGGAGCTATAGAGGAATTCTCTAGATTGAAAGATTTGTGTGATTGGATCTTGAAATGTTGTAAGGCTGAGGCCAATGCATGTATAATTCTAATTTGGCTCCTTTCATAATTCATTTAGCATATCAATAAAGAATTTGTTGTTTCTTATTATCTTTTTTTTGGGGATTGTTAATTGTTGCTTGGGTTAGCCACATGATAAGGCTCCTAAACCTTGACTTCAATCACTAAGGCTAGGCTAAAATGATCCCTAAAACATTCTAAGGGAATGGACACTAAAGTAAGCTCAAAATATACCGTGAAATTGCAAGGGTATGCATTTTTTCTATGCTACAATTTCTAACTATGAAGATTTGATCCAACCTCTTTTCAATCAACACTACCTACTGCTACATGTCTTATACCATTATTGGACCAATAGAACCTCTATCCTCAATATGATCCTAACTCAATGGTGTCCTACAAGGTTTTCCATAGAAGACTTGAAAAGGTTCCATACCTAAATAATTGTGAATATATTTTAATTATTGAGTCTATTTCTGACCTTCAAAAAGTAAAATAAATTTAAGTAGTAGGAAATTTATAAGATTTTGTATTATTATTACACTAGAAATATATCAAAATCTAAAGAATATATAATATTGATATTTTGACCCAAAAAATATTAAAATGTATATATTTATAAGGAAAAATATCTCCTCACATAAAATATTTAGTCTAATATAATAAATAAAACATAAATAAACAATTAACATATCTTGATTATGGAGATCTAGGAAAATGATGATGAAGATGTCAAGAATGTATTCACCATTTACTAAAGAATAAGGCTTTTTTTAGATGAATATATTTGAATGTGCAAACTAACTATATTTCTCTCGAGTTTAGATTCATGCATTTGGACATGGTCTTTGATCCTTTGAATATGAAATAATTTGTGAACATGAACTTGTACATATGGAAATGAGATAGTAGACATTTGACTAATAAAATATATTTTTCTTGATATTTTGATGTTTGAATCACTATAAAGAACTACCAATATTTACAAACACTTTTTGGGGAATCTACTAAATGGTGATAGTTATGATTTCTTTAGTCAAAGCCTTAGGATGACTAATTTAATAGCTTTGGAACATTGATAAAGGATATAATGAAAGAATGCAATGGGCCTAGTATGATGGATGTTTCAATATAATGCTCTTATAATGGTGATATCATGCTCTCTGTGTGAATGTTCTATGAAAATGCTTCAATAATTCTCTAATGATTCTTAGGTGATTTCAAAATGAAAGAATGCGTGTCTTTAAATGCAACAATGTAGCACATAAATCAACACAAACATGGGCTAGGTAATTTGCATAATAACTAGAGAAAAGGCTAGCAAGGTCTAAATTTGAGTTTTCGATTGTAGCTTAGAACCCTTTCTATAATAGATTATTCTCTTATGTAGCCACACTCTAAAATACCTTATCGCCAACTATGAATCTTTGATCCAACCCATATGCACCAACCTACTCCTTTTGTTGATCCTATGCCTCCTAGAGATGCTTTTGAATCAACACTACCTACCACTCCATGTCTTGCACCATCTTTGGACCAATGGAACATCTATCCTTAATATGATCCCAACTCAATGGTGTCGTACAAGGTTTTTAATAGAAGGCATTGAAAGGTTCAATCCATAAAGAATTGTGAATATATTTTAATTTTTGAAGTTATTTCCAACATTCATCAAGTAAACATAAATTTAACTAGTAGGAAATTTACAAGATTTTGTATTATAATCACACCAAAAATATATCAAATTCTAAAGAATATATAATATTGATATTTTTTGCCATAAACATTAAAATATAAATATTTGTAAGGGAAATATCTCCTCATATAAAATATTTAGTCTGATAAATAAAACATAAATAAATAATTAACCTAACTCGATTATGGAGATACGGGAAACTGATGATGAAGATGTCAAGAATGTATTTACCATCCACTAAAAAAATGGCTTTGTTTAGATGAATATCTTAGAATTTATAAACTAACTATATTTGTCTCTAGTTTAGATTCATGCATTTTGACATGATCTTTGATACTTTAGAAGTGAAATGATGTGTGAACATGAACTCATACATATGGAAATGAGTTGGTAGACATTTCATTGATAAAGTATGTTTGTCTTCATAGTTTTATGTTTGAATCACTTTCAAGAACTATCAATATTCACAAACACTTTTTGAGAATCTACTAAACTGTGAGGGTTATTATTTCCTCAGTCCAAGCCTTAGGATGACTAATTCAATAGATTTGGAATCATTATAAATGATATAAAGAAAGAATGCAATGGGTCTATTATGATGTATACTTCAATACAATGCTCTTGTAATGGTGTTATGATGCTATCATATGAATGTTCTATGAAAATGCTCTATTTATTTTATAAATGATACATATATGAATTCAAAATGAAAGAATGTGTGGCTTTAAATAAAATAGTGTAACACATAGATATATACAAACATGGTCTAGGCCAATGCATAATGACTAGTGAAAAGGTTAGCATGGTGTAAATTGAGTTTTGAATCTTAGAAGTTAAAGGTATAGATGTATAAGTACAATAATGATCTTAGTGAATTTCACATTGATGGATATGATCTAGGGTGGTGAATGGGCTATTTAGGGATTGAGACCAATTTGTGGGATGATTGCTAAAAGGTTCAACATAGGATAATTCCATCAACCAAATTCATGTAGGAATATTCTATTTGTAGACTTGTTATTGCATACATAACATTGTAATGAATTCATGAGAAAAACACAAAGGAAAATGGCATGGGTATGTAATTTTTACCATTATGTTTTGTCCCCACTTTATGTTCATGTGTATCAAACTCAAACTTGTATTAAACATGGATACTAAATATTTTCAAACAATAAAAAATTATAAAGATATACTCAAAGTATACAAATCATTCTTAAATTCTTATTGCAATGACCACTCATTAAAATATTTCAATACATAAAAAGCATGAAATGAGTAGAAAATGTCGCAGATTTATAATAGGAACTAGCCACAACTTTCTCAAAAAAGAACTATACTAAAAAAATAGTGAAATTAAAAAGGGAACTGATAAGATGTTCCATCTAAGAAAAAAGTGAAATATCTAACTAAGTGAAAAAAAAAGTACGACTCAAATTATGAAGAACTATTTTGATAGGTTTTCCCTCAACAAGGGAAGGTCTATGAGCCTACAATTACAAAATATAACTCACAAAAGAAATGTTAGAGACATATATTATTACCTCCAATTGGTTTCATACAAAGGATTCATGAAAGGAGATGAAAGTAGAAAAGGGATATAATCAAGATAAAATCATATAACCATGTTGGAATATAGAATTGTGTGATATGTGGTGCAACACTGGTCATGTGTTAAATTTGAATAGCTATCAAATATTTGGATAGAGAACACAAAAAAATGATAAACCACATGAAGATCCAATGTGTATTTCTTACCACATTCTTTCTAGAAGGTTCCCCTTCTATTTATGGCTAACTACATGTTACATGTAACCTCAAGCTTTGTACCACCTCATGACTGACACTAATAATTCCAAATACTTTAAATCAATATATAAACAACATTCATACTCATTCAAAAGTAATTTGGACAAAAAATATACTTTGGCACTTTGATTCATGGTTCAATTGTAGATAGAGCTTTGTGTTGTAATAATATTTGGTGATTCTATAATTCTAACATCTCTAAATGCTAAGGCCTCATGTTGTAAGCCTATTGTTGTAAAATATAGTGTATTTAATGGCTTAACCAATAAAGATACACATACAAAGTTGAATCTAAAACATACATAGTTGAATCCAGAAGCAAGTTCTCAAATTTATTGTCATGGACTATGGAAAGCTCATGCCTTCTAAGATCTATTCTGTTATTTAAATTGTTTCATTGAATTCCAATGTGTATTTACATATTTTGCTACATGGTTAGTTAATATTTAATTGGAATTTTGAACATGACTACATTAGATCATATCAAAGCATAATTTTTCACCTTGTGAAGGTTAAGAGTTTCTGCTTGCAAATAGATTGCCAAATTTGAGGTAGTCTAAAAGAATCTTATAAATAGAATGTCAATTTTGAGGTAGTTTACAAGAATGATTATGGATAGATTGTTGACTTGAGGTAGTTTGTATCAAATGCAAGGACAATATGATAGTATCAATGGGACAAGGTGTTATAAATGTTAATCTAAAGATAGAAAAAAATGTTTAAAATGATGAGAGCAATGAAGATCCAGTTGGATGTTCTAGAATAACATAGAAAGAGAGGTCATAACTCTAAAAAATAGTCAAAACAATGATGAAGAAGATAAGAGAAGACAAAATGTACCAACAACCAAATATGATATAGAAGATCAAGATGAAGGAGAAATAAATTGGGTAAAAACATTGAAGGTTATCTCCAAAATGGTAGGAGACCTAAAGTTGATATTTCTAGCTATTCTAGTAATCTAAATCCTAAAGAATTATTTAAATGGACAAATGGCCTAGAAGAATATGTTAAGTGTGAAGAAAATGTAGATCCTAATAACATTAGATAAATGCTAATTCTAAATTGAAAAAAACATGTGATTAGGTGGAATGAAATATAAGAGGGAAGGAAAATAAAGAAAACTGGGATAGGATGGTGATAAGAATTAAGAATAAATTTGTACCTACATGCTATGAGTTAGTTGAAAAACAAAAGGAGACAATTGTGGTAGAATATAATAATGAATTTTATAAGTTATATGAATGGAAATAATGAGTAAAATAAGCAGAAGGTTACTTGATACATCAATAGATTGTAGGGGACTACCTAAGAAGAGTTAAGGATGGTGAATTCATAGATAGTAGAAGAAGCATACCAATTTGTATTGAAGGAAGAAGAGAAGTTGAACACAAAATTTGAAATTAGACAAAACTAATAGAAGGATGATAAGGAAGTTTTCCAAGAAGAATATTTCAATCTGATGATAGAAGATGCAAAGCAAAAGGAGGCACCAGTACACATTGTAATGATAGAGAAAGTAATAATTCATACTACAATGAGAAATGTAATGACCAAGCCTGAGTTACCCCAAAAAATCATAGTAATTTTTTTGATATTAACTTTAATCAAGTTATTAGGTGTTCAATTCAATTGTATACTTAGGTACTTCTATCCAAACAGGATAGGTGTATGCATAAAATATAAATTTTATTGAAAGAGATTTAAACTATTGTAAAACCCTAAAACTTATATTAAATGCACCAACAATGATAAAAGATAAAACTATGGCATAAATGTAAATGTTACAGAAGATATTAAAATGTGGTTGCTCCTTCCAACATAACTCCAAAGTGATTTCTCTAAGAACTCGTGTGTGTAATTTGCGTGTCAATAATTGGGAATAAGATAGGTTTTTATAATATTTGGTAAAAATGGGTCAAGGGTTGTTAAATGGTAAATTTGGTTGAATGTTAAAGTTGTTTAATTATTATTATTTCTTTTTATGAATAGCTTTTAGGGTTAAGTAAATAGTAAATAAATTTGTTATATTTATTTTACTATTTACGAAAGGGGATATAAAAGGGAAGATTTAATTAATTAATTAAAATTAATTAAATCTTATGTGAGGGATAAGGATTAATACTCAGGATAATTAAGGATGAATTAAGGATACTTAGGGATAATTAGGGATAATTAGGTCATTGGTCAATTTTAACCATCTAAATTTTACCCATCTTTGAGATGATGTTGTGAGGCAATGTTGTTTCAAAGAAGATTAAAACATAGGTTGGGAAGATAAAAGATTCGGTTGGATTGGATTGAATGGGGCTTATAAAAAAATTGATTGAATGGGGATTATAAAAATGAAGGATTGATAGATGATGATGCCCCCTCAAGAGGATATGCAAGGATGAAGGAGATGGATAGGCTCTTGAGAAAGGAAATGAAGGGAAGGAGATAGAGTTATGCTGATTTAGTTTGAGCAACCTGATGTTTGATTTAGCATCAAACATTATGCACCAAGGTATAAAGACCAGGGTGATGATGTGTCATATGTGAAAAGGGATGCCTCAACATAATACAACCTTGTCTAGACATGTTTGAAAGGAAACTTAGAGCATTTAAGTCCAAGTACACAAAAGGTATGAAATGACCTTAGATGCAAAGGATGATTGGTATGCTAAAATCTATTCCAACACACACAAGATATGAATATTAGCAAGAGGATATGCAAGATGCAATAGAAATGGAAGATAAAATGATAACACATACAAGCCAGCAAGCAAACACGCACAAATGATTCAAAAACAAACAAGGTGATTGCCCCTGTCAAGCTAAAAATTGATGATCGATTGGATTGATTGATTGGGTTGGATAGTGGTGTCATTGTGGGGAATGATATATGCCTACAACAACACAAGGATGTGGGAACGATATATCCCATTGATGATGATGATGATCATGATTACAACAAGGCTAGGATCAAGACCATGGATGTGATTGGATAATTTAGCTAGATTGGTATGGATTAAGGATAGATTACATTTAGATATATTGCTTGGAGTCTTGGGAATATTTTGATTTGTTTTGGATGGTTAGCATTGGATTGTACTTGGATAGACTTCAGATACATACCAATGTCAAGAGAAATAGAGTAAGGAGATAGTATATTATGGATGGATGGAGAGTGGATTATGTATGGATCATGTATAGTGGATTATGATGGGGATTAGGATGAAAGGATAGTGGACTAGGAAGGAGATAAAGGGATAGATAGAAGGAGGTATGTCAGAATGTTGTGGAGTGGAAAGGAACCAAGACCAACATTTGCACACACCAAATTGGATTTTGAATCATTTTAATGAAAGGGGGATTGATGCAAGAAGGACTCCCTTCTTAAGAACAAACTTCCAAAATTCACCTACTCAAACACATTAACAATTCTCTATATAAAAATAACACAAGATTGCAACACAAAATTTGTTTATTGCATTTCAATTCAACATTTATATCAAAGTTTGCAACTGTTAGGGTTAGCTAGCAGAAGATATCAATTAAATGCAAGTAAAGATTAAACAGAGGAATGAAAATACACAAAAATAATAACAGCGAGAGACACGTTTCAACATGGTTCACCCAAACTTGGGCTACATCCACAAATAGAGAGTCCAATATCATTATCTAGTAAATCAAACTGATTACAACGAACAATCTTTGCAACTCAATACCGCTGCAAAAAGCTACAATACATCAACGGAAACCCTAACCCTTAGCTGCTTTTATCAAGCCTTATGTCAGTTACAAACATAGGGTTTTTTTATGTCGGCCAATATAAAAATAACTCCTAACACCTTAATGAAATAATGAAATAATGCATGGCCCCCAAACCCCCACAAGGGGCATTGCCCCTTGACCCTATTAAATAATTTGGGGGGAAACTGCATCGATAAAAGTGGGGTAAATTTAACCTCCGAGTTTGATTAGGCTCCATATAACAACATCGACATATTTAGAAAATAGACTTCATGGCTTTTCTTGGCATAATGCTCTTCCATGGGTGTTCACTCTGCCCACTCACATCTACATCCACACATCTACCCTCACTAGTTTAATCACATCTCTACTCTACATCATCAATCTAGCACTATATCTTTTATTCTTTTATGAATAGTGACTTCCTTCTCTGTTATCCTTGGCTATGTTCTTTTTAAGTTTTTAATTTTTTATTCTTCCTATCTAATTCTTCTTTCAAGACCCCCCGATGGCTCCAAATGAATACTGATTCACTTTTATAGTACAATGATCAAGAAAACCCATCAAATGGGTTGCCTCAGGCAGTTGTATCCACGCCTAAGAGGATGTTGTATGAGGATAATTACTAATCACTTGATTTCAATCTAATTTACATTTCTAACATTTGATTCATTGAATTCCCTCTCAGATCGATGACCCTTCATCTTTCCTTTCTGCATTAGTTTTATAATACCAAATCATTCGATTGTTCTTCCTCTTTTACTAATGCTGCGATTCCTTCATATTTGACTTGAGGGTACATTTAAAATCCCTTTTAAATTCCTATCAAACATGGTCCTCCATCTTCCTGTGATATCAACATTTGGTAATGTTACAAATGAAGTGCTTTGGCTTCAATGTGGTGCCTCCTTCACACACCCATGTATTTTATCTTTTTCTCTTACCTAGCAATGCCCCCTTCAACATTGTTTTCCTATGACTTCTCAACTTCTGCCTTGCATTATGTAGTTTCCCAAGGCCACACCTCTTAGGTGCTTCAACTTCTATTATTAAATTTCAATGTTGAATTGAATTCTGCATATATTTTTATGTTGTTACAATGAACAACCTCTGTAAGCTTTTGAATGGCACCGTCTTAAACAATAAAAAAGAATTTATTATATTTCATTATAAAATATTTCACGTTGTCTCTCATATACAATTATAAATTAAATCAACTTAATTATTTGAAGCATAAATCAATGCTTCCTAGATACTATTATCGTAATGTCTGCTGAAGACTGAACACAACAGTGGGAATACCAACAATTCAAATCCATTCTCATTTACATCACTCTATAAATATAATACCAAGATTGAAGAGGCTTTTCAAGAATGATGTATGTATCCACATTTCATCGAACAACTACCATTAAGTGGTCAAACCATTCCCATATCGTTAGATGAATGCTCATGATTCAGAACAAAGAGGAGAAGTTGATTAAACAATCTTCAATTCACCAAACATGAAGATATCCAATACAACCTAGCCAGCTATGACAAAAGTTGAAATGCACACAAAATCAAACTAAAACACCAAAATGTGAAAACTCAATCCAAAACTGAAACATCATTTTTTTTGTTGATGTAGGATAGCGTATTCGCCTGAGATGCTCCTACATTAGACACGCCAGGTAGAAAGTTTCTCAGCATAGGCTCACAAAAGTGGAGTTGAGTAGTTGAACTACCCTTTTAGGTTACAATCAACCTATAGTGAACTCCTTCACTATCCAAGAGCTGAAAATTAATCTTTCTTTCACCTTTTTGAGCATCGTGCCAGAACACACAGCCCCTTCCTCCAACAACACTGCTTCTTCCTCCTCTTTCCCCTCCTGGACTCATGTCCACTGAAGCCTAACCTCCTCCACCAAATTCTTTCCTCACTCCTCTCCTCCTTTGCTGGTTCAAACCCACCTTTAACTGTCCACCTCCACCAATATCTTGCAACATCCTTAACCATCTCTACACACATCCACGCAAGATTCTCTTGTCCTCTATTCATCTCATTTTCTACTACCACATCTAAAAACAAAATAACATCACTTGACTGATTTACCTCATTCGCATTCACAGCTGCAACATCAAACTTCACTATGATGTCTTCCACATTCTTGTCAGCTATAACTACATCCTCTACTGCTACAATTACTTCTTCATTTTATTTCACCTTCGTTTCTCTTACCTCTTCTTCCACCATTAAAATTTGCAACATCAAATCATCTTTCTCCTCATCTGTTACTGCAAGCTCTTCATGTTCTATCATTGCACCTTTAATCTCTTCACCCTCGTTGCCCACCACTTCATCTTCAACTGCGGTAACTTCTTTTATGGAAATATCTTTCTTTTCTCCATCCTTTTCTTCATCTTTGTCCTCATTTCATGCACACACAAATCCACCTACATACAAAACATCATTAGAAGAAACATGTGACTCCTGCTCACCCATTTTCATTTTCATCTTCATCTCCACTAGACTTTCTCTCAGAACATGCCATGTCTCTTATCACAAATCTTGTAGTTGATTATCCAACTCTGCCATCATCACTCTCTCTCTCCTCTCAAGGAATGAAATTTCCAAAGGTCTTATCAAGACCAACCTCATACTTTTCCTCTTTGACATTCTATCAAACACTTTTCCTACTACTCTCTACCCAAGAAGACTTCTGGAAGATGCTTCCTCAACCCACTCTCTCTCTCTCTCTCTCTCTCTCTCTCTCTCTCTCTCTCAGTGGCAGAACTCAACACCTTCTACCCATCTTTAGTATTCATTGGAGAATAGCCCACCTTGGTCTTGGTCCATACTCTGCACTCTCAGGATCACCTCACTCTGATACCAATTGACACAAGAAGGACTCCCTTCTTGCTAACAAACTTTCACATTCCACAAACTCAAACACACTAACAATACTTTGTATAAAAATAACACAAGATTGCAACAAAAAAATTGTTTATTGCATTTCCATTCAACATTCATAAAAAAGTTTGCAATAGATTTACATAATAGCCTTCATGGCTTTGCTTGGCACAATGCTCTTCCATGGCTGTTCACTCTACCCACTCACATCTGCATCCACACATCTACCCTCACTAGTTTTATCACATCTCCACTCTACATCATCAATCTGGCACTATATCTTTTATTCTTCTATGGATAGTGACTTCCTTCTCTGTTATCCCTGACAACATTCATTATAAGTTTTTAATTTTCTATTCTTCCTATCTGGTTCTTCTTTCCAGACCCCCCCAGTTGATGCCTCCAAATGAATACTGATTTGATTTTATAGTGCAATGATCATCAAAACCTATTGAATGGTTTTCCTCAGGTAGTTGTATCAATGCCTAAGAGGAAGTTGTTGTGATTAGTGAAATCAAAATGAAGCTTAAAAAAACATGAAACAAAAGCATAAACACAAATGGTATACTTTCAAGATGACCCACAAATCCAAGATAATGTATAGAGTGTGAACCCAAACACCCTAGATTTACCCAAGATGCTGAAATGAGATTTGAAATGCTCTCAAACTATGCAAAATTACTAATCAAACCTAGCTTAAGAGGATAGATTTTGGCATGATAACTTTGCTCAAATTCTGGATGATGAAATGTCTTGAGGAGTGTTGTATTTATAGGCATTTTTGGAGAGGATTTGATCCAAGGGTTGAGATTGATTTGGAAGATCAATGGTGGAGGGTGAAAGTGATGTGGAGGGTCTAGATTCAATCTTGAAAAATGGAGGGCTAGGAATAAAGATGAATTTTAAATTTATCTCAGGAAAGGGGTGGAGTTAATGAGGTTCGGTGAGATGGATTATATGTGAATTAAAAATTCACATGGGGAAGAGTAAAATGAATTAAAAATTCATTTGGGGAAGAGTGGATATTAATGAGTTATGACATTTGTAAGGAGTGTAAGAGGTATTAAATGTGACGTTGGACAGATGTGTATAAAAAATTGATTTATGTGAGATATATTTTAATTTTTTATTTTGAGGATGTGGTGAAGGGTGTTAAGCTAGGTTTGACCACTTTAATTAGGGTGATTAGCCTAATTAATATGGCAGGAAGAAATTAGGGAATGGGTTAATGATAGGTTAAGATTAATTAAATAAGGTTTTATTTAATTAATCATAGGTCTAGGGTCATGTAGGTTAGGCTAGGTAATTAAATAATAGATATTTAATTAGTTAGGGTAGGGATAGATTGATTAATATGCTGAATTAATTAGATAAATGTTATTTACCTAATTAATTGCATTTAGGAAAAGGGGGAATTAGTTAAATAAATATTTACATATTTATTTAAATAATTGGGTAAGGCTGAACTATTAAATTAATAAAATTAATTCAATTTGGCAGGATGAATGGAAGAAAAATAGATGTTGAATAGGATAATTAATTAAATAAAAATTTAATTAATCGTTTGGAAGGGGTATTGGTGTGTTTAGTGATGTCAGGAGTTAGTTTGATGGTGAAGACATTTTTAGGTGTCTATGTTTGCTTCTTTTTGGCATGGCATTGAGACCTAGTAGGGAAGTGGCATCAAGTTAAAGAAAAAATATGCCTTAGCTATGGAGAAGGAATGAAATGAGTGAGGGATGCCCCCTCGAGAGGTCGGTTGAAAAAAAAAAAAAAAATTCAGGTGAGATCTCAAAAGGACAAAGTAGAGGTGACAGTCGGATAGAGGATGGAAAAAATAGGATGATAGGAAGAAAAACAGGAAAAAATAGTTGTGATATGCACCCTGGGGAAGAAAATCTATGTGGAAGGATCACATGGCTACCTTTATATAGGAAAGTTGGCCCTAAGAATGCCACATTTGCACACATAGAGCCACTGGGATGAAGGAGAGAAGAAGAGGAAGGCAAACTGTAACCTGATGTTCCTGCGTCTTGAGCACATTTTTGAGTGATTTTGACCGTATGGGAGATCACCATAGGCTGGACCCTAGGTAGGGACTAACCCTAGCTTTGTCATTTTTCACATTTATCACATTTATTATTTCAAGAAATTGGGTTGTTGGGTTCTAGTGCCATCGAGGGATTGATTGGTGCCAAAAGGTCATGGATTGGCACCATCCTCTGGATTGGTGGCATCCAATTAGAGGAAAACATGGAGAAATGGTGCCAAAATAGTTCATTTCGGCACCATCATCTGTATTGGTGCAATCTTGCATAGGGTTAGGGTTTGTCGAATTGGCATCAAATAGGATGACGGGTGGTGCGATCTTCTGGAGCAGCATAATATTGAGAAATGGCACTATATAGTCAACTGGCACCATCCTGGTGTGTGGTGTAGTTGATAGAATTGGCACCATTGAGTAACATGGTGCCATCTTGAGTAGTGGCACCAAAAGGAATTGTGGCGCTATTTCATGAAATAGCACTTTCAGCTAGAATGGTGCAAAAGATCTATTAGGGTTAGCTGACAGAAGATATCAATTAAATGCAAATAAAGATTAAACAGAGGAATGGAAATACATAGAAATAATAATAGTGAGAGACAAGTTTAACGTGGTTCACCCAAACTTGGGCTACATCCACCAAATAGAGAGTCCAATATTATTATCTAGTAAATCAAACTGATTACAACCATCAATCCCTGCAACTCAATACTGTTGCAAATTCTACAATACAATATCGACGAAAAACCCTAACCCTTAGCCACTTTTATCAAGCCTTATGTTGGTTACAAAAATAGGGTTTTTTTATGTCGGTCAATGAAAAATAATTCCCAAGCCCCACAGTAGGGGCTCTATCCCCTGCACTCCCCCGTTAAATAATTTGGGGGGAAATTGCACCAATAAAAGTGGGGAAATTTAACCTCCGAGTCTGATTAGGCTCCATATAACAACAATCTCCCACTTGGAGACTGATCAGACTCCACACCATATCATCTCCCACTTAGAGACTAATCATAACACTGCTGACCCTGTAGCTCCCACTGGAAATAAGCACCCTGGACTCTGTTGTTCTATTTTTGTTGTTTTCAATCTTGAAGACCAACCGAAGCTGAAGAGGAGCTCAGCTTCTCCCTTGTCACTGCCTTTGTAAACATATCTGCTAGATTTTCATCTGTATGTATCTTTTCTAGCTGTAATTATCCATCATCCAACATCGACTGAATAAAGTGATACCTCAACTATATGTGTTTGGTCTTTGAATGCAAGGTAGAATTCTTTGCAAGATGTATGGCACTATGACTATCTATATACAAAGAACTTTTAGCTTGTTCTTTGCCCAATTCTTCCATGAAAGATTGCAGCCGTATCATCTCTTTGCTTGCCTCTGTAGTGGATAAAGCAACTACCTTTTGTAACCTAGAAATCAAACTCACCATTGTCCCACCTACAGTAAAGACATAACCTGTAGTACTTTGCCTAGTATCAATATCCCTTGCCAAATCTGAGTCTACATAACCTGCTAAATTAGTATTAGAGACCCCAAAACATAAGTGTTTATTAGATATACCTCTCAAATATCTAAGAATCCATTTTACCACATTCCAATGCTCCAATCCGGGATGACTCATATACCTGCTAACGACTCCTACAACATGTGCAATATCTGGTCTCGTGCATACCATGGCATACATTAAACTTCCTATAGCTGAAGCATAGGTACCTTAGACATTTTTTCTTCCTCCTCTTGTGTCTTAGGACACATCTCCTTAGTTAATTTCAAATGACTAGGCAAAGGTGTGTTGATAGCTTTTACATTTTCCATATGAAATCTCTGTAACACCTTTTCAATATGAGTAGCCTGAGATAGAGTCAATTTTCTATTCTTCCTATCTCTACAAATTTTCATACCAAGTATTTGTTTTAGTGCCCCCAAATCTTTCATAGCAAATGACTATGCTAACTGCTATTTTAACTCTCTTATGTGATCCATGTTAGACCCAACTACAAGCATGTCATCAACATATAAACATAAAATAATGTAGCTATCATTATCCAACCTCTTAAAATAAACACAATGGTCAGAATTACACCGACTATAGCCTCACTTAGCGATAAAACTATCAAATTTCAAATACCATTGCCGAGGCGCTTGTTTTAGGCCATACAAACTCTTCTTTAATCTGCACACTAGTTTCTCCTTACCTTTGACCTCAAATGCTTGGGGTTGTCCCATGTATATCTCCTCCTTCAAATCACCATGGAGAAAGGTAGTTTTCACATCTAGTTGTTCCAAATACAAATCTTCAGTAGCCACAATACTTAAAACAATACGAATAGAAGTCATCTTGACAACCAGTGAAAATATCTCATCAAAATCAATGCCCTTTTTCTGTGCAAATCCTTTTACAACTAACTTGGCCTTAAATCTTTTCTTACCTCCATCTTCTTCTTTCAACCTGTAAACCCATTTGTTTGGTAAATCCTTTTTACCTGCAGGTAACTTACATAATTCCTAAGTCTAATTTTTCAGCAAGGAGTCCATTTCTTATTTCATTGCAAGCTCCCACTCAACCTATGTATCCACCCGCATAGCTTCATCATACCCTTCTGGTTCACTAGCATCTATTAACAAAATAGAATACAAAGAGGGAGAAAGCCTTTCAGGAGGTCTACTTATCCTTGTTGACCATCTAACATTCACTGGAGTTTGTGGTATTTCTGGTTGCTATTGCGGAGCATGAGGAACCACTGGAACATCACTATTTGGAGTATCATCTAGCACCACATAATCTTTTTCTTTCTTCTCATGCTGCTACAACTGATCTTTGCACAACACCTTCTCATTGAATATAACATCCATGCTTCTCACAATTTTTTGATTTTCAAAATCCCAAAGCCTATAACCAAATTCATCAATGTCATATCCAACAAAGGTACACTTTTTTTATTTTGCATCTAGCTTGGCTCTATTTTCAGAATCTACATGTGTAAATGCTTCACATCTGAAGGTTTTGACAAAAGAATAACTCTCCTTCTTACCTATCCATGCTTCCTCTGGAATACCACAGCCCAAAGGAACTGAAGGACCTCTGTTAATTAAATATACAGCAGTGTTGATAGCCTTTGCCCACATGTTTAAAGGTAGCCCAGCATGTAATCTCATGGTCCTTGCACACTCCATTATTGTCCTATTCATGCATTCATCCACCTCATTCTCTTGTGGAGTCACTGGAACCATTTTCTACCTACTAATTCCATTAAAGGAACAATAATCCTCAAATTCTTTTTCTACAATACTCACCACCATTATCAGATCTAAGACATTTTAATCTTTTACCCGTCTCATTTTCTACCAAGCTTCTCCATTTCTTAAATGTTTCAAATACATCAGATTTTTTCCTAAGGAAATAAATCCATACCTTCCTAGTTGTATCACCTATGAATGTAACATAATATCGAGAGCCACCGAGAGAGGATACCTAAGCTGGTCCCCATACATCTGTATGCATAAGCTGCAACTTTTCATTTTTCTTTTGCTTCCCATCTCTGAGAAAACTGACTCTCTTTTGTTTGCTATACACAAATTTCACAGAAATCCATATTAATACATTTTAGACCTGGTAAAACTTTCTTAGAATGAAGTACCTTCATACCTTTTTCACTCATATGCCCAAGTCTGTTATGCCACAGTGTTGTCTCAGAACCTACAGCAATTATTTCAGTCTCTTCCTGCAAACCTGCAGGAACTGTTCCTGAACCTGTTTATTTTTTCTCTGCAACAACTAAAGTAGAAGGAACAATATGACCTGTACAAAGATATAAGGTGCCTACTTTCACACCTTTTTCTACTATTAAGGCACCTTTTGAAACCTTCCAATTTTTATCAGTAAATGTAACAATGCAACCTTCTTCAGCTAGTTGCCCTGCTGAAATTAAATTCCTACTGAACATTGGAACGTGCCTTACCTCTTGTAGTGGCCAATGATTCCAATTCTGTAACTTAATCTTAATTCTTCCCTTTCCAACAATCTGACAAGGTTCGTTATCTCTCGGATAAACCAGCGCAAAATCCCCTTTGACATAATCAAGAAAATAACTTCTATCAGGCGTAGCATGAAATGAGGCCCTTGAATCTAAAACCCTTGAATCATCAGCATTATCTAGGGAAAGAATCAAAGCATCATCTTCAGATTTATTACTTACCACATTTGCCTCCTTATTGCCTTCTTGTTTGTCTCCTTTATTTTTCCAAGACCATCAATCTTTCTTCAGATGACCTGGTTTCCCACAGTACCAGTAATCCTTCTGTCCTCTAGTTTGGGATCTCTTATCCCTTAATTTTCCTCATGACTTCCCATGACCTCCAGAACCTTTTCCTCTCTCCTTTGATCTACCCCTACATTCTGCATTCAAAACACTGCCTGATGTGGATCCACCTAAGATTTTCCTACAAATTTTTTCACTCAAAATAACACCGACAACATCATCAAATTTCAAGGTATTCGAACCAGAAATAGAGTTACTAACCGCCATTACCAAACTATTCTAGCTTTCAAGTAATGAACATAATATCAAGAGAGCTCTAACTTTTTCATCAAATTTTACATTTACAGAAGTCAATTGACTGACAATCGTATTAAATTCATTTAAATGATCTGTCATAGATCCACCTTCAACCATTTTCAAATTAAACAAATGCTTCATGAGAAATGCCTTATTTGAGGCTGAGGGTTTTTCATACAATTTAGCCAAAGCTTTCATCAGACCATCTGTTGTCTTCACTTCCATTATATTGAATGCCACCAATGGTGCCAGGCACAACTGAATGGTTCCTAGTGCCTTTATGTCAAGAAGATTCCAATCCTCATCAGACATTGTTGCTAGTTTCTTGGTTACTCCTTCCAATGGTATCCATAAATCCTTTTGATAGAGGTAATCGTCCATCTACATCTTCCATAACTGATAGTTCTGCCCATTGAATTTATTGACCTTCAATTTACCCTCATCCACCATTGCTCCCACTCTACCGTGAGACATTCCTGTAGACGATAATCAAACACAACTTTCTCTAATACCACTTGTTAGGGTTAGCTGACATAAGATATCAATTAAATGCAAATAAAGATTAAACAAGGGAATAGAAATACACAGAAATAATAACATCGAGAGGCAAGTTTAACATGGTTCACCCAAACTAGGGCTACATCCACCAAACAGAGAGTCCAATATTATTATCCAGTAAATCAAGCTGATTACAACCAGCAATCCCTGCAACTCAATACCGCTGCAAATGCTACAATACAATATCGATGAAAACCCTAACCCTTAGCTACTTTTATCAAGCCTTATGTCAGTTACAAAAATAGGGTTTTTTTATGTCAGTCAATGAAAAATAATTCCTAGGCCCCACAAGAGGGGCTCTTACCCCCCTGCACTCCCCCGTTAAATAATTTCAGGGGAAACCATGCCAATAAAAGTGGAGAAAACTTAACCTCCGAGTCTGATTAGGCTCCATATAACAACAAGATCTACGTAGTGACACTATCTTCTGTTGTGGCACCATAAGTGAATCAGGTAGCTTCATCTATATAGTTGGCACAAAAGATGGCTATTGGGGCACTAAAATGAATTTGGCTTTTGGTGGCAGAAAACTTGATGTGAAGGGTTGGATTTTGGGAGAAGAGATATGTTTTGACAAGTGTTTGTGGATCAGGTGGACATATCTTTCATTGTGAACTCGCAGGAGTGACACGTACCTTCAGTGATTCAACTGTTTGATGGCTTTGATGGAATGACATGAGGTCAGTTGGTGAGGTTAAGACTATTAACCATATTAGAGATGCCGATGTTATGAGCTCACAGAGAATTGATGACAACTCTCTTAGAGGGTTATCGTCCTAAGATGTGCTCCTTTTTTTGCTGATAGGAGAGATTACTATCACACTTGAGGATGTTTATCACATCCTCAAGTTACCTATTCATGGGGACTGAGTGGCATATTACACGAGGAGAGGATGGAGGACATTAGGTAGAGTGTTTGCCCTGGGCTAGCCAGAGTTATTAGTGAATAGATGAGACATGACTTATGAGGTGACCTTGGCAGTGGGTGCAGATTAGTTCACATTGTTCTTATGTGTAGTGATTGGAAGTGTTGTGATGCCAGATTGGCGGGCCAGAGGTTTTCTGGTTGGATGGGGAGAGATGATAGAGGGGATGGTTTGGGATGAGACTATGTATACCTAGGAGCCTTGTATGCTTGTACAGTTGTATCATGGGATGCATACAGTAGTTTATCATTATGACTCAACATTATTAGCTAGGGTTACATTGCTGCATGTATGGGTATGGGAGCATATCTCTATCACAAGGCTAAGATGTGGATAATATTGTTGTCCATTCAAGGAACTTGTATTTTTGTATCAAGATGCTGAGTACTCATACATAGGGAAGGTACGATATTAGCTGTGAGTGTTGGATGATGTTATTCAGGTCATCTAGCAACCATATATCAGGGTAGAGCCACGGCCAGATGACGACACCCACCTACCGTATACATTCCAGCTGTGGTATCTGATGGGTCAAGGAGACCACACCATCGACATGTATTTGTCATCGTGGGTCATGCACTAGTTTGGTTTATGATAGGATGTTCCTCGGCTATATTCACATGGACACCTTGAGATCATCAAAGATGGCCCCCGGCCATATAGTCACAGGTGGCTATTGGATATTTTTTAGCTTTACATTCATTGATATGGGATTGGGGGAGTACAGTGATTGATGTAGGCACCATGATGGCTTATGATACCTGGTGGCAGATGTGGTGACCTACTTGATTTACAAATCTAGCTGAGGAGCTAGATATGACTGCAGAGGCACAAGCAGAGGAGGATGTTGTTGAGGAGGAGATAGTGGTGGAGGAGATGGGGGTAGGTGATGATGATCTGATTAGGGTATTGGCAGCGACAGCATATGAGCAAGTGGAGGCTATGAGAGGATGAGGGAGAGGGAGAGGTAGACAACTAGTGGTACCACCATTGCAAGTGCCACCGCAGGGACATCAGAAGGCAAAACAATAGGCCATGCCGTAGGTACATGTTCCTGCACAGTAGGGTGTGGGAGCACCTCAGGGTTTACTGCAACAATAGGTTTAGATTGCACAGGTGCTAGGCCATCGAGCACCTTGGCTGCATAGTGGTAGGTAGAGATAGTCCCCTCCCACACAAGCAGCCGTTAGAGCATAGGAGGCTCTGGGATTGTAGGTGAGGCATAGGAATGTGCAGCAACACATTCCTAAGAGGATGATGGGGTTTACAAGGGTTGGGTAGATAGAGGCAGGTAGCTCAGGTGTAGGGGTTGGTTCGACTCTGAGAGAGTGTTCCTCTCATTAGTGCACCCAAGCTGAGGATGAGCAAAAGATACAGACTCTATAGGGATAGGTCACCAGTTTACAAAAGACCTTGGAGAGGCGAGATCAGGAGTTATTACAGTTGCGAGGAGCGGCTGCATTATTAGATGGAGCAAATGGACAGGTGGGTACGCTATAGGCACAATTATCATAGGCACAGGCCCATATAACGACCCTGACAGGTGAGAGGGACACATATAGAGTGCAATGACAAGCTGTAGAGATGAGGACCCAGTAGGTAGAGGGGCAAGTGGCAAGCTTGCAAGGGGTTGTGGTAGTGGTGCAAGGGCACCATAGTAAAATCTACTAAGTTGAAATAAGGCCTATTTGGCCATGTCATTTTGTTCATGTTTTGTTTTCTAAATCCTAGAAGTCTTTGTATTCCATTTGGCAAATAATGGACACATTTTTTGTATCTAATAGAATCTAAAAAGATCAACAAGGAGTCGGTTGAGATTCAATGTAGTTGGCCTTCCCTAACTGTCGAGCAACTATTGATCTTCCAACTCAGGCTTAATAAAAGCATAGAGGAGCAACTAAGAAGGGTGTTTTAGATCTGAGGATTGTGAATTGGAAATCATCCGAGAAATAATAAATTTTGTCTGTCATTTTCTGTGTTCAATCTGTGTTGTAAATATTTCTTAATTGTTCATAATAGCTTTCTGTTCTCTGAATTGAAATAGTTAGTCTAAATTGTCAAAGATCAGTAGATAACCATTCCACTGGTGGATTTCCAAAGAAATTAGTGGAATAGCATCAGCCTGTGCATATTTTTGTTTGTTTTTCTTTTGATTTACTTGTTTGGAGGGGTAGATGTTTCAAATTGAGGAGTATGCACATTAGCATGCCCTAGCATCTCTATGTGCTAGGCGTAGACTGTACATCAGATTGTACGAGAGTGACAACCCTATCGGCGTATCACTGGGACTCAGAACCGAGTTTTTGCTAAAGTTAGACAAAGTCAAGAGTATCAGCACATTGGGTAGACAACTTGACGTTGGACCAACAGTGCTAGTCTTATCGATCGAGGGTATCGGAGTGAGAAGGGATAGCTTACACTGACGGAGATCCATCGGGAGGAATTGACATATTGGGAACTCCGGAGTAAGTCCCATTGACAGGTCAAGTCATGCTGAAGAGGGGGGGTTGGTCCATCGGTGCATCAACATAAGGTGATCAGCATTTGCCAATGAGAAAAGTCTCACCTAAGATAATGCCATTGGTGCATCAGCATAAGTTGATAAGCATTCACCGATGAGAAAAATCTCACCGAAGATAATGCCATCGATGCATCGGGAGACGAGTTCAAAGTTCTACTAACAGGGTGAGTCATATCGATATAGTTGCATCTAACTGGCAGGGAAGCCGTTATGGTTAGGGTGAGGAGGACTTAATCGGCATTGGGTATCGGCCAGAGGTTGTAAGTGCTTGCCGATGATAAGGGTCACAATGATGAAAGGTTTGTTACTGTGGAACTAACTGTCAGTCGAATGAAGAAGTGTCACCGATAGGAGGTATTAGATAGACTTGGTGTTCGGCAAAATAGTTCCAAAGGTCACTGATAGCACTTTTCTTACTGATAGGCAAGAAGCGTGGAGCCACCCAACAGCGAGAGATGCGAGAGATGCAATGTTCGAGTGACACGTTCAAGGAAGACCGATGGTGTTTCTCTAGATGAAAGGAAAAGATTGTTGAACCTCACATTGTTTCTCATTTTGACTTCTCATCATATTGGTATCAGAGCCCAGAAAGATTTGGGCAGCAATTTGAATTGAGGATTTGCAGGAGTGTTAGTGTTTGGGTGCTATCTGTGAATAGTATATGTCAGTAGAGGAGAGTGAAGGAGAGGCTAGCATCATGTCTCCAAAGGGGATGACAACAGAAGTTCTAAAGAAGTTCCAAGAGATGGAAGAGATGATCAAAACTGGAGTCAAGGAAACACTCTAGGTTGAGTTGAAGGCACTGAAGATAAGAAAGAAATCAGATGATGAATCTGAGGGAGAGGAAGAAGAAGAGGAACAAGAAGAGGCAGAGATACCAGCTAAACAAAAGTAATTCCTGGAAGCCATTAAGGCTATTGGAAAGGACTTTTAGGAGGATCGGATAAATATCCCCATGTTCAGTGGAAAGATAAATGTTGATGAAGTCATGGAATGGATTGAGGCTCTGAACAACTACTTTGAATACAAGGAAGTTCTTGAAAGTAAGAGAGTTAAGTTTGCAAAACCTAAACTCAAAGGTACTACCCTTACATGGTGGAATTACACCCAAGGAGAGAGGGTAAATAATGGGAAGAGTATGATCTCTTTGTGGAGGAGAATGTTGGAGAAGATCAAGTCCCAGTTCCTTCCATTTGACTACGAGGTATAGCTATGGATGTAGTTACTTGCACCAAGGAGTTTCACAAATACACTCTTCATTGTGGGTATATGGAGGATAAAAAGGCGAAGGTAGCAAGGTATCTAAATGGTATGAGGTTCAATATTCAAGATGAGATAAGTTTATTTACCCCTAAAATTGTGGAAAAATGCTTTCAAGTAGCATTAAGAGTTGAAGAGAAGCTGAAGAGGAAAGGTGAGAAGCAAGGTAGAGAAAGAGGTGGCAAAAATTTTAGAGGCAGAGGCAGTTTTGGAAGAAGTCCTAACGAGAGGCCTAATGGTGAGTCTAGCCAAGGAGATCAAGTTGGGGACTCAAGTAGTAGAGGAGGCTACCGAGTAAGAAGGCCTAATGGAAGAGGTGGGACAAATGGATTAGGTAGAGGATCCAAGTTCTCCAATATGAGATGTTATAACTGCAATCAGATAGGGTACCCAACTTACAAGTGTCCAGAGAAGGCCTCAACTTCTCTTGGTAATGAGAGAAGAACCACATTGACTCAAGAGGATGCAGGGAGTGTGACTTCTCCTAAAGTGAATTTGACATCAGAGATGGGAGAAAATCTAATGATCAAGAGGATGCTGCTCAAAGAACTAGTGCAGACTGAACCATCACAAAAGAAGAGCTTTGTTTAGAGTCAACTGCAAGATCTAAGGTAAGGTTTGTAAAGTCACTATTGATTCTAGTTCTACTGATAATATTATATCTTTGGAAGCAGTAGATAAATTGAAACTAGAAAAGATGCCCCATAGCTATCCATATAGGGTCAGTTGGTTAAACAAGGGATAGCATATACTCATCAATGAACAAGCATGGGTAGAATTCAGTATTGGGGGTATAGAGACAAAACTTTGTGTGACATCCTTCCAATGTATGCTTTCCATCTTCTGTTGGGTAGACCATGGTAGTTTGACAGAAAGGCTCATCATGACGGGGAAAAGAATGCTTATTCATTCCAAAAGGATGGTGTAACCTATAGGATACAATCATTGATTGAGGAAAACCCACAGTCTGTAGCGTCTAGTGTACTGCTGGTAGGAGAAAAGGAATTCCTTGAAATAGTAAAAGAATCAGGTGGAGTAGGTTTTGCTTTGGCTATTAAACCTAAGGAGAAGAAAAGAGAAAATGTGAGAGAGGTAAGACCTAGGGAGATCAGAGAACTACTTGAGAGTTATAAGGAAGTAATTGCAGTAGATATACCATACTCACTAGCACCTATTAGAGATATCAGCCATCAGATTGATCTCATACTGGGAGCTATACTTCCCAATAAGGTAGCCTATAAGATGACCCCTCGGCAGAATGAGGAGATAGGCAGGCAGGTAAACGAACTTTTAGACAAGGGGTTAATCAGGAAGAGTTTGAGTCCATGTGCAGTCCCCACTATTTTGGAACCAAAGAAAGATGGGGAATGGAGACTGTGTACTGATTCTAGGCCAATAAATAGGATAACCATCAAATACAGGTTTCCTATTCCTAAAATTGAAGACCTAATAGACTATTTGGGGGGTGCTACCTATTTCTCTAAGATAGACTTGAAGAGTGCGTACCATCAGATAAGGATAAGAGAAGGGGGTGAGTGGAAGACAACATTTAAAACCAATGAAGGGTTATATGAGTGGCTTGTGATGCCTTTTGGTCTTTCAAATGACCCTAGCACTTTTATGAGACTAATGAATGAGGTGTTGCAGGAGTTAACAGGGAAGTTTGTGGTAGTCTACCTTGATGGTATCCTAGTGTTCAATAAGAGCAAGGAAGAACACATGAAACATTTGGAAATAGTCTTGAAGAGGATGAAAGACCAGAAGCTATTGATAAACTAGGACAAATGTGACTTCATGAAATAGGAGTTGATCTACTTGGGTTTTTTCATTTCCAAAGGTGATCTAAAGATGGATCTTTCAAAGGTGGAGGCTATTCTAAATTGGCCCACACCTAAGACAGCAGGGGAGGTAAGGAGTTCCCATGGTTTGGCCACATTCTATAGGAAATTCATTAAGAATTATAGTGATGTTTGTGCACCTATATTGGAAACCATCAAGGGTGGTTGCAAGGTGAAGTTTGTGTGGACAAGAGAAGCAGATAGGAGCTTTGAGAGTTTGAAACAGAAAGTTGCTAAATTCCCTATCTTAGTATTACCTGATTTCAATAAGGTTTTCACAATTGAATGTGATGCAAGTGGGCTGGCCATTGGAGTAGTGTTGAGCCAAGAAGGGAGACCAATGGCCTTCTTTAGTGAAAAGTTAAATGAAGCCAGGAGAAAATATTCCTCATATGACTTAGAGTTGTACGCTATGGTACAAGCTCTGAAAAAGTGGAGACATTACCTGCTTCCCAAGGAATTTATTGTGTATACATATAACCATGCTCTCAATTTTCTGAATGGGCAAGACAAACTCAGCCACAGACATATGAAATGGGTGGAAAGTCTACAAGAATACACTTTCACCATTAAGCATAAGAAAGGAGTCACAAACAAGGTGGCAGATGCTCTCAGCAGGAGGGTGTTGACAGTCCAACAAGTGTAGTTGCAAAGCATGGGTGTTGAGTCACTCAAGGAATTGTATGAAAAAGATCAGGATTTTAGAAAAATCTACAAGGTATACAATGAATTTGCTAATACTTTTCATAGTGAGTTTTTAGATTTTACATTGCAGAATGGACTATTGTTCAAAGGATGCCAATTGTGTATCCCTAAATGCTTAATGAGGGATAATATTGTGAAGGAAAAAGATAGTGGTGGTTTAGGTGGACACTTTGGGTTGAATAAGACTTTAGATCTAGTAAGGAGATTTTATTTCTGGCCAAGAATGCAGTCTGACATCAGAAAATTTGTTGAAAGTTGCATAGTATGCCAAAGAGTAAAAGGAGTCTCAACCAATGCAGGATTGTATCAACCTTTGCCAATACCCAACAGGCCTTGGGAATGTCTAAGTATGGATTTTGTGATGGGGTTACCCAAAACAAGGACATGTTGTGACAGTGTGTTTGTATTGGTAGACTGATTCAACAAGATGGCTCATTTCATTCCTTGCAAGACCACTAATGATGCTAGTTACATTGCAGGTTTGTTCTTTAAAGACATTGTCAGGATTCATGGGCTACCCTTAAGCATTGTGTTTGATAGGAATAGCAAATTTGTAGGACATTTTTGGAGAACCTTGTGGAAAGGATTGGGTACAAACTTGTCTTTTAGCTCAGCCTATCATCCTCAGACTGATGGCCAAACTAAGGTTGTGAATAGGTCATTAGGCAATCTCCTTAGATGCTTAACAAAAGAACATGGCAGAAGTTGGGATGCGATACTCCCACAAGTAGAATATGCTTATAATGACTCGAAAAATAGGAACACAAGTCTAAGTACCTTTGAAATTGTATATGGTAGTCACCCCAGGGATATTTTTGAATTGAGAGACATCCAAGGGTTGGACAAAAGGAGTGGTCATGCTAATACATTTCTAGAAGCCATGAAAGAAATACATCAACAGGTCAGAGATACTTTACACCAGAATAGCCAGAAGATGAAGGCTCACATGGATCAAAGGAGGAGGGATGTGTAGTATCAGGTAGGCGACTTGGTCATGGTTCATCTAAACAAAAATAGGTTGCCAAAAGGAGGCCACAGTAAACTGATGATGTGGAAGATTGGACCCTGTCAGATTATGGAGAAGTATGGTCCAAATGCTTACAAGATTGAGCTTCCTGATAATATTCCCATTTCACCCATATTCAACATTACTGATTTGACATTGTACAGAAGTCCTACTACAGGGGAGAATGCAGAAGACCCTATCCAGGAAAATAAAGACTAGCTGAAGCACTTACCTTCTAGGGAGCCACCACAAATGGAGTACATTTTGGAAACTAAAGAAGCTAGGAAGATGAGGCACAAAATATACTTTGAACATCTGGTTAAGTGGCAAGGGCTTCCAAATTCAGAAGCTACATGGATTCTAGAGGAAACCATTCTAAAGCAAGGTGGAGATGTACAAGAATTGGTCTCTAAGAGGACTTGAGACATTTTTCTTCTAGGAAGTATGGAGCAGGGGCACCATAGTAAAATCTACTATGTTGAAATAAGGCCTATTTGGCCATGTCATTTTGTTCATGTTTTGTTTTCTAAATCCTAGAAGTCTTTGTATTCCATTTGTCAAATAATGGACACATTTTTTGTATCTAATAGAATCCGAAAAGATCAACAAGGAGTCAGTTGGGATTCAGGGCAGTTGGCCTTCCCTAACTGTCGAGCAACCATTGATCTTCCAACTCGGGCTTAATAAAAGCACAGAGGAGCAACCGAGAAGGGTGTTGTAGATCTGAGGATTGTGAATTGGAAATCATCTGAGAAATGATAACTTCTATTTGTCATTTTCTGTGTTCGATCTGTGTTGTAAATATTTCCTAACTGTTCATAATAGCTTTCTATTCTCTAAATTGAAATAGTTAGTCTAAATTGTCAAAGATGAGTAGATAACCATTCCACTGGTGGATTTCTAAAGAAATCAGTGGAATGGCATCAGCCTGTACATATTTTTGTTTGTTTTTATTTTCATTTACTTGTTTGGAGCGGCAGATGTTCTGGACTAAGCAGTATACACAGTAGCATGCCCTAGCATCTCTATGTGCTAGGCGTAGACTATAGATCAAACTATGCGAGAGTGACAGCCCTATCAGCGTATTGCTGGGACTTAGAACTGAGTTTCCACCAAAGTCAAACAGAGTCAAGAGTATTGGCGCATCAGGTAGACAACTTGACATTGGACCGACAGTGCTGGTCTTACTGATCGAGGGTATCAGAGTGAGAAGGGATAGCTTACACTGACGAAGATCCATCAAGAGGAATTGACATATCAGCAACTCTAGAGTAAGTCCCACTGATAGGTCAAGTCATGTCGAAGAGGGGGGGTTGGTCCATCGGTGCATCGGCGTAAGTTGATAAGCATTCGGTGATGAGAAAAGTCTCACCGAAGATAATGCCATTGGTGCATCGGCGTAAGTTGATAAGTATTCGCCGATGAGAAAAGTCTCACCGAAGATAATGCCATCGGTGCATTGGGAGACAAGTTCAAAGTTTTGACGACAGGGTGAGTCATACCGATACAGTTGCGTCTAACCGGTGGGGAAGCAATTATGGTTAGGGCAAGGAGGACTTAACCGTCATCAGGGTATTGGCCAGAGGTTATAAGTGCTTGCTGATGATAAGGGTCACAGTGATGAAAGATTTGTTACTATGGAACTAACTGTCAGCCAAATGAAGAAGAAGTCTCATCGATAGGAGGTATCAGACATACTTGGTGTTCGAAAAAATAGTTCCAAAGGTCACCGATAGCACTTTTCTTGCCGATAGGCAAGAAGCATGGAGCCACCCATCGGCGAGAGACGTGATGTCAGAGTGATTGTTGAACCTCACATTGTTTCTCATTTTGACTCCTCATCAGGCAGGTATAGGTATGGGTCTCATGTTGACATTGATGCAGACACAGATTGCATAGTTGCAGACACAACTTGGATAGGTACAGGTATAGGTGGTAGAGTAGAGAGACCGAGCTAAGTATTATCACACAGCCTATTGTTCTATTATTCCAGAGGGTCAGCGGATCCTGAGCTATAGCCAGCAGAGTAGCTCTTAAATGTCTCGGTCACGCAGGTCTAGATCCATTAAGTCAGTCTAGTAGCTGATGGGCCCCTAGTACAGGTGCCATAGTAGCCACCACAGGTACAATAGCAACCCCCACAGCCACCACCATAGTAGTAGTAGCGACCTCCTAGATCTCCTACCAATTTAGGTAGGGGATCATCAGCCTAGGGCTGGCATATATTATTGTATATTTTTTAGCCCTTTGAGGCCTTTTTTATCATGACTTGTATTATTTTGAGCAATGTATTATTACATTTGATGACCTATGATGATGATGATGATGATTATGTATTTATGATGTGTTATGGATTATGTTGATGCATGCACCTATGTTTTATGATGATGCTTATGTTTATGGATGCGTTATATGATGTGATGTAGTTATGATTCTATGCATATTATGATGATATCATGAGTTTATGAGATGTTATGGATGTACTAATGATGTATGTGATGGATTAATGTGTGATGATGCCATATGATGATTTAATGCTATGATTTGCTTATGTTTTATTGGCGGGATTGCTACCTCATGTCAACCACATAGTTGCATAATATGATATGATGTGTTTTATTTATGATGATGATGTGATGGATGTTTTTATTTATGTTGTATTGTGTGATGCTATGAGTAATGCTAATACTAATGGTACTTAGCGGGCTTGTTGGAAAGCCCTTATTAATGGAATTCAATTCAGATATTAATTGTTGTAAGGGTTTTTTGATGTTTTTGATATTTGATATAACCTTGTGGATTTATGGATGAATGCTTTATTATGAAGCTTATGATGTGTGCAGGTGGTACTTGGTGGGTTGTATTGCTCATGTCTTCATTATTATGCTATGAGTTGATTTTATGATGTTGTGAATGTGATGCTTATGATCATGATGGATTATGCATGTTATATGATGATGTTTTGTTTTTCCTGTGTTATGTATGCATGTTTTGATTATGGATTATGATGTGGATGTGGTGTTGGGTCTCAAAAATGTAGGTTTCAAGCCCTAAGAGGATGCCAAGCTCTCTGATTAGACTTGTAATATTTTTGAACCAACTAATAGAGTTAACATAAATGGTTGATGACTCCCTACACTTTAGGCTCTGCTAAACCTAGGTGGGTGAACCTTGAAAGCTGAAGTAGACAAAAGGAATGTATGACTCAAATGAATTTATGGATCTACCCACAATGGCATAAAGTGTGGAATAGATGAAAGCTTGCAAACTACTTTTACTCCTAATACTAAGATCTGAGATGTAATTGTTTGAATAAAATTTTATTGAATCCTAGAGTGGAATTGGTATGACTAGTGCCTATTTCTATTGGGATAATGGAGTCAAGGTATATATAATATATGATTTACTTACTCATTACAATTCTAATTATTTGGCACTTGTGTTTGTTTATACCTTGTATAAATGTGCAAACATGTGACTGACAGAGTCTACTTATTGATCCACTCGATCCTACCAGGTTACTGTGACTTATTGAAAGGATTTTAATCCTTTCTTGAAGGAACCAATCAATAGAATCACACAATGATAGCAAGTGTGTATTGATAAATGGAGTAGATCCTCAATTTGAATAACAAGACAATATCGAGTTGGAGACAGTATGGCAATCTTGTCAATTATATGGCTCTTCTTACTGATCCAAATGTTACTTCCAAGTTACTGTAATCAATCAAAAGGATTTTAATTCTTTAATAGAAACCAATTAATTTGATTACACAAAAACAACAATTGTGTCTCGATGAAACTAAAATATCAACTTGGAAACTCAGGTTCAAATAACAGAGAAATAACAATATGGAGACAACCAAATAATTGTTCAGCTCAACAAACAATAGACACCAATATTAAATCATCAATTTATGCATTCTTCTCCATTATACAATTTCAAAAGATTTTACAATATACAGCATAATGTTTTATTTCGGCAACTGATCAATCCATCTAGCTATCTAACTCCTACTTCTGATCATGATGTTTTTCTTTTTTCTTTACTGCTGATTTTATCTTTCATATATACATTGCACTTTCAAGGGTTGTGACCCTTGAGACAACCACTTGATGCAACTCTTCACTTAATTAATTATCTTCAATAGATTAAAACATTTTAATTTTAACCTTCTTTGTCTTCAAAATGTTATGTAATCTCTATTTGAGGATAACATTATTCTAAATTTGCACCGGATGCATTTGTACATGTCTATTTCACTTTTTCAATAGATACACCACCAGGTTGGATTTTAAGAACATGGGACAATTGCTCTTTAATATTAGATTCATTTTAGGCTAACTATGGGACTTGTATATGCAAGTTTTATCGTTCTGTATCTCATATACATATGCATATGTGGTTGGCCTCTATATTGTGTTGAAATTTCCTTCCTTTCAATCTTTACATTTGTATATTGTATATCATATGAATTTGGAACATATATACAAATGCGGACCCCATTAGTTTTATAAAATAGCCTTCTGAATTACCTTCAAGTTCGGCTTTTCATCACCTTCTTGTATATTGAATACATATCTTTCATATACAAGCACAGACTTTATTGGATTTATGAAATAAATTGAAATTATCTTTGGATCCGCCTTTGTATATATCTTGTTGTATTACTTTCTTGCATATCCTATACATATATCTCCAACATACATATGTGGTCCGTACCCGATGTATATAATGTTCAAATCTCCAATTACCTCTCTTTACCTTTTATCCCCAGCAATGCTTTTTATTCCTTTGTATATCGAGTATGTATATTATTAACATACAAGTACCCCAAACATACAAAGACTTTTCAGTATTTAACTTTCTTTTTGCATCCAATTGGTATCTCTTATTTGCATCCTTTTAACTTGTATATCGGCTTGTATATTAAAGATATACATTGTTGTTTATACAAGCCCAATATGCAAACGGTGGAGCCCACATCACTTTTCTGATTGTATCTTCCAAAATGCAACAATAGTTGTATCCAATTTTTAGATACAAATCCTAATACATACAAACTCCTTTGTATCACCTCTTTGGACTTATCATTTTTATAAACCACAGTTTACTTACTTTTCAGCTCCGCAATGTATATAAAGTGCAATGCATCTTCTGATATACTTTAAGTCATGATGCATCATTTTAACCAAATTTCAACCTTTCTTGAGTTCCACATTGTATGTATATTGAAATGTATAACCTGAAACATGCATACAACAATAAAACCTCATTTCATAATCCTTTTGGTTCTGCGACATGCATATAGCTTTGTATATCGTCTTGTATATTTTATGCATTTGTATCTTCTCACTATTTGTATCTTGCATACATACAAATAAATATACAAAACCTTCGACCATTCACCTTTGTACCTGGTATATATGCATTCTGACCAACATGCACTTTATTTTTTAAGGATCTTGATTCCTCTGTTTTCCACTTCAAATCTCCACTTGTAGGCTTTTCTCAAACAATTTTGTCAAGTTTAATTGTAATGATTTCGAATGTTATCTCAGAAGATTTCTTCACCGATGGTTCTTATTCTTCACACTTATCGATGTAAGTTATGTCGAAGCACTTTTCTTCAATCGATGAGACATTGGAGTATCAGAGAGTCTTTAATCTTTCTTTCTGATGCTTGTCTCCTGCTGATGACTACTAGTCTCCTTCATTCCATTGGATGATCGGTGAGAGTCTTACTGAAATTTCTTATCAGTATGATCTACGTTGTCGGGAGATCTTGTAGAGTATTTTCTGATAGTAATATCTTATACTGATCGGTGTGACTGATAACTTTCTCTCTGAATAAAGGCCATTGGTATGATTTTCTCCATCAGTGATTCTTGAAATCTTCTAGCCAATCCTTATTCTCATGCTGATAGTCATTTTAGCTAGTTTCTCATGGATCGCTATGACAATAATGAGGTCTTGCTGATATTAGGAAATTCAAACCTTGTTATTGTTATGATCTTGGGCCTAATATTTTATGATTTGGTTGGATACGGATGAGTAAGAATACAAGAAAATTTTAAATTTTCCTATCCCAACATGTGGAATGTAAATAAATGTTCAGATTAATAAACATTTATTATGGATGCATAATGTAATAGAATGGAAATATAAGCTTACCTTAATAAACATATATTAAGCATGTAAATGAACAAATAAAAATGCAATGGTTTAGGTGACTATGATAATGTAACTAATGGCCTAATGTAATGATTTATGTAGTGATCAGGTCATGATACACATGATGTTTTTGTACAACCCTGGTCGATGGGGCTTGATGGTATGGGATAGGTGGGGAGGGGGAATGGTTTATTGGGTTGGGTAAGGTTAGACTAGGTACGGTTAGATTGGGGAAGGGAATGTGATGGATGAAAGGCAGTTGCCAGGTCATGATACATTATGGTATTGAGGGGATGGGGATGCATTTTAGTTCAGGATGTGTTAGATTGGTTAGAATGGATTGAGGGTAGGTGAGAGAGGGGGGTAGTTAGAAGATGGGGGGAATGCATAGATGGGGGGGAGGAATGAATAAATGGGGGAGGAATGAATAGATGGGGGGATTAAGATATCTAGGCCTAGATAGTATGGTTGGGTGAGTGTTTTAAAAGATGAATTGAGCTAGCTATAGTAGTTGCATAAGATTAACTGAGAGCATTTCTTTATTTATTGTAGCAATATAGGATACACTTCACAAAGGTATGAGATGACCTAGGTGATGATATATATCCCACAATTGCATGGACTAGACCTACAAACAATAGGTTGATTTCATGCCTACCCAAGGCAGTATAACCTTGCCTAGCCAAGGGAAGGGGACTCCTATCCACGAGTGTTCATAGTACATATAAGGTATTAATGCCTGTATATGCAAATGAGGCATACCATGCTTGAACCGACCCAAGCTTCAAGATATGAATACTATTCTTGGAGTAATTAAATCCACCCACAAGCACAACATACAGAAACAAGCAGGAGAGCAAGATGATTAACCATACTTAGTAATTATTTCACCCTTACAAATAGAAGTGAATTGCATGTTATTTGTGCCATTATGATAATAGTGTAACCTGTCTAGTCAATGTTTCATATCATCATACTAGTTGAAAGAAAGTTGCTTTCCTACATTCAGAAGATAAAAACCAAGAATCAAAACATGAACAAAAAGAAACAAACAACCATTGTGTGCTCTTGCCAAGATAAGTGTTGATAGGATGACAGATTCTTGTCCATTGTAGGAACGATATATCCTAGGACACGAATTGGTGGGATTTTGTTGGATAATTTTTGAAAGGTGGGCAAAAGGACAGTCAGGCCATGTGTTAGATTGTAGTTGGTGTGTTGATTGATAATTTTTGCATGAGGTGCGATTTTTTGGGGGTATGCTTAGCATGTGTTTCATTTGTTGGATCTAGCGAGCTCAGTGAATAGGGACCATCCAAATGGGTTGGATGGGTACATCTTATGTACCTGAGTACTAGATACTTCTTTCATATTCTAGACTGCCTACATACGCTGTGTCCACAGGATCAAGGTACTTTCAAGATGTGGGTGAGATGAATATGTAGTTTTGGAAAGACTTGATGATGTGGGAATGGTTTAGGATGGATGTTGAAGATGAGGGTTTAGATGATTTTGGGTGATTGTGAGGATTTTGAAAATCATGATGATGTCATCAGAGTGGATTTTGTAGTTTTTTTTTATTTTTTTAATATTTTTGGGATTCTGTATTATTTTTAGATTTTTTGATTTTCTAGTGTTTTTAGATTTTTCTAATTTTCTAATGTTTTTGGATTTTTTGATTTTAGCTGTATAGAAGGAAGCTTATAAGGATCCTTGTTCTATGGACTAGCCTTGTGTGGGGTGATGCAGGGTGGGTGATTGATGTTTCAGAATTCCAAGCCATGGAAGGTGTTTTTTGATATGGAGTGTCATGATGGGGAATAGAGCTTATCAGATGGTAGGACTGACTACTACACATGGCACCTAAAATAGGTTTTCACCATGGTACCAATCCAAGGTGTCACCAAAGTGATTTTCACCATTGGACAACTTTATTACACTCAGGTTTTTCTTATTTTTTGATTTTATTTTTATTTTTTTGTGTTTTTTGCTTGGGATACTCGATGGGTTATGCATAGAATTTTTTCAGATGCAGAATATTGATAGGCTCATCTAGAGGCTACCCCTCAAGTGTTGCAAGCTGATATGCTCATGATCCATAGCTAGCAGTGATGACATAAGGCCCCAACCAATTAGGTTCAAATTTTCCTTTCTTATGGCACTTTTATAGATTCTTCTAGTTTTCTATGAGGACAAGGTCACCCACTTCAAACTTGTGGTTCTTGATTTTCTTGTTGTAGCTTCTTTTTAGGTGGTTTTGGTAGGCTCGTAGATGGTTGACTGCATCTAGGCGTTTCTCATCCAATAGTTCTAGCTCATGGAGCCTTACAACTTGGTACTCCTCATCAATGACTATATTCTATAGGGATACTCTTAGTGATGAGAGCTCAACCTCAATATGTACAATGGCTTCAGATCTGAATACTAGGGAGTATGGCATGGCTCCTATGGGTGTGCGGATACTAGTATGGTAGGCCCATAGGGCAGGATTGAGTTGAAGGTTCCAATCATGACCTGCTTCATTAACTATTTTCTTCAAAATACGCAAGATGGTTTTATTTGAAGCTTCAACCTAACCATTACCTTGGGGGTAGTATGGAGTGGAGAAGTGATGTTGGATTTGGAATTTCTAACACAAGGTGCGGACTTCTAGGTTTTTGAATGATTTCCCACTATCTATGATAATGGAATGTGGTATGCCATAACAACATATGATGTAATGGAGGATGGATTTGGATATTTGGGTTCTAGTGGTGAAAGTGAATGGGATTGCTTCTACCCATTTGGTGAAGTATTTGGTAGCAGTGATTATGAATTTATGACCATTAGATGATGGTGGATGGATATTTCCTTTGAGGTTGAGCCCCCATTGTGAGAATGGCCATGGAGTTGTGATTAGTTACAGTTCTTGTGATGGTGCATGGATGAGATCCCCATGCTGTTGACATGGTAGACACTTTTTCACGAACCAGTAGGCATCTCACTCCATGGTTGGCCAATAATACCCTAATCTCAAGATCTTTTTAGCTAAGGTAGGTCCACTTAAGTGTGCCCCACAAATGCCTTTGTGTACCTCTTGTAAGGCCACTTCATCTTCCCTAGAGTCTAAACATCGTAAAAGTGTACCATCAAGACTCCTTTTGTATAGGGTGTCTCCTACAAGAGTGAAGCGGGAAGCTCAGTTGATGAAGCTTTTTAGTTGTGATGTTGAAAGGTTGGTGGGGATAATGTTATCATGGAGGTACATGTATGTTTCTTGATACCATGGGGAGAGGGGACCAACAATTTCGCACATTAGTTCCAATTGGGGAACGTCATAGGCCAGTAGAGGGAGCTCTTCGATCAGGAACTTGCACTTCTTGTTGTCTTTCTTTATATCTACCAGGGATCCTATTGTGGCCATGTCATCTATAGCTTTGTTATTTAGCCTTGGAATCTACTCAAAATGGATGTCATAAAAATAACCCTTGAAGTCATCCACCATTCTTTTGTAAGGCAGGAACTTATCATCCTTAGTTTTATACTCGTTGTTCACTTGCCTGATGACTAGTTGAGAGTCCCCATAGACCATTAGCTTGTTAATCCCCCACTTAATTGCAATGCAAAGTCCCATGATAAGAGCTTTGTACTATGCTACATTGTTAGTGCATGCAAATGTGATTTTGTATGACTTGGGGATGGCATTGCCTTGAGGGGTAACAAAAAAAATGCCTACTCCTGAGCCTTAGTGCATATAGGACCCATCTAAGTACATTTTCCATGGTTCTTCTATTGGTGCTACTGTCAATATGGACTCATCAAGAAATTCTGCAAGTGTAAGATGCTCCATGGGGATAGGTGCCTCAACTAATTGATCTGCAATGACTTGTCCTTTGATATCTTTTCTTTTAGTGTACTCAATGTCAAACTCACTTAAGATCATTACCCATTTGGCCATTCTTCCAGTGAGGGTGGCTCTATTTAGTAGATACTTTAGCGGATCAATCTTGGCAATGAGCTTAGTTTTATGATTAAGCATGTACTGCCTTAACTTCTATGAGGTGAAGACGATGGCTAGACATGCTAGCTCGATGGGAGTACAGTTTAGCTCATAGGTCACCAAGGTGCAGCTGATATAGTATATTGCTCTTTCTTTTCCTTGCTCATCATGCTACACCAACAAGGCCCCTATAGAGGTTTTGGTTGCCGAGATGTAGAAGATGAGGGGCTCTTCTTGCTTTGGTGGAGTGAGATCAGGGGGATTAGCCAAGTACTTCTTCAACTGATCAAAGGTGGCTTAACACTGATTATCCCAAACAAAGGCTATGTTTTTCTGAGGAGATGCTAGAATGACTAAAATTTATCAGCGAGTTGGGTGATGAACCAGAGGATAGACTGGAGCTTCTCCTGTAGACTTCATAATTGTTTCAGTGTTTTTGGAGGTGGCATCTCTGTGATGGCTTTAACTTTAGTGAGATCCACTTTGATTCCTCTACTTGAGACTATGTACCCCAAAAGTTTTCCAGAAGTGACCCCAAAGACACATTTCTTCAGGTTTAGCCACACGTTGTATTGTTCTAATCTATCAAAGATCTTTGGTAGCACATCTAAGTGTTCTTCTCTAGTCTTTGATTTTCCTAGTAGGTCATTCACATGGTCCTCCATGATGTGATGGAAGAGGTCATGGAAGATAACTGTCATGGCGCGTTGATATGTTGCTCCTACATTTTTCGGACCAAAAGGCATCACCATCCAGCAGTATATCCTCCATGGGCATATGAAGTCTTATGTTTGTCTTCTTTTGCAATCCTAATATGATTATATCCTGAAAAGCTGTCTATTAGGGATAACATCTCATGCCCTATAGTGAGGTCCACTATAATGTCAATAGTGGGTAAGGGGAAGTCATCATTAGGGCATGCTTTGTTGAGGTCCCTAAAATCTATGCAACATCAGATGCCCCCAGTGACTTTTAGTATAGGTACAATGTTGGACACCCACTCAGGGTAGACTATTGGTCATATGAATCCCACATCTAGGAGTTTCTTCAACCCTGCCTTAATAAGGAGTGCAATATGAGGATCCATTTTTCTTATCTTTTGTTTTATAGGTTTTGCATTAGGATGCACTACAAGATGATGAATGACCAAGGAAGGATCCAGCCCTGACATATCTGCATAGGTCCATGCAAAATTATGGCTTCTTTGTTTGAAGAACACTAAGAAATTCTCTTGTTCCATTGTGGTAAGAGCCTCTGCTTTGAAGGTAATCTTTAGCGCTTCCTCTATTCCAAGATTCATTTCTTGCAATGGCTCCACAAAGATTGGCAATATATCAGGATATACCTTCTCTATTTCAGGAAGGCCTATCCTTCCATGCTCTAGCACCTCATAGAGGTTTTCACTAGAAGATACGTCCTTTATTTTTACTTTTTCTTCGCCCAAAAGTGCCACGGAGTGGTTTTCACCAGGGCGCATTATTTTTATTTTTATATTTTTGGGACTAGAAGCATGGGTCGCCTCACTGAAATAAGAAGATGTGTCAAGTTCCATGATGTACCCAGCTTTGTGATTTCCCAAGGAGAAGTGATCTCTAACCCCCATCATTTCTGCTATGGCTTCATTGTTCTATGCTACATCAAGGATAGGAGGTCCCTGTTGGTCCCAATCTATAAGGTCCAAGTATACAAGGGGTAGGCTGTTAGATGAGGATCCTAGGGTGGTTCCAGTGTAGATAGTACATATGGAGGATTCAAAGAATTCAGTGAAATCAGTAAAGGAGTTTTGATGGTCTGCTTCGTTAATGTTACTAATAGTAGGGGAAACTGTAGTGACCTCACCTAAGATACACTCACCACTAGTGAGGAAATACTATTATTTTCTGTACCCTAACCCTTGAGTATGAGGATTCCTTGTTACTTGAATCATCTCTACGATCCCTTGTTCATGAAGACCAATACCGCCTTGTCCTCTATAGCCCATGTATTTGACAATTTCTAGCCCTTTGTCATAGATTTCAGCTGGTATGGTAGGGGCTTCATGTTCTTCTTCTTCTTCTCTATACAACCAAGAGGATACATCTTCAAGCACGTCTTGATCAAGGAGATGCTTTCTTTCAAAGACGGGTGATGGTTTAAATTTAATGACGATTGTAGAGACATCTTCTTCTTTTAGGCCACTGAATGTTTTAGGATTGGGTAAAGTCCCTACACAAATGGTACTGCATAGATCATATTCCCCATATCCCATGTCACTTATCTTGATTTTGACCTTGGGTGGTGGAGTTGTTGGGGATGAAGTAGTAGCGATGTTGGCAGGGTCAATATAAGAGGTGGATGATGTAGGGTCAGTTTGGGAGGTATTTTTCATGATAGCCTTGTTGTATGGAAAGAAAGTATGGTCATGTCCTTCCAAGAAGCTGTAGTATTGGAAGGGGTAGGGATCGGCATAGATAGTTACTTTCATGTCGTTATGGGGGAACTTTAGGCATTGGTGAAAGGTGGATAGAACTTCTTGCATGGCATGGATCTATGGTCAATGAAGGAGAATGTTGTATGGGAAGTCAAGATCAAGAACATGACATTTTGTTTCCAAGATCTTCTACCCTACATAAATAGGGAGATTGATGGTGCCTTCAGATAACCTCTTAGTGTCATCGTATCCTTTAATGGTTATACTTTCACTAGAATCTACAACCACATCAGAGTATCCCAAATTTTTTAATAATTTAAGAGTACAAAGGTTTAGTCTAGAGCCACCATCTATTAAGACTCTCTTTATGGTATGTTTATGGATATGGACTTCGATGTGTAAGGCATCATTATATGAACCGTCAGAGGTGGGAAGGTCTTTCTCAAAGAAAGTTAAATGGTCAGGTGAAGTGATATGACCCACCATGACCTGGAATCATTCCACATTCAGGTTAGTGGAGACATGGGTTTCTATTAGGGCTTTGTTAAGGATCTCCTTGTGAAGGGGGGATGTATGAAGTAGTTCAAGAATGGAGATTTGGGTGAGGGTTTTACCTAGATGATCTAGGAGATTGTACTTTTAGGTGGCTGGTGGATGGCTAGATGGGTGGTTTGGTTGGTGGTTTGGTGCATATGTGGATGTTTGATTAGTGGTGGGAGCCACACATA
The DNA here is from genome assembly GCA_027924645.1 of Cunninghamia lanceolata. Classification (NCBI taxonomy): domain Eukaryota; kingdom Viridiplantae; phylum Streptophyta; class Pinopsida; order Cupressales; family Cupressaceae; genus Cunninghamia; species Cunninghamia lanceolata. Next base: position 20,786,177 of record BSBN01001281.1, read on the forward strand.
TGGACACATGGGCAAGACGGTTAGTGACCACACAATCAGGTGCTTGAGCCTAAATAGTGACTATGTTGACATAGTTGGATGATGCTTCTATTCGACCCACAATAGAATCATAAGAAGTAGGAGGTGGGGCGATGTTGTAAGCTTGGTTAGAGGATGAGGCTTTTCCTTTGTTATGGTTGGGCAAATGATCCTTGTAAGCTCCAAGGTTGGCATTAGGTGATTATTGTGGGGTTTCCTCAAGATTGACTCTACCCTTGTTTATGAGATCTTGTATGCAGTCTTTTAGCTTCATGAAATCGGTTGTCTTATGGCCCACAATATGGTGGTAGTCACAACAATCATTTTCATTATACCACACAGGTTTGATTTGATTTTCACTGTAGGACTTAATGGGTGGGAGAGTTATTAAACCATCTTTTAGAATTTTGTCCAAGATATCTTTGATTGGTTCTCCTAAGGGTTTGAATTTCCTTTGAGGGGTATTATTTTGTTTTGGGGGTCCTTTGAGAATATTTACATTGTGGGTGGTGTGTGTGCTTGGAGGTACTTGGTTTTGTACATTTTGGACAGTCTTCATGTCAGTGACACCATTGTTGAGAGTGTTCTTGTTTTTTCCCCAAAAGCAAGGTTTCTCATTTGTTTGCACATTGTTATTATTTGTATTTGGAGTGGTGATGTTGACTTTATTGTTGTTGTTGTTGTTGTTGTAAGGTTTGTTATTGTATAGCTTAATTGAACCCTTGGCAATAAGGGCTCTCTTGATAGTGGTGCCCTTGTTAATGACTTCTTCAAAAGTGGATATGCATAGAATTTGTAAATGGAAACCCATCTCTTGATTAAGATTAGTCACAAACATGGCAACTAATTATTTCTTAGGGATCAACAAAGGGAGTTTGCTTGCTAGGCCTCTCCACCTTTGCAAGAATGAAGTGAAGGATTCTCTGCTCTTCTATTTGGTATTGCAAAGGTCTATCATGGATATTTCATGTTCAAATTTGTAGGAAAAATGGTTAATAAACTTCTCTGTGAGCTCAAGAAAAGTCCTAATGCCCAGAGGAAGGTGTGCAAACCATTTGGCGGCTTGACCACCGAGGCTTCTAGGAAAGAGTCTCATTAGGTTTGTGTCATTGTTTTAGACTTCAAGGCAATCAATGTAAAACTCCCTAAGTTGGTACCTAGGGTTTCCCTTTCCTTTGTATTTATCAAATTTAGCTGTTTCAAAGTTCTTAGGAAAGGGAGCCATGTATAGCATTTGATCGAATGGGTATTGGACAAATATCCTCAAAATAATATTATTTAGGCTTGCCACCATGTTGCATATTGTCCACTTTTTGGATTAAGGTCTGTACAACACTTGTTAGGTCTGGTGTTGGTGGAGGTTGTGGGATGTATGTCTATTGGTTGATGAGTTGTTGGAGGTTAGGTGGAATTTGGTATTAGTTTGTTTGGATTTGGGGGACAAGGTTTTGATTTTGGGCTATGGTGTTTTGATTTTGGTTAAGTTGAGTGAGGTATTGTTGCTATACATGAAGTTGTTGGAGAATGTGAGGTGGTAATTGTGGATTGGGATTAGGTTGTGCAGATGATACCACGGGAGGTTGTATGTATGTGAAATTAGATGGGTTGGTGTTAGGATGTTGTGGGAGAAATTGACTCATGTAGGCTTTAGTATTGGGGTTAAGAGGAGGCACACTTGTGGAGGCACTCATGTGTGTGGGGTTGGTATGGATACCTAGAGTGATTTGCAGAATGGACATGTGGTGCAGTCATGGTAGGAGGGTTCATAGAATAAACTATCTAGGATGTGCAGAAAGAGTAAACACAATGGAAACAACTCAAATATATGAAGTAAATGTAGATTTAGTATTTCAGTATCTCAAAGAATTCAAATATAAATGGGCTAGTAATATGCGGGCATGCCATTCAGCTCACAAGCATGATTATAGAATATCAGAATACTCCAGATTTAGCTTTGAAGTTCCTTCGCTCAAAGATCTAGACTGAGGGTTATGAATTAATCACTAACTACTTTCCTAGGGATCTATTACATCCTTATATATCATCTTTGGTACAAAAGATTCCTCTGCATTGGCTAAGGAAGGTCACAAACTCCAATGAAGAGCTGTAACATGTGAACACAGATAGGTTAGACCTAATCAAGTAGTACACCTCTACAAATGTATGGAATGATGTGCGGATCTAGGGGAAGGTCATCCATGAACCAAAGATTATTGAATGATGTGTCATTAGGTTCGATAAGTTGAGAAATGCTCCACAAGTTTTCTCCTTTAGCTGATTGTCTGAGACTGTCAGGATGCTCTGTTATGAGAAACCATCGATCTTCTGATATGATAACTTTCTGGTACTTAATCCAAATGCTCTAAGATCTAGATATGATGTAGATGAATGAATCTAGATGCTAAGTCTAGCTCCAAGAGATGTGAAATGCAAATATGGTAGAATGCAGACCACAATACAGAAACTACTACTGACTAAACTACCTAAGCTAAACTAGAAATGAAAAGAATCAAATTGAACTGCAAACAAATGGAAATGTAAATGTTTTTCGTTGATGCAAGATTGCTCTTGAACTAGGGATGCTCCTACATCAGACATTCAGGGTTATTGAAAAAGTGAGTCCCTCACTTTGCTGGGGCTAGGGGAGAACCAAGATGGTCCACCTTAGCCTGAGAAATCCATGATGAATCTTCTTCCAGTCTACCTTTCCATTTCACAAGGTATTCTTTGTATTGTCTTCCTCTGGTGTTGCGTCTAACTATGCTGTCCAAAATGTCTTCAATCTGCTCTGCTACTTTTTGTGGTAACTGCTTCTTCAAGTCTTCTATCATGCTATCACTAAACTCTGCTTCATGATACTGATAGAGGTTTGTAATGTTGAAAATAGGTGATATGCCCAATGCCTTTGGTAATTCCACTTCATATGCATTTCCTAAATCAAATTTCTTGAGTATCTTACAAGGTCCAAACTTCTTCATCTTTATATTGTTATATGTTCCAACTGGAAATCTTTCTTTTCTCAAGTACACCATCACTTTATCTCCAACTTCAAATCACTTATGTCTTCTCTTCCCATCTACTTTTTCCTTATATTTACTGTTCATATCCTCTAAATGCTTCTTAACTTGATTATGCATTATCTTCATATGTTCTACAAATTCTTCTACTTGTGCACTTCTCTTTTCTTCCAAACTGTTATCTCTTAATTCTGCAACTCCTCTAGGATTCATTCCGGTAACAATCTCAAAAGGTGTTCTTTTGGTACTCCTATTGACTGAATTATTGTCTACAAACTCTTCTTGTGAAAGAATCAAATCCCAACTTCCTTCTTTCTGTACAACCAAACATCTCAACACATTTCCCAAACTCCTATTCACTACCTTTGTCTATCCATCAGTCTATGGATGAAAAGATGTACTAAACTTCAAATTTGTCTTCATCTTCTTCCAAAGTGTCTTCCAAAAATAGCCAAGGAATTTGGTGTCTGTGTCTAAAATTATGCTCTTAAGTAATCCATGTAATCTCACAATCTCCTTGAAAAATAGGTTAGCTACATGCACTGCATCAGTTTTCTTCTTACAAGGTATGAAATGAGCCATCTTTGAAAATCTAACAACCACTACAAATATGGAATCATGTCCTCTCTATGTCTTAGGCAATCCCATCACAAAATCCATACTTATTTCTTACCAAGGTCTCTCCGGTACTGTCAAAGGTTTATACAATCTAGTATTCTGAGTACTCCCTTTTGCAACTTGACAAACTCTACAACTCTGCAGAAATTTCCTAACATACTTATGTATCTGAGGCTAGAAGTAGTTTTCACTCACCAAACCCACTGTCTTGTCAATCCCAATGTGTCCTGCCAATCCACCACTATGTTTCTCCTTGATCAAATTATCTCTCATTGAACTTCTAGGTATGCATAATAGATTTCCTCTAAACAATATATCTTCTTGAATGAAATAATCTAGCCACTTACTCCTATATGTCACAACAGGTTCCTTACATGCTTTCCAAGGTTCTGTAAAATCAGTGTCTCCCTTATACATGTTCTTCAATTCATCAAATCTCATTACTTCAACTCTCATCTCTGTCAACAAGTTTCTCCTTCTACTCAACGCATCAACAACTTTGTTTGATTTTCCACTCCTATGCTCCAACACAAAAGTATAAATCCACATGAACTCTACTCATCTCATGTGTCTCTATTTCAACTTACCTTGACTGCTCAAATACTGCAAAGCTTAATGATCTATATACAACACAAACTCCTTAGGCAACAAGTAATGTCTCCACTTCTTCAGGGCTTGAATTATGACATAGAACTCTTGATCATAAAATAAATATCTTATCCTTGCATCATTCAACTTCTCACTAAAATATGCTATAGGTCTACCTTCTTGACTTAATATTGCTCCAATCACATGTCCACTTACATCACAATCCACTTGAAATACCTTATTGAAATCTGGTAATGCCAAAATAGATTACTCTATCACCTTCTTCTTCAAAATTCAAAACTTTTATTTGCTCCTGATGTCCACTTGAAATCTTTTCTGTCACCTCTCATTATCTCTGTCATAGGGTTGCATATTGAACTAAAATTTCTAATGAACTTCTGGTAGAAACTAGCCAATCCATGAATTGATCTAACCTCTCCAATGCTCTCCGGTGTACGCCATTCAACAAATGCTCTCACTTTATTAGGGTCCATCTTCAATCCTTCTGCAGAAATCACAAATCCTAAGTACACTAGTTCTTCCTTCATGAAACTACACTTCTTAATGTTTATCAGCAATTTCTCCTCTCTCAACCTCTGTAGAATTTGTCTAGGGTGCCACAAATGTTCTTCTTTTGTCTTACTGAAAATCAAAATGTCATCCAAATATACAATCACAAACTTACCCAAGAATCTCTTCAGAACTTCATTCATCAATCTCATAAAAGTACTCAGTACATTTGTCAATCCAAAAGGCACCACTAACTACTCATACAGTCCTTCATTTGTCTTAAAAGCAGTCTTCCATTCATCTCCCTCTCTAATTCTGATCTAATGGTATCCACTCTTCAATTCTACCTTTATAAAATATTTTTCTCCACTCAAACAATCCATGATATCATCCATTCTAGGTAAAGGAAATCTATACTTAATTGTGATCTTGTTTATTGGTCTAAAGTAAGTATACATTCTCCATACCTCATCTTTCTTAGGTGGAAGCACTGCAGGTACTGTACAAGGACTCAAGCTTTCTCTGATCAAACCTTTCTGCAACAACTCTTATATCTGTCTGTTCAATTCTTCATTCTCTACTGGTGTCATTCTATGCACTACTTTGTTAGGCAAACTAGCTCCAGGTATAAGATCCATGTGATGACAGATACTCCTAATTGGTGGCAATCCTTTAGGTACATTATCTAATATGATGTCTTCATATTCTATCAACAACTTTGTTATCTCCTCTAGCTATGATCCTTCAGTCTCCTTCTTCAATGCTTTAGGCTTCTTAGGAATCATAACATAACACATATTCTCATGTCTCAAACCATCCATAAATTTTCTTCCATCTACCAAATAGATTCTAGCATTCCCACATACTTCACTCTTAGGATCATCTTCCAAAGGAATCAAAGTAATTCTCTTCCCATTTGATGTTATAATGTATGCATTCTTTCTCCCATCATGTATAGCTTTTCTATCATACTACCAATGTCTACCCAACAAGATATGACAAACATCCATAGGCATAATATCACACAAAACTTCATGATAAGATCCAATATGAAATTTTACCAAACATTGTTCACTCACCAGTACCTTATGATCATCCTAAATCCATGCTATCTACTAGGGCTTAGGGTGTTTCAATTTCTCCAACTTCATCTTAGTGACCATCTCCTTTGAAACTAAGTTATTAGAACTACCACTATCAATTACAACCTTACAACATTTACCTCCTAATTTACATCTTGTCCTAAAAAAATGCTTCCTCTGTAGTGGTTCCTCATTTGTTTCTACTTGAAATAATGCTCTCCGCATCACCAATGATTCTCCTTTCTTTAGTTTACCAACTGAACTAGGTGATCCAACAGGTTCTTCTTCCACATAGGCTGCTCTTCCACTGTTTTCTATCTTCTTGCTTGTACTACCCTGATTACATTCAAATGCTCTATGTCATTCACCTCCACACTTCAAACAAGTTCCCCTGAATGTTCTCATATCAAATCCTCTTCCCTCTCTTTTGTATCCTTCATTCCAATATGAATTATAATTACCTCTGTGATGAAAATTTCTTTCATTGCTCCGATATATATTAGTATCTATGTCCTCCTTGAATGTGTTGTCAAACTTGTTCTGCTCTAAATGTGTTGTCTCCTCCAAAAAATGTTCTTCCTCTCTAAAATTTACCTCTTCTTCCTCTCTTTCTCTTATCATGCCTCTTGTTCAACTTCTCTTCAACTTTTAGGGAAAACTGATATGCTTCTTCCAAAGATGTCATTCTCACCGTACTTTGTTCTTCCTGAATGTTCAATCTCAGTCCATTGATGTATCTGGCCACTTTCTCCTTGCTTACTTCACTATGTCCTATTCTTATAATCATCTTATGAAATTCTTCAGTGTACTCCTTCACATATTTCTCCTTTTGTCTTAGGTTCTGCAATCTTTTCAACAACTCCAACTCATAGTCGGCAGGTATGAATTGATTCTTCAATTTTGTCACCATTCTATCCCACTTTGTGATATTTTATTTCTCTCTTCTATTTATTTCCAACTGAACTTCTTTCCACTATATAGAAACATGTCCTTTCAACTTTGTCTTCACAAATTTCACCTTCTCTAGATCTTTGATTTCTTCATACTCAAAGTATTCTTCCATGTCATTTATCTAGTCAATCAATTCTTTAGGGTTCAGATTACTAGTATAGTTTGGCACATCAACTCTAGGTCTCTTCCCAATCTTTGAAATATCTCACAACATCTTTACTTGATTTGATTCTTCTTCTTCATCACCTCCTAGGGTTTCACCAATTTGTTCAACAGATTGAAATTCCTCTTCATCATCACTTTTGACATTAGGTCTCAGTGTTAATCCTCTTTGCCTGTCTTCTTCAACAACATCCAAACAAAATTGCATTGTTTTCATCATTTCTATCATCTCTTCCCTTCTACTAGCCATTGTTCCAATAGAAACAACTCTCCTCAGTGGCATTCTTCCTAGGATCAAGTGTAAACTACCTCAAGCTCGGCAATCGGGCTACAAAGTGACAACTATCTCACAATAGGCAATCAGTTTCGACACAAGTACCCTGCCTCAATTTAGTGATCTGTCCACATCAAGATCTTATGGAATTCCCTCACCAATATCACTCAATTTGCTCCCAAAGATTCAAACTTTCACTTTGATGCCACTTGGTGCAGTCACAGTAGGAGGGTTCACAGAATGAACTGTCCAGGCCGTGCAGCAAGAGTAAACACAATGGAAACAACTCAAAGATATGAAGCAAATGCAAATTTATTAATTCAATATATCAAATAATTCAAATAGAAATGGGCTAGTAATATGCAGGCATGCAATTTGGCTCATAGGTCTGATTACAGAATATCAGAATACTCTAGATTCAACTTTGATGTTCCTTCACTCAAAGATCTAGACTAAGGGTTATGAATCAATCACTAACTACTTTCCTAGGGATCTATTACATCCTTCTATATCATATTTTGTACAAAAGATTCCTCTGCATTAGCTAAGGAAGGTCACAAACTCCAATGAAGAGCTGTAACATGTGTACACGGATAGGTCAAACCTAATCATGTAGAACACCTTAGCAAATGTATGGAACAATGTACAGATCTTGGGGAAGGTCGGCCACGAACCAAAGATTATTAAATGATGTGTCATTAGGTTCCATGAGTCAATAAATGCTCTACAAGTTTTCTCCTTCAGTGGATTGTCTGAGACTGTCAAGATGCTCTGTTTTGAGAAATCATTGATCTTCTGATAGCGATAACTTTTCAGTACTTAATCCAAATACTTTAAGTCTTGGATATGATATGTCCAACTCTACAAGATGTGAAATACAATGGTGATAGAATGTGGACCACAATATATAAGCTGCTACTCACTGAACTACCTAAACTAAACTAGAAATGAAAAGAAACAAACTGAACTGCAAACAACTAAATTACAAATGTTTTTGGTTGATGTAAGATTTCTCTTGAACTATGGATGTTCCTACATCAACATGGTTAGGTTTGATGTGCTGGCGAGGTTGGTGGGATTTGTTGTAGTTGAGACATTTGTGGGATTTGTGATGGTGGGATTTGTGATGTTGGTGAGATTAGTGGGATTAGTGGGATTGGTGACATTGGTGGGATTTGTTTGAGATGTGTTAGGGTTGGTGTGTGATGTGGTGAGATTGGTGTTGGATGTGGATGGTTGGGATGATGTAGTGATGTTGGGCAATCGTGCACCATTTTTGAGAAGAAAATTAAGATATCTATTAGGATCTGATCTTAGCACTCTATCAAGTATATCCATGTTATTGGGATCCTGTGTGAAGTTTAAGGCATCTTGATCTATTTGATTAATGATGGTGTTTTCGGTAGATGGTGGTGGTGGTTGTGATTGTAAGAAAGTGAATGGATTTATGTTGGGATCATATGGGGGCATTTGCAAGATTGTGGGTAGGTTGGGTTCTTGTTGGCCAATTGGTACATTGTTGTGGTCGGTTGGAGGCATTCCTACACCCATGTTATTTCTAATGTTGGTCATCTCTTGATTTTTCTTGTGTTGGGACCTTGTTATGGGCATGCAAGGATATGGGTTTTGATTGTTGGGGGGGAGGTGGACAGAAGGGGAGACCTTAGAGAATTTGGTTTGATTTATTGGACCAAAAGAGGATATGGTGATGAAATAGAACTAGGATTTAGGTGCAAGAGAGTACACTCCCTATAATATAAATCTAAGGGTGAAAAAGAAATAATGGTATAATTAGGTTTTGTTATTTAGGAGATGAGTTTCAAAGGTGTCAACCTAAGGATGGTCAATGTCAAAGATTTTAACTTTCACAAAAATTTGGACCAAAAGGATGGAGGATAGATTGGATTGTTTGAGGATGATTTGATGAGAGAGATTTGACAATGATTTGGGGGATACTTCGACTAAGGAAAACCTTAGTTGACCTAGATGTTTGATAGGATATATTTGGATGATGTTTTTGGAGAGGGATGTTAAAGTCAATAAATGAGCTCAAGTAGGTCTAGATTTTAGGTGTTGCATAATGGATATTTTCTCTTTGCTTAAAGTAGACTTATGAACTCAAGCAAAAAAGGATGATTATTCTACTTGAAGGTATACTAATTACCAATCAAGAAAAATAGGATGTGAAAGATGAAACCTAGATTCAACTTTAGCTCAAAGATTGATTTTTGGATATGAATTTTGGATGTTGGTTGATGTTTTTGATTGGATTTTGGAATATGCGATTTTGGATGTGTTTAGTATAGAAGAGATAAATGGATTGGGAGATGAAATTGTAGAAGGATGTATTTGGTCCAAAAGAAGGTAAAAATCAATGGTGATGAAAAGCTATGATAAATGGATGGATTATGGTTGGATTCAAATAGGGTGGTGAAGGGTCCAATAGTGGAAATGGTTTATTCTCTAAGGTCAAAATGGGGATATGGATGACAAATTTTGACTCAAAATGGATGTGGGTTTTGATAGATTTTTGGAAAGGTGAATGTGGATTATGGTTATCTAGGTCCTAAAGGTCCCAAAACAATTTTCTAAGGCCATAGATAATTTAACCTATAAATAGCGCCAAAACCCAGGTAGATGGTTAAAAAATAGAGAGAAATGGCACCATGAATATGTGAAATGGCACCAAAATAGATCAGTATTGGTCAATGTTTTAGCAAAAGGTGGATTTTGGTGTCGAACTTAGATTTTATGAAGATCAAAGGTTGGTCAAATGTTGCAATGATGTCTCAAATGATGTTGTTTTGGAAATTTTTGCAAACACTTCAAACAAAGAGCACACAATAGCTAAAGGTTTGACGTGATGTTGTGATCGCAATGTGTATGTTCAAGAAGCCCCTCAAGGCCCAAATTTCCATGGGTATAACACAATCGATAAACACTTGAAGACAATGCTTAAACTACCTAAGGTTAAGGTGAATGGCAACTTGCCAAGCCCACAACTTGGAATCTTCAATGCAAAGGTCAACATGCTAACTAAGAGGCATGTTGCATTATATTGTTTCCCCAGAAAGCTATGTGTATCTTATGCTAAGCTGAGGATTTCCATCTCATCTCAAGGGAGCCATATGGTGAGAATCTTGGGGGCAAAACTTGCTATGCCCTTGTCTTGAAATAAATTGCCAAAAGGCCAAAAAGGGTAGGCTTCTAACCAAAGGTGTTTAGTGGGGGAACATTCAAGGGACTGGCATGTTACAAGCACCTGATAAACCACTTAAGGTTTTGACTAGCTTTACTAGAAGTTTGATATACACAAAGGTACTACTTCCTTTCAAGCTAGCATCAAATGGTAAGCACTAATACCGATTCAGACTTGGCTTTCACCTTATCCTATTTTATATAGCGGACTGAATGAAAGCACCGCTTGGGGTTGCCAATGAGTTCTCATTATGGATGTGTCTCAAAGGAAGGCCCACTCTAAGAAAATGAAAAAGAAGAGTGTAGAACCGTTTCTCTTCACCTAAGATCCTTATAAAAGGCAAGGGGAGATGATACTTCAATTCTACCCCTTGGGTTCTACTAACAAAGTGTGCAAGTGCACAAGACACACCAAACAAGAGCTAATGTTCTTTTAAAACCCAAATCGAAATGTGCCTAAAGTTGTTACAAATAGTTGTTAATTTTAATGCACCAAAGTCCAATGTTGTCTATGCTAGGCACACAAATGATTTTTTTAGGTACACCAAAATGAAATGTTTTTTGTAGATTATTTGTCAAGCAAATGTTAATTTTAGTGGACCAATTCCAAGTATTTTCTAAACTACCAAGCAAGGGTTCTTTTTATGAGCACCAAAAAAAAATGTGATTTAAGATAATGAAAACCATGCAAAAGCATTAGTAGTTTCAAGATGGTGGTCTTGGATGGTTGGAAATATCCTGCAAAATAGAGACCCAACCCTACATAGATCCCAAAGTTAGCACAAAAAATAGCACTGAAACAAATACAGAAGGCACCACACAGAACAAAAATTGTGCTACCAAATCTGAAAATGGCATAACTGACAATCGACAGGACAGAGACCTACTATCTTATGAATAGTACTACATAGATTACAAATGGTGCCAAAAATATAGAAGGTGCTACAATAGTTACAAATTGTGCTACAAAAATAGATAGCGCCAATAGAAACAAAAATAGTGCTAAAATTAAAAAAGGTGCCAAAATTTAGACAAATAGCGCCACTGTGCACGAAAGGTTGTTTGTTCGACTGTGTGTAGATGAAGGCACTGCTCTGGGTCCTGATAGCGCCGATATGAGGTAGCCTTGGTAAAAGCTTTAAAAACATAGATTTTGAGCTCAAATGTTGGTTAACTGAGATCAAGGGAGGTTTGTTAGTCTCATTGATGTTCAAGATATGAAATAGAGTTCCAAAACAACCTATTAAATGAAACTTAACCAAGATTGAAACAAAAATGTGCAAGTTGGATTTCATATTTTTTTATAATTTTTTTTGCATAACCTCTCCTTGTCCTTGTGGAAAATCCTATAAAACTGAAATTAAAGTATGCTAAAGATGCTGAAAAACACAAAACATAAAAATATAAGAGTGAGCATTCAACAAAGATTGTCATGCAAGAAAGGTGCCAATATAGCCGAAAATAGTGCTACTACAGGGAGAAATGGTGCCACTGCGTAGAAGGATAGCATTGATACCTGCAAAAAGCACATTTTCTACAAGAAAAAATCACATAAAATTATTAGATTGGACCTTGTGGGTCCCACTGGGCATGCCAATGTGATTAGTGAAATCAAAATGAAGCTAAAAAAAGCATGAAACAAAAGCATAAACATAAATGGTATACCTTCAAGATGACCCACAAATCCAAGATAAGGTATAGAGTGTGCACCCAAACACCCTAGCTTTACCCAAGATGCTCAAATGAGATGTGAAATGCTCTCAAACTAAGCAAACCTAGCTCAAGAGGAGAAATTTTGGAATGATAATTGTTCTCACATGAAATTGCACCCTACTTGGAAGGATTCCAAGCATTCCAATGACACAATGGGAACGATCTTGAAGTGTGGGACTTTGCTAAAAGAGATCAGACCTCCAGAGAAGGCTGGCTTCCTTTCCTGATTATCACCTAGAACTACTAAATTTTGAAGGGAAAAGGGAGAAAGAATGCTTGAAATATGAAACAACAAAAACTTGAAAACATAAAAGGGTGATGCACCAGACTGATTAAAAGAAACTTTCACAACACTGAGAAAATGCACAATATAATTAGATACAACAAGTAAACATACATAGATTAGATGATTCTAGCAGAGGTAAGGAGCAATAGAGTTAAGAGGAATAGAATGTTCTCAGACAACCTCATGCAGATTCACACAAAACTAAAAAATCAGGAAAGGAGGTTAAACTAACTTGCATATATCCAATGAAAGGTAAGGTTATAGTATATGAAAACTTTGTTTGGAAATAGAAAGACCAGAATGCCCAAAAATTTCCAACCTTATTTACATCTCATGAATGCATATATATAGCATTCCAAACTAACCTAGGTCGGTTACAAAAAGTGCTCTAAGAGCTGTCTTAGAAAATATCTACCCCTGAATGACTATCCATCTGTAGAAGTTATGGCATCAAATATCTGGCACTGGGCAGATAGAAGATATTTTTAATCTTTAATGCAAGTAGCTTACTCATCGATCTTTAGCAATGCATAAGCGGGCGATATTTTGGTCATGAATGTGAGCAGCTTCCATTACTTGCAGAAATGAATGCAAAAAATATCTGCATCTTGCCCCAAAAGTCGCTGAAACGTCCAGTCGCTTGAAACATACATATCCAGATCTGAAAAATAAAGATGACGAAAACCTTTGAAAACCTTGCCAAATGAAGGAGGGGAGAAAAACATGCATCTTTGCCTTTTACAGCATGTCAAAATTCACCCAGACGGAGGAGATACAGGCGGTCAAAGTTTCGGTCAACTACCTGTATCTATCGCTTAAATTCTATGTATATATCGCTTGAATTTGCCACCTGAATCAATATCCAAAACCTTCTCTACAACTCCTTTGTATATGCATGGTGCCTTGTATATCAGGTTTTGCATATGCCCTTGTATGTTCAAATGTATGTGAAAACATACAATCGAAAATACAAACAAACTCACATGACCTGCGCCTTTAGTGGACCCCACCAATTCATCTTTGGCCTTTGTATATCGATGAATACATGCTCTTGTCGTATATTTCCTTTGTATATTCGAATATACATTCCCAATATACATACAATGCCTCTTGTAAGGACCCCTTGCATCCTTTCAATGTGTCTTGCATATGAGACCCCCGCATGTTTTCATTGCATCATTTTCCTTGTATATCACATTGTATATATTAATATACAATGCAGTATACATACAATGCATGGGCCCCACCTATTGTATTCCTTTAATAGATGTGACTTCTATATATGATACAAGTACCCCTGTATGTTACCTAATGCATCATTTTCCTTTGTATGTTGGAAACATACAAGCAAACAAACAAACAAAGAAACATACCATTACTTGTGCCTTTGGTGGATCCCACGAATTGTATCTCCTCTTCTGAATATGCAAACATACAAGCCGTAGACCCCAAAATGACCATTAGCTGCATTTGATTGCCCTGTCGAGTCTGGCTTGTATCATTCCTCTTTGTATGTGCAAACATACAAAGCACTTATACATACAAGCCGGACCCGACGCCTGAATATGCTAGAGTTTGATCTTCGATTTAGGTCTGCCTTGTATACCTCCTTTGCACCTTTGACTTGTATATGCATATATACAAGCCACAAATATACATGCAAGCCGCGGACCTGACGATGCATTCAACCAAAATGTATATCCATTTGAAATCTGGCTTGCATAATTAATTTGTTTCTTTCATTGTATATCAGCATATACAAGCACCATATACATGCAAGCCGTGGACTTCAAATCTTAATGAAGCAGACTAGAAAGACTTTGAAATTTGGCTTGTATATCGCCTTTATATGTTCCGCTTGTATGTGCAAACATACAAGCCGCATATACAATGCACTGTTCATGACATACACTGGCCTTTGTATATGCACTCTTGTATGTTTGGCCCCTTGTATATTGTGGACCCCACCTCTTGCACATTCGGCTTTGTATATTTCTTTGTATGTTTCAATTGTATGTGCAAACATACAATGTGAAATATACATTCTCTTTTGTATATGCGTCGATGTACAGTCCACTGTAGCCGATGCATATTAGTTGGCCTTGTATGTGTTTCATTGTATATTGGGTTGTATGTGCGAACATACAAACCCGATATACATTCCATCCTGATATACAATTGTAGAATATTCTGGGAATCTACTTTGTATGTAGCCATTGCATGTTCAAACATACAACATAATATGCATTTGAAACCTGATATACATTGAGGGAATATTCCTAGAATCTGCAATGGATTCCCTCAATGTATATGCATCTTCTAAGCCTGATATGCATTCAGAAATGCATACAACTGAATTGTTCCATTCTTTTGAAAGCCGATGGAAATTATGCAAGCCTGCCAATGTATATTTTCTCTTGTACATACAAACCCCTTTGTATATTTTTGTACATTACCAATATACAAGCAAAAAACTTGTATATAGCCTTTGCATATTCCTTTGTGTGTACAAAGGTGAATGTATATACAAGTATGCATACAAATACAAGTTATAAAAATGAGAAATCCCAGTGATAGAAAATACTTGAAGCTAAAAGATTTCTAGGTTTTTTCTGGGTTTTTTGCAAGGAATCTTTAGGCAAGATCTTGGCATTTTTAACCAGGAATGCATGAGCACTTGGAAGATTTACACCTTGTATGTTCATTTCTAAAGGATTTTAAAAAAAATGCAAGGTGAACTGTTTAACTCTGGACAGAGGCAAAATATGTCAACAATTTGGTGACCTCTATGGGGTGTTAGCCTTCTAAACAATCAGATCAGTGGGCTTGAGCATCCATTGGGAATGGGGTCATTCAGAGGCAAAGATATGTCTTGACAAAGAAACCTGACTTTAGCAACTCAGCATCTTGATAGTGAAGAACATTTGGAAGACCAAGCCAAGACAAAAATGCTGAAGGCAATCTCTCCAACTATGCTAGACAACATTTAGGGAAAACAAAAGGATCTAAACTATTGTGCAGTAGCACTTATTGAAAGCAAGAAATCTAATCTACTGATTTATAAGGTACTCATATCTCAAAACACCTCTTTAGATGTATCCCATTAACTGGGATAGGCAGATTTTGTCCATCCATACTTGATAATTGAAATGCATTGTGCTCCTTGCATTCTGTAATGAGAAATGGGCCACTCCACATGTTGTCAAACTTGGAATGCTTTCCTGGTCTTCTTTTTAATTCATCCCATTTGAGCACCATATCACCCATTCCAAAATTTCTAGGGGTGGCCATTTTATCAAAAAAAAATTTTTTTGAAGCTAATGATACTCCATGCTCTTCATGGCTTTATCTTTGCTCTCTTCAAGCTCCATCACTTGAGTATATCTGACAGCCACGGGGTCCTCTTCTTCAAACATTTCTAGCTGATTCATAATGTCTAGGGCTGGCAGCTCCATAGATATAGGCAATCTTGCCTCTTTTCCATACACTAGCAGATATGGGGAGTTCCCAATAGACCTTTTAGGAGTTATTCTATCTATCCACAATGCATACTTTAGATTAGTGTGCCAGGTCCTTTGGTTATCCTCCATTGATCTTTTAATAATCCTTATGAGATTTTTGTTTGTAGATCCAGCCAAACCATTACCCTATGGATAATAATTTGATGAAGTATTCAAATAGATCCCATTCTTAATTGCCCAATCAGTTATTTTCAATCCTACAAAGGCCAAAGCATTATGTAAGATAATAGACTCAGGCACTCCAAATCTGGAAACCAAATCCTAATAAAAATTTAAAACAACATTCTCATTGGATTCCTTCAGAGCCACTACTTCAGTCCACCTTGTGAAATAATCTGTAGCTATAAGTATCCACCTATGGCCTACACTTGATGGTGGGTTAATAGGACCTATAAAATCAATGCCCCATCTCATAAAGGGCTGCTCTACCTGAATTAGCCGCAAAGGTAAAGCTGGCAGCCTTTCTTTACTGGCAAAAATGGCACACTTTATACATTTCCTAGCCCATGCATGAGCATCCTTAAATAAGTTGGGCCAGTAATAGTCAGCTCTCATTACTTTCCAAGCAGTAGTCCTTGGGGCCAAATGACCCCCTGTTGTTCCATCATGAAATTCATGTAGCACCTTGTCAATCTGATCTTTATCAATGCATCTTAACAATACACCATTAAAGTCCTTTCTAAAGAGGATGCCATTTACTAAAACATATGGAATAGATTGTAGTCTAAAATATCTTTTTTGGGTTCTATCTAGACCTGCTGGGCATTCACCAGTTTGAAAAAATTGAGTCATGTCATTAACCCAACTGGTGCCTACTGTTGTTGTATCATTCTGATGCTCCTCCTCAATAGTCAGAAGCACCTTGTCTTCTTTTTCTATTTCATTCTCTGAACTGGTAGCGAGTTGTTCACTGAGTCCTCTGCCTCTGACAAGCTTGGTTATCTTGATCTCCATGTCGTATTCCATGACTTTGGTGATCCAACCAGCCCTTTTTTCACTAACATCTTTACTCAACAGGAACTCTTTCACACTGGAATGAGTGACCATCAAATGTATCTTGTTATTAGAAACAAGGTGTTGAAACTTCTTGAGGCTCCTTATCATTGCTAGGACATGTTTTTCAATGAAGCTATATCTCTGCTCATACTCCTCTAGCCCCTAACTAAAGAAAGCGATTGGTTGCTCAAAACCCTCACTCTGCTACTGTACCAAAATTGCAGAGATGGTATCCAAGCCACCATAAGCATATAAAATAAAATCCTAGGAGAAATTAGGTTTTACTAGAGTTGGTGCAGCTGCTAATGCCCCCTTGTTGGACTCGAAGCTGAGTTTGGCCTCTCTCGTCTAGCTAAAAACTGTGTTCTTCTTCAACATAGACGTCAAAGGCTTCAAAATATTTGCAATGTCAGGGATAAATCTTTACAGAAAATTAATTCTGCCAATAAAACTTTGCAGTCCCCTTTTGTGGATGGGTAAAGGCAGCTCCAGAATAGCCCTTACTCTTTCAGCACCAATGGTAATGCCTTCCTTTGACACAATGTACCCTAGCAACTTGCCTTCATGCACAACGAATATGCATTTCCTCAGATTGAGAGATATCCCAAACTCCTTGCATCTCTTGAATACTAGCCTTAGATGGGATAAATGCTCACATGCATTCTTAGAAAAAACCATAGTGTCGTCAAAGTATACCAGCACCAATTTATACAGCAAACCCTTAAAGGCCATAACCATGGCTCTCTGAAAAGTAGAGCCAGCATTTGAGAAACCGAAAGGCATTCTCCTGTAGGCCATGGTGCCCCATTTAGTGGTGAAAGCAGTCTTGAACTGATCCTCCTCCTTGACTAACATCTGATTGTAACCAGAAAATCCATCAAGCTAGGAAAATCTCTCTGAGCCAGCCACTACCTGTAGAATTTGCTCCATTGAAGGCAATGGGTAGTGATCTTTTAGGGAGGCTCTATTGAGGTCTCTGAAATCGACACATAGCCTAATCTCTCCATTCTTTTTTCTCACAGGGACAAGGTTGGAGACCCAAGAAGTATCCCTGATTGGAAAAATGATTTTCCCCTCAATCAATTTAGTCAGTTCTTTAATCATTAGGGGCTCAAGCTTTGGATTTAAAGGTCTTTGCTTCTACCTCACAGGTTTAGTATCTGGTTCTAATTCTATGGTGTGCTAGGCAATCTGAGGGTCGAACCCTTTTAGGTCTAAGTAATCCCAAGCAAAGACATCTTCAAATTCTTGACAGAGAGCAATAAAAGCTCTTCTGTCCTCAGCTGAGCAGATTTTACCAATTTTAAGAAGATTACCTTTAAAAATTTCTAGCTCCTCATAATGCTCTTCTTTAACCTGCATGCTAGTCTTTCTTTTCTTCAGTTTATCATCTATACTAAAAATAGATTCCAAGGTTACCAATCCCTTGGGCAACTTGTTTGTTCTCAACTGAACAATTTGATCATTGCCATATTGTTGTTTGAGTTTATCCTGATTCATCACAGAAAATTCATCTTCTTCTAACAAGAAACACAGGATCTGCTCATCACTTTCAAAAACTTGCCAATGAATATTATTATCAGGGATAGAGGGCCTATCAACTATTTTTACATGAGGTTGTACCTTCTCCCTTTGAATATAATTGGGGATGTCAAATTGAGCCCCAATTGTAGCTAATCTATCAGCATGATAGTTCTGACTTCTTGGGATAGAGATCAGATTGAAAGCATCAAATTCTTCAATCATGTCCCATACCCTATATTTGTAGCATTTCATAACATCATTTTTTGTAAGATGTAGTCCTCTTAGCTGATTTACAATGAGTTCACTATCACCATACACTTGTAAACATCCAATTTTCCTCTTCATTGCCTACTGCAGACCTTGAATTAATCCTTCATATTCAGTAGTGTCGTTTGTACATGCAAAGGCAAAACGGAAAGAAGAAAGATATTTTTCACCTTGTGGTGACATCAACATTACACCACCACCAGATCCATTCTTGTTCCTAGAGCCATCAAAATACATTTTCCACACCCCATTTTGCTGCTCTATCTGTTGTTTTGCATCCTTCACAAGATTTGGTATTGTTGTTTCATGCTCATGCAATATGTAAACGCCCATACCAGTTTCTTGGATGTGTCCCTTAGGATCATCCACACTATTTTCTAAGGCCCACTCCCTTAAGAGTACCTCTGGTATGCTTTTGGCTTGTAGTTCTTGAGCAGCAACTAATTCAGGATCATTAGAAATAATGCAATTTGTATTAACAACACTTGGTGTGTAAGGTTCTATGTGATGATTTGAAAGTAACTCAGATTTTAAAGTTACTTTGGTGCCATATCTAGTCCTGAAAAACATGTGGGACTAGTCTAAGGATAAATTTCCTCCTATCTTGGCTGTAAATTCTCTTGATAAGCACATGGCAAAATAAGGAGGTAAATCTATGATGAATACCTCCTATGAAATGGAAACGTTGGGACAGGTATGTAGAGTGAGACCTAGGTCTTTTATTACACCCACAGCATTAACAGTTGTGCTATCTAATTGGAGTACACCTTTCTCAAGGGGCTGGTACTTGAGCCCTAATTGATCTAAAATCTATTTAGGCATCACAAAACTGCTTGCACCACTATCCACCATGCAATTATGTACTAATTTGTCTCTAATTATTAATGACACATAGAATGGGAGTGGTTTGGCTATTTGTTATTATCCTGGGATGAATTGGTAAGGACAACCCTATTTGGGTCAACAGTTGGATCATTAGACACTTTCAAATCAGACAAGGCAGATTGCAATATGTCTTTTTGGCCCAGGATGGCTAAAGAATCCCACATAGACATTGTCATATTCATCTTCTTCATATTTTCAATAATATTAAAAGATGGAATGGCACTTACCTTCTGATTTGATTTTGTAGCAGCAACCTCTGCTCGCAAATGAGGCATCCCCCTTGCTACTGCTGGGTTAATTCTTTGTAGAATATGGGAAATATGTGATGTAGAAGCACCAACATGTCCTTTCTCTTTATTTGTTGCTTGGTCTATCTCATAACCCCTCTTCTTGGCTTTTATATTTGCTGCAACTGAGGTGTTATCGCTATTTACCCCATAGAATTCACCTTCTTGCCAATTTATGAAGGTAGAATCATTCTGAGGTTGCTCTTGTTGTTGTGTAGCTCCATCATTTGGGATGTTTCGCTATGAGATTGCCACATTTTGCACCATTAAAGCCTGATTTATCACCCCATTCATGTAGGCTGCTTGACTATGTGGCTGATTGCATGGATATCACCGCTCGTACTTAGCTGCAAGGTTGTTCTGAGTAGGGACAAGGTCCTTAATAGCATTAATAGGTGCTAAATTATAAGGCTGAAAAGGCCTTTGATTCACATTTTACCTAGCACCTTGATAGTTGCTTTAATGAGGTGGTCTATTAGCTTGATAAGGCTGATTTTGGCCTTGATATGTCTATTGATTTTGCCCTTGAGGTTGCGGTTGATAAGGCTGTCTATGCTGGGATTGCTGCTTTTTGATGTTTACTAACTCATTCCCAAAGGTTTGCAGGATATTTTCTATTTTCTGTTGGCTATTTTTAATCTCTTTCAACTCTTGAGATGAGCTAGAAGCAACAGGCTTAGAATTGGTAGTACTTGGTACTGCTGCTATAGTAGGTAAAGGGGCAAAATATGGGATTGGCAATGGCATTAAAGCCTGAATCTTAGGAAAGATGGGCACTAGTGGTCTGGGTGCTATTTTTCTAGCCTGAATTAGGTTATTTTTTACTCTAATGGCTATTTCATAAGCATTAGGTAAACTAGTACCTCCTAATGATTGAATCATTATTGAAATATCACTATTCAGGGCTTTCAAAAAATACAAGAATGCATATTCAGCTAGAGGTCTTACCATGGCAGGGATTCTGTCTCATGTTTTTTGAAATCTAAAATTGAAATCCGTCATTTACTCCTAGGGAGGTCTCTTTATGGTGGTCATCTGTTCAACCAATGATAGATTATCTGATTTATCTTGAAATTGTTTGTTTAACTTCTCGCCAAGATCATCCTAGGTTGTAATAGTCTGCATTGGTAAACTTCTGAACCATTGTAATGCCTTCCCTTTGAATGAGGTAGCTAGTAGCCTGATGGCTACATTCTCTTGAGTAACATGATGTACACCACACGGATATGCTATGTCTCTGATGTGCTCAATAGGGGTAGTTTAATTCTCCCCTGTGAAATAGGGTAGACTCTTCAAAGCTACCATTGGTATAACATCATGTACTCTTAGGTTTAAAGGGCTGCCCCCATCAAAAGTCATGAATGGTTAATTTCTTGCCATCTAAACAGCTGGGGGTAGATTTGCTTGAGTTGCTACAGGAACTATAGAAGCAACTGGTCTGAAATTTGGTGGAGTTGATTGTATCCTTTTAGAAACTAGAGTCCTTACTACAGCTCTACTCTACCTTCTAGGTGCAGACAGTTGTAAGTAATCACATGTACTTGAACTCCTAGTTTGAATCTTTCTCATATAATGTTATAGCAGAACTGATCTGCTTGTCCTTCCTCAGTGTGAGTCACCAGATATGCAGGTTTAACCTCTTACAGGTCTGAAAATCACTCGTTGCATATCAAAACTAGTAATGAAAGTTGTATAGTCCCACCGAGCGTGCCAGAAACTATTGTCACATGAAATTACACCCTGCTTGGAAGGATTCCAAGCATTCCAATGACACAATGGGAATGATCTCGAAGTCTGGGACTTTGGTAAAAGAGATCAGACCTCCAGAGAAGGCCAGCTTCCTTGCCTGATTATCACCTAAAACTACTAAATTTTGAAGGGAAAAGGGAGAAGGAATGCTTGAAAGATGAAACAACAAAAACTTGAAAACATAAAATGGTGATGCACCAGACTAATTAAAATAAACTTTCACAACACAGAGAAAATGCACAATATAATCAGATACATCAAGTAAACATGCACAGATTAGATGATTCTATTAGAGGTAAGGAGCAATAGGGTTGAGAGGAACAGAATGTTCTCAGACAACCTCATGTAGATTCACACAGAACTAGAAAATTAGGAAAGGAAGAATAATATATGAAAACTTTGTTTGGAAATAGAAAGACCAGAATGCCCAAAAATTTCCAACCTTATTTACATCTCATGAATGCATATATATAGCATTCCAATCTAACCTAGGTCAGTTACAAAAAGTGCTCTCAGAGTTGTCTTAGAAAATATCCACCCCTGAATGACTATCCATCTGCAGAAGTTATGGCGTCAAATATCTCGCACTGGGCAAATAGAAGATATTTTAAATCTTTAATGCAAGAAGATTACTCATTGATCTTTAGCAATGGATAAGTGGGAGATATTTTGGTGATGAATACAAGCAGCTTCCATTACTTACATAAATGAATGCAAAAAATATCTGCATCCTACCCCAAAAGTCGTTGAAACGTCCAGTCGCTTGAAACATGCAAATCCAGATCTAAAAAATAAAGGTGACAAAAACCTCTAAAAACCCAACCAAATGAAAGTGGGGACAAAAACGTGCATCTTTGCCTTTTACAGCATGTCAAAATTCGCTCAAATGGAGGAGATATAGGCGGTCAAAGTTTCAGTCAACCACCTATATATATCACTTGAATTCTATGTATATATCACTTGAATTTATCTCTTGAATCGGCATCCAAAACCTTGTCTGCAACTCCTTTGTATATGCATGGTGCCTTGTATATTGGGCTTTGTATATGCCTTTGTATGTTCAAATGTATGTGAAAACATACAATCGAAAATATAAACAAACTCACATAATGACCTGCACCTTTAATGGACCCCACCAATTCATCTTTGGCCTTTGTATATCGGCGAATACATGCTCCCATTGTATATTTCCTTTGTATATGCGAATATACATTCCCAATATACATACAATGCCTCCTGTAAGGACCCCTTGCATCCTTTCAATGTGTCTTGCATATGAGACCCCCGCATGTTTTCATTGCATCATTTTCCTTGTATATCGCATTGTATATATAAATATACAATGCGGTATACATATAATGCGTGGGCCCCACCTCTTGTATTTCTTTAATAGCTATGACTTGTATATATGATACAAGTACCCCTGTATGTTACCTGATGCATCATTTTCCTTTATATGTTGGAAACATACAAGCAAACAAACAAACAAAGAAACATGCCACTGTTTGTGCCTTTGGTGGATCCCACCAATTGTATCTCCCCTTCTAAATATGCAAACATACAAGCTGTGGACCCCAAAATGACCATTAGCTACATTTGATTGCCCTGTCGAGTCCGGCTTGTATCATTCCTCTTTGTATATCTCTTTGTATGTGCAAACATACAAAGCACTTATACATACAAGTCGGCACTGACGCCTGAATACCCCAAAGTTTGATCTTCAATTCAGGTCCATCTTGTATACCTCCATTGCACCTTTGAGTTGTATATGCATATATACAAGCCACAAATATACATGTCAGCCACGGACCTGACGCTACATTCAACCAAAATGTATATCCATTTGAAATCTAGCTTGCATCCTTAATTTGTATCTTTCATTGTATATCGGCATATACAAGCACCATATACATGCAAGCCATGGACTTCAAATCTTTATGAAGTAGATTGGAAAGACTTTGAAATCTTGCTTGTATATCACCTTTGTATGTTCCGCTTGTATGTGCAAACATACAAGACGCATATACAATGCACTATTCATGACATACACTGGCCTTTGTATATGCGTGCTTGTATGTTTGGCCCCATGTATATTGTGGACCCCACCTCTTTCACATTCGGCCTTGTATATTTCTTTGTATGTTTCAATTGTATGTGCAAACATACAATGTGAAATATACATTCTCTTTTGTATATGCACCGATGTACATTCCACTGTAGCCGATGCATATTAGTCGGCCTTCTATGTGTTTCATTATATATTGGGTTGTATGTGCGAACATACAAACCCGATATACATTCCATCCTGATATACAATAGTAGAATATTTTTGGAATCTACTTTGTATGTAGCCATTGCATGTTCAAACATACAACACAATATGCATTTGAAACCCAATATACATTGAGGGAATATTCCTAGAATCTGTGATAGATTCCCTCAATGTATATGCATCTTCTAAGCCCGATATGCATTCAGAAATACATACAACTAAATTGTTCCATTCTTTTGAAAGCCGATGGAAATTCTGCAGGCCCGCCAATGTATATTTGCTCTTGTACATACAAACCACTTTGTATATTTTTGTACATTGCTGATATACAAGCAAAAAACTTGTATATAGCCTTTGCATATTCCTTTGTATGTACAAAGGCAAATGTATATACAAGTATGCATACAAATACAAGTTATAAAATATGAGAAATCCTAGCGATAGAAAATACTTGAAGCTAAAAGATTTCTGGGTTTTTCTGGGTGTTTTGCAAGGAATCGCTAAGCAAGATCTTGGGATTTTTTAACAAGGCATGCATGAGTACTTGGAATATTTAAACCTTGTATGGTCATTTCTAAAGGATTTTCAAAAAAATGCAAGGTGAACTATTTAACTCTGGACAGAGACAAAATAGGTCAACAATAACTTTGTTCAAATTGTGGATGATGAAATGGATTGAGGAGTGGTGTATTTATAGGCATTTTTTGAAAGGAACTGATCCAAGGATGGAGATTTATTTGGAAGATGAATGGTGGAGGATGAAAGTGATGTGGAGAGCTTAGATTCAATCTTATAAAATGTAGGACTAGGAATAAAGATCAATTTTAAATTTATCTTGCAAAAGGGGTGGAGTTAATGAGGTTGGGTGATATGGATTATATGTGAATTAAAAATTCACATGAGGAAGAGTAAAATGAATTAAAAACTCATTTTGGGAAGAGCGAATATTAATGAGTTATAACATGTGTAAGGGGTGTAAGAAGGTATTAAATGTGATGTTGGACATGCGTATAAAAAATTGATTTATGTGGGATATATTTCAATTTTTTATTTGAAGGATGTGGGGAAGGGTGTTAAGTTAGGTTTGACCACTTTAATTAGGGTGATTAGCCTAATTAATATGGCTGGAAAAAATTAGGGAATGGGTTAATGAGAGGTTAAGATTAATTAAATAAGGTTTTATTTAATTAATCCTAGGTCTAGGGTTATGTAGGTTAGGCTAGGTAATTAAATAATAGATATTTAATTAGCTAGGGTATGGATAGATTGATTAATAGGCTGAATTAATTACATAAACATGATTTACCTAATTAATTACGTTTAGGAAACGGGGGAATTAGTCAAATAAATATTTGCCTACTTATTCAATTAATTGGGTATGGTTGAACTATTGAATTAATAAAATTAATTCAATTTGGTAGGATGAATGGAAGAAAAATAGTTGTTGAATAGGATAATTAATTAAATAAAAATTTAATTAATTGTTTGGAAGGGGAATTGGTAGGTTTAGTGATCTCGGGAGTCGGTTTGATGGTGAAGACATTTTTAGGTGTCTACAGTTGTATGAGGAGAATTACTAATCACTTGATTTCAATCTAATTTACATTTCTAACATTTGATTCATTGAATTCCCTCTCAAACTAATGACCCTTCATCTTTCCTTTCTGCATAAGTTTTATAATACCAAACCATTCTATTGTTCTTCCTATTTTACTAATTATGTGATTCCTTCATATCTAGCTGAAGAGTATGTTTAAAATCCCTTTTAAATTCTTGTCAAACATGGTCCTCCATCTTCCTATGAAATAAACATCTGGTAATGTTAGAAATGAAGTGTTTTGGCTTCAATGTGGCACCTCCTTCACACACTCATGTCTTTTATCTTTTTCTCTTACTTGGAAACACCCCTTTCAACAATGTTCTGCCCATGACTTCTCAACTTCTACCTTGCATTACACAATTTTCGAAGGTCGCGCCTCTTGGGCACTTCAACTTCTATTATTAAATTTTAGTGCTGACTTGAAATCTGCAGATATTTTTATGTTCTCACAATGAACGGCCTCTATAATCTTTTGAATGGTACCGTCTTAAACAATAAAAAGAATTTATTATATTTTAGTATAAAACCTTTCACATTGTCTCTCATATGCAATTATAAATTCAATCTACTTAATTATGTGAAGCATAAATCAACACTTCCCAGAGACTATTATCGTAATATCTATAGAAGACTAAGCAAAATAGTGGGAATACCAATGATTCAAATCTATTCTCGATTACATCACTCTGTAAATATAATGTTAGGATTGAAGAGGCTTTACTAGAATGATGTCTGTGGACATTTCATCGAACAACTGCCATGAAGTTGTCAAACCATTCCCATATCATCAGATGAATGCTCGTGATTCAGAACAAAGAGGAGATGTTGATTAAACAATTTGTAATTCACCAAACATGAAGATATCCATACAACCTAGCTAGCTATGAAAAAGGTTGAAATGCACACAAAATCAAACTAAAACACCAAAATGCGACAAATCAATCCAAAACTAAAACATCATTTTTTTGTTGACACATGATTGCATATTCACCCGAGATGCTCCTACATCAAGAATTTGGGAGTAATGAAGATGTTCTATTAGGGGATTGTCTATTTAGGACTTTAGGGACCTGAATGGACTTATGAATTTTAAGATTTTGTGATGGGGAGTGGGATGTTTGGGATTTTAGGATTGTGGATGCTCCATTTGAATTAGGTGTTTTTTGCTTGGGGACCCAAACCATTTTGATTTTGAAATTGTCTTTTTGAGATGTGGACTTGGGTAGCCTTTCAGAGTCTTGATTTTGCTTTGATTCTTTGCATTAGTGCCCTATAGCATGAGGATCATTAGGATTTTTTTCTTTATGGGTGGAGGCATCCAAATTTTTATTTTTGAATCTCATGGGGGTTCGTGTGATAGCTTCATGTTCATTTGATGTGTACATTTGTTGATCGTGATTAGGAATTGTAGGGGATTTATAGGAATGGGATGTATGGGTGGAGGGATTAATAGATTTGTGGCTAAAGTGATAAGGGGATTTGAGGATGGGACTATTAGGAGTTGGAAGGAGTGGAGGTAATGTGGATGGAGGGATGCTAGGAGTTCGAAGAAGTGGAGGTAAAGTGGATGGAGGGATGTTAGGAGTTGGAGTAAGTGGAGGTGAAGTGGATTTTTGGATCGTAGGATGGATGGTCACGGATGATTAATATGGTTTTATATGTGAGATGAGGTGATCGATCTTGGCATGGATGAAGTGGATTTAGGAGGTGGGGATGTGGTACCAACATATTTGGACTGAATTCATTGATATATATATATATATATATATATATATATATATATATATATATATATATATATATATATATATATATATATATATATATATATATATATATATATATATATATATATATATATATATATATATATATATATATATATATATATATATATATATATATATATATATATATATATATATATATATATATATATATATATATATATATATATATATATATATATATATATATATATATATATATATATATATATATATATATATATATATATATATATATATATATATATATATATATATATATATATATATATATATATATATATATATATATATATATATATATATATAACCAATACCATACAGTTTTGGAGAGACTTTGACATGGATGGGTTCAAAGTTACCTTTCTCATGAAGGCCTAAGCCTTTACCTTGATAATTCATTTTTTTGGAATATACAATGTACAATGGGATGCTTATTTTTAGGACAGAAGACATGAGTCCCTTATTGGATGAGGAAGGTAAGATAGTAGATATAGGTTGTTCTTTTCCTAAGGAAGAACACGCATGGATGAAAGTAGCCAGACTATGTGGATAGGTTGATGGATTTTAAATGGGATCAATATAAGATGGTGAAGGAGAAATAGGATCTTGATTATCATTAGGCTCATTAAGATCCAAGGTATTTGTTTGAACATCTATGTGCTTGTGGGAACCAAGTGTCTCATTAAGGGAAGTGGATGTACAAGTGGGATGATGGCTAGAACTAGGTGGAGGATGGATAAGAGTGGTGGAGGTTTCTTGATCATGGATAGTATTGGGACCATGAGTGGAAGGAGTGACAAGCTCTTGATCTTCAGTAAGTTGGTTTGGAGTAGTGTGGATAGTTTGACCTTTAATTGGTGAGGAGCAAGGTTGATCATGCTTTGGATTTGACTCTTGACATAAATCTTGAGTTTGAATAGGAATGGAGGTTTCTTGGATAGGTTCAATGTATGGTGGGGAATGAATTGGGATTATGGTAGGTGGATCTTTAAGAGACTTCATAGTTTGTGGACTACAAGATGGGATTGGAGAAATATGCATGGCATTTGAAGGTTCTTGGATAGTTTCAAGGATAGGAATTTGATGGCATGAACGTGGTTGTTGATTCCTTGCTAGTATCTAATGGATCATATCCTTCATTAATATATGGGTGGATACACAATATAATGGTTGGGCAATGAGGGTGGAAGGTGTAGGATTAGGATCCAATGGACAAATAATGGGATTGGGTGTGATAGGAGTGGGATTAGGATTGGGTGGATGGACAAGAGGATTGGATAATAATAGGATTGGGATTTGGATTAGGTGGAGAGATGATAGGATTGGATATGATAGGATGAAGACTTTGATTGGGCTTAGGTGGATGGATAATAGGATTGGACTTAGGTGGAAGATTTGATGGTTTAGACTTTAAGTGTGTTAGGGATTGACTTATTGGATTAGTATTTGGGAGGTTGGAGGGATTATATGATGGAGGTTACATAGGGATGGATGGATGATGGGGACTAGTAGATGGATTGGTGTATGACTTAAAACTTGAGGTGGTATTTCCCTTGTCAAGGGTAGCATTAAGATGGCTTAAGGATTCTTGATCTTGGTACGATAAGTGACTAGTACTAGCATGCTCATGTTGTGGAAGATTTTTAGATGGATATTGAGGAATATTAATGAGATTGGTTGATGTGGAGGGACTAGTTGGCATGATGATGGGGGTGACTCATGGGATTGGGATGTTGATGTGGTAGAGAAGAAATGTACTATAGGGAGATGAACATATTCTTTTTGAATTTGTGCTTTAACAAGCAGGGGCCATTTGTAATATTCATGTCCTATTTCTTGAAGTTTTGCATCCCATTGAGGGTGGGATGTTGGCGGAGGATTGGAGGAACATGGTAGTGAAGGTAATAAAGGGATTGATGAATTAGAAGGTTGGTATAAAAAGGATTAGGATCAGGATTAGATGGAATTTGTTCCTTTTGCATGGATAAAGGTATGGTGGAAGATGTAGAATTGACATGATATGTGGATGAATTGGGTTGGTATGAAGTTGAGGGGGATGACTCATAGAATTTAGGTGGAAGTTGTTGATGTTGTATGTATGATGGTGGTGACTTGGATGAAGAGGCTAAGGTGGATGGATCAATATATGAGGCAAATGCTTGGGCTTTGTCATTGATTGGGCAATATTCAAAAGGATTTGGGTCAGCATAAATGGTAACCTCTTTGTCATTAAAAGGAAATTTGATGCATCTGTTATAGGTGTAAGGAACTGATGGGACCCTCTAAAATTTTTCCTGGTTCTAGTGTTTGGTCCAAGTCTTGTGTCGACATATTGAAGTGATCTCTAGCCTAGGGTTTTTGCTTGTTAAAAAGACTATGAATAGTAGCCCTTAAACCCTAATCCCTTGTGTTATTTGGTCATGAGTAGTGAAAATTACTTTTGTTATATTTTTAGGTTGACTGCCTATCACCTACTACTTAGTTCTTTTAGTGTCATCTTATATCTTGAGATACATCATTTATCGTCCCCTACCACATAGTTTACCGCCTCCGACCCATGCTGAATATGTTTTATATGTCAAGATATTTTACATATCTATCCCCCTTGATGGTCATGTGGCCCCCTCATTCCTAGTTGACAAAGGTTATTTTAAAAGATATATGCTGAGGATCAGGCCCCACTAACTCTCTTGACATGTGGCACATGTTGATTCATCTCCGTTGTTCTGCCAATGTTAAATTATTAAATGAATAATCACCTGCGAAACTATGGAAGGGCACCATCTGGAAAGAGAGATTTCATCAATGACAACAAGAAGACGTAGTGGGTCCCAACTGCTATTTGGAAACTTCTCAATGGCTTCTGTTGTTCTGTTGAGCTTCATCAAGCGGACCCACCAAACATCTGCAGAAAGGTGAAAAAGTGACATGTAGCCTCCAGAGTATGGGGTTAATTTTGGGTGGAAAGTGTAATGTGGAAGGATCTCTATGAAGATGAAAGTGTTTTCAGATCTGTCCTATTATATGAGGCAAATCTAATGGTTTCCACTATTTTGCAGGAATTAAATCTCCTGCAATATCTTTTTAGTGTAGAACCGTGGAAGGTGTCCTGGGTGGTACCGTTTGAAAGGTCTTCCTAGGATCGTGGTTAAGGTTGCCATCCAAGTGGCTGGATATTATTGGTCAGTGCTCATTTGGCATTAACAATGGGATTTCTCTAAATAATGGACTAATTTGGCATCATTGATTTGGGCCAACTAATGAACTGATTAGCGGCCCATACTCAAAATCTTGAAGAGTGGTGTGTTGGTGCATGATCTAAGATACAACAGTGCAGGATTTATTTCTCAAGCATGTGTAGGGTCTCCATCACTACCACTATGAACCTGAATTAACTAATCGAAGGATTGGCCTATGCAAGATTGACTCTTGGGGATCTGTGTTTCTACCAGAAGTGACCTTTCACCTGCTTCATGATGAGTTATGGCAGGATGACATGGCTGAATGATGAAATCAAGACAACTGATCTAACACCTTCAATGCAGGAAGTGATGTTTTTAGTTATGCAAAATGATGAAATAATATCTATCTATTCATTTCTGATAATCTTCAAAAGATTTCCATTTATGGCTAAGATACCTTGAAATGACTAGAATTTATTGACCATGGATGTAGCAGATTGTGTGAGATCATTCAAATTTTCTATAAATAGATGCCTTCAGTTGTTGCCTCATATACTATTTGTTTGTGCTGACAGTATGGGTACTCCTAGGTTTTGTATGTTCTTTTTGTTCCCCTGTTCTATGGGATTCTCTTCTCTGTTCTCATGGTTAGAAATTTGGCCTTAGAGGAGTAGGAGAATTTGAGGATTTTATTCTAGAGAATGGGGGGAATTGGAAATATTATGGGGCAGTAGCAGCATCCATTGAGCTCTTGTGAGATTTTCTCCTTCCTATCTTTTTATCTGGATCTAAGTTTTAATCTCCATGTTATAGTAGTTTCCACTTCCTGTAATTTGGCAGATTAGTTTCTTAGGTAGAGAGTTGTCATTGCTTCCTCTCCCCTTGCTTGCATCTAATTTTCCTAATAGAGCATTAACTCTAGGTCTAAGAGGTTTGCCCCTCCGGATGAAGCATGTGGAGGTAGAGAGATTTTTTGTTGCAATTGCTACTACACTCTTGGCTGGATAAATGGCATAGCCATGTTTATCCTTGTGTGCATTCCTTAAGTTTTTGTATGATTGAAGAGGTTGGAAACTTCCTAATTAGAAGTGAGGAGTCACACCCCTACAAAGAAATCTAGAAATAGTGAAGGAGATTCAATCTTCCTGTGCATCCTCTCAATGTTGTTGCTTGCAGATTTTTTGATGTTTTGGTGCATGACTTGGATAGGCAGAGCAGTGAATCCTCCTATTGAGTGGTTTGATAACATTTGAGGAGTTCCTGGCTCCAACGGCATTTGACATTGTGTCAACCATCAAAAATAACCCCACCCCACTCCTTGTCAAAGTGAAGGAGCATACAAAGTCATAACAAATATCTCAGCATGATGGAGATATTTTTGTTACAATGGCATGTCTTATCAGTTAAGAGATGGTTACATCTGCATCCTATTACAACTTCATCTTTGTCATTATGTGACATATTTTGTCTTTCATTCTATAGCTTGTTTTCTCCCTTGTTCTATAAAAGGAAATTTAGTGCTTATTCATAGTGTTGCTTCGAGGTCATACTGTCCAAACTTGGTCTAAAGTATGGGATCAATCTGATCATGGAGGAGTTGTGTATATTTAGCCTTTGAAAATAGAATTAGTTGTCCAAATTTAAGCTTTATTTTGAGTTCATATTTTGATGTATTTGTTAGACTATATGTAAATCAATATTAGTTTATTTTACAAATTATTGTTGAGTTTTAAAGTCTACTGTCTTTGACTCATGTATACACTGTTGCATTTATGAATACAATCTGGTTAATGATCGATTTATTCATCATCACAATCTTTCTTGTGTTTACATATTTTTCTTATGGCATTTACTCAAGTAGTAAAAAAATAGCTATAAGAGGATATTGAATGTAATATTTGTTTACAAGGATAACTAAGTATGGGTAATTCTGAAACTAGTGAAATATTATAATGTAAGGCATTATTTTATCATCGTAGTAAATTGAAACTAATCATAGAATAGTTTTTCATTTATATATGGTTTTGACTCTATGACCCTGAATTAGGCACTAGTCCTATTAGAAGTGTTATACTGTACAGAACCCCCTCTGGTCATCCTCATTTTAAAATATCAAAACAAATTTCCATTTCAGTTGTAGGTAGTTAGTGTTAGTTTAATTTCATGTTCTTCTGCAAAAAATTGTGATAAATCTTAAGAATCTAGTCCATTAATTTACTATTTCAGTAAGTCTTTAAGCAATATAGCAAGAACATATTTGTTTAGAACAGTGTTTCAAGAAAGTCTTAAGAAACCCCAAATTAAAATACACTGTTTAGGAACACCCTCCTTGGTTTTGTAGAGCCTAAAGTGCAGAAGAAAAGGAATGAAAACCCCTTTCCTCTTTATTGGCCAATCCCTCAAGACAGATTAGTTATTAGAAATGGCTATTTTATAGATCTATTTTTCTTGAGATCGGGTTGGGAATTTAATACAACCAACATATTGGCAACTCTACTAGGGACTTACAAATTATGTCTTATCCTGATATCCCCATGTTTACAAATATTAACACTCTTAAAGTTTACTGTTGAGAAGTTTTTGTCCAGTCGAGTCACCAACAGATTGGCGACTCTATTGGGGACTTGCAAATTATGTCTTATCCTGATATCCCCATGCTTACAAATATTAACACTTTTCAAGTTCACTGTTGAGAAGTTTTTGTCTAGTTGAGCCACCAACAGATTGGCGACTCTATTGGGGAATCTTTTCAAATAAAACCAGTAGTTTATTTTACCGAGAGTCATAGGTCAACATGTTATATTCCTTGCAAAAGGTGGCAACTCTACTATTTTCTTTCCTGGTTAAGGTAGAAAAAAAAGCATACTATATAAGATTTATGTATAGGGATGTTTTATGAGACTCTACTGTGAGAGAGGATTCATAAAAAAAGTAGGTTTTAAGAGGGTAGCATGCTTTCAAAAGTTATTCCTCTATCTACAGAGGTGGCAGCTCTATGAAGAGGGAGCTCGGTAAAAATATAAGGGATACTTTGGCATTCTTGGTTTTCACATCGAGACAAGTCTTACATAAGCAGTAACATCTTCTCAGGTATTTTACAAAGCTTGAAGGAATTTCAAAATTTTACAATAAATATGCAAAATGGATAAAAGAAAAGGGTTTACATATGCATATGGAAATTGTATTTTCTATATATTGTTTCTGTAAGAATCATGTGGTTTACAATGTGTACTATGCAACCACATTTATGTTATCAAAGGGGGTTTGTCTTGGAAAGGTATAGAGATGTAGATTTAGTAATATGTGTGGTTTTCTGAACCATATTCTGGACAAAATTAGAGATTGAATACCAAAGTTCAGTAATGACAAGTCCAAAATAGCTAGTTGTCATTTACAAGATTTTTGTGACTTAATGGGAGATTATGAGATAGATCTTCAGGATGTTATCATAAAATTATTTGTTCAAACCCTAAAAGAAGCTAGGGATTGGTTTACATATTCACCCGCTCATTTTGTTTCTTCATGGCAAGATTTAAAGATAGCTTTTATGGAGCAGTTTGGTGAAAAGATAGATGTTAGTTTACTAATTCAAATGCTTATTTAGATTGAAAAGGAAGAGCAAGAATTAGACCTATCTTTCAACTTAAGGTTTGCCAAAACAATAAGGGATATCCCTTAAAATACTAGACCAAATGAGGCTATGTGTTTGATCATATATTTAGGGGCATTCAGTGAATAAGATAGTTATCTCTTAAGACACATAAACCCCACTACTATGAGGTAGGCATATTCTTTGGCCATAAATTCTTAGAAAAATCTAAAACATATGAGGATAAAGGATTGTGAGTCCATAAACAAAAAATTGTTGAGAAAAATGAATTTAATTATGTTCTCATTTGCCAAAAGGGCAAAAAACAAGACAATTTGAATAGACCCTTATTTGATTAGTCAATATAGGGAACTCAATATTTGAAAAATACTGGGAAAAGTGTTGTTTGTGACCAGAATAATGGAATTCAAAGTTTATATAAATCCATCACTCATTTTCCCCCCTAGTCAGGATGGATGGATGTGCCCAAATTTCCATCATAGTAGGGTACCTCATGAAGTAAATAATATTCAGACACATGGGGAATGTAGGGAAATAATAAATGAAAAAATAGATCACATCCTTACAAAAGATGAGTCTGTTAATCTTAATAGTTATATATGCGATGAAAAAATTTCTCAGTCTTATAAATATATAGAAAAAATTAAAGAGGATTTGCTTGTTTATGAGGAGATGTGTTTACTTTCAGATAATGAGGTTTTATTATATAGTGTGCCATCTATTTGTGAGCCTAAATACCAAGTTGAATTGGTTTCTACTAGCAACACAGAGTGTGATGAGTAGTTGCCAAAATGTTCATGTCGAAGTTGTGGAAACTCTGAGTCAGATGATGATATAGGCTATCAAGACAGTGATATTGAAGAATGTATGGAAATAATGCATATAAAACATAATCTACTTTATGATGAGTCTTTAGATTGTTTAGAAGAAAGAAATACTAAACCTTATGGGTGCAGAGATAATCCAATTTTTGAAGAGGAATCCTTAGAAACTAACAAGCAAGAAAGCATGGTTATCTATCTTCTCTCATATAAGGGAAATAGCTCATTTGAAGGGAGAGGGCATAAATTAGTGTCAACTTAGAATGAAAAGGTATTTGAAGACATAGGTTCTTCATTAATGGAGCAAAACTTAGATATTTTCTCTATAAGTGATTCTCAGTTCTCTACCTCTTATTAGACTAATTTGTCAGGTACTATGCTAGAAAGTAGCTTCAAAATATCAGAGATTCAAGAAAAGGTTGAGTATGAGTGTTTCAAATTTGACACTAACTCAACAAATAATGAGGATGTCATCAATACAAGCTATTAGTTGGAGTATGAAAGTTTTGATTTTCCAAATGTATGTGGTAAATTTAAAGAAGTCCAGAAACCAAAAAATAATAATCTTTTCAGTTAGCTGGATATGATGGAATCATATGTTAACCCTATATGTTAGATAAGACTATTTTTCAGTCTTTATTTGATTTCAGCGATCTAAGGGATATATGGTATTTTGAAGACAATGGAAGGAATTTTCTTAGGAATTATCTAAATGCCCATGTTGGAAACAAGATAGCTTTTGATGAAAATTTCACGTACAGCCTGATGAGGTTAATGGAAAATAGGATATTTGATAGAGGCAAGTTTTGTTTCTCCCTTGCATAATAGCTTGGGGCTATTATGTGTTTTGTTTTTTAGGTATGTTTTGGTCCCCTCCTCTAGAGGTCTTCTGTGATCTCACTTTGTTTAGGATAAATAGACATCCCCAACTAGAGCCACTGATGGGACCCTATAAAATATTTCCTAGTTCTAGTGTTTGGCCCAAGTCTTGTGTCGACATATTAAGGTGGTCTCTGGCCTAGGGTTTTTGCTTGCTAAAAAGACTATGAATAGTATCCCTTAAACCCTAAACCCTTGTGTTATTTGGTTATGAGAGGTTAAAATTAATTTTGTTATATTTTTAGGGTAACTGCCTATCACCTACTTCTCAGTTCTTTTAGTTCTGTGTTATGTCTTGAGATACATCATTTACCAGCCCCCTGCCACACAGTTTACCACCTCCAACTCGTGCCCAATATATTTTTTATGTCAAGATATTTTACATATCTACCACCCTTGATGGTCCCATGGCCCCCTCATTCCTAGTTGATGAAGGTTGTTTTAAAAGATATATGCCAAGGATCGGGCCCCTCTAACTCTCTTGACAGGTGGCACATGTTGATTCGTCATCCTCGTTCTGCCAATGTTAAAATATTGAATTAATAATCACTTGCAGAACTACGGAAGGACACCATATGGCAAGAGACCTTTCATCAATGGCAACAAGAAGAAGTAGTGGGTCCCAACATCTACATGGAAACTTCTCAATAGCTTCCGTCGTTCCACTGAGTTTCATCAAGCGGACCAACGAAACATCTGTGGAAAGGTGGAAAAGTGACATGTGGCCTCCAAAGTATGGGGTTAAGTCTGGGTAGACAAAATTTAATGTGCAAGGATCTTTGTGAAGCTAAAAGTGTTTTGGGATCTATCCCATTGTATGTGGCAAATCCAATGGTTTCTGCCATTCCGTAGGAATCAAATCTCCTGCAAGATCTTTTTAGTGTGAAATTACAAAAGATATCCTAGTTGGTACCGTTTGAATGGTCTTCTCAGGATTGGGGTTAAGGTGGCCATCTAGGTGACTAGATATTATTGGTTTGTGCTCATTTGGCATAAACAAGCTTTCTCTATGTAATGGACTGATCTGGCGTCATTGATTTGGGCCAGCTAATGAACTGGTCAATGGATCGTATTCAATAATGTTCAAGAGTGGTGTGTTGGTGCATGATTTGAGATACAATAGTGTAGGATTTATTTCTTAGGCATGTACAAGGTCTCCATCACTGCCACTACAAAGTAATTAACTAAGTTAAAGATTGGCCTATGCAGAATCGACCATTGGGGATTTGTGTTTCTACCAGAAGTGACCTTTTGCCTACTTCATGTTTAGTTATGGTAGGATGACTATGCTGAAGGATGAAATTGAGACAACTGATCTTGCACCTTCAATGCAGGAAGTGATGTTTGTTGGGAATTAAGGTGTCTCAACCTTGGTAATTCTCTACATTTGTAATGTTTGTATTTATTATTCAATTGCCTATGTTGTAAATAATTTGAAATTCCACTTTGTCATATTGTGGGATGTGGCACAGTGATGTGCCAATCCTACATGGATTTTGACAACTTGTTATTTTGTCCTCACATGATGAGATAGGCATCCCACTTAGTGGTAGGGATATTCTACCATGTGTCAGCATCTTCTATGTTGTGTATGGAATGTTTAACCAAAACGGTTATGACAGATTCTTATGACGAATCTATGACATGTAAGAGTCGAGAATAGAAGGTTGTAAGACAGGTAATGACAAGTGTCATGTAGCATCTTTGAATGAGGCATGTTTGGGGGCCCCAAGGTGGAATATGATGTGTTGTAAGAGAATATGCTATTTATAGCATGTGTATGACAGATTCTCTTACAGCTATAAGTTGTAACTGCTATGACAGATTCTATGACAGTCGTAAGTGTCGTAAGAGCATCTGTCATAGCCCATTTTAGAAATAGGAGACCTCTTTGGGATGGGAGTTGTGGACAAGTGTCAGACACATTCTACAATGTTGACCAAGTGTCCCTAGGCATGGGTTTTTGTCCAAGATGCCATATTGGACGCCCATTCCAAGGTAGGTCCAACATTGCCTTGCATTTTATTTATATATAGGTGCTTGGAGATGGAATTTGTATCACAGGTTTACATGTATTGTTATGCTACCGGATTGACTCCAGACACGAGTGTCAAAAACCATTGAAGCTTGCATTGCAAGTGTATTGTAAACATTCTTTCAGATTTGTTAATACATTGTGTAGGTTTCTAAGTGTGGGGTTTTTCACCTGATAAGGGTTTTCCCCAGCATAAATCTTTGTCTCTCTTCTTCTGTCTACTTTCTGGTTCTTGTGTTTTGCTGTAATATCTCATGTTAATGGTTTAACATTGCTATAATAGTTAGGATAAAGTTGAATTTGCATAGCCCTCTCCTTAATAGATTAGAGTAGGAAGTGTTTTCTGTACACCTAGCTTTCTTTCAGTTGGTATCAAAGCTTGATCACCTTTGGTCCTAGTTGTAGGGTAGGGGTTTTTTGAGCTAATCTTAGGTTGAGTGGGAGTCTGTGCAAAGCATTCTGTATCTTATTGTAGCAGGAGATGGTAGGCACATCAGGAAGGTTTGAAGTAGAGAAGTTCAATGGCAGTAATTTAGAGCTG
This sequence comes from Cunninghamia lanceolata, assembly GCA_027924645.1. Lineage (NCBI taxonomy): Eukaryota > Viridiplantae > Streptophyta > Pinopsida > Cupressales > Cupressaceae > Cunninghamia > Cunninghamia lanceolata. The sequence continues at coordinate 20,824,553 of BSBN01001281.1, forward strand.
TGGAAGCTCAAAATGGAAGACATGTTAGTTGACTGAGACCTTTGGGAAAGTGTGAACAGAAATAAACTAGCTACAATGACTCAAGATGAGTGGGATCTCAAGGATCGAAAGGCCAAGGGTCTCATAAGACTTAGTCTTGCCAATTCTGTGTTGTTAAATGTCCATGAGGAGACTACTACAAAACTCCTTTGGAAGAAGTTGGGGGATGTGTATCAAGCCAAATCCCTAGTCAATAAACTTTTCCTGAGAAAGAAGTTGTATTCTCTTCGAATGGAGGATGGAGGATCCATGGCTGAGCATATGAATGCCTTTAATATGCTGGTTGTACAATTAACATCTATTGGTGTAAAAATGGAGGAGGAGGATCGGTGTATGACCCTGCTTTGTTCTCTACTAGACTCATGGGATCATCTTGTCATGGCAATCAAAAGCACCACATCCACATTCAAAATGGAAGAAGTCTTTTGAGGCAACCAAAGAAGCCCTTGCAGTTCGTGGAAGACCCAAGGAGAAAGGGAAGAAGAAGGACAAGAAAGCTAAGAAGGGTAGATCCAAATCCCATGGGAGATCCAAATCTCCTGGAGAGTCCAAGGCTCTTTGTTGGAATTGTGGCAAGACTAGGCATTTTTGAAAGGAATGCGAAGAGGAGAAGAAGAAAAAGAAGAAATCTCTTGATTCAAATTCTGACAAATCACAAGATGACGGTGATGCTTTCATCGCAGCCCTGGTAACCCATGCATCTGATGATGTGTGGCTAATCAACTCTGGTGCATCATTCCACATGACCTCGCATTGAGACTGGTTCACTAAGTATGAGGAATTCAATGGTGGAAAGGTGTATCTGGGTGACGACTCTCATCTGAAGATCATTGGTCGTGGAAGAGTCTCTATCTGATTCCTTGATGGTCAAGTGAAGGGGATCTCTAGGGTTATGCATATCCTAGGCTTAGCACAGAACCTTCTTTCTGTAAGTAGTTTGAATGATGCAGGTGTGCAGGTTGTCTTTTCGATAGAAGGATGCAAGATGACTAGAGGATCTATGGGGCTTGGTAAGGGTACTCGGATAGGTACTCTGTTTCAGCTGGAAGCATGCATTTCACAATGCAATAGTTCTTCTGACTCAAGGAAGAGGGCAGCAGTCACTTCATCCCCACCATCTGAATGAGCAGTGAAAAAATCTGTTGTTTCTAGTCTTGATGATTGTAATCATGCATTGGAAGTTAAACTTCCTACAAAAAAGACAATGTTATGGCATAAGAGATTTGGCCACATTGGTGAGAAGGGTCTGCATACCCTAAAAAATAAGAACCTCATTGAGGGGTTAGATGATTGTAATCTTGAGTTTGACTTTTGTGAACATTGCATTTATGGAAAACAAAACTGTGTTTAGTTTTACTCAAGTTCTCATAAGTCTTCTGGTGTGTTCGACCTTATTCATTCTGATGTGTTTGGTCCTGTTAATGTTCCTTCGTTATCAAAATATGTATACTTTGTATCTTTTATAGATGATTACAGTATAAGGACATGGATTTACTTTCTCAGAAGCAAATCTAAAGTCTATAGCAAGTTTAAGGAGTTTAAAGCTTTTGCTGAAAATTAGACTAGTAAAAAGATTAAATGTTTGAGAACTGACAATGATGGTGAGTTCTATTCTATAGAATTCGATAAGTATTGCAAGGAATTTGGGATTGAAAGACATAAGACAACTCCATACACACCATAGCAAAATGGAGTTGGAGAGAGCATGAACAGGACACTAATGGAGAAGGCTAGGAGTATGCTTAGTGGAGCTGGTCTAGAACAAAAGTTTTGGGCTGAAGCTGTTGCCACTGCTTGCTATCTGGTAAACAGATCTCCTACATCAGCTCTTGTTGGAAAGACACCCATGGAGGTGTGGTCTGGTAGAAAGCCTTCAGTAAGGCATCTTCATGTTTTTGGTTGTGAGGCATATGCACATGTGCCTAGGGAGAAGCGGTCAAAGTTGGAGAACAAAGCTGTTAAGTGTATCTTCATCGGCTATGGTGTTGGTGTAAAAGGATACAAGCTTTGGGACCTTGTGGCTAAAAAAGTGTTGTATAGCAAAAGTGTCATCTTCAGAGAGCTTACACCTTCTTCCACTATTTTGCAGCCAGAAGAAAAAGAAAAGAAAGAGGATGTTGTTCAGTTTCCTCTCACCCCTGAGAAGACTAAACAGAAAGACAATGTTGGACCTGATGATGAGGAGAGCTCTAGCAGCTCTGAAAGCTCAGAGGAAGAAGCTGAACCTCAACCTCAGCTCTTGAGGGGGTCTACATGGATAAAAAAGCAACCTGAAAGGTTTGGTTTTACATTGCTTGATTCTAGTTGTGCTTATGCTTTAATCACTAATAGTGATGAACCTAGAACTGTATCAGAGGCTTTGGATATGAAGGATGCAGGTTCCTAGAAGGAGGCCATGGAGGAAGAAATGGCTTCTTTGGAAAAGAATCAAACTTGGGACTTGGTGCCTTTGCCTCCTGGATGGAAACCTGTTGGATGAAAATCGGTGTTCAAGAAGAAGATTGGTGCAGATGGTAGTATTGAGAACTAGAAGGCCAGATTGGTTGCGAAGGGGTATTCAGAAGTGGAGGGTATAGATTATGGTGAGATCTTCTATCCCATTGCAAAGATGACATCCATTCGATTCCTGTTGTCACTCGCAACAGCTTATGACCTGGAGGTAGAATAGATGGATGTGAAGACAACTTTCCTTCATGATGACTTGGAGGAAGAAATCTACATGTCACAACTAGAGCATTACATGGTGAAAGGTAAAGAAAATTTGGTTTGCAAACTTAAGAAGTCTTTGTATGGTTTGAAACAATCCCCTAGGAGATGGTACTTGAAGTTTGATGCCTTTGTGTTGTCAATTGGATTTGTGAGATCAAAATCAGATCACTGTGTGTATTATAAATTTGATGGTGATCGTATTCTCATTGTTGCACTATATGTTGATGATATGTTGCTCATTGGGAAGGGTAAAAATATGATTTCTAATTTTAAATCTCAGTTGTTAGCTCAGTTTGAAATGAAAGATTTAGGGGCAGCCAGGTACATTCTAGGAATGGAAATCAGAAGAGACAGAACCAACAGAAAACTTTGGTTAAGCCGGAGTATGTGAAGTCCATGTTGGACAGATTCAGCATGGCAGATTGTAGACCATTATGTGTTCCCGTTTCTTTGGGGACAAAGTTGTCTGTTGAGGATTGTCCAAAATCTCCTAGTGAGGTGGAGGACATGAGCAGAGTACCTTATTCTAGTGCTGTTGGGAGTTTGATGTATGCTATGGTCTGCACAAGACGAGACATTGCCCAAGTAATGGGAGACCTTAGTAGATTTATGGTTAATCCTAGACAGGTTCATTGGGATGCAGTTAAGCAAGTGTTTAGATATTTGAGGGGTACTTCGAGGTATTCCATTTGCTATCATGGTAATGTTTCAAGACCTCCACATTCTGTTGATATTCGTAGATTTGTGGATTTAGATTGGGTAGGTGACATTGACAGCAGGAGGTCTACCAGTGCTTATGTTTTTACACTGTTTGGTGGTGCTATTGGTTGGATGAGTAAGCGACAACCAGTTGTTGCTTTGTCCATGATAGAAGCTAAGTATATGGTAGCAACTCATGCTTGTAAGGAAGCCATTTGGCTTAAGCGACTGTGTTTCAATATTGGTTTTGGTGCAGGTTAGATCACGATCAGTTGTGACAGTCAGAGTGCAATTTACCTTGCAAAGAATCCAACTTTCCATGCTAGACCCAAGCACATTGATGTTCAGTTTCACTTCATGAGGGACATGGTTCAGGATGGAAAGGTAAATTTGGAGAAGGTAGATACTTTGAAGAATGTTGCAGATGCATTAACAAAACCAGTGGCCACAAAGAAGTTTAGATGGTGTTCGGAGTCTATGGGCCTCTCGGCCTATAGCAGTTAAGTCCTATTTTTCTATTGGCTCTTACAAGGTGTTCGACAAGTGGGAGAATGGTGGGAATTAAGGTGTCTCAACCTTGTTAATTCTCTACATTTGTAATGTTTGTATTTATTATTCAATTGCCTATGTTGTAAATAATTGGAAATTCCATTTTGTCATATTGTGGGATGTGGCATGCTAATGTGTCAATTCTACATGGATTATGATAACTTTTTATTTTGTCCTCACATGAGGAGATAGGCATCCCACTTAGTGGTAGGAATATTCTACCATGTGTTGGCATCTTCTATGTTGTGTAAGGAATGTTTGACCGAAACGGTTATGACAGATTCCTATGACGACTCTATGACATGTAAGAGTCAAGAATAGAAGGTTGTAAGACAGGTAATGACATGTGTCATGTAGCATCTTTAAATGAGGCATATTTGGGTGCCCCAAGGTGGAATATGATGTGTTGTAAGAGAATATGCTATTTATAGCATGTGTATGATAGATTCTCTTACAGCTGTAAGTTATAACTGCTATGACAGATTCTATGACGATCATAAGTGTCGTAAGAGCATCTGTCATAGCCCATTTTGTAAATAGGCAATCTCTTTGGGATGGGAGCTATGGACAAGTGTTAGACACATTCTACAATGTTGACCAAGTGTCCCTAGGCATGGGTTTTGGTCCAAGATGCCATATTGGACACCCATTCCAAGATAGGTCCAATGTTGCCTTGTATTTTCTTTATATACAGGTGCTTGGAGATGGAGTTTGTATCACAGGTTTACAGGTACTATTATTCTACCAGATTGACTCTAGACATGAGTGTCGAAGACCATTGAAGCTTGCATTACAAGTGTATTGTAAACATTCTTTCAGATTTGTTAATACATTGTGCAGGTTTCTGAGTGTGGGGTTTTTCACTCGATAAGGGCTTTCCCCACCATAAATCTTTGTCTCTCTTCTTCTATCTACTTTCTGGTTCTTGTGTTTTGCTGCAATATCTCATGTTAATGGTTTAACATTGCTGTAATAGTTAGGATAAAGTTGAATTTGCATAGCCCTCTCCTCAATAGATTAGTGTAGGAAGTGTTTTCCACACACCTAGCTTCCTTTCAATGTTTTTAATAACGCAAAATGATGAAATACTATCTATTTGTTCATTTATGATAATCTTCAAAATATTTCCAATTATGGCTAAGATACCTTGAAATGACTGGAATTTATTGACCATGGATGTAGAAGAGTGTGTGAGATCTTTAAAAATTTCTATAAATAGATGCCTCGAGTTGCTTCGTCATATACTATTTGTTCATGCTGATAGTGTGGGTACTCCCGAGTTTTGTATGTTCTTTTTTTTCCCCTGTTCTATGGGATTCTCTTCTTTGTTCTCATGGTTAACAATCTATCCTTACAGAATTAGAAGAATTTGATGATTTTCTTCTATAGAATGAGGGGAATTGGAAAGATTCTAGGGTAGTAGAAGCATCCATTGAGCTATTGTGAGCTTTTCTTCTTCCTATCTTTTCATCTAGATCTAAGTTTTAATCTCCATGTTACAGTAGTTTCCACTTCATGTGATTTGGCAGATTAGGTTCTTAGTTAGAGAGGCATCATTGCTTCCTCTCCCCCTCCCTTACATCTAATTTTCCTAACAGAGCATCAACTCTAGGTGTAAGAGGGTTGCCCCACCAGATGAAGCATGTGGAGGAAGAGAGATTTGTTTACTCTTGCTACTACACTCTTGGTTGAATAAATGGCATAGCCATGTCTAGCCTTGTGTGGATTCCTTGAGTTTTTGTCTGATTGAGGAGGTTAGAAACCTCCTAATTAGAAGTGAGGAGTCACACCCCTGGAAAAAAACCTAGAAATAGCGAAGGAGATTCAGGCTTCCTATGGCTCCTTTCAATGTTTTTCCTTGTAGGTTTTCTCACATTTTAGCACGTGGCCTGGATAGATAGATCAGTGAATCATCCTATTGAGCAATTTGATGGCATTTGAGGAGTGCTTGGCTCAAATGGTATCCCACATTATGTCAACCATCAACAATAACCAAGCCCCACTCCCTGCAAAAGTGAAGGAGCATACAAATTCATAACAAAGATCTCAGCATAATGGAGATATTTTTGTTACAGTGGCATCTCTTATTAGTTAAGAGACAGTTACATCTGTGTCTTGTTACAACTTCATCTTTGTCATTATGTGACATCTTTTGTCTTTAAGCATGTAGCTTGTCTACTCCCTTGTTCTATAAAAGGGAATTCAGGGCTTATTGATAGTGTTGTTTCGAGGTCATACTGTCTAGACCTGGTCTGAAGTATGGGATCAATCTAACCATGGAGGAGTTCTGTATATTTAGCCTTTGAAAATATAATTAATTGTCCAAATTTAACCTTTATTTTGAGTTCATATTTTGATGTATTTGTTAGACTATCTGTAAATCAATATCAGTTTATTTTACAAATTGTTGTTGAGTTTCAAAGTCTATTGTCTCCTACTCATGTATACACTGTTACATTTATGAATACAATCTAGTTAATGATCAATTTTTTCATCATCACAGTCTTTACTGTGTTTGCATAATTTTCTTATGGCATTTACTCAAGTAGTAATATAATAGCTATAAGAGGATATTGAATGTAATATTTGTTTACAAGGATAACTAAGTATGGTTAATTATAAAACTAGTGAAATATTAAAATGTAAGGCATTTTTTTATCGTCACAATAAAGTGAAACTAATCACAGAACGTTTTTTCATTTTTATCTGGTTTTGACTCTATGGCCCTTGAATAAGGCACTGATCCTATCAGAAGTGTTATACTGTATGAAACCCCCTCTGGTCATCCTCATTTTAAAATATCAAAACAAATTTCTATTTCAATTGTAGGTAGTTAGTGTTAGTTTAATTTCATGTTCTTCTACAAAGATTTGTGATAAAGCTTAAGAATCTAGCCCATTACTTTACTATTTCAGTAATTCTTTAAGAAATATAGCAAGAACATATCTATTTAGAACAGTGTTTCAAGAAAGTCTTAAGAAACCCCAAATCAAAATACATTGTTCAAGAACACCCTCCTTGGTTTTACAGGGCCTAAAGTGTAGATGTAAAGGATTTAAAACCCCTTTACTATTTGTTGGCAAATCCCTTGAGATAGATCAGGTATTAGAAATAGCTATTTTATAGATCTATTTTTCTTGAGATCAGGTTGGGAATTTAAAACAACCAACAAGAACAACCCTCATGACATGAATCCATGGGCGTCCTAGGAGGATATTATATGGGAGATTGAGGTCTAGGACTTGACAAGTGATTTCCATTATGGCTGAACCTAATTTGACAAGTAACCAAATAGTACCTTCAAATCTCCTTTTAGTTTCATCATAAGTTTTAATAGTGATGGAATGTTATTTTTTATATCTGTAGTGGAGTACCCCAATTGTTTATCACACCTTAGAGTGCACAAGTTTAACCCTGAGCCACAATCTATTAGGACCCTTTCGACTAAAAACCTTTTGATTATAATTTCTATGTGAAGGGGTTCATTATGGGATGAAGGTTTGTATGAAGTTGGTGGGGATGGCATATAGGATGGCGATGTTGACGGTGATCGATACAGGTTGATGGACTATAAGTGGCAAATTATGGTTCATGAGTATCAAATTATGCATCATGATCTACAAGATTCTCATCATCATTAGGAGTGAATTTTGGACCACCGCGGATTATGATTTTTGGTTTTGGATTTGACGTAGATTTGTTAATGATCACAACAATTTTGACGAATAAGGTTTGGACTTGGTTCAAGGATGAAAATATGAGTAAGACAATGACAAATGAATTAGGTGGGAAATGGATTAGATTTTATGATTTGATCAGTTGATTGAGGATCAAGATGGATAGATATGGATGATACATGAAGGAATCCAAAAGATACGGGGTAAATTATATGGATCAGATTGATATAGGGATATAGATTGCTTGATTTGGGATAAACTAGAGCAAAAATGATGACTCAAAGAGACTAGATGGACCTTAGGATTAGATTTGGATTAAAGACTTCTTTAAAACACTCAAGGTTATGATATGCATAAATAAGAAAGGAGATAAGAATGCTACCCTTACTCAAGGAAAGTTGGGGCTTATTGAGTAGGTAAGATAAGATGACAAGGATACACTAACTTAAGAATGGTTAGGGCCTCTTAAGAAAGTGGATTGATATAGGATTGATTGGAAAATGGTCTTAGTCTCTTAAATATTTTGATGTTGATATAGGATAATGGGAGTCCAATAGTGGATAGAGATTTTGGGAGGGGGTGGACTTGGATGAATGACTAATTGAAAGAGCTTATGAGGATACAAAATGACAAGGTCTCACTTGAGGTGTGACATGAAAGGATGATAGGATCCCAATTTTTGGAAGCCAAGATAATGATATAGGAGACAACATGAAGGGTTTTGGTTGAAGTGATCAACAATTGATACCAAATGTGTCTAGGATCAATGATTTTTGTTTAATCAAGTAGGAAATGTGAATGTGGTTTGATTTGACAAGAGATTTCTGAAATACATCCTCATTGGATATGATAACATATATACTTTAGATATTTGAGTCATGTCTCAATGGTAGATACCAATTTGTATTTTAAGATCATTTGAGGATTCTATAATTTACACATCGTTGTGTTCATAAATCTTTGAAGAATGAATCATGTTGTAAACCCATTGTGCAAAATTATAAACTATTTCATTAGTGTAAATAAAAAAGATTACTTCTGTTATTTATTGTTTCATTGAGTTCCACCATGCATTTATATATTTAGTTACATGGTTCAAAAATCCTTAATTGGAGACTCTTGCCATGACTACATTATTTTCACACCTTGTAGAACAATATATAAGGTACATGGGAAAGGACATTATTTCTAGAAATCCACAAAAAAGGTCACATATATTAAATTAGTTTGTCAATTCACAATGATAAGGAAAGAAAATATTATTTAATGATAGTCAAATAAAATTTTGTAAAAGTTAACAAGTACTTTATTTAAAATATTACAACATGATAATATTAAAAATAATTTTTTAATTTTTATGGGTAAATATGAGATAGACGAACAATTATTTTTTTATCATTTAATCTTTAACAATAATAATATTTCATGTAGTCCATCAATGTAACTGCACCGTTCTTTTATTATCATGTTGATAGGATCTTTATAGACAGAGAAAAATATTTTCTACTATGATGTATAGCAATATAGGGAAGGGTGTGAAATATAGAGTAAGAAAATTAGGTGGTTTGAACACTAGGTGATTCAAAAATATCTAAAATTTGTTTTGTAAAAACTCTTAAAATTAACTATGGAAATACCATGTCTTTGATTGGAAATCTCCTTTCATACCTAATCAATATCTTGTATCACATTCATACGTTGATCGGTACTGCAAATATAGAAATAAATGAATATTCTCTCTAGACTTGTCTGTCCCTCTACCGAAAGGGGGATTTTCTTACACTGAAGTTTGAACTCTTCACTAATGTGTCATAGTCTAATATTGATGAACATGGTATGGGTTATGGAATATGATAATGTTGAAAAACCTTTAGATTTTAATGATAAACTTAAAATTGTAGAATCATAAAATATTGCAATGTTCACAAATTAGTTACAAAGAATTTAGAGATAATCAATAGAATAATAAACATACAGAATAAGTGATCAAAGAACAACAAAAATATTTTTCGTTGTAAAACTCCAGCAATATGCCAGAGAAACATCCATGGGGCCAAGTATTGGTATTATTATTGTTTAGAGGAAAAATTACAATCTTGACATAACTGTAATTACAATTCTTTATTTTCCTTTGAAAGTTTCAAATATATACAATATCTTCAACATAATTGCCATTGTAAAATTTAGAAGAAAGTAGATTTTTCTCCCTTTAGGAAAAAAATAGATCTAAAACAAAAGATATGATTTTTAATCTTTCTTTGAAAGATAAGATTTTTTGTTTCTTTCTTTGTTGTCACAAGTCCAACAATCTCTACCTTGACAACAATTTACCTGATACTTTGTTCATGCCCATTCATCACCTTTTCTACAAGCCAAGAGAAGCCAAAATCCACCTTAGCTTCTCTAATAGTACTGGTTTTGTAAACATGTCTACACATTTCTCTTTCATATGGACTTTCTCAAGAGACACTCCAACTTCATTAATAGCTTGTCTTAAAAAATGGTATTTAACTCCAATAGGATTGGTCCTACTATGATTAACTAGATTTTTAGCCAAATGAATAGCACTTTGACTATCACATAATACATTCACCTTATCTCATATTTTTCCAAACTCACCTAAAAGACCCTTTATCCAAATTGTCTCTTCACATGGATGTGAGATAGCCATATATCTAACCTCAGTAGTAGACAAATCAATTGTTCCTTAAAGATTTCAAAGTGAACAAATAGGTCCTCTTACAAGAGTGAAGACAACCTGAAGTAGATCGCCTTTTGTCTGAATCATCTACAAAATCTAAATCAACATATCCATAAACCAAATCACTACAACCATTATAGGCAATACAATAATCACTTGTTCCTTTGAGATAGAAAAACACTCATTTCATTATTGTCCAATTCTCTTTACCTAGATTTTCCATGTATCTATTGACAACACTAACTACATGTGAAATATCTAGTCTTGTACATACCATCACATACATTAAACTTCTACTACACTAGCATATAGTACATGAGACATATACTCATTTTCTAGTTTATTACTAGGACATAAACTTGAAGAAAGCTTACAATGAGAATCCAAATGTAATACCCCACCAGGAAACCCCAGAGAACAGCTCAACTATGCTATACAAAGAGGACAATTTTATTTTTGGAAAGAAGTAACAAAGAAATGTAAATCATATTTATTCATAACATCAAGTTAAGCTTATCCTCTAGGGTTCCACGACTGCATTACTAACAAACTATTAACAAGATCTAACCAACATTATGAATTAAATAACAACCATAGTTCATTCTAAATTTAATTACATCAATTGAATAGACACATACATTTGCATATTATAACATTAGATAAGTAATCATTAAGTCTTGTATTAAGGATTACAAGTACATATCCAATTCCCTTTACATGAGGGTACACCATTACATTGCTTACAATATCCCTTTCCTAATTACATTGGAGTATATACATCGAGATAATAGTACATGATTCTACTAATATACAAAACTGGAACATGAACATAAATTTCTATCTCCTCAAGCTAGAACAAGATCTGAAATCTACCACATAAGGTACATCCTTTTCGCACACGAACAACAACAATGGAAACCAATAGAGATAAAAGCACAACCACCTGACCATGTGAAACCCTAAGGTCCACCCCCCATGCTAGGAGATAACAATAAGGTCCCACTAAGAAAACAATCAAGAAACACAATAGAATAATAGGTGCAATGACTACACAAGACTTCAATACAACATGGGTCAATAAGAACATCACAAGTAACTCAAACAATACTTCTAGAGGCAATCACACAACAAAAGGGGAAAACACAATTAGGGAATACTAGGCTACAGTACGGTAGAGTGTCATCACATGGCCCTAACATGGGTTATCTTGATAGTCTCTCACTAGACATTGACCCATCTATGGTTACCCTGATAGTCGTTCATTAGACGTTGGCCCCATAGGGTGACACATGTGGAACCAACATTCCTTTCATGAGGACAAGGAAGTTGATCTTGCCAACCATGACCTTCTCATCCCATCCTTAGCCTGAATGAGCACTACAAGCATGGGTGATGCATCCAATTATCTTATTTAGTGTGGAAACTACCCAACCCTCTAAATTTATTATTAAGTTATCACTGGATTAAAAACTTGCAATGGGTTATCCTGGCAGCAACTTTGGGCACTAGGCCCCCATTGAAAGCCATTCCCCTACCTATATCTAGAATACCCTATCCATGAAGCAAGACAATTACCATCACAATGACAAGTAACATATACAATGCAAGGCATTTACCTTCTTACATACAAAACATAATCACAGGGTCCAATTCTTATATCCGTGTCCTAAAACATAAACCAAGCATGAGCTATCACATTCTCATCATGATGCATTTACAACACAAAATACACATCATTCCACATCACACAGAGCAAGGCATTATCCATCTTTCATAGTCATCATAACCACATGAATAGGTACATTGAGAAAGGCATTATCCATCTTGCATAGTCATCATAACCACATGAATAGGTACACTAAGTAAGCAATACACCATCTTGCACATGTATCATACCTACATGAAATGGAGGCAATATTTTAAGCATGCATTTCATTCAACTCACATGATGCACACATAGCCAACCCCCACACAACCATACCCTCCTAGGTCTCTGGAAACTATTTTCCCAAATGACACAAATACTTGACACCATTAAAACACAATGGTCACACATCACATTCACTTTCCAATGCACATCATAAACCAAGATCCCACAAATGCAACATATGATTTGATACACTAATAACGGGTCATAAAGAATGCAAAATTAATTCCAATCATGCTCAATCATCCAAAAAACATAAAGTGAATCTATCTCAACAATGCAGAACAATATTATTCTAACTACTAGTAGAAGTTACTAATATGATCAAATGTTATAAGTGTCATAAATAACAATATTTAATCCATTCCTATGCTATTGGCAATAAATAATATTAAGTGTCTTAATTAGACTAATTGCAAGGTTAACATTTAGTAGTTGAAAGTCATGGACTATTATCAACAACTCATCATTGAATGATTTCTAATTAAAACCCAAAAATGATCCCTCTACCTTAAATTAGAACTAGGTTGATTCTATTCCATTCAAACACAATAACTCTCAAAAATTATCATCCAATTTAATTCATTTTTCCTTCTACCATAATCTAATTTTTAGATAAAAGATATAACTTGATAAATGTTATGTTATTTCTAATGTATTTAAGAGAATATAATTCAATTCCAACATAAACATTTTCATAATCACTACCCCATGTATGATTTCCAAAATCTTTTAAGTTATATTTTTATTATTAAATCCAGATTAGACTATATTGCTAATTTCAAATCCTAAGAAAAGAACTTAAAAACAAGAATTGGTCTTCAAATAACAAAACATCATATTCAAAGGCACTAAAATAAACCACTAAGAAAGAAACATACTAATATGATCGATTAAGATATGCAAGAATAAATACTATATTAGAAGGAATATAAATATAGAATGTTTTGATAATGATGAGATTTCGAAAAGGAAATGCTCTAGTAGACATGCATGCAAAAGTGAGAGCACAGACAAAGTGCATTAACTATTCAACAAATTGCCTCAAAGAGATGTCAAATTATGGAATGCAATGATTAAAGGATATGCACAAAATGGATTTGTAGATTTAATAACAACAAAGATGGCATAGGAATGTCTATCACTAATTGATACATATCTCCGAATTGACAAACTAGGTATTGGTAATTTTTGGATATGATTTTCATACATAAGAGCTGAATTTTATATAAAATTTTTAGAGAAACCCAATTCAAAAATATACAGTTATTGGTGACGTAACTAACTGTTTTAACAAAGACGAAATGGGTGAGAGGTAGACATTCACAAAATATTCATATCTCCAAAACGACAAACTGGGTAATACTAATTTTTGGATATGATTTAGATAAATAGGTTGTACACCATATATAAAAATTCTAGAGGAACCTAGTTTGTAAAAATTAATTTATGGCTAATGCAACAAATTACTAAAACAGAGACAAAATGGGTGAGAGATAGATAGTCACAAAATATTCATATCTCCCAAATTACAAATTGGGTAAGGCTAATTTTCGGAGATAATTTAGATGACTAGGTCATGCACTATATATAAAACATTTAGAGGAACCTAGTTCGTAAACATAAAGTTATGGCTTACACAATAGACTCGATTCAGAACATGTAGAAAAGAATTCACAGAATAATATAAAGCTTACATATTACAAATTCATTTCACTAAATCTAATGCAACATTAAATTAGTTTCATATCTCAGTCCATACCTAGATTATTACTTCTATCACATCTTCACAAAATTTCCCATCTCACATCCATTTTTCAACAAATCTTTTCTTCTAGATGCTATGGTTGTTATGGTGCCAAAAGAAAAATAAAAAACTTGCTGAGAGAGAGAGAGAGAGAGATCCCAAAAACATAAAACATATTATGCTACTTGAAATGCACACTCCTTTGCCCAAATTATGTATTGAGATTTCAAAATTAATGTTGAGCATGCATAACCACCTCCATCATTTCTTCCAGAAGATTCTCATTATTGAAGGCAATAAATTATGCCTTTATTACTTTCTTACAATATGCCACTTTTAACCAGACAATAATCTCTATGATTTTATTTATTTTAGAATTTGTTATATATATATATATATATATATAAGTTTTTATGACAACTCATAAATATTATAAATTTATTTTTATTGCCACTAACAAAACATTTACTTGTTTATAAAATATTTTTATTTTTATTTTATCAATTATATTCCCGTTTTAATAACACTTTATTTTCCTCACTATAATTATTATTATTTATTGACCTTAGATTACAATATAATATAGTTTCCCATAACTTCAATTTACATAAAAGCATCTATATTTATTTATTTATCAAAGTGCCCTCTTGACTTAATAATTTTATTTTAATACAACAATTAACTAAAGCATTAATCAAACAATTTCCAAACTAAATAACCCAAATGACAAACAATACCTGACACTATACACGATCAAAAAGCATGACCACAACAACAACAACTGATTATTATGCCCATACTGACAACATTGACTGGGTGTAAAACTAGATACTCATCATCTTCAAGGATGATGGCTAAGCTAGGGGACCATATGTTATCTCTGTTCAATAGTTTCCATTGGTTTTAAGGCATGCTCAGACCTATCAATTCAGGTGGAGTCGATGCTTGGTACCTGTAACCTGCAGCATACAACATGGTT
This sequence comes from Cunninghamia lanceolata, assembly GCA_027924645.1. NCBI lineage: Eukaryota > Viridiplantae > Streptophyta > Pinopsida > Cupressales > Cupressaceae > Cunninghamia > Cunninghamia lanceolata. The sequence continues at coordinate 20,839,580 of BSBN01001281.1, forward strand.
AATGCACAAGTATAATAAATATCAAATGGTCATGGAGTGAAAGAGAATCGCAATCTCGCCAGATGCTCACGAATGAGTGGTATGACATTGTCTCTTTTCACACCACACAATAATTAGATCATCCTATAATACAAAATTAGTCACATAAAAATTAATTCTAACATATGATAATCATAGTAAAATCAATATCATAATCACCTGAATGTAAAACAATGTCAAAGCATATGAATTATCAGTGTCGCAAAAAAGATTATCAATAAAACATGCTAACTGTCATATGAAACCACACATGAGGATAATCAGGAATGTCAGCAACATGAATGTAGGATCTACCAACATCATATAATGTATAACATCAACTATCTAACATACCCTAAATATTCCTATTATTTTAGCTTCATCTTCATGCTCCTTAGACAGACTATATGCACATCCAAGTTGAGAATGGTGGGGCACTACATCCTCCCCCCCTAAGATTTCACTTACTCATGGAAGTCACATAGTAGGGTGGAAACATAACATATTAGTATTGCAATTTTCTATTGCCAACATATGCATCCATATTAAGCAATTATTCATAAGGCAAACACAATCATTGAATAAAGACAAGAAGAACATCAATTCCTCACCTTAAGACATATCATGTGATCTACTTATAACCAATCACACATATTTTGAGAATTTCAAACAATTTAGGGAATTGCATTCACATATTAATAAGGAAAAATACATCTCATCTCTTATTTCCACTATGGTTCCAACTAATTACCAAACATGCAAGTACAATTATTCGCATAGTCTTCCCTTGTACATACTATCAAAGTCTTGAAATGAACATGATAGAAACAACACTTAGCATGAAATGGGGCCAACAAAAACAAACATTTAAAATAGCCACCATAGAAATTAAAAAAAATGCAAACCCAAGTGGGGAAATAATCAAATTCAATCTTAAGTCATAAAATGCCGACAATTTTCAACAATAATTCAAGTATAAAGAAAAGAGTTTTGGTGACCACTCCTATCATAAGAGAGTTCAAAGAAAACAAATTCACTATTAGCCCACCAACAACACATGAAGCAACTATAAAAAATTCCAAAACAACCAATATTACAAATAAATCCACATTACGGTGTGACTAATTTTAGCCACAAAAGGGAGTATCCTCTATACAACACCCCAGGACTCAAAGTCCAGAATGCGTTAGAGAATGTACACCAAGCACATAGACAACTAAGTTTTCTACATCTTCATATGTAAGAAACTTTTATACAAAAAATTAAGGTAACACAGTCACTACTTATATACAAAAGTTTTCTATCATTAATGCAATACAATTTCTTTTTTACCAAGCTATGAACATATGCAATTACTTCCTTATGCAAGAATATATTTACAGAGGGAATGTATGATATCACACACAAGAATAATTCAAAACTCTAATTGACTTATAGTATCACATTCGATCTCATGGGTCCAACACAAGCTCCAATTTGATCTCCTGCACATGGTTCTTACATAGGCATACACAATGATAACTTTCACAACAAAACTTCCACATGAGGTCATGGCCAACAAGGAGATAGATATCAGATTATAAATCAACCATGTATAGATACCCCACACATGACAACACCACATAACCACATGACTCGCGATACATGATGGCACCAAATAATTAAATCATTCCAATACTTACACATATACAGAAATAATGCAATTAACATAAAGACGGTATGGTGCTTCTACACCCATAGCTAAACATAACCCCCAAATATGATTATTCACCAAACCAGGGAACATAAAACACCACTGATCTTTCACAACACCCCACACAGGATGGGTACAGGATATTCACATCACTAGCAGGGGCAAACACCACACCCCTAATTACATGCACTAATAGTACTCATGCTTCTTTCTTCTAAAGCACTAGAAACCACAAGAGGAACTCAAGGCCTCAACAAGTTAGTAAGCACCAAAATTCAAGAAACTCATATTGTTAGATATATCATCACATTTTTAGAAAAGGAGAGAGAACACATAGCATACACATAAGTAAAATAAGGTATAAAGAATTTATTTCTTCTAGAATCAAAGAACAAGTCTGTAAATTTATCAACCTTTTAACATCAAACTAAGGCACAAAGATGAGACATATTATTACCAACTCGTCACTAGGAGAAAATGCTTAACCTATAGCAACAACAACAATCTACAGGGCCCAGTGTTGCAAAACTAGCTCTGATACCAAATGTAACACCCCACCAGGAAACCCTAGAGAACAGCTCAACTATGTTGTGCAAAAAGGACAATTTTTTTTGGAAAGAAATAAGAAAGAAATGTAAATCATATTTATTCATAACATCAAGTTAAGCTTATCCTCTAGGGTTCCATGGCTACATTACTAACAAACTATTAACAAGATCTAACCAACATTATAAATTAACTAACAACCATAGTCCATTCTAAATCTAATTGCATTAATTGAATAGACATATACATTTCCATATTGTAAGATTAGATAAGTAATCATTAAGGTCCTATATAAAGGATTACATGAACATATACAATTCCCTTTACATGAGGGTACACCATTACATTGCTTACAATATCGCTTTCCTGATTACATTAGAGTATATACATCAAGATAATAGTACATGATTCTACTGATATACAAAACTAGAACATGAACATAAGTTTTTGTCTCCTCAAGCTAAAACAAGATCTGAAATCTACCACATAAGGTACATCCTTCTCACATGAACAACAACAAGGGAAACCAATGGAGATAAAAGCACAACCACCTAACCATGTGGAACCCTAAGGTCCACCCCCCGTTCTAGGAGAAAACAATAATGTCCCACTAAGAAAACAATCAAGAAAGATAGTAGACTAATAGGTGCAAGGACTACATAAGACTTCAATACAACATGGGTCAATAAGAACATCACAAGTAACTCAAACAATACTTCTAGAGGCAATCACACAACAAAAGGGGAAAACATAATTAGGGAATGCCAGGCTACAATAGGGAAGAGTGTCATCACATGGCCCTGACATGGGTTATCCTGACAGTCTCTCACTAGATGTAGCCCCCCATCTATGGTTATCCCAACAGTCTCTCACTAGACGTTGGCCCCATAGGATGACACATGCGGAACCAGCATTCCTTTCGTGAGGACAAGGAAGTTGATATTGCCAACCACGACCTTCTCATCCCATCCTTAGCCTGAACCAGCACTACAGGCATGGGTGGGGCATCCAATTATCTTATTTAGTGTGGAAACTACCCAACCCTCTAAATTTATTACTAAGTTATCGCTAGATTAAAAACTTCCAATGGGTTATCCTGGTAGCCACTTTAGGCACTGACCCTAGATTGAAATCCACTCTCCCCTACCTGCATCTAGAAGACCCTATCCATGAAGCAAGACAATTACCATCACAATGACAAGGAACATATACAATTCAACACATTTACCTTCTTGCATACAAAACATAATCACAGGGACCAATTCTTATATCCTTGTCCCAAAACATGAACCAAGTATGAACTATCACATTCTCATCATGATGCATTTACACCACAAAACACACAATTTCACATCACACAAAGCAAGCCATTATCCATCTTGCATAGTCATCATAACCACATGAATAGGTACACTGAGTAAGACATTATACATCTTGCATAGTCATCATAACCACATGAACAGGTACACTAAGCAAGGCATAAACCATCTTGCACATGTATCATACCAACATGAATAGGAGGCAATATTTCAAGCATGCATTTCATTCAACTCATATGATTCACACATAGCCAACCCCCACACAATCATACCCTCCTAGGCCTCGGAAAACTATTTTCCCAAATGACACAAATACTTGACACCATTAAAACACAATGGTCACACATCACATTCACTTTCCAATGCACATCATAAACCAAGATCCCACAAATGCAACATATAATCTGATGCACTAATAATGGGTCTTAAAGAATGCAACATTACTTCCAATCATGGTCAATCATCCAACAAATATAAAGTGAATCTATCTCAACAACGCAAAACAATATTATCCTAACTACTAGTAGTAGTTACTAATATGATCAAATGATATAAGTGTCATAAGTAACAATATTTAATCCATTCCTATGCTATTGGCAATAAATAATATTAAGAGTCTTACTTAGACTAATTACAAGGTTAATATTTAGTAGTTGAAAGTCATGGACTATTATCAATGACTCATCATTGAATGATTTCTAATTAAAACCTAAAATTGATACTTCTCCCTTAAATTAGAAATAGGTTGATTCTATTCCATTCAAACACAATAAGTCTAAAAAATTATCATCCAATTTAATTCATTTTCCTTCTACCATAATCTAACTTTTAGATAAAAGATATAACTTGATAAACGTTATGTTATTTCTAATGCATTTAAGAGAATATAATTCAATTCCAACATAAACATTTTCATAATCACTACCCTATGTATGATTTCCAAAATCTTTTATCTTTCTACTATTAAATCCAGATTAGACTATATTGCTAATTTCAAATCCTAAGAAAAGAACTTAAAAACAAGAATCGGTCTTTAGATAACAAAATATCATGTGCAAAGGCATTAAAATAAACCTTTAAGAAAGAAACATACTAAAATGATCAATTAAGATATGCAAGAACATAAACTATATTAGAAGGAATATAAATCTAGAATGTTTTGATAATGATTAGATTTTGAAAAGTAAATGCTCTAGTAGACATTTACGCAAAAGTGAGAGCACAGACAAAGTATATTAACTTTTCAACAAATTGCCTCGAGGACATGTCAAATTATGAAATGCAATGATTATAGGACATGCACAGAATGGATTTGTAGATTTAATAACAACAACAATGATGGCATATGAATGTCTGTCACTAATTGATACATATCTCTGAATTGACAAACTAGGTATTGCTAATTTTTGGATATAATTTTCATAGATAAGAGATGAATGTTATATAATTTTTTTAGAGAAACCCAATTCAAAAATATAGAGTTATTGGTGACACAACTAACTATTTTAACATAAATGAAATGGGTGAGAGGTAGACAGTCACAAAATATTCATATCTCCAAAATGAAAAACTAGATAAGATTGATTTTTGGATATAATTTAGATAACTAGGTTGTGCAGCACAAAAACAAATTCTAGAGGAATCCAGTTCATAAAAAAAAATTTATGGCTAATGCAACAGACTGCTAAAACAAAGAGGAAATGGGTGAGAGCTAGACAATCACAAAATATTCATATCTCCCAAATGACAAATTGAGTAAGGCTAATTTTAGGATATGATTTAGACAACTAAGTCATACAACATATGTAAACAATTTAGAGGAACCCAGTTCATAAAAATAAAGTTATGGCTAATACAATAAACTGCTAAAACATAGATGAAATGAGTGAGAGATAGATAGTCACAAAATATTTATATCTCCCACATAACAAACTGGGCAAGGTTGATTTTAGGATATGATTTAGATAAATAGATCATTCACAATATATAAAAAATTTAGAGGAACCCAATTTGTAAAAATAAAGTTATGGTTGACGTAACAAACTGGGTTCAGAATATGTAGAAAAGAATTCATAGAATAATATAAAGCTTGCATATTACAAATTCATTTCACTAAATCTAATGCAACATTAAATCAGTTTCATATCTCAGTCCATACCTGGAATATTACTTCTATCACATCTTCAAAAAAATTCCCAGCTCGCATCCATTTTTACCCAAGTCTTTTCTTCTCGAAGCTATGGTTTGTGGTACCAAAAGAAAAATAAAAAACTTCCTGAGAGAGAGATCCCCAAAACATAAAACATATTCTGCTACTTGAAATGCACGCTCCTTCCCCCAAATTATGCCATGAGATTTCAAAAATAATGTTGAGCATGCATAACCACCCCATCATTTCTTCCAGAAGATTCTCATTATTGAAGCCAATGAATTATGCCTTTATTACTTTCCTACAATATGCTATTTTTAACCAGACAATAATCTCGCCGATTTTATTTATTTTAGAATTTGCTATATATATAAGTTTTTATGACAACTCATAAATATTATAAATTTGTTTTTATTTCCACTAACAAAACATTTACTTATTTATAAAATATTTTCATTTTAATTTTATCAATTATATTCCCATTTTAATAACACATTATTTTCCTCATTATAATGATTATTATTTATTGACCTTTGATTACAATATAATATAATTTCCCATAACTTAAATTTACATAAAAGCATCTATATTTATTTATTTATCAAAATGCCCTCTTGACTTAATAATTTTATTTTAATACAACAATTAACCAAAGCATTAATCAAACAATTTCCACAATAAATAACCCAAATGCTAAACAATACCTAACACTATGCACGATCGAAAAGCATGACCACAACAACAATGACTACCTATTATGCCCATACCGACAACACTGGATAGGTGCAAAATTGGATACTCAACCTCTTGAAGGATGATGGCTAAGCTAGGGGACCATATGTTATCTCTGTTTAATAGTTTCCATTTTTTTTAAGGCAAGCTCAGACCTGTCAATTCAGGTGGAGTCAATGCCTGATACCTGCAACCTACAGCACACAACATGATCTAAGCACAAATATATTAAATATCAAATGGTCATGGAGTGAACGAGAATCACAACATCGTCGAACGCTCACAAATGAGTGGTATGACATTGTCTCTTTTCACACCACACAATAATTAGATCATCCTATAATACAAAATTAGTCACATAAAAATCAATTCTAACATATTATAATCCTAGTAAAATCAACATCATAATCACTTGAATGTAAAACAATGTCAGAGCATATGAATTATCAGTGTCGCAACAAGGATTATCAATAAAACATGCTAACTGCCATATGAAACCACACATGAGGATAATTAGGAATGTCACCAACATGAATGTAGGATTTACCAATATCATATAATATACAACATCAACTATCTAACATACCCTAAATATTCCTATTATTTTACCTTCATCTTCATACTCCTTAGCCAGACTATATGCACATCCAAGATGAGAATGGAGGGGCACTACACCAAAGGGATATTTACTAGTTTGAAGTTCTTCATACGGAATCTCATGAGGATCTTCTCCACATGTACTTCTACTGTGATAACCAAAGTTTATCTATTTTCCTGTCTATGTGTATCTACATACCCAAAATATATTTTGCGACTCCAAGATCATTCATATCAAATATCCTAGCCAACTGAACCTTTAAGCTACTGATCTCTACCATACATTTTCTTGCTATAAGCATATCGTCAACATATAACACAAAGATAATGAATACACCATTTTATAAACTTTTAAAGTGAACACAATGGTCATACTCACTCCTTGTAAAATTTTGGCTCACCATGAAGGAATCAAACTTCTTGTACCATTTCCTAGGTGATTGCTTCAGGCCATACAATGACCTCTTGAGTTTGAAAATAAATCATCTTTTGCAATCCTAAACAAACCCTTCTAGTTGTTCCATATATATATCCTCATCCAAATCTCCATGTAAAAATGTTGTTATAACATCTAGCTACTCTAACTCTAGATCAAGTAAAGAAACTAGTGCTAATACTACCTGAATAGAAACAAGCTTAACAACTGGTGAGAAATTTCGTGGAAATCAATACCTTCATTTTGAGAAACCTTTTTGCTACCAATTTCTCTTTGTATCTTTCAACTTTATCATCAACACCATTTTTTAGTTTGTAGACACATTTGCAACCAATAATTTTCCTACCCTTTGTGAGTTCTAGAAAGTCCCATGTTTTATTCTTCTATAAGGCATCTATTTCTTCTTTCATTGCTATTTTCCATTTAGCACTTTCAATGTTATCATAGCTTCTTGATAAAAACTAGGTTCCCCATAATTAGAAATCAAAGCCATAGATAAATTATAATCATCACACCTCTCAAGAGGATTTCTGACCTGTGTAGATCTCCTTAGAGTTGGTTGTGGAAATTCCACATTTTCTTGTATACTTTTTGCATCTTCACCTTCATCTTAAGAAGCTTCTTCCTTGTCCTTTTCTTCTATAGATAGCTGAGTTTCCAACCAAATTTGTTGATTTTGTGGTAGTTGTCCCTATTTCATTTCAACTTCTACTATTATTTATTTTATCAGAGGAGATTCATCAAAAACTACATCTCTACTAATGATGATTTTGTGGGTAGTAGGATCCCACAATCTATATCCCTTATCTTCATCACCATAACCAATAAAGATATACTTCCTTGATTTGGGGTCCAACTTAGAACGTTGATCTTTAGAAATTAGAGCATAAGCATCACAACCAAACAAATTTAGATTTGAGTAGTCATGAGAATTGCCTATCCATACCTCTTTAGGAATCTTACAGTCTATTGCAACTGATGGTGACCTATTTACTAGATAACATGATATATTGATTGATTTTTCCCACAACTCTTGCTCCAACCTGGCATTATTGTGCATGCTCCTTGCTCTCTCTAGGAAATTCTTATTCATGTGTTCAGAAACACCATTTTGCTGAGGAGTGTAAACTATCCAGTTTTATGACTTTCAATCCCATCTTCCTTGCAATAATTTTAAAATTCCAAAGATCTGAACTTGCCCCATTATCTATTCTTAAATAATTGATTAATCTACTAGTACTCTTTTCAACCAAAGCTCTAAATTTCTTAAATATACTAAACAAATCAGCTTTCCTTTGAAGAATATAGACACACTTTTCTAGAGTAATTATCTATAAATGTCACAAAATATGATGATCCACCAAATAAAACTATAGGGTATAATCCCCAAACACTTGAATGAATATAATCTAGGATACCTTTTTCTTGTATGACTACTTTTTTAAACTTATGTCTACATTACTTCCCAATAACACATTACTTGCAAAAATTCAAACTTAGATATTTTAAATTTCAAAGTCACTTACAGTTTACCAATACCTTTATCCCTTTCTCATTGATATGGTCTAGTTGCTAGTGCCATTAATGAGTAGATTCATTTACTTTTTTAGATATCATCGTTGTTTCACTTATTTCAGTACTCCCATATAACTTGTAAAGGTTCCCAATCTTTGTAGCCTTCATTACCACCATAATGCCCTTGGAAACTTTCAATGCTCGATCTTGACATGTAAATTTGTAACTGTTGGTCATGATGTTAGTCACAAACAAACATAGAATAAAAGTACACATTGACCTTTATTCATCTCGAAAGATACTATGAATTCAAAGAATTCAGGATCCCAAGTCTCTGGTGATTAGGTCTTAATCGTCTGAAGTTACTCAGAGGTTAATGTGTGTTGCTATTTCCATTTTGGGGCCTTACGTGAAATTGGGCCATCATCATGACATTCCTGTAGAAATTCTTTATAGAGAAGTCATATTATGCAGTTATTAGATGAAAAGATGTAGAAATACCTCAATCTTTACATGATATTTTTCAATTGTGCATGCTTTGCATTCAAATATGCTAAATATTTGCGATTACCTACGAGATGTCTGCATATTTGTGTTATTTACTTAGGATTATCAGTTATTCGCAATTGTGATAATGAAATGTCTTGAAATTGAAAGAAATTAAAGGAATACTACAATTTAAAGTTGAACCTTCAGCTATTGATCCACATACATACTTGATACTATCATGGGGAGAAGAAATCAAACCATATGTTCACCAGGACATTCCACAGCTAGATACAGTTGATGCAAACTTCAGAGGATGAGGAATGAAAACAATACATGCAACATGATGAGCACTCCAAGGGATGCAGCAAATCAAAGCACATATCCAGAATTCAGACACAAATTACTCAAGATTTACAAAGATTTGTAATCGAAATACTCTTCTCTTTCATTAAGTATGCAAAAGACATGTACATATGCAATAACTTTGAAATAAGCCCTGAATACTTCAACAAATAGATTTCAATTAAGTTTCGAATGTTTCATCAGGGCATTCCACCGCCCTTTATAGAATAAGGTGAGGAATCCGTTACAAAAGATCTACGATCTTGATTTATCAATACAAATCTACGGTCATGATTCACTTGATTTTGTCAATCTTTACAAAATGGCACAAGTTGCCAGCTGGCAACTATCTATACTACTTATGCTATTATCCCCTTCATGATGTATCTTCATCATGCTCCTCAGCTGATTCATGCGGGTCATCATCATGTGCATCACTTTCCGAACTTTCACTATCCTGATGATGACGCTGCTGCATATGGGGCTACATACTACTGCGGACCTGCTCGTATGAACGTACAACCTGATCTATCCCTCTGCCATCTTGAGTCTTTGCTTTGACAATGGCGTGCTTATGTGCTTCATATTTGTCTCTACTGTTATCAAGCTTATTTTTCCTGTCCTGCAGTGTCTCTTTGTATTTCTCCATCTGGACCTTGATCCTCATTATTTTATCTATCAATTCCTCTGTTAAAGGGACAGGTGGACCATCTGTCTCTGATTGGAAGTTGCTGTGTACTACTTTAATGGCGGACTCTTCATCTTGATTTTCTATTTTTCCTTCCACCTTGCCTTCCAATGCCTCTAGTATCACCGCCTCTTCAGCCATTAAATCTCGTAGCCTCATGCTGATATCCCTCAGCTTATTATTACATCTTTTGAGGACTCCACACTCAAACTGAGTGTCTTTATACCAGATATCTATTAATAATGCGGTATTACTATTCAGTACCTGCTTACTGATGAGCAGTTGTGGATTTATATTCCTTATTTCTCCTAACAGGCTCAAGACTCTCTCTAGCTTGTAAGACCTCTTCCCGGTCTGCATCTGCAATTTATCCACTTTGGCCTTGGAGTCACTTAGGGTGCTCCACCTCTTCAAAGAGGCCTTCATTATTTCTACAGCATCATCCAATGTGGATGACATCCATCTCCTTATTACGGATGCCTCATGCTTCATGAGGTCCAATTTATTTACCTCCTCCTGAGAAATGGCAGTCAATGGGACTGCATGTTCAGTTGTGGTATCATCAGGATTGGTCAGCCCTTTGATATAGGCATGCAACTAAGCAATGTGCTCTTTATGTTGCTTATTTTTCTCCTTCTCTCTTTTCACTTTCTGAATTAGAGAGTCAACGATATCTTTGCCCTCCTGACCTTCTTGGTCCTCATTGGCATAGCCCAAATCTACTGTACTGATTTGAAATTCATCGACAGTGATTTTACCTTTTTCCTTCTCCACCCCAGGTATGGCAATTTGTGCGGTCCTTCTCCCTATTGCCGGATCTCTCTTGATGGCTGAAGTCATTCTGGCCTTCCTCTTTGGCTTCATTATATCCGCGGAGAACAGGGTGGAGACATCGAATTCCTAAATTTCAAGCTCTTCCTCAGCATTTACCTCTTTTGCCAACCACGGAGGCACCCGATCATGTTTTTCAGCATCATCCTGATGTTCACCTATAACTCCCGTTTCCATCAACAAGTGTTGTGGAGATGGTGACTTTCTCATTTCTTCTTCTTGATGCTCTCTTTGTTGTTGATCTTTTGGCACCTCCTCCTGTTGAGGGATTTCCTTTTCTGGAGGTGGATCTTCATGCTGTGGGGACCCTTGAGGTGCATCTATATGCTGTGGGGAACCTTGAGGTGCATCTATATGCTGTGGGGAACCTTGAGGTGCATCTATATGCTGTTCATGATGATCATGATCTCCCTCTATCATTACTTCATCCGTTTCCAATTCTTCCCCCTGTTGCTTATCCACTGCACCAGATACTGGGGACTCTACCTGATGTGCTAGCGATTGCTCTGCAGCTATTATTTCTTCTGAGCTTGCACTGTCAACCTCCTGTGTCTTGGCAGTTGGATCCTCTTTTGTTTCCTCCTTTTCATCAGCCTTCATCTCTTGAACCTCTACTATAGCAGGTTCCACTGATGTATCCCGTGGACTTTGTTGTCCTAATTCCAGAGCATGGCCTTCCGATTCTGCCATCTCTATTTCTTCTGTTGGTTGGCCTTCACCAGGTGCTCCTACTGGCTGTTCAGGACTTGCATCCTGTTTCTCTGTCAGGTCTACCACTACAGGACTGGTCACCTCTGTGATCAATGTATCTAGCCCTATTTCCTGAGCTACTTGCTCTGGGCTCTTTTCTCGCTCTTCTTCCACTCGCCTCATCTCTTCCAGTACTGATTGAACTGGTGGAGACTTGTGGGGGGTCATACTAATACCAGCAGCCAGTGTTTCCATCTTCTGTGCAGTCACATCCAGCACCACCTCATCATTAGACAAATTTATTGTCTCGTCGAGCGAGACATGCCCTTCTGCTTGTGTCTGAGAAGTTTCTTTTAGCTGCTCCTCAGGAAGTTCAGTTTTAAACTTGACGATGGTAGGAAGTGGAACATTATGTTGAAGTTCCTTGTGCACTTCACTACCTTCCCCTTGTAATGAGGTAGGGAGGTGGCTTATTCCACCTCTCATGGAGGTTCTTTGTTTCTTAGGTGGGGTAGACACTAGCACCTGTGGAGCTCTCCTCTTCCTTTTTATTACCAATGGAGCCTCCTCTTCCTCAGGCTCTTCTTCTATGAGGGTATCCTCTCCTCCTGGTTGTTTAGAGGATTGACCCACTTCTTGGGTGTCAGTGATTCCAACCTCTGCTATCTTACTTTTCTTGGGCTTTTCTTTCTTTGGAGGGGATGCTGATTCTGATCCTGATCCTGACCCTGCCGCCTCCTCAGCTGCAAATACTGCCCTTTCAATTATAATCCCTTTTGGTCCCTGTTCCACCTTCTTGCCCCTTGGGGGTCTTTTGCTCTGCTGTTGTGGTGGAGGGATTCTATCTCCCTTGGTCTTCCTCTTCTCTAACAAGAAATCATATTCATCCGCAGGGATATCCTGCCCTTTCTTCTTGTTGTCCACCATAATGGCAGCACCTTTCTTCTTCAATGCCTCTATCTGTGCATCAACCCAAGCTTGGGTTAGGTGTAGGGTCCTAGCAATGAATGGGTCCAAGGATATGTCCTCCTGCATAGTGAGGTTAGGTGCAGAGGTGGTGTCATTATATATCTTTTTCTGTTCATACTCATCTGCCATTGTCCTGCCATCATCCTTCTTTAATTGTTGGGGAAGGGAGATGCAATCAAAAGTTCTAACTTGGTTAAGAGTTAACCTCTAATACATCCTTCTTCTGGCTTCTGCCTCATCTTCACAGTCAGCCCAAAAATCCTCTAGGTGCCTTTGGTGAATAGGCTTTCCTATTATCTTCTGTATCCTACCATAAGGATCATATGGTCTTGTTATTGGAAAAGGCTGCAGATTCATTTTATTTAGGGTGACCATCACCTTCTTTATACTATCTGAGTCAGGGCACATATAGTTGCCAATGCTGACCGGGAACAAAATTGGTGGCAGCTTCTTGGCATCCTTGTACATTTGTATCATGGTGGAGCCCTGCCTGATAAATTCCATTAGTACTACAGCATCGGTAGGATACCTTGGTAGCATTAGGGGATGTCCCTCGAAACCATCAACCCTTATATAAGAAAAGGTCACAAACTGTATGTACCAGGCCCCATGCCTGTAGACTGCCTCTTGAGCCTCCATGCTCAATCTCTTTGTTCTGTCTTCTTCCATGGTCCTTACCACATGCATAGAGAATTCATCATTGACCAGTTTGTAATCTTTGAGGTAGTTGGTTCTCTGCAGCTGGGGATGATGATCCCAGATATATGCAGCATTTGTGCTTGTGAGCTTCCCATCTGTAACAAAGGCATCAAAATTGCCTTTGTAGGCATCAAAATTGCCTTTGTAGGCACAAGAATAAACAATATATGATGACATGTAAAATGCACAATTTGAACCTCCCAGGTTCATCAGTTGCTCATGCAGAGCATCACTTATTATCTGGCCCCATAATGGCTTAATGTCTGAATATAGACACATCATTACTATTCCGTACATCCAATCCCTGAAACTGCCAGTATCAGGCTGGCCGGTTACTCTATTCAGGAGTGCAATCATGTATTGGTACTCCTCACTGAAATCATACTTAAACAGGTGCACAGGAAGCTTGGCCGCTGCATTATATGTGCTGTTCTCAGCCCGCCATGGATACATGTTCTTCCTAGCTGATTTCTTGTTGGCTTCATAGTCTCTTTCAGACTTCTTCAAGTCTACACTTTTGACCTTACTGCCCAGTGGCAATCCAAACGTCCGGGAGAGACCTTTGATGGAGAGGTCTACATATATCCTCCTATGCTTCACTACTTGCCTTTTTTGAGGGTTATAATTCTGGGCACACTCCATGACGAGTTCTGGAGATTCCATGGTGTATGGAAAACCGGCAGCATTCCACATTCTTGACACGAACACTGCGTCCAGCATAGGACTCTTGTCATGTCCATTGTTCAGCTTGGTTGACCAGGCCTCCAAATTAGTGCTTCCCTGATGGGTGTCTGTAATTGCTCCATATTTAAACAGGACCCCCCTCTGAGCAGAGAACATGGGTTTGCTGAATTCCTCTTGACACTTGACCAATTGCTTCTCAGCCACGAGTACCTGTAATTAACAACAATCCTATCTCACAACAGGTACATACATGCATGCATATTGCAATTGACTTCATAAATCATTATGCCTACTACATCAATTCCAACACTACTTAATCATACAGATGCATAAACCAAAACTTACATCATCGTATCAGAACAGAAACAATATGATGAGGGTTTTATTCACTTACCTTATTATGTAGATTTCCTTTTATACCAGTAGATTGCTGAGATATTCTTAACTTAGTTGATGATCACCTCTTTCCTTCTGCCTGTGAGCTCAAATCGCGCAACGGTAGCTGGTATGCAGATATGGAAGCTAGTGCTCTGTAAAACAAGTTTATCGCAAGGTAAATGTGAAAATGGTGGTTGAATTACCTTTTAACCTCGCATTTAGGGTACATTTAGGGCAACTCTAACAGATTGGATCATGTTCCCTGATTATTCGTGCGAAAATGCAGTATTTTGCCAGGTGTTTCATTGGGTTTCAGGGTCGGCGGGAACCACCTACCATATCTGCATGCATTAAATGATAATGGCAGCAACGGGAGCGGGGGGATATCCATATGACAGGATGTCATGAGGGCAAGGTGATATTCACAAATATCGGGTTGAGTTTCAATATCATCCTCCTCCCTCGTATTGACATTGTTATCGCGACAAGATTCGGGTGACAAAAGCACCCTTGTTTATGCTTAGTACATCAGGAGGATATTTCGGTGTATCGGGTGATGTTTCAAAATATGATGATGCTAAGACAAACTTACATGTCTCTCTTTTTGGAATATTGGGATGACATCATCCTGATATTCGCTCTTCGTATCGGAAGTGCATCATGACGTCATCATCATATTAGGCGAACATGATCATGTTTTAGAAAATATCCTGTGGCAATGTAAATGTGATGATGATGTCATCGTTATGTATATTTCAGCGTTTATCATATTCATATGATGTCATCAGGATATTTGCTAAGGGTGATATTTGTGTCAGGAGGATTTAAAGAAATATCGCGATAGATAAGACTGTTTGACGGGAAGATTTTGCTATCATTTAAAGTTGACGTCTAGATATTTGAACCGCATGACATATCAGGGGGGATGTTTCAAATATGATGATGATGAGCTTCAACAATATGACTGAGGATATAAAAATATGACCTTCCTCTTGCGAATATCAGGTTTGACTGAAACTTTGACTGTTCATAACTCTTACATCCTGATGAATATCAAGGTGATGTAAAAGGCAAACCTGCTTGAATTTTAATGCTCTTTCAAAATATGAGGTTAGAGAGATGAAATACGAACTTTGACAAACTGACCTCATGGTGACTTACCTCATCCTGGTTTTTCATGATGATGCACTCGACTTACTTTTACCAAACCACCCGGAAGCAGACGCACAAGCCAAACCAAAAAGTTGGGTCCTTGTTTTGCCAAGCCAAAATGGGGCGTGTTGTGTAACCACACAACAACTTGCCACCAAAGAAAACAAACAAATTCCAATGATTCAAGTGATGTGATCACATTCATCTATAGTATTCTAATTCTATCTAAGCATAAGAATCATAATCTCCTGAACGATAAAATTTCATCATGGTAACAATGCTAACCAAAGATCAGGTGTGTGCATATGATTAATTATCCTCATCTTGAAAGCAAGTTGAAAACATAAGTAACTGGTGTTAAACTACATAGTTGGGGATCATCCCTTATAGCCGACCTGGATAGAGCCTTGCTGCCAGCGGGTGTCTATAGCCCCGGCAAGTTTATCTATACAATCTCCCTAAGTAGAGCCCCATTGCCAGCAGGTGTATATAGCCCCGGTAGAGTTACTTAGATGGCCTAATTTTATTTCTTTTCTAATTTTCTCTTTAAAATTTGTATCTGATATCATCATGTTAGCTTATTTGTACAAGGTACAGTCACTTGCAGCTTTAGGTTGGAGATTGTATTGGTAGCAAAGGAGTCCCTTTAGATTTTTCACTTAACACCTATACTTGTGTGTTCAACAAACCCAAGGCTATTAGGTGTTTCATTGTGATTGATTCACTTTGACCAAGAAAAGGCACCCTGATGAAAAGATATCACAAACCTGATCATGAACACTTCTTACAATGAATCATAACCTATGTCTAAATGTGATCTCATTACTTGAACCTTAACAATTTAGTTATTTTCTGGGCTGATGAAGTGCATCATCCTGATTTACCAGAACAAGGTCCCAACCAACAAAACGAAACAAGCAAAACAGACACACTGTACAAACAACTATACAAATATACAATATGATACACATGACTGTTATGAAGTCATTCAGGCCTGGAAATAATGTTTGAGGAATTGTCCATTTACTGGCAATGGGACATCCTCACCTGTCAGGTTCTTAAGCCTATAAGTACTGTCTCCTAGTATCTCAGAAACTTGAAAGGGACCTATCCATAATCTATCAAACTTACCATGGTTACCTTTCTTTTCATGGGCCTTATCCCACATCAGGACCAAATCAGATATCTTGAAAGCTTTAATTCTGGCTCTCTTGTCAAACCAGCATTTGACAACAGCCTGATGTTTTACAAATTGATCGATTACTTGACTCCTTTTTTCTTCCAAGTGCATCAACTAAAGCAACCTGACTTCTTGTTTATTGTCTATGCCTAGGTATTCTTGGGCAAACTGTAGGGTAGGAATTTTTAAGTTTACAGGGAGGATGGGATCCACTCCATATACTAGTTGGAAAGTTGAGTTTCCTAATGCAGTTTTTATTCTAGTTCTGTCTACCCATAGGGCATACTTTAGAAATGAGTTCCATTCCCTGGGGTTCTTCTCTATCAGTTTTCTTATGATACTCGGTAAATTCTTGTTGGTGGATTCTACTAAACCATTCCCTTGAGGATAATAGTTAGATGAAAACTTAAGTATAATCCCATGGTCAAAAGCCCAACTGGATAACTTGGTGGAAATGAAGGCGGACCCATTATCGCTTACCAATGCATAAGGAGTTCCATACCTGGTGACAATGTTGCTCTCCAGAAATTTAATGACATCATCTGCAGTGCAAGTTTTGCTGCTAATAGCCTCAGCCCATCTAGTACAATAGTCAGTAATTGTTAAAACATACCTATGCCCTGAGGAGGATGGAGGATTGATTGGTCCTATGAAGTCCATGCCCCACGGTGCAAATGGGCGCTCTTCCATTACTGGCTGCAATGGTTGTGCAGCATATTTCTCTCTGTTGGTAGCAACCTGGTAAACATGACAACATTTAACATGATCAGCTGTGTCTTTAAAAATTGTAGGCCAGTAATAGCCTACTCGGAGGATTGCATGTGTTGTGGCCAATGCTGATCCATGTGCCGTTCCAAACTTATCATGTAATTCTGTCAGGACTCTACTTGCTTCTGGCTTCTCTAAGCATCTAAGGTATATTCCTTCGTAATTCTTCTTGAACAAGGTTCTTCCCTTCATCATATACTTTTGGGATCTTATCTTTAAGGCTCTTCTCTATGAAGCCTGCATTCTTGATGGACATCTTCCAGTAATCAGGATGTTCCTGATATCTGAATACCACTCTTTATTGTCTTTCTCATTGATCACATATTGCTAACTAGTGATGTTTGGATCAATCTCAGATATCATCTGGCTCAAAGCTTGTCGTCTTACCAGCTTCATTGGTGTAATTTCCATGTCATACTCTTGTAATACAGTAATCCATTTAGCTCTTTTTTCACCAGGCTCACTTTGCATCAGCAGCATCTTCACTGCTGCATCAGGCACCACAGCAATCACTTTGCTTCTGAGTATGTAATGTCTAAATTTCTTTACTGCCCTGACTAATGCAAGTGCCTATCTCTCAACATCTACATACCTCAACTCAACATCCCTGAAAGGATAGCTCATGAAAGCAATTGGTTTCTCTTCTTTCCCTTCATTTCTTTGAGTTAACACTACTGCAGAGGTATGTTCTGAAGCAAATGAATAGATGTAGAAATCTTTGGTGTAGTCTGGACTAATGAGGACATGAGCATCTAAAATGGCCCTTTTTATATCTTCAAATGCAGTCCTGGCTTCTGGTGTCCACTCAATTTGTGCATCTTTTTTCAACATAGCATTTAAAGGTCTGCCAATCTCAGCAAAGCCGGTGATGAACTTCCTCACAAAGTTTATCTTACCAAAGTAAGACTTGAGTTCCTTTTTGCTTCTTGGAAGTTGTAACTTCATAATAGATTCCACCCTGTCAGGATCAATGATAATTCCATCCTCTGTGATCAGGTGGCCTAGTAATTTTCCTGTTGTGACCCCAAATATGCACTTCTTGGGATTCAAAGATATTCCATATTCTTCACATTTCTTCAGTACACTTCTGAGATCAACAACATGATTCCTCCTTTCCTTGGAGAAAACTATCAAGTCATCCATGTAGATGACTATACACTTTCCTATTAAACATCTGAAAGCTATGTCCATTGCTCACTGGAATGTAGCTCTAGCATTTATGAGTCCAAAGGGCATGCGTCTATATGCAAATATCCCCCACTTTGTGGTGAAGGTAGTTTTCAATCTGTCAATTTTGTCAACCATTACTTGGTTGTATCCTGAAAAGCCATCCAAGAAGGACATCATTTTAGCTACATTTACAATCTATAGAACTTCATCCAATGAGGGTAAAGGATAGTTATCCTTTTCTGATGCCCTGTTCAGGTTCCTAAAATCTACACATAACCTGATGTCTCCATTCTTCTTTCTGACTGGCACAAGATTAGCCACCCAAGTGGAGTGCCTGATAGGAAATATTATCCTGGCATTTAACAATTTCTTGACTTCTTCAAGAATTATTGGTTCAAGCAAGGCATTGACTGGCCTCTGCTTCTGTCTGAAAGGTTTTGCATCTGGCTTGAGAGGTATAGTATGAGTTATGACAGAGGTATCATATGTCTTCAGCTCATCATAAGTCCATGCAATTACATGTATGTAATCCTTGAGGGCCTGAGTTATTCCTTCTAACTCTTCTGGTGTGCAAACCTTACCCAATAAGATGTTTTTCTTGTCATCAGCTTGTCCAATATTCACTTGTGAATATCAACCTCCATCTGCCTTAGGCAGATCTTTATGTTTAAGCATATTATCCAAATCAAAGGCTCTTTCCAAGTCAATCATACCTTTGGGGATCCTGTTGCTAGGCAACTCTAATATCTCATCTTCTTCCCAGACATGATCCTCCATACCATTCTCATCTATAATCTGAGCTTCAAATATGTCTCTATTTGAAATGAAGTTTAGAATGTGTTGATCATCATCAAACACCTGGAGATTAGTCACATTGTCAGGTATTGATGGTACTGACACCAGTTCTACTGAAAATCTCTTTAGACCAGATATAGACAATGGCTCCAATGTACTGGCAGCTTGAGCTAGCGCATCTGCCCTATGGTTTTGCTCTCTTGGTACATGAGTGATATTAAAGGTGTTAAAGTCTTCCATCAGGTCTCACACACGATGTCTGTAATTTGATAGTTTTCTGTAGTTACAAGAGTAAATTCCTCTTACTTTCTTCACAACTAGTTCTGAATCTCCAAAGACATGCAGAATCTTTACTTTCCTCTTATGAGCAAACAACATTCCATGAATCAAAGCCTCATACTCTGCTACACTGTTAGTATAGGAGAACTGTAATCTGTAGGCTGCCAGATAGGATTTCCCAGTTCAATCAATCAGGTCAATTCCTACCCTAGCACCTTGCTTAGATTTGGACCCATCAAACCTCAGGATCCAAGGTTTATCTTCAGCAGGACATTTAGCTGAACTTTCTTTTCCCTTTGCAGCTCTGGCTGCTACTCCACCTGATATCCATTTTAACTTAGGGACATCATCATCCTTAAGTTTCTTCTTTCCCTTTTCTTGTGAGCCTGATGGCTTTTCTATTCTCTCTTTCGTTTCAGCAGGAGGATGATCTTCTGAATCTGCAGCTGCATGCTTTTTCAAGATGTGTAAACATAGTGAGCAAGTTGTTTTTGAGTGAGGTGCCTCATGCAGCCTACACCAATTTTTAATTAAGACCTCCCGAGGAGTTTTATGCTACCGTGTCACCTTCTCTATTTCCTTTTCCAAAAATTCTTCGAACTTCGTCAGGTCACTACCTTTGTCCTCATCAGACAATTCATAATCTGGTTCCATAAAGCAATCACTTCCTGGGGTGATCTTTTCTTTCATTTCATTATTTACTTGCAGAGAGACTAAAATTTCCTCTGTTTCCAGGATAGGATGCTCATCATGATCTATCAGTTCTTCAGTTCCTACACAAGACAGATAAGAATTATTATCGTCATCATCATCAAATGTAACATTTACCTCGGAATATGATGATGATGCCTCGCTGTATGTTCGCTCTAGCATCATCATCTCTAAGCATGTTTCACATGTCTTTTCTGAATGTGCTTCGTCGTGTAATCTGCACCATCCGTCAATCAAGATATCATTAGCAGGTATATTTAACAATTGACAATGTTTTACCTGTTTAGACAGATGTATCTCAAAATCTCTGAAGCGATCTATTTCATTCTCATTATCAGGATTATTATCAGTTTCTATGACTGGCATATCCTCCTGATCATCATCATCATGATAATGATGCAACTTAAGCATCAAGATCTCTTCTATTTTGACAGTCTGCGGCCTGATGCAATAAACTCTAGGTTCTACGTTTATGTACATGATCTCATTTGTTATGTTGTACTCAGTTATCATATGTTTCATTCTAGGTTCAGCATCAATCCTGATCTAATTAGGTATACCCTTCCATGGTAACCACATGTGACTGAAATCTGTAGACATATATCCATTAAGCGTTTTAGACCAATCGCGGCTGAGCAACATCCCATACGTATTAGGTACGTCAACTACTTGAATATCAATGTAATACTGGATCCTAGGATCAAAAGCTAGCTACATGTGGATATGAGTTAATTCCCCTACTACACTTACTTCTGTTTTGTCCAACTGTGTGACCTTCTTTAAGGATTTAGCAAGATGCAGTCCTAAAGCATTGCATATTGACAAGGGCATAACATTCTTTGAGGCTCCCGAATCCACCAGACAGTTGTGCAGGTTCTTGCTGAACATTCTTATGGTAAGGAGGAACGAAGGTGATTCAGTTTTATCCCTATACAAGGTCATGTGGGAGGTTTCTACAGCTTGGACTGTAGCTGACACTTTAGGCTTGATAATATTATCCTTAACAGCATGATCTTTGCCACTGGATTGACTCAAAAAATGGCTATCCTCTTTAGGGGCAGGATCATCTAAGGACTTTATAAATGCCCTTTTGATGGCAGGAGTTTTCAGTAACTCAGACAGGGACAGGCTGATCTTAATTTTCTTCATTTCATCAGCGAGATAGCTGACCAACTTGTTGGATTCATGAGGTGTATTCACAATCTTTGATACTGTGTTTTGAGGTGACAAGTACTGAGCATTCACCTTAGGGAACCCTGGGTTATTGCTAGCCTTAGGATCAGGAGGTGTATTGAAGTTGTTTGGAGGTAGAGATGATGTCAATGGACCAGCAGGTCTATTGGCATTACTCCTCAAGTTATAATTGTGCTTACCAGGATATTGCTGCTGATATGCATGTACTTCTTCACGTTCCCTTGCAGGCTCATTTTCATCTTCAAAGGGGAAAACATAGTTTGTTTCAAAAGCTAAGGCTGATTCTTCATATGCTTGGTTATAACTCTGATGAGGTTCATTTGTATAGGCTTCTAGCACAAAAGCTAAGTCGTATCCACAAGGAACAATCTCATTTCCTTCTGCATGAGGTGGATTTCCAGAAGTGTTAGACACTTCAGTCTGAAAGATGCTAGTAGCAGTTCTAAATTGTGGACAGTCTAATTCTGCATGTGCATTAGTATTGTGGATCCTACACCAATTAGTAAGAGCCGCCTCAGCAAGATTAACTCTAGTAGTCTGTTTGGCTTCGCCAGGAGGCTGATTGTCTAGGGGTGATGGTAATGAACCATTATTTGGCCTAGAATTCCATACTCTAGGCTGTCTAGGTGGATTATTGTTATTTCCACCATTATTGTTGAAGTTATTGTTGTTATATCCTTTATCAGGATAATTTAGTCTGTCATTAGAATAATTTCTATTCTGACTTGACTAGGAATAAAAACCCTGATTTCTCAAGTGTGTCACTTCTGTGGTGAGTTTTCTCAATTGAGCAGAAATCTCTTTGATTTCCTCCTTTTCTTCCTGAGCTTTGGCTACTACATTTTAAGTCTGAGGCTTGAAGAAAGAGGATCCATGGTTATTATTGGATAGATCAGCACCCTGAGGTATCTGGGCTTGTGCAGGATATTGTGGCACTTGGCCATTTCCATTAGGAGGGGGCATGATGCTTAGTGGAGGTACTTGAAAAGGTGTAGGCATGACTGCTGGAGGTATCACTGTTCCATTAGGATACTGTGCAGGATACTGCGAAGAATATGCTGCAGGAAATGATGCGAGATATTGTGAATGCATGCCAGACAAGGTAGGAAATACTATATTTGGAGTAGGAGCAGGTATCAACTGCTGATTCACTTTGATAGCTTCTTGAAAAGCTCCTGTCAATATAGTGATCTCAGGATGTGTTCTCCTAATGAACATGGAAGTTAATGGATCCAGAGCTGAATAATAGATACTCCGGGCAGAGGCATCAGATACTACATATGGGGCAACTAACTTGGACAACATTTTCTGAAACCTAACATTGAAATTGGTGATAGGTTCATGCTCAAATCTTTTGATCATGGCAAACATCTGGTAATTCATAGATGGATCAATAGGGACCTTGAACCTGTCAAGAAAGGCTTTCTCTAAGACAGCCCATGAACCAATTATAAGCATCTTCCCCTAAGAAAAAAGGAAATAACCTGCACACCATATCTTGATGTTCTATTCTGGCTCTGCAGCAAGCTTCCTTAAATGTCCTAATATGATCATCAGCATCTTGATAAGGATGATATTTTGGACAAAGTTTGTTCAGATTCTTTGGTAGCTCATGATATGCATTAAAGGTCAAAGGTGACTCTGCTGCAAAGAAAGAAATTGCAACCAGAGGAGGTTGAGCTGGTGTTGCAGCTAGTTGGGGTTGAACCAAAGGTACACCCTGAGGCTGAACAGGAGGTGTCACAGATATCTCGAAAGGTATTTGTAAACCAACGAGAGTTATAGGAGGGGGTTCTGGTGAAGCTCTTGATGCACTAGACACTGGAGTATGATGAATGTCTACAGTTCTAGGTCTGAAACCTCTAACAGGTAGTTCCTTGAAGATTCCACTAGATCTAGACATGGTATTTATCCTGTGAGCCAGGATTTCACAATTCTGAGGCAAATTGGCTAAAGCTTTGCACTTATTGGCTAGATTTCACCAAATGAGGTGATATTTGCAGTCAGATGGCTAATCAAACTAGATATTTATGAAATATTTGTGAAGATACTGCAAATATGACAGGATATTTGGGGTATAATGACCCCTAGCACGAGATCTCAAGTATCTAAAGCTTAAATTCTTCAAAGCTTGGAATTTACAGATCTTTGGCCAATATTAGTGAATTCAGAATGATCTACTCTAAAGCTTGCAATGTTTATGTAAGATCTAGAAATCTTTACACGAAATGAGCATATATGAGCTTCTTACAGTAAATATTTACGTAATATTTGAAATTCACAGATGATCTAAGGTTACCTTACTCCCTGCATCATAGAACCTGAAAATAATGATGATGAGCGTAGTATTCCAGATGACGCCCTCCTTCTAGCGCCAATTTATGTTGGTCATGATGTTAGTCACAAATAAACATAGAATAAAAGTACACATTAACCTTTATTCATCTTGAAAGATACTATGAATTCAAAGAATTCAGGATCCCAAGTCTCCGGTGATTAGGTCTTAATCGTCTGAAGTTACTCAGAGGTTAATGTGTGTTGCTGTTTCCATTTTGGGGCCTTACGTGAAATTGTGCCATCATCATGACATTCCTGTAGAAATTCTTTACAGAGAAGTCATATTATGCAGTTATTAGATGAAAAGATGTAGAAATACCTCAATCTTTGCATGATATTTTTCAATTGTGCATGCTTTGCATTCAAATATGCTAAATATTTGCGATTACCTACGAGATGTCTACATATTTGTGTTATTTACTTAGGATTATCAGTTATTCGCAATTGTGATAATGAAATGTTCTGAAATTGAAAGAAATTAAAGGAATACTACAATTTAAAGTTGAACCTTTAGCTATTGATCCACATACATACTTGATACTGTCATGACAAGAAGAAATCAAACCATATGTTCACCAGGACATTCCACAGCTAGATACAGTTGATGCAAACTTCAGAGGATGAGGAATGAAAACAATACATGCAACATGATGAGCACTCCAAGGGACGTAGCAAATCAAAGCACATATCTAGAATTCAGACATAGATTACTCAAGATTTACGAAGATTTGTAATCGAAATACTCTTCTCTTTCATTAAGTATGCAAAAGACATGTACATATGCAATAACTTTGAAATAAGCCCTGAATACTTCAGCAAACAGATTTCAATTAAGTTTCGATTGTTTCATTAGGGCATTCCACCACCCTTTATAGAATAAGGTGAGGAATCCGTTACAAAAGATCTACGATCTTGATTTATCAATACAAATCTACGGTCATGATTCACTTGATTTTATCAATCTTTACAAAATGGCACAAGTTGCCATCTGGCAACTATCTATACTACTTATGCTATTATCCCCTTCATGATGTATCTTCATCATGCTCCTCAGCTGATTCATGCGGGTCATCATCATGTGCATCACTTTCTGAGCTTTCACTATCCTGATGATGACGCTACTGCATATGGGGCTGCATACTACTGCGGACCTGCTCGTATGAACGCACAACCTGATCTATCCCTCCGCCATCTTGAGTCTTTGCTTTGACAATGGCGTGCTTATGTGCTTCATATTTGTCTCTGCTATTATCAAGCTTATTTTTCTTGTCCTGCAGTGTCTCTTTGTATTTCTCCATCTGGACCTTGATCCTCATTATTTTATCTATCAATTCCTCTGTCAAAGGGATAGGTGGACCATCTGTCTTTGATTGGAAGTTGTTGTGTACTACTTTAATGGCGGACTCTTCATCTTGATTTTCTATTTTTTCCTTCCACCTTGCCTTCCAATGCCTCTAGTATCACCACCTCTTCAGCCATTAAATCTCGTAGCCTCATGCTGATATCCCTCAGCTTATTATTACATCTTTTGAGGACTCCACACTCAAACTGAGTGTCTTTATACCAGATATCTATTAATAATGCGGTATTACTATTTAGTAACTACTTACTAATGAGCAGTTGTGGATTTATATTCCTTATTTCTCCTAACAGGCTCAGGACTCTCTCTAGCTTGTAAGACCTCTTCCCGGTCTGCATCTGCAATTTATCCACTTTGGCCTTGGAGTCACTTAGGGTGCTCCACCTCTTCAAAGAGGCCTTCATTATTTCTACAGCATCATCCAATGTGGATGACATCCATCTCCTTATTATGGACGCCTCATGCTTCATGTGGTCCAATTTATTTACCTCCTCCTAAGAAATGGCAGTCAATGGGACTGCATGTTCAGTTGTGGTATCATCAGGATTGGTCAACCCTTTGATATAGGCATGCAACTGAGCAATGTGCTCATTATGTTGCTTATTTTTCTCCTTATCTCTTTTCACTTTCTGAATTAGAGAGTCAATGATATCTTTGCCCTCCTGACCTTCTTGGTCCTCATTGGTAAAGCCCAAATATACTGTACTGATTTGAAATTCATCGATAGTCATTTTACCTTTTTCCTTCTCCACCGCAGGTATGGCAATTTGCGCGGTCCTTCTCCCTGTTGCCGGATCTCTCTTGATGGCTGAAGTCATTCTGGCCTTCCTCTTTGGCTTCATTATATCCGCAGAGAACAGGGTGGAGACGTTGAATTCCTGAATTTCAAGCTCTTCCTTAGCATTTACCTCTTTTGCCAACCACGGAGGCACCCGATCATGTTTTTCAGCATCATCCTGATGTTCACCTATATCTCCCGTTTCTGTCAACAAGTGTTGTGGAGATGGTGACTTTCTCATTTCTTCTTCTTGATGCTCTCTTTGTTGTTGATCTTGCGGCACCTCCTCCTATTGAGGGATTTCCTTTTCTGGAGGTGGATCTTCATGCTATGGGGACCCTTGAGGTGCATCTATATGCTGTGGGGAACCTTGAGGTGCATCTATATGCTGTGGGGAACCTTGAGGTGCATTTATATGCTGTTCATGATGATCATGATCTCCCTCTGTCATTACTTCATCCGTTTACAATTCTTCCCCCTGTTGCTTATCCACTGCACCAGATACTGGGGACTCTACCTGATGTGTTGGTGATTGCTCTGCAGCTATTATTTCTTCTGAGCTTGCACTGTCAACCTCCTGTGTCTTGGCAGTTGGATCCTCTTTTGTTTCCTCCTTTTCATCAGCCTTCATCTCTTGAACCTCTACTATAGCAGGTTCCACTGATGTATCCCGTGGACTTTGTTGTCCTAATTCCAGAGCATGGCCTTCCGATTCTGCCATCTCTATTTCTTCTGTTGGTTGGCCTTCACCAGGTGATCCTGTTGGTTGTTCAGGACTTGCATCCTGTTTCTCTTCTAGGTCTACCACTACAGGACTGGTCATCTCTGTGATCAATGTATCTAGCCCTATTTCCTGAGCTACTTGCTCTGGGCTCTTTTCTTGCTCTTCTTCCACTTGCCTCATCTCTTCCAGTACTGATTGAACTGGTGGAGACTTGTGGGGGGTCATACTAATACCAGCAGCCAGTGTTTCCATCTTCTGTGCAGCCACATCCTGCACCACCTCATCATCAAACAAATTTATTGTCTCGTCGAGCGAGACATGCCCTTCTGCTTGTGTCTGAGAAGTTTCTTTCAGCTGCTCCTCAGCAAGTTCAGTTTTGAACTTGACGATGGTAGGAAGTGGAACATTAAGTTGAAGTTCCTTGCGTACTTCACTACCTTCCCCTTGTAATGAGGTAGGGGGGTGGCTTATTCCACCTCTCATGGAGGTTCTTTGTTTCTTAGGTGGTGTAGACACCAGCACCTATGGAGCTCTCCTCTTCCTTTTTATTACCAATGGAGCCTCCTCTTCCTCAGGCTCTTCTTCTACGAGGGTATCCTCTTTTCCTAGTTGTTTAGAGGATTGACCCACTTCTTGGGTCTCAGTGATTCCAACCTCTGCTGTCTTACTTTTCTTGGGCTTTTCTTTCTTTGGAGGGATGCTGATTCTGATCCTGATACTGACCCTACCGCCTCCTTAGGTGCAAATACTGCCCTTTCAATTATAATCCCTTTTGGTCCCTGTTCCACCTTCTTGCCCCTTGGGGGTCTTTTGCTCTGCTGTTGTGGTGGAAGGATTCTATCTCCCTTGGTCTTCCTCTTCCCTAATAAGAAGTCATCATATTCATCCAAGGGGATATCATGCCCTTTCTTCTTGTTGTCCACCGTAATGGCAATACCTTTCTTCTTCAATGCCTCTATCTGTGCATCAACCCAAGCTTGGGTTAGGTGTATGGTCCTGGCAATGAATGGGTCCAAGGATATGTCCTCCTGCATAGTGAGGTCAGGTGCAGAGATGGTGTCATTATATATCTTTTTCTGTTCATACTCGTCTACCATTGTCCTGCCATCATCCTTCTTTAATTGCTGGGGAAGGGAGATGCAATCAAAAGTTCTAACTTGGTTAAGAGTTAACCTCTGATACCTCCTTCTGGCTTCTGCCTCATCTTCACAGTCAGCCCAAAAATCCTCTAGGTGCCTTTGGTGAATAGGCTTTCCTAGTATCTTCTGTATCCTGCGTAAGGATCATATGGTCTTGTTATTGGAAAAGGCTGCAGATTCATTTTATTTAGGGTGACCATCACCTTCTTTATACTATCTGAGTCAGGGCACATATAGTTGCCAATGCTGACTGGGAACAAAATTGGTGGCAGCTTCTTGGCATCCTTGTACATTTGTATCATGGTGGAGCCCTGCCTGATAAATTCCATTAGTACTACGGCATCGGTAGGATACCTTGGCAGCATTAGGGGATGTCCCTCGAAACCCTCAACCCTTATATAAGAAAAGGTCACAAACTGTATGTACCAGGCCCCATGCCTGTAGACTGCCTCTTGAGCCTCCATGCTCAATCTCTTTATTCTATCTTCTTCCATGGTCCTTACCAGATGCATAGAGAACGCATCATTGACCAGTTTGTAATCTTTGAGGTAGTTGGTTCTCTGTAGCTAGGGATGATGATCCCAGATATATGCAGCATTTGTGCCTGTGAGCTTCCCATCTGTAACCAAGGCATCAAAAGTGCCCTTGTAGGCACAAGAATAAAAAATATATGGTGACATGTAAAATGCACAATTTGAACCTCCCAGGTTATCAGTTGCTCATGCAGAGCATCACTTATTGTCTGGCCCCATAATGGCTTAATGTCTGAATATAGACACATCATTACTATTCTATACATCCAATCCCTAAAACTGCCAGTATCAGGCTGACCGGTTACTCTATTCAGGAGTTCAATCATGTATTGGTACTCACTAAAATCATACTTAAACAGGTGCACAGGAAGCTTGGCCGCTGCATTATATGTGCTGTTCTCAGCCCACCACGGATACATGTTCTTCCTAGCCAATTTCTTGCTGGCTTCATACTCTCTTTCAGACTTCTTCAAGTCTAAACTTTTGACCTTACTGCCCAGTGGCAATCCAAACATCCGGGAGAGACCTTTGATGGAGAGGTCTACATATATCCTCCCATGCTTCACTACTTGCCTTGTTTGAGGGTTATAATTTCGGGCACACTCCATGATGAGTTCCAGAGATTCCATGGAGTATGGAAAACCGGCGGCATTCCACATTCCCGACACGAACACTGCGTCCAGCACAAGACTCTTGTCATGTCCATTGTTCAGCTTGGCTCACCAGGCCTCCAAATTAGTGCTTCCCTGATGGGTGTCTGTAATTGCTCCATATTTAAATAGGACCCCCCTCTTAGCAGAGAACATGGGTTTGCTGAATTCCTCTTGACACTTGACCAATCGCTTCTCAGCCATGAGTACCTGTAGTTAACAACAATCCTATCTCACAATAGGTACATACATGCATGCTATTGCAATTGAATTCATAAATCATTATGCCTACTGCATCAATTCCAACATTACTTAATCATACAGATGCATAAACTAGAACTTACATCATCGTATCAGAACAGAAACAATATGATGAGGGTTTTATTCACTTACCTAGTTATGCAGATTTCCTTTTATACCAGTAGATTGCTGAGACATTCTTAATTCAGCTAATGATCACCTCTTTCCTTCTGCATGTGAGATCAAATCGCGCAACGGTAGCTGGTATGCAGATATGGAAGCTGGTGCTCTATAAAACAAGTTTATCACAAGGTAAATGTGAAAATGGCAGTTGAATTACCTTTTAACCTCGCATTTAGGGTACATTTAGGGCAACTCTAACAAATTGGATCATGTTCCCTAATTATTCGTGCGAAAATGCAGAATCTTGCCAGGTGTTTCATTGGGTTTTGGGATCGGCGGGAACCACCTACCATATCTGCACGCATTAAATGATAATGGCGGCAATGGGAGCAGGGGGATATCCATATGACAGGATGTCATGAGGGCAGGATGATATTCGCAAATATCAGGTTGAGTTTCAATATAATCCTCCTCTGTCGTATTGACATTATTATCGCGACAAGATTCAGGTGACAAAAGCACCCTTGTTTATGCTTAGTACATCAGGAGGATATTTCGGTGTATCGAGTGATGTTTCAAAATATGATGATGCCGAGACAAACTTACATGTCTCTCTTTTTGGAATATCAGGGTGACATCATCCTGATATTCGCTCTTCGTATTGGAAGTGCATCATGATGTCATCATCATATTAGGCGAACATGATCATGTTTTAGAAAATATCTTGTGGCAATGTAAATGTGATGATGATGTCATCGTTATGTATATTCCTTTGTTTATCATATTCAGATGATGTCATCAGGATATTTGCTAAAGGTGATATTTGCATCAGGAGGATATAAAGAAATATCGGGTTACATGTGAAGTATGACGCTTGCAATAGATAAGACTGTTTGACAGGAAGATTTTGCTATCATTTAAAGTTGACGTCTGGATATTTGAACCGCATCACATATCGGGGGGGCTGTTTCAAATATGATGATGATGAGCTTCAACAATATGACTGAGGATATAAAAATATGACCTTCCTCTTGCGAATATCAGGTTTGACCGAAACTTTGACTGTTCATAACTCTTACATCCTGATGAATATCAAGGTGATGTAAAAGGCAAACCTACCTAAATTTTAATGCTCTTTCAAAATATGAGGTCACAGAGATGAAATACAAACTTTGACAAACTGACCTCATGGTGACTTACCTCATCCTAGTTCTGCATGATGGGGCACTCGACTTACTTTTACCAAACCGCCCTGAAGCAGACGCACAAGCTAAACCAAAAAGTTGGGTCCTTGTTTTGCCAAGTCAAAATGGGGCATGTTGTGTAACCACACAACAACTTGCCACCAAAGAAAACAAACAAATTCCAATGATTCAAGTGATGTGATCACATTCATCTATAGTATTCTAATTCTATCTAAGCATAAGCATCATGATCTCCTGAATGATAAAATTTTATCATGGTAACAATGCTAACCAAAGATCAGGTGTGTGCATATGATTAATTATCCTCATCTTGAAAGAAAGTTGAAAACATAAGTAACTGGTGTTAAACTACATAGTTGGGGATCATCCCTTATAGCCGACCTGGATAGAACCTTGCTGCCAGCAGGTGTTTATAGCCCTGGCAAGGTTATCTATACAATCTCCCTAAGTAGAGCCCCACTGCCAGCAGGCGTCTATAGCCCCGGTAGAGTTACTTAGATGGCCTAATTTTATTTCTTTTCTAATTTTCTCTTTAAAATTTGTATCTGATATCATCATGTTAGCTTATTTGTACAAGGTACAGTCACTTGCAGCTTTAGGTTGGAGATTGTACTGGTAGCAAAGGAGTCCCTTTAGATTTTTCACTTAACACCTATACTTGTGTGTTCAACAAACCCAAGGCTATTAGGTGTTTCATTGTGATTGATTCACTTTGACCAAGAAAAGGCACCCTGATTAAAAGATATCACAAACCTGATCATGAACACTTCTTACAATGAATCATAACCTATGTCTAAATGTGATCTCATTACTTGAACCTTAACAATTTAGCTATTTTCTGGGGTGATGAAGTGCATCATCCTGATTTACCAGAACAAGGTCCCAACCAACAAAATGAAACAAGCAAAATAGACACACTGTACAAACAACTATACAAATATACAATATGATACACATGACTATTATGAAGTCATTCAGGCCTGGAAATAATGTTTGAGGAATTGTCCATTTACTGGAAATGGGACATCCTCACCTGTCAGGTTCTTAAGCCTATAAGTACTATCTCCTAGTATCTCAGAAAATTGAAAGGGACCTATCCATAATCTATCAAACTTACCATGGTCACCTTTCTTTTCATGGGCCTTATCCCACATCAGGACCAAATCGGATATCCTGAAAGCTTTAATTCTAACTCTCTTGTCAAACCAACATTTGACAATAGCCTGATGTTTTGCAAATTGATCTATTGCTTGACTCCTTTTTTCTTCTAGGTGCATTAACTGAAGCAACCTGACTTCTTGTTTATTGTCTATGATTAGGTATTCTTGGGCAAAACTGTAGGGTAGGAATTTTTAAGTTTATAGGGAGGATGGGATCCACTCCATATACTAGTTGGGAAGGTGAGTTTCCTAATGCTGTTTTTATTCTAGTTCTGTCTACCCATATGGCATACTTTAGAAATGAGTTCCATTCCTTGGGGTTCTTCTCTATCAGTTTTCTTATGATACTCAGTAAATTCTTGTTGGTGGATTATGCTAAACCATTCCCTTGATGATAATAGTTAGATGAAAACTTAAGTATAATCCCATGGTCAAAAGCCCAACTGGATAACTTGGTGGAAATGAAGGCGGACCCATTATCACTTACCAATGCATAAGGAGTTCCATACCTGGTGACAATGTTGCTCTCTAGAAATTTAATGACATCATTTGCAGTGCAAGTTTTGCTGCTAATAGCCTCAGCCCATCTAGACAATAGTTAGTAATTGTTAAAACATACCTATGCCCTGAGGAGGATGGAGGATTGATTGGTCCTATGAAGTCCATGCCCCAAAGTGCAAATGGGCGCTCTTCCATTACTGGCTGCAATGGTTGTGCAGCATATTTCTCTCTGTTGGTAGCAACCTGGCAAACATGACAACATTTAACATGATCAGCTGTGTCTTTAAAAATTGTAGGCCAGTAATATCCTGCTCAGAGGATTGCATGTGTTGTGGCCAATGCTGATCCATGTGCCGTTCCAAACTTATCATGTAATTCTGTCAGGACTCTACTTGCTTCTGGATTCTCTAAGCATCTAAGGTATATTCCTTCGTAATTCTTCTTGAACAAGGTTCCTCCCTTCATCATATACTTTTGGGATCTTATCTTTAAGGCTCTTCTCTGTGAAGCCTACATTCTTGATGGACATCTTCCAGTAATCAGGATCTGCCTAATATCTGAATACCACTCTTTATTGTCTTTCTCATTGATCACGTATTGCTGACTAGTGATGTTTGGATCAATCTCAGATATCATCTGGCTCAAAGCTTGTCCTCTTACCAGCTCATTGGTGTAATTTCCATGTCATACTCTTGTAATACAGTAATCCATTTAGCTCTTTTTTCACCAGGCTCACTTTGCATCAGCAGCATCTTCACTGCTGCATCAGGCACCACAGCAATCACTTTGCTTCTGAGTATGTAATGTCTGAATTTCTTTACTACCCTGACTAATGCAAGTGCTTGTCTCTCAACATCTACATACCTCAACTCAGCATCCCTAAAAGGACAGCTCATGAAAGCAATTGGTTTCTCTTCTTTCTCTTCATTTCTTTGAGTTAACACTGCTGCAGAGGTATGTTCTGAAGCAAATGAATAGATGTAGAAATCTTTGGTGTAGTCTGGACTAATGAGGATAGGAGCATCTGAAATGGCCCTTTTTATATCTTCAAATGCAGCCCTGGCTTCTGGTGTGCACTCAATTTGTGCATCTTTTTTCAACATAGCATTTAAAGGTCTGACAATCTCAGCAAAGCCGATGATGAACTTCCTCACAAAGTTTATCTTACCAAAGTAAGACTTGAGTTCCTTTTTGCTTCCTGGAAGTTGTAACTTCATAATAGATTCCATCCTGTTAGGATCAATGATAATTCCATCCTCTGTGATCAGGTGGCCTAGTAATTTTCCTGTTGTGACCCCAAATATGCACTTCTTGGGATTCAAAGATATTCCATATTCTTCACATTTCTTCAGTACACTTCTGAGATCAGCAACATGATTCCTCCTTTCCTTGGAGAAAACCGTCAAGTCATCCATGTAGATGACTATACACTTTCCTATTAAACCTCTGAAAGCTATGTCCATTGCTCACTGGAATGTAGCTCCAGCATTTATGAGTCCAAAGGGCATACATCTATATGCAAATATCCCCCACTTTGTGGTGAAGGCAGTTTTCAATCTGTCAATTTTGTCAACCATTACTTGGTTGTATCCTGAAATGCCATCTATGAAGGACATCATTTTAGCTCCATTTACAATCTGCAGAACTTCATCCAATGAGGGTAAAGGATAGTTATCCTTTTCTGATGCTCTGTTCAGGTTCCTGAAATCTACACATAACCTGATGTCTCCATTCTTCTTTCTGACTGGCACAAGATTAGCCACCCAAGTGGAGTGCCTAATAGGAAATATTATCCTGGCATTTAACAATTTCTTGACTTCTTCAAGAATTATTGGTTCGAGCAAGGCATTGACTGGCCTCTGCTTCTATCTGAAAGGTTTTGCATCCGGCTTGAGAGGTATAGTATGAGTTATGACAGAGGTATCATATGTCTTCATCTCATCATAAGTCCATGCAATTACATGTATGTAATCCTTGAGGGCCTAAGTTATTCCTTCTAACTCTTCTAGTGTGCAAACCTTACCCAATAAGACATTTTTCTTGTCATCAGCTTGTCCAATATTCACTTGTGAATATTGACCTCCATCTGCCTTAGGCAGATCTTTATGTTTAAGCATATTATCCAAATCAAAGGCTCTTTCCAACTCAATCATACCTTTGGGGATCCTGTTGCTAGGCAACTCTAATATCTCATCTTCTTCCTAGACATGATCCTCCATACCATTCTCATCTATAATCTGAGCTTCAAATATGTCTCTATTTGAAATGAAGTTTAGAATGTGCTGATCATCATCAAACACCTGGAGATTAGTCACATTGTCAGGTATTGATGGTACTGACACCAGTTCTACTAAAAATCTCTTTAGACCAGATATAGACAATGGCTCCAATGTACTGGTAGCTTGAGCTAGCGCATCTGCCCTATGGTTTTGTTCTCTTGGTACATGAGTGATATTAAAGGCGTCAAAGTCTTCCATCAGATCCCACACACAATGTCTGTAATTTGATAGTTTTTTGTAGTTACAGGAGTAAATTCCTCTTACTTGCTTCACAACTAGTTCTGAATCTCTAAAGACATGCAGAATCTTTACTTTCCTCTTATGAGCAAACAGCATTCCATAAATCAAAGCCTCATACTCTGCTACATTGTTAGTACAGGGGAACTGTAATCTGTAGGCTACCAGATAGGATTTCCCAGTTGAATCAATCAGGTCGATTCCTACCCCAGCACCTTGCTTAGATTTGGACCCATCAAACCTCAGGATCCAAGGTTTATCTTCAGCAGGACATTTAGCTAAACTTTCTTTTCCCTTTGCAGCTCTGGCTGATGCTCCGCCTGATATCCATTTTAACTTAGGGACATCATCATCCTTAAGTTTCTTCTTTCCCTTTTCTTGTGAGCCTGATGGCTTTTCTATTCTCTCTTTTGTTTCAGCAGGAGGATGATCTTCTGAATCTGCAACTGCATGCTTTTTCAAGATGTGTAAACATAGTGAGCAAGTTGTATCTGAGTGAGGTGCCTCATGCAGCCTAAACCAATTTTTAATTAAGACCTCCCGAGGAGATTTATGCTACCGTGTCACCTTCTTTATTTCCTTTTCTAAAAATTCTTTGAACTTCGTCAGGTCACTACCTTTGTCCTCATCAGACAATTCATAATCTAGTTCCATAAAGCAATCACTTCCTGGGGTGATCTTTTCTTTCTTTTCATTATTTACTTGCAGAGAGACTAAAATTTCCTCTGTTTCCAGGATAGGATGCTCATCATGATCTATCAGTTCTTCAGTTCCTACACAAGACAGATAAGAATTATTATCGTCATCATCATCAAATGTAACATTTACCTTGGAATATGATGATGATGCCTCGCTATATGTTCGCTCTAGCATCATCATCTCTAAGCATGTTTCACATGTCTTTTCTGAATGTGCTTTGTCATGTAATATGCACCATCCGTCAATCAAAATATCATTAGCAGGTATATTTAACAATTGACAACGTTTTACCTGTTTAGACAGATGTATCTCAAAATCTCTGAAGCGATCTATTTCATTCTCATTATCAGGATTATTATCAGTTTCTATGACTGGCATGTCCTCCTGATCATCATCATCATCATCATCATGATGCAGCTTAAGCATCAGAATCTCTTCTATTTTGATAGTATGCAGCCTGATGCAATAAACTCTAGGTTCTACGTTTACGTACATGATCTCATTTGTTCTGTTGTACTCAGTTATCATATGTTTCATTCTAGGTTCAGCATCAATCCTGATCTGATTAGGTATACCCTTCCATGGTAACCAGATGTGACTGAAATCTGTAGACATATATCCATTAAGCGTTTTAGACCAATCGCGGCTGAGCAACATCCCATACGTATCACATATGTCAACTACTCGAATATCAATGTAATACTGGATCCTAGGATCAGAAGCTAGCTGCATGTGGATATGAGTTAATTCCCCTACTACACTTACTTCTATTTTGTCCAACTGTGTGACCTTCTTTAAGGATTTAGTAGGATGCAGTCCTAAAGCATTGCATATTGACAAGGGCATAACATTCATTGAGGCTCCCGAATCCACCAGACAGTTGTGCAGGTTCTTGCTGAACATTCTTATGGTAAGGAGAAATGAAGGTGATTCAGTTTTATCCCTATACAAGGTCATGTGGGAGGTTTCTACAGCTTGGACTGTAGCTGACACTTTAGGCTTGATATTATTATCCTTAACAGCATGATCTTTGCCACTGGATTGACTCAAAAAATGGCTATCCTCTTTAGGGGCAGGATCATCTAAGGACTTCATGAATGCCCTTTTGATGGCAGGAGTTTTCAGTAACTCAGACAGGGACAGGATGATCTTAATTTTATTCATTTCTTCAGCGAGATAGCTGACCAACTTGTTGGATTCATGAGGTGTATTCACAATCTTTGATACTGTGTTTTGAGGTGACAAGTACTGAGCATTCACCTTAGGGAACCCTAGGTTATTGCTAGCCTTAGGATCAGGAGGTGTATTGAAGTTGTTTGGAGGTAGAGATGATGTCAATGGACCAGCAGGTCTGTTGGAATTACTCCTCAAGTTATAATTGTGCTTACTAGGATATTGCTGCTAATATGCATGTACTTCTTCACGTTCCCTTGCAGGCTCATTTTCATCTTCAAAGGGGAAAACATAGTTTGTTTCAAAAGCTAAGGCCGATTCTTCATATGCCTGGTTATAACTCTGATGAGGTTCATTTGTATAGGCTTCTAGCACAAAAGCTGAGTCGTATCCACAAGGAACAATCTCATTTCCTTCTGCATGAGGCGGATTTCTAGAAGTGTTAGACACTTCAGTCTGAAAGGTGGTAGCAGTAATTCTAAATTGTGGACAGTCTAATTCTGCATGTGCATTAGTATTGTGGATCCTACACCAATTAGTAAGAGCCACCTAAGCAAGATTAACTCTAGTAGTCTGTTTGGCTTCGCCAGGAGGCTGATTGACCAGGGGTGATGGTAATGAACCATTATTTGGCCTAGAATTCCATACTCTGGGTTGTCTAGGTGGATTATTGTTATTTCCACCATTATTGTTGAAGTTATTGTTGTTATATCCTCTATCAGGATAATTTGGTCTGTCATTGGAATAATTTCTTTTCTGACTTGACTGGGAATAAAAACCCTGATTTCTCAAGTGTGTCACTTCTGTGGTGAGTTTTCTCAATTGAGTAGAAATCTCTTTGATTTCCTCCTTTTCTTCCTAAGTTTTGGCTACTACATTTTCAGTCTGAGGCTTGAAGAAAGAGGATCCATGGTTATTATTGGATAGATCAGCACCCTGAGGTATCTGGGCTTGTGCAGGATATTGTGGCACTTGGCCATTTCCATTAGGAGGGGGCATGATGCTCAGTGGAGGTACTTGCAAAGGTGCAGGCATGACTGCTGGACGTATCACTGTTCCATTAGGATACTGTGCAGGATACTGTGGAGAATATGCTGCAGGATATGATGCGGGATATTGTGAATGCATGCCAGGCAAGGTAGGAAATACTATATTTGGAGTAGGTGCAGGTATCAACTGCTGATTCACTTTGATAGCTTCTTGAAAAGCTACTATCAATGTAGTGATCTCAGGATGTGTTCTCCTGATGAACATGGAAGTTAATGTATCCAAAGCTGAATAATAGATACTCCG
Source organism: Cunninghamia lanceolata (assembly GCA_027924645.1). Taxonomy (NCBI): domain Eukaryota; kingdom Viridiplantae; phylum Streptophyta; class Pinopsida; order Cupressales; family Cupressaceae; genus Cunninghamia; species Cunninghamia lanceolata. The sequence continues at coordinate 20,878,035 of BSBN01001281.1, forward strand.
GGCAGAGGCATCAGATACTACATATGGGGCAACTAACTTGGACAACATTTTCTAAAACCTAGCATTGAAATTGGTGATAGGTTCATGCTCAAATCTTTTGATCGTGGCAAACATATGGTAATTCATAGATGGATCAGTAGGGACCTTGAACCTATCAAGAAAGGCTTTCTCTAAGACAGCCCATGAACCAACAGAGGCTTGGCCAAGACTAATGAACCAATTGTAAGCATCTTCCCCTAAGGAAAAAGGAAATAACTTGCACACCACATCTTGATGTTCTATTCTGGCTCTGCATTAAGCTTCCTTAAATGTCCTGATATGATCATCAGCATCTTGATAAGGATGATATTTTGGACAAAGTTTGTCTAGATTCTTTGGTAGCTCATGATATGCATTAAAGGTCAAAGGTGACTCTGCTACAAAGAAAGACATTGCAACCAGAGGAGGTTGAGCTGGTGTTGCAGCTGGCTGGGGTTGAACCAAAGGTACACCCTGAGGCTGAACAGGAGGTGTCACAGATATCCCAGAAGGTATTTGTAAACCAACGGGAGTTACAGGAGGGGGTTCTAGTGAAGCTCTTGACGCACTACACCCTGGAGTATGATGAATGTCTACGGTTCTAGGTCTGAAACCTCTAACAGGTAGTTCCTCAAAGATTCCACTAGATCTAGACCTGGTATTTATCCTGTGAGCCAGGATTTCACAATTCTAAGCAAATTGGCTGAAGCTTTGCAAATGTTGGCTGGATTTCACCAAATGAGGTGATATTTGTAGTCAGATGGCTAATCAAACTGGATATTTACGAAATATTTGTGAAGATACTGCAAATATGACAGGATATTTGGGGTATAATGACCCCTAGCACGAGATCTCAAGTATCTAAAGATTAAATTTTTCAAAGCTTGAACAAATTTACGGATCTTTGGCCAATATTAGTGAATTCAGAATGATCTACTGTAAAGCTTGCAATATTTATGTAAGATCTGGAAATCTTTACACGAAATGAGCATATATGAGCTTCTTACAATAAATATTTACGTAATATTTGAAATTCACAGACGATCTGAGGTTACCTTACTCCCTGCATCATAGAACCTAAAAATAATGATGATGAGCGTAGTATTCCAGATCACGCCCTCCTTCTAGCGCCAATTTATGTTGGTCATGATGTTAGTCACAAACAAACATAGAATAAAAGTACACATTAACCTTTATTCATCTTGAAATATACTATGAATTCAAAGAATTCAAGATCCCAAGTCTCCGTTGATTAGGTCTTAATCGTCTAAAGTTACTCAGAGGTTAATGTGTGTTGCTGTTTCCATTTTGGGGCCTTATGTGAAATTGTGCCATCATCATGACATTCCTGTAGAAATTCTTTATAGAGAAGTCATATTATACAGTTATTAGATGAAAAGATGTAGAAATACCTCAATCTTTGCATGATATTTTTCAATTGTGCATGCTTTGCATTCAAATATGCTAAATATTTACGATTACCTATGAGATGTCTACATATTTGTGTTATTTACTTAGGATTATCAGTTATTCGCAATTGTGATAATGAAATGTTCTAAAATTGAAAGAAATTAAAGGAATACTACAATTTAAAGTTGAACATTTAGCTATTGATCCACATACATACTCGATACTGTCATGACGAGAAGAAATCAAACCATATGTTCACCAGGACATTCCACAGCTAGATACAGTTGATGCAAACTTCAGAGGATGAGGAATGAAAACAATACATGCAACATGATGCACACTCCAAGGGACGTAGCAAATCAAAGCACATATATGGAATTCAGATACAGATTACTCAAGATTTACGAAGATTTGTAATCGAAATACTCTTCTCTTTCATTAAGTATGCAAAAGACATGTACATATGCAATAACTTTGAAATAAGCCCTAAATACTTCAGCAAACAGATTTCAATTAAGTTTCAAATGTTTCATCAAGGCATTCCACCACCCTTTATAGAATAAGGTGAGGAATCCGTTATAAAAGATCTACGATCTTGATTTATCAATACAAATCTACGGTCATGATTCACTTGATTTTGTCAATCTTTACAAGATGGTACAAGTTGCCAGCTGGCAACTATCTATACTACTTATGCTATTATCCCCTTCATGATGTATCTTCATCATGCTCCTCAGCTAATTCATGCAGGTCATCATCATGTGCATCACTTTCCAAACTTTCACTATCCTGATGATGACGCTACTGCATATGGGGCTGCATACTACTGCGGACCTGCTCGTATGAACGCACAACCTGATCTATCCCTCCGTCATCTTGAGTCTTTGCTTTGACAATGGCGTGCTTATGTGCTTCATATTTTTCTCTGCTGTTATCAAGCTTATTTTTCCTATCCTGCAGTGTCTCTTTGTATTTCTCCATCTGGACCTTGATCCTCATTATTTTATCTATCAATTCCTCTGTCAAAGGGATAGGTGGACCATCTATCTCTGATTGGAAGTTGCTGTGTACTACTTTAATGGCAGACTCTTCATCTTGATTTTCTATTTTTCCTTCCATCTTGCCTTCTAATGCCTCTAGTATCACCGCCTCTTCAGCCATTAAATCTCGTAGCCTCATGCTGATATCCCTCAGCTTATTATTACATCTTTTGAGGACTCCACACTCAAACTGAGTGTCTTTATACCAGATACCTATTAATAATGCGGTATTACTATTTAGTACCTGCTTACTAATGAGCAGTTGTGGATTTATATTCCTTATTTCTCCTAACAGGCTCAGGACTCTCTCCAGCTTGTAAGACCTCTTCCCGGTCTGCATCTGCAATTTATCCACTTTGGCCTTGGAATCACTTATGGTGGTCCACCTCTTCAAAGAGGCCTTGTTATTTCTACAACATCATCCAATGTGGATGACATCCATCTCCTTATTACGGACGCCTCATGCTTCATGAGGTCCAATTTATTTACCTCCTCCTGAGAAATGGCAGTCAATGGGACTGCATGTTTAGTTGTGGTATCATCAGGATTGGTCAGCCCTTTGATATAGGCATGCAACTGAGCAATGTGCTCTTTATGTTGCTTATTTTTCTCCTTCTCTCTTTTCACTTTCTAAATTAGAGAGTCAATGATATCTTTGCCCTCCTGACCTTCTTGGTCCTCATTGGCAAAGCCCAAATCTACTGTACTGATTTGAAATTCATCGACAGTGATTTTACCTTTTTCCTTCTCCACCGAAGGTATGGCAATTTGTGCGGTCCTTCTCCCTATTGCCGGATCTCTCTTGATGGCTGAAGTCATTCTGGCCTTCCTCTTTGGCTTCATTATATCCATAGAGAACAGGGTGGAGACATTGAATTCCTAAATTTCAAGCTCTTCCTCAGCATTTACCTCTTTTGCCAACCACGGAGGCACCCGATCATGTTTTTCAGCATCATCCTGATGTTCACCTATATCTCTCGTTTCTATCAACAAGTGTTGTGGAGATGGTGACTTTCTCATTTCTTCTTCTTGATGCTCTCTTTGTTGTTGATCTTGCAGCACCTCCTCCTGTTGAGGGATTTCCTTTTCTGGAGGTGGATCTTCATGCTGTGGGGACCCTTGAGGTGCATCTATATGCTGTGGGGAACCTTGAGGTGCATCTATATGCTGTGGGGAACCTTGAGATGCATCTATATGCTGTGGGGAACCTTGAGGTGCATCTATATGATGTTCATGATGATCATGATCTCCCTCTATCATTACTTCATCCGTTGCCAATTCTTCCCCCTGTTGCTTATTCACTGCACCAGATACTGGGGACTCTGCCTGATGTGCTGGCGATTGCTCTGTAGCTATTATTTCTTCTGAGCTTGCATTGTCAACCTCCTATGTCTTGGTAGCTAGATCCTCTTTTGTTTCCTCCTTTTCATCAGCCTTCATCTCTTGAACCTCTACTATAGCAGGTTCCGCTAATGTATCCCGTGGACTTTGTTGTCCTAATTCCAGAGCATGGCCTTCCGATTCTGCCATCTCTATTTCTTCTATTGGTTGGCCTTCACCAGGTGATCCTGCTGGCTGTTTAGGACTTGCATCCTGTTTCTTTGTCAGGTCTACCACTACAGGACTGGTCACCTCTGTGATCAATGTATCTAGCCCTATTTCCTGAGCTACTTGCTCTGGGCTCTTTTCTCGCTCTTCTTCCACTTGCCTTATCTCTTCCAATACTGATTGAACTGGTGGAGACTTGTGGGGGGTCATACTAATACCGGCAGCTAGTGTTTCCATCTTCTATGCAGCCACATCCTGCACCACCTCATTATCAGACAAATTTATTGGCTCGTCAAGCGAGACATGCCCTTCTGCTTGTGTCTGAGAAGTTTCTTTCAGCTGCTCCTCAGCAAGTTCAGTTTTAAACTTGACGATGGTAGGAAGTGGAACATTATGTTGAAGTTCCTTGCGCACTTCACTACCTTCCCCTTGTAATGAGGTAGGGGGTGGCTTATTCCACCTCTCATGGAGGTTCTTTGTTTCTTAGGTGGGGTAGACACTAGCACCTGTGGAGCTCTCCTCTTCCTTTTTATTACCAATGGAGCCTCCTCTTCCTCAGGTTCTTCTTCTATGAGGGTATCCTCTTCTCCTGGTTGTTTCGAGGATTGACCCACTTCTTGGGTCTCAGTGATTCCAGCCTCTGTTGTCTTACTTTTCTTGGGCTTTTCTTTCTTTGGAGGGGATGTTGATTCTGATCCTGATCCTGATCCTACCGCGTCCTCAGCTGCAAATACTGCCCTTTCAATTATAATCCCTTTTGGTCCCTGTTCCACCTTCTTGCCCCTTGGGGGTCTTTTTGTCTCCTGTTGTGGTGGAAGGATTCTATCGCCCTTGGTCTTCCTCTTCTCTAATAGGAAGTCATCATATTCATCCGCGGGGATATCCTGCCCTTTCTTCTTGTTGTCCGCTGTAATGGTAACACCTTTCTTCTTCAATGCCTCTATCTGTGCATCAACCCAAGCTTGGGTTAGGTGTAGGGTCCTGGCAATGAATGGGTCTAAGGATATGTCCTCCTGCATAGTGAGGTCAGGTGTAGAGATGGTGTCATTATATATCTTTTTCTGTTCATACACGTCTGTCATTGTCCTGCCATCATCCTTCTTTAATTGCTGGGGAAGGGAGATGCAATCAAAAGTTCTAACTTGGTTAAGAGTTAACCTCTGATACCCCCTTCTTCTGGCTTCTGCCTCATCTTCACAGTCAGCCCAAAAATCCTCTAGGTGCCTTTGGTGAATAGGCTTTCCTAGTATCTTCTGTATCCTGCCGTAAGGATCATATGGTCTTGTTATTGGAAAAGGCTGCAGATTCATTTTATTTAGGGTGACCATCACCTTCTTTATACTATCTGAGTCAGGGCACATATAGTTGCCAATCCTGACTAGGAACAAAATTGGTGGCAACTTCTTGGCATCCTTGTACATTTGTATCATGGTGGAGCCCTGCCTGATAAATTCCATTAGTACTACGGCATTGGTAGGATACCTTGGTAGCATCAGGGGATGTCCCTCGAAACCCTCAACCCTTATATAAGAAAAGGTTGCAAACTGTATGTACCAGGCCTCATGCCTGTAGACTGCCTCTTGAGCCTCCATGCTTAATCTCTTTATTCTGTCTTCTTCCATGGTCCTTACCAGATGCATAGAGAACGCATCATTGACCAGTTTGTAATCTTTGAGGTAGTTGGTTCTTTGCAGCTGGGGATGATGATCCCAGATATATGCAACATTTGTGCCTGTGAGCTTCCCATCTGTAACCAAGGCATCAAAAGTGCCCTTGTAGGCACAAGAATAAACAATATATGATGACATGTAAAATGCACAATTTGAACCTCCCAGGTTTATCAGTTGCTCATGCAAAGCATCACTTATTATCTGGCCCCATAATGGCTTAATGTCTGAATATAGACACATCATTACTATTCCGTACATCCAATCCCTAAAACTGCCAGTATCAGGCTAGCCGGTTACTCTATTCAGGAGTGCAATTATGTATTGGTACTCCTCACTGAAATCATACTTAAATAGGTGCACAGGAAGCTTGGTCGCTGCATTATATGTGCTGTTCTCAGCCCACCACGGATACATGTTCTTCCTGGCCGATTTCTTGTTGGCTTCATACTCTCTTTCAGACTTCTTCAAGTCTACACTTTTGACCTTACTGCCCAGTGGCAATCCAAACGTCCGGGAGAGACCTTTGATGGAGAGGTCTGCATATATCCTCCCATGCTTCACTACTTGCCTTGTTTGAGGGTTATAATTCTAGGCACACTCCATGACGAGTTCCAGAGATTCCATGGAGTATGCAAAACCGGCGGCATTCCACATTCCTGACACGAACACTGCGTCTAGCACAGGACTCTTGTCATGTCCATTGTTCAGCTTGGCTGACCAGGCCTCCAAATTAGTGCTTCCCTGATGGGTGTCTGTAATTGCTCCATATTTAAACAGGACCCCCCTCTTAGCAGAGAACATGGGTTTGCTGAATTCCTCCTGACACTTGACCAATCGCTTCTCAGCCATGAGTACCTATAATTAACAACAATCCTATCTCACAATAGGTACATACATGCATGCATATTGCAATTGACTTCATAAATCATTATGCCTACTGCATCAATTCCAACACTACTTAATCATATGGATGCATAAACCAGAACTTACATCATCGTATCAGAACATAAACAATATGATGAGGGTTTTATTCACTTACTTGGTTATGTAGATTTCCTTTTATACCAGTAGATTGCTGAGACGTTCTTAATTCAGCTGATGATCACCTCTTTCCTTCTGCCTGTGAGCTCAAATCGCGCAACGGTAGCTGGTATGCAGATATGGAAGCTAGTGCTCTGTAAATCAAGTTTATCGCAAGGTAAATGTGAAAATGGCGATTGAATTACCTTTTAACCTCACATTTAGGGTACATTTAGGGCAACTCTGATAGATTGGATCATGTTCCCTAATTATTCGTGTGAAAATGCAGGATCTTGCCAGGTGTTTCATTGGGTTTCGGGGTCGGCGGGAACCACCTACCATATCTGCACGCATTAAATGATAATGGCGGCAACGGGAGTGGGGGGTATCCATATGACAGGATGTCATGAGGGCAAGATGATATTCGCAAATATCGGGTTGAGTTTCAATATCATCCTCCTCCCTCGTATTGACATTGTTATCGCGACAAGATTCAGGTGACAAAAGCACCCTTGTTTATGCTTAGTACATCAGGAGGATATTTCGGTGTATCAGGTGATGTTTTAAAATATGATGATGCCGAGACAAATTTATATGTCTCTCTTTTTGAAATATCGGGATGACGTCATCCTGATATTCGCTCTTCATATCGGAAGTGCATCATGATGTCATCATCATATTAGGCGAACATGATCATGTTTTAGAAAATATCCTGTGGCAATGTAAATGTGATGATGATGTCATCATTATGTATATTCCTTCGTTTATCATATTCAGATGATGTCATCAGGATATTTGCTAAGGGTGATATTTGTGTCAGGAGGATATAAAGAAATATCGGGTTACATGCGAAGTATGACGCTCGCAATAGATTAGACTGTTTGACTGGAAGATTTTGCTATCATTTAAAGTTGACGTCTAGATATTTGAACCACATGACATATCGGGGGGGATGTTTCAAATATGATGATGATGAGCTTCAACAATATGACCGAGGATATAAAAATATGACCTTCCTCTTGCGAATATTAGGTTTGACCAAAACTTTGACTGTTCATAACTCTTACATCCTGATGAATATCAAGGTGATGTAAAAGGCAAACCTGCTTGAATTTTAATGCTCTTTCAAAATATGAGGTCACAGAGATGAAATATGAACTTTGACAAACTAACCTCATGGTGACTTACCTCATCCTGGTTTTGGATGATGATGCAGTCGACTTACTTTTACCAAACCGCCCGTAAGCAGACGCACAAGCCAAACCAAAAAGTTGGGTCCCTGTTTTGCCAAGTCAAAATGGGGCGTGTTGTGTAACCACACAACAATAACCTCTATAATTTAAAACTCCAAAGAAAATTAAATTATTTTCTAGTTCTAGTACATGTCTTACCTAGATGTCAATGTCCTCACAATACCATCAAACATATTAATTTTAAAGCTCCTAATCCCAACAGTCTTATAGAAAACATTGTTTCCCATAATAAAAACACCACCATCAATAGTTTCATAAGAAGAAAACCAACTCCCATGTGGACACATGCAATGCAAAGTGTAGTGTCCTGTCATGCAACCCTAGAGTGTTAGGACTAACTATGCAATAAATTGCGGTTTTTTTTTTTTAAAGAAAAGGTATTAATCACCAAATAAAGTAACAACTAAATACATCAATTTATCCATTTAACCAACTAACATCTCTAGGGAACATAACTATATCAAGTAATTTAAACCTAGATCATTAACAACATAATTCATCATAAATGTCTGCTAGCAAAATTTATTACATTAAAGAAAAATTTCATCACTTTTAATGTTCACAAGTACAAAGAAGATCATGATTACATGATATCATAATTACAAGGCTTCTTTAATAGTTTACATCAAATTACATTATGAATAACATAGATACACAAATCTAGATCCAACTGGTATAATACAAGTCTTCAAATATAAATGCAATACTGGAAACTAGAGAGGCACATCTACTCCAAACATGAACCATGATGCTAAAGGACCAATGGAATGTAGCTGATCCACCTAACCATGTGGAACCCTGAGGTCCACCCCTCTGAGCAAGGAGATAACAATGAGGTCCCATAAGATATTAGTCAAAAGGGCAATGATGAATAGATACTAACCCAGGGATAAAACCAATTGGCTCAACAATACTCCATAGGCAACACAAACAACAACATGAACATAAGAGGGATAACTAGGATGCAGTAGGAAGGGTTTCATCGCATGGTCCTCACATGGGTTATCCTTTCTATCCCTCACTAGATGTTGGCCCCCATCAATGGTTATCTTGGCAGCATCTCTCTAGGTACTAGCCCCATAGGGTGACACATGTGGAATCGACTATCCTTTCGTGAAGACAATGCGGTCAACCATGCCAACCAAGCCTTCTCATCCCATCCCTAGCCTAAAAGAGCACTACAGGTATGGGTGAGGCATCCAAATTATCTCATTAAATGATTAAACTACCCAATCCCACCTAGGTTAATTGTTAGGTTATCACTTAATTACAACTTCCATAGGGTTATCCAGGTAGCCACTTTGGGCACCAGCCCCACTATGAAAGCCACCCTCCTACATGTGACTAGTACCCTAAACCAACTAGACAAGTACACCAAGGCATAGCAAGGTATTGCTCCTCTTGCATACAATTATCACCACAAAATCAATCTCAACCATAAAAGCTCAAATCAATATTTTACACCAAAGACCTCTGATGGAGAAGAAGGTATCGTAAACATTTCATTATCTCTATACCACATCTATGATCAACACGTATGCCTATGGAGGTAAACATAAAAACAAGTACCCTAAGACATCCCAATCTTTGGTTAAGTCTAATTATAACATTAGACTAGTATATTTTTTTGACAATAAATAAAAGAAAACTACTAGGAAAAGTTATAACAATTATGGTTTGAAATGATACATGACTCACAAGTAAACCAGATTAAAATTTAAACAATAATCAATTCTATGACGTGAATCAATGATAAAACACCACATGGTAATATTTAAATTTCTAAAAAGACCTAATTGCAATAAGTCATCTAAGATTATAAACTTAATAAATTACATTATTTCCTTACCTACTTTTCATACTAATCACCTCTATTAACTAATAACTGACAAAGTAAAATTTAGTTAAATGGGTTAAATATTCTAGTGCAACCTATAGAGTCAAACTATTAATTAGATTTAGTAACCTTACTAAAGCTTGAAAGAAATTGAAGAAGTGTTTAGATTTCATGTTACATTCTATTTAAGAATCTAAAATTTGATAATCCTTCTAATAGATGAAATAATTGATAATAATGTGTTTCCTGATAATCATAGCTGACTACAGATACTCATGGAAACTATCTAATTCTTATTCAACTAATCCTTAGGAATGTATATTGTTATTCCACTAGAGACCTTCTATTTCTGCTAAAATTGATTATGCTCAAAGAATTTTATTTAATCATTCTCATTCATGATGGATGCCTTCAGAGGATTTAAGGAAGAGTTTAAGGTGCCGAACTAAGGAGTCGTACAATGAACCCAAGGATTGTAGAAAATACTTTTAAAAAAAATGACTTTATTGGATGGGTGACAAAGAGTAAATTCACTAGGCCAAACAAATAAGGTAAGGTTTCCTGACAGGTCACCACTACCAGGGTCGTTTGCTCAGGAAAATAGTTGTAGAGAAAAGAATGATTTTGTTCCTTAGGCAGCATGACCATCAGAGGCACGAAATTAGGATGATAAAAAAAAGTTAAATAGAGTGTACAAACTGGATCAGAAATGTCCTACAGGCAAGGTGATTTCGAATAAAAGAGATGCATACTAAAGAAATCATACGAGATTATTATACCACTTGGTCTATATTAAGAGAAGCCTCATCAGATAACAATGATTGCAAGAAGAACAACATAAAACGAGTCAGCCAAAGAGACTATGGCGTCCATTATTTGCATGCGATAGGAAGAAATTAAGAGTAAGGTAACTTTGATAAAGACGATTATAGAAACTTTAAGAAGTTTTAGAAAGTGAATATGATAAAAAAAAATATTATTGAATCCTTAGAGAATGCTTCTAAATCTTCTGTAACAAGATTTTATAAATGAAAAAATAAATAAATGGCAGTGACAAGCCAAACAAATAGCTGAGCCAACATTTCAAAGGGATGGCACCCAAAGCTTTGAAAAGAATGCAAAGAATCATGCATTGGGATCAATGAATATGACTTAGTATCTTTCACAAATAACAAATGCAAAATCATCAGCATTGGCAGGGTGATGCTAAGGCAAAATCAAACCCACTACCCTGGGTCAACATGTTAACAACCTACACTACAATGGGGTGAAGAGATGGGATGAGGCAAACATCATAGCATAGAAAGAACAAATTTCACCAAATGTTACAGTTACAAATGTCCCAAATCAATAAGTATACTGACTAAAGCAAAAGAGATATACAGATTGATGATAAGCAACCCATGCAAGTTGAAAAAAAATTCATAGATGTCAACACTGGACTAATTGGTAGTATACAAGTTTGATATTGAAGGCAAAATAAACATTTCTCCTCCTGACTGGGTTTGATCTAAAATGATTGAAGGGGAAATCTACAGGGTTAGTCATTCCCTTGAGTTTCCAATCCTGCAGTATGGCAACCATCAAGGGATAAGGCATGCAACAGAAACCAAAGCATTTCAAAATGACAACAACCCGCTAAACAGATTCATGTAACAGTTTAGGGAATTTCCCTCCATACCTAGAAAGGAAGATCAACTATGATGCACACTAGAAATCCAACCCAAGCCAAAGAACCAAAATCCCCTCAATCCAGTCTAGTTCCCCCTCTAGATGATACTCCCCCCTTCAAATATCTCCCTATTACAACGTATCCATTACACACCCAACCACTAGCCCAAAATTTAATTACATTAATGCCCACTTCCCAGAAGATTTTCAAATTTGCCCAATTCATGACAACTCACTCAACCACTAATTTAATGACAAAACAAGATAATATCTTTCATGTCAGAAAACAACAATCAATATAAAACTAACTATAATAATCTTATTATTATTATCATTGTTATTATTAGCCATTGATACTACTAGTTTTTATTTCAATTATATAATCTTTTCAATCACTACATTAATTAATTACAGAAAACAAGCATTAATATGTTTAAACTTATTACTATTATTATTTTCTTACAAATTAGATAATTATCCTACAAGATTAAATAATAGACCACTAAATAACTCAAAAGCTTCAATCAACATTACATACCAGAGAATTGACAAAGTCTCACAGACGGGTTCCAAAAAGGTCAACCAACCAACTAAGGAGACTGAAACTTAAACTCAACCACATAGGGAAATTGACTAACAAGGGAAACCTCATGTTATCACCCATCTACTATTCCATTGAGTTTAGGACACACTTAGACCTGATAAACCAGGTGGAATCGATGTCATGTACCTGCATCTTGCATTAGATCAAAAGGTTGGGCAATCCATAAAACCACATCATCAAACACATCGTGAGAGAGATTCATAGCATAGTAGGGCACTCATGCATGAGTGATACTATACTGTCCCTCTCACCAATACATTTATCAGGTAAATCACATTGCATAATCATTTTTCTATTTAACAGGTATAATAAATAATCAATCACTAATCAAATAAATACAAATAATTATTAATTAAATCACATGACACTCATAAAAAAGTATTCCATATAAGCAATTGAGTCTGCAGGTAAGCCTAACATCAACATAAAACATCAGTACTAACAACATAATCAATGTCATCTATCAATAATAAAATTTCATCAAATATTCCACATAACCGTGTATCTAACATCAAAGAGAGTCATAAAGTCTATATCCAAAACACCACTTCCAAACTAATCAAAACAAAAATGAGAGGCACTACATCCTCCCCCCTCCCCCCCAGAATCAAGCTTACTCCTGGAAGCCTGCAAATAAGTAGGGATATAACTCCCACATCCTAGATGCATCCTCCTAGGTAGTAGAAGTCTCATCATTAGGATCCCACTAGACCCTGACCTGCTCCATGTCTCTACCCTTGAGTGCGAGTCTCATGTGCTGTAAAATGCCTACGGGCTCTAGATCCAGCTACCCATCCTCTACCTGTAGAGCATTCCAATCAAGAACATGAGCAATATCTGGATAATAGGGTGTGAGTAAAAAAACATGAAACACATCATGGATGTGTGATAAACTAGGCGACAATGAAAGATGATAAGTGACAGGACCGATCCTCTCCAACACCTCAAATGGTCCAACAATGTGTGGTGTGAGCTTAGAGCCTTTTCCATAACAGATCAGACTCTTTCGCGATCACACACACAAGAACACTCGATCCCCGACAGAAAACTGGCGATCGACCCTATGAGCATCTGCATACTTCTTCTATCTGTCTTGCATTGCCACCAAATGCTCTCTAATCTGCTCAACCTGCTGCTCCATCTCTCTAAGCATATCTGGTCCTAGAAGAACTCTATCCTCAAGATGATCCCAACTTAATGGGGTCTGACAAGGATGACCATACAAAGCCTGAAATGGAGACATGCCGATAAAGATGCGATATCTATTTTTATATACAAACTCCACCAAGTACAAATAGTCCTCCCAACGGCTCTGCTGATCCATAACATACATCCTAAGCATATCCTCAAGGACCTAATTAACCCTCTCAGTTTGACCATCAGTCTTTGGATGGTATACTAAACTAAAGTTCAACTATGTCCCCAAGGCATGCTGTAAGGGAGTCCAAAGAGCTAAAGTAAACACTGGATCCCTGTCAGATATGATTCTACAGGGAATCCAATGTAATCTGACTATGTCCTCCATGAATACTCTAGCCACTGTAAAAGTATTATAAGATGAATGGATAGGAGAGAAGTGAGCTACCTTTGTCAACCTATCCACAGTGACCATAATAGCATCGTGCCGACAGGAGGATATCGGTAACCCAACTATAAAGTCCAAAGAAATGATGTCCCATTTCCATTCTGAGACAAGATGGGGTTGCAAAAGACCTGGAGGGTGCTGGTGCTCTACCTTCACCCTGTGACACTCAAGACATCTCGACACAAAATCAATAATGTCCTACTTCATAGCACTCCAAAAATACAGCTGATGAAGATCTGTATGCATCTTTTTGACACCCAGATGAGTAGAATAGGGTGCCCGATGTGCCTCTAACATAATCAGAGTATGGAGACCCCCAGAACTAGGAACATAAATATGACTCAAATGTCGCAAAAGACCATCTCACTCAAGATAATACCAAGCAAATCTTCCCTCTAAAGGTCTACCTGACTCAACCTCAGACTTCACTTCCTGATACCAAAGGTCAGAAGGAAGTGCTACAAGAATCTACCCTCTCAAATCAACTACAAGTGAGACTACTGAAATCTCATGTCTCCATCAACTAAGAGCATCTGCCATGACATTATCCTTACCCTAGATATATTTTACCTCGAAATCATACTCACACAAGAACTCCATCCATCACCTATGCCTTAGATTCAGGTTTGGCTGCATAAAAATATACTACAAACTACGATGATCACTGTGCAGCTCAAACTAATGTCCCAAAAGAAAATGCCTCCACCTCACCAAGGCATGCACAACTGTGGCCAACTCCAGATCATGTGTGGGATATTTCAACTAGTGATCCTTGAGTTTGTGAGACTCATAGGCAATCACATGACCATCCTACATCAGCACTGCTCACAAACCCTTCAAAGAAGCATATGTACACACAACAAAGTCCTTGGTAGGATCAGGAACTACTAGAATTGGTGCACTAGTCAACTACTCCTTAAGGGTATGAAAAGCTGCCTGACACTACTCTGACCAAACAAACTTCTTCCCTTTCCTTTGAAGAGAAGTAATAGGATGGGCTATCCTTGAAAAACCTTGAACAAAATGGTGGTAATAGCCTGCCAAACCCATAAAACTACAAACCTCAAAAACATTAGTAGGTGTAGGCCAATCCATAATGGCTTGGATCTTTGAAGGATCCACCACAATACCTTCTCCAGAAATAACATGACCCAAATACTTCACCTTTGTCTGAAAGAATTCACATTTTGCCAAATTAGCATAAAGCTGATTTTCTCTCAAACACTACAAAACCTAATGCAAATGCTCCTCATGCTCCTCCATAGTCCTCGAATAAATTAATATATCATCCAGAAATACAAGGACAAACCTATTGAGATAAGTGCAAAATACACCATTCATCAGGCTCATGAATACCGAAGGTGCATTCGTCAACCCGAATGGTACAATAGTAAACTCATAATGTCCATAACGGGTGCAAAATGTTGTCTTATGAATATCTGCCTCAAAGATCTACAACTGATGATATCCTGACTTAAAATCAATTTTTGAAAACACCTTAGCCCCCTTAATATGGTCAAATAGATCATTAATCCATGGTAAGGGGTACCTATTCTTCATAGTCACCTTATTGAGTTGTCGATACTCTATACATAGCCATAGAGATCCATCCTTCTTCTTCACAAAGATTACAGGTGCTCCCCATGGAGAAACACTAGGTCAAATGAATCCCTTGGCTAGCAACTCTTCCAACTACAGTCGAAGCTCCTTAAGCTCCTAAGTGGTCATCCGATATGGAGCTCATAAGATAGGCTAGGCACTGGGAACTAGATCAATCCTAAAGTCAATGTCATGCTTAGGTGGCATCCCCAAAATATCACTAGGAAAAACATCAGCATACTCCCTAAGAAGTGGGTGATCACAAGAGATGTCTCTTGACTCTCCTCCATTTGCAAGTCATTAACTGACACTGTGAACAATTGACAACCCTAACACATAGCTGAGATCATACGCAAGGAAATAGGTCTCTGGATACCAACTACCTCAACTTCTCTACCTGGATCATCAACACACCTCACTGACTTATGTCGACAATCTATCACTGCCTGGTGCGCATCTAACCAATCCATATCATATGAACCAAGGGGTAAGATGCGGAGATCTACTATGGTAGTTAGAGGGCCAATCCTCAGCAGACAACCATGCCCTAGAGACTCAAATACAACCTTAGCCCCAGATGCTAACTCAACCTGCCACCTAACATCCTTCTTTGCTACCACTAAACCACAAAGCTCCACAAGAGAAGGAGAAATGAATGAATCAGAAGCACCAGAATAAAAAAGAATAGAAAAACTAATACCTCACATCAAACTAGAAGTCTCCACAATGGTGCCCTAATGCTCTACCTGGTGGTTATCAACTGCTGTAAAAAGTTTGTGTGACCTACCTACATCACCTATAGTAGGCTTTGAAGTTGCTGGTCCCTATCTAAATCCTGAAGCAATCTTCTGAGGACATTGTCTAGCAATGTGGCCCTGTTGGCTACAAGAGAAACACCTTGTGCCTGTACCGAAACCTCTGCCACTCTAGAAAGCATTAGACTATTGATAACTCCCTTTGCTCAATACATACTACTTGCTCTAAGCTGGTTGGTCAACACAATCACGTCTAGCTTGTTGCCAACTACGGTTCTTTTTATTCTGGAATCTATTACCTTGTTGAGGCTAAGAATTCTTTGGTTTGGCCTAAGAGTACTTCTGCTATTGCTATCCACCTTTTGAGGGTACATGATAAGCTCTATGAGAACCTATTGCCTGAGTATGACCACCACAAGAACCAAAGCCTGTAGAAGGTGCACTACCAATATGCACACCTATATGCCCTCCAAGTGCCATAGTCAAATTCTCCTCCACCAAATGGGCTTTCTCAACTGCTACCTCCATAGTCTTAGGCGCAAAAACATGTACTCCACTAATTAGGGCATTCAAGCCCCTGATAAAGTGTTGCACTAACATAGTCTCATCATCGCTGATGCCTGCATACTACTTGAGCTCATAAAATCTATGCTCATACTGCTCTACTGGCATGGCCATCTATCTAAGCTCATGGAACTCATCTATGAGACACTACTTCCAGTGATTTGACAGCAAGCAAGCTCTGAACCTCTCTAAGAACAACTCCCAAGACATAGTACTAATGTTCGAGTGTAGCTTCTACTCCTCTAAACTCCACAAGCTAGAGGTGAAACCTTTGAGATGTAAGATAGCATATCTAGCCTTGGTGTTACTACCATACGGATGCATGGTAAAAGACCTACCCAAATCGAGTAACTAGGTCTCTGCCTCCAACCCACTACTAGATCCATCAAAAGTGAGAGGGCATGCCCTCAAAAGATCTCTCATGTGACTGGCTAAGGTGGCCTCCTGTTTAGATGTCAATTCTCTTATCCTAGGTGATCTCTCTCTCTCCCTAGGCTCTTGTTGATCTACCTCCAGTCTGCCTCCTAGCTAACCCTGATTGTTCATATTCTAGCCCCTGCCTTCCTGAGCACTTCCATGAGGGGAACTGGGAGGAGGTGTACCACAACAAAATCTCCCATGTCCCCTACCTCTACCTCGACCTTGACCTCTACCTCTAGGCATCTACCTACACATATGCACCACACCAAAGGGTAATTCAATATACATAGTGAGGGAAACAATAGGGATGAAATTTAATCTACAGAGTTTAAGCACCTGGTCACATAATGGGCTCAATCATAACTAGAGTACCTAGTGTTTAACTTGGCTCTGATACCAAATGTAATGACTTGTCATATAACCCTAGAGTGTTGGAACTAACTGTGAAAGAAAGTGTGGAATTTTTTTTTTGACAATAAAAAGTATTAATCACCAGATAAAGTAACAACTAAATACATCAATTTATCCATTTAACCAACAAACATATCTAGGGAACATAACTTCATTAAGTAATTTAAACCTAGATCATTAACAACATAATTCATCATAAATGTCTGCTAGCAAAATTTGTTACATTAAAGAAATCTTTCATCACTTTTAATGTTTACAAGTACAAAGAAGATCATGATTACATCATATCATAATTACAAGGCTTCCTTAATAGTTTACATCAAATTACATTATGAATAACATGGATACACAAATCTAGATCCAACTGGTATAATGCAAGTCTTCAAATACAGATGCAATACTACAAATTGGAGAGGCATGTCTACTCCAAGCATGAACCATGATGCCAAAGGACCAATGGAATATACCTCATCCACCTGACCGTGTGGAACCCTAAGGTCCACCCCTCCGAGCTAGGAGATAACAATGAGGTCCCACACGATATCAGTCAAAAGGGTAATGATGAACATATATTGACCCAGGGATAAAAGCAATTCACTCGACAATGCTCTAGAGACAACATAAACAACAACAAGAACATAAGAGGGATAACTAGCCTTCAGTAGGAAGGGTGTCATCGCATGGACTTGGTTGTCCCTCACTAGATGGCAGCCCCTATCTATGGTTATCCTGTCAGCCCCTCTCTAGGCACCAGCCCCATAGGGTGACACATGTGGAATCAACTATCCTTTGGTGAAGACAAGGAGGTCAACCATGCCAACCAGGCCTTCTCATCCCATCCCTAGCCTAAAAGTGCACTACAGGTATGGGTGAGGCATCCAAATTATCTTATTAAATGATTACACTACCCCATCCCACCTAGGTTAATTGTTAGGTTATCACTTAATTACAACTTCCATAGGGTTATCCAGGCAGCCACTTTGGGCACCGGCCCCACTATGAAAGCCACCCTCCTACATGTGACTAGTACCCTAAACCAACTAGATAAGTACACCAAGGCATAGAAAGGTATTACTCCTCTTGCATACAATTATCACCACAAAATCAATCTCAACCACAAAAGCTCAAATCAATATTTTACACCCAAGACCTCCGATGGAGCAAAAGGTATCGTAAACATTTCATTATCTCTAGACCACATCTATGATCAACATGTATGCCTTTGGAGCCAAACATAAAAACAAGTACCCTAAGACATCCCAATCTTTGGTTAAGTCCAATTGTAACCTTAGACAAGTATATTTTTTTAAAAATAAATAAAAGAAAACTACTAGGAAAAGTTATAACAATTATGGTTTGAAATGATACATTACCTGCAAGTAAACTAGGTTAAAATTTAAACAATAATCAATTCTATGACGTGAATCAATGACAAAACACAACACGGTAATATTTAAATTTCTAAAACGACCTAATTGCAATAAGTCGTCTAAGATTATAAACTAAAGAAATTACATTATTTCCTTACCTACTTTTCATACTAATCACCTCTATTAACTAATAACTGACAAATTAAAATTTAGTTAAGTGGGTAAATTATTCTACTGCAACCTATAGAGTCAAACTATTAATTAGATTTAGTAGCCTTACTAAAGCTTGAAAGAAATTGGAGAAGTGTTTAGATTTCATGTTACATTCTATTTAAGAATCTAAAATTTGATAATCATTCTAATAGATGAAATAATTGATAATAATGTGGTTCCTGATAATCATATATGACTATAGATGCTCACGAAAACTATCTAATACTTATTCAACTAATCCTTAGCAATGTCAATTGCTATTCCACTAGAGACCTTCTATTTCTGCTAAAATCATTTATGCTCAAAGAATTTTATTTAATCATTCCCAGTCATGATGGATGCCTTCAGAGGATTTAAGGAAGAGTTTAAGGTGCTGAACTAAGGAGTCATACAATGAACCCAAGGATTGCAGAAAATACTCAAAAAAAAAAAAAGTGACTTTGTTGGGTGGGTGATAGAGATTAAATTCACTAGGTCGAACAAATAAGGAAGGGTTTCCTGAAAGGTCGCCACTACCAGGACCATTTTCTTAGGAAAATAGTTGTAGAGAAGAGAATGTTTTCATTCCTTAGGCAGCACAACCATTAGAGGCATGAAATGAGGATGATAAAAAATGTCAAAATAGAGCGTACAAACTAGATCAGAAACATCCTCCAGGCGAGGCGATTTTGAATAAAAGAGATCCATACTAAAGAATTTATAAGAGATTATTATACCACTCAGTCTTTATTAAGAGAAGCCTCATTAGATAACAATGGTTACAGGAAGAACAACATAAAATGAGTCAACCAAAGAGACTATGGCGTCCATCATTTGCATGTGACAGGCAGAAATCAACAATAAGGTAACTTTGATAAAAACAATTATAGAAACTTTAAGAAGTTTTAGAAAGTGAATATGATAAAAAAAAAGATTATTGAATCCTCAAAGAATGCTTCTAAATCTTTAGTAACAAGATTTTATAAAGGGACAAAACAAATGGCAGTGACAAGCTAAACAAATAGTTGAGCCAGCGTTTCAAAGGGATGGCCCCCAAGCTTTGAAAAGAATGCAAAGAATCATGCATTGGGATTGATGAATATGACTTAGTATCTTTCACAAATAATAAATGTAAAATCATCAGCATTGGCAGGGCTATGCTAAGGCACAAACAATTCCACGACCCCAGGTCAGTATGTTAATAGCCTGCACTACAATGGGGCAAAGAGACAGGACGAGGCAGACATCATATCATAAAAAGAACAAATTTCACCAAATGTTGCAATAGCAAATGTCCCAAATTCATAAGCATGCTGACTGAAGTAAAATAGATATATAGATTGATGATAAGCAACCCATGCAAGTTGAAAAAAATTCATACAAGTCAATACTGGACTAATTGGTAGTATATAGGTTTGATATTGAAGGCAAAAGAAACATTTCTCCTCCTGACAGGGTTTGATCTAAAATGATTGAAGGGGAAAGCTACAGGGTTAGTCACTCCCTTGAATTTCCAATCATGCAACACAGCAACAATCAAGGGAAAAGGCATGCAAGAGTAATCAAAATATTTCAAAATGACAACAGCCTGCTAAACAGATTCATGTAACAGTTCAGGGAATTTGCCTCCATACCTGGAAAGGAAGATCAACTATGATGCACACCAAAGATCCAACCCTAGCCAAAGAACCAAAATCCCCTCAATCCAGTCTAGTTCCCCCCTCTAGATGATACCCCCCCCTTCAAATATCTCCCCACTACAATGTATCCATTACACACCCAACCGCTATCCCAAAATTTAATTACATTAATGCCCACTTCTCAGAAGATTTTCAAATCTACCCAATTCATGACATCTCACTCAACCAATAATTTGAAGACAAAATAAGATAATATTCATGTCAGAAAACAACAATCAATATAAAACTACCTATAATAATCTTATGATTATTATCATTGCCATTGATACTACTAATTTGTATTTCAATTATATAATCTTCTTAATCACTACATTAATTAATTACACAAAACAAGCATTAATATGTTTAAACTTATTACTATTATTATTTTCTTACATTTATTAGATAATTATCCTACAAGATTAAATAACAGACCACTAAATAATTCAAAAGCTTCAATCAACATTACATACCAGAGAATTGACAAAATCTCATAGATGGGTTCCAAAAAGGTCAACCAACCAACTGAGGAGACCAAAACTGAAACTCAACCACATAGGGAAATTGACTGACAAGGGAAAACTCATGTTATCTCCCATCCACTATTCCATTGAGTTTAGGACATGCTCATACCTGATAAACTAGGTGGAGTCAATGTCATGTACCTGCATCCTGCATCAGATCAAAAGGTTGGGCAATCCATAAAACCACATCATCAAACACACTATGAGAGAGATTTGCAGCATAGTAGGGCACTCATGCATGAGTGATACTATATTGTCCCTCTCACCATACATTTATCAGGTAAATCACATTGGATAATCAATTTGCTATTTAATAGGTATAATAACTAATCAATCACTAATCAAATAAATACGAATCATTATCAATTAAATCACATGACACTCATAACAAAATTATCCCATATAAGCAATTGAGTCTGCAAGTAAGCCTAACATCAACATAAAACATCAGTACTAATAGCATAATCAATGTCATCTATCAATAATTAAATGTCATCAAATAGTCCACATAATCATGTATCTAATATCAAAGAGAGTCATAGATTCTATCTCCAAAACACCACTACCAAACTAATCAAAACAAAAATGAGGGGCACTACACAAAGCACTAGAATGTAATAACCATTCCTCATGATATTGGTATTACAAATAGATAGTACTTCATCAATCAGACTTGAACCTATTTCAACTAGATTTGCTTCCTTTTTGGAGTCATCATTGTCTTTTTTCCTCTCCCAATAGTCTTTCTTGAGATGCCCAAATGGGTAAAACTTCAAAACTATGTCACACTTTTATAAAGGAAATGACCAACACAAAGAGTTTTTCTAACTTAAGCAACAAAATAGTCATATGTATGTTTTGAATTTTAAAATGACATAAACTAATGAAATGTAAAAATTTTAATATATTTTATGTTTATAAGTTTTAATTTTTTTTTGTAATTAGTTGGATATTTTTTAATGAATTTAATTGATGAAATTTAATTATTATTATTTTTGAAAAAAGTGACTTTGATGGGACATCAAAAAATATACAAAAATTAAAATTTTCTTTAAATTGTTTTCTTATTTAGAAAACTCAAATATCTAGTGCATGGAAAAAAAAATAATTTTCTATAAATAATTATTTTTCAATCTTTTTAAATTCAAATTTAATCAGAACATTATAGTTTTAATGAGACGTCAACTATTGTACTTTTAAAAAAAGAAACCTTCTTGGAGAAGACTCTCTCCTCTAGTGCATCGTATATTTTTGAAAAATTTTAAATATATTTTACTTATTTATTTTTAATTTCAAATCTACTTTATGCTTGATTAGAATAACCTACTTACAATAATTTTTTTAAAATTATAATAAAAATAATCAAAATTTGAAAAATATATATTTCTAGAATCTGCACTCTAAGCACTACAAAGGGTTTTTTGACGATTTTTATAAAGATATAGTTTGATTGGAGAAATTTGTAGCCAAAATTCAAAGTTTTTAAAAATTGTTGGAAGCGGGTGGAGGTGGACTGGCACATAGGATGCCACATAGACATTTCTACCTGAAACTTTTTGAGGTGGTATGATTTTTCCTAGCAATGTTTCAGCCGTAACTTTCGTAGGTCGATTAATGTAGGCCAAAATCTTACTGGGCGACAAGGTTTTAGTTGGAACATTTATTTTATAGTTTTTTAATAATCCATTTATTTCGACAATAAAAATTGATGAAACATGTAATTTTGAAGGGAAAAGATAGAAAGGTAATATGGAAAGGTAATTTTGAGTAAAGTAGGAAAAAAATAACAAAAGGTAAATTTGTTTATATAAAAATGAATTTTATTTTTGTTAATTAATAGCTTAATTAATTTATTTTTATTAAATTAATTAGTTTTTATGAAATAAATTAATAAAAAAATTTCATTTTTTTTGGTAACCCAGGGTGTCCCCGCGACCCTCTACCCAGCGACTCATTTAAGAGGTGAGTGAAGGGACAAGTCTAGTCCCTGGATGGGTATGCAACAACCGACCAGCTTGTACCACCAAGTAAACCTGGGAGGGAATCAAACCCATGAGCTTGAAGACCCATCCGAAGTCACAAGCCAACTCCGCTACCCATGCGGGCATTAATTAATAAAAAATAATTAATATATATTAAAATATTATAATTTATTACATTAATAAATAATTAATGTATTAATTAATTGACTAATCAATCAATCAATTAATCAATTAAGTTATTAATTTTTTTATTTATTAAGTTAATAATTATTTAATTAAAAATAATTTATCTATTAATTTATTATATAAATAAAATTAATTAATTAATTAATTACTTGCATTAAGTAATTTTAACTAAACTATGTTCAAATTAAAACTAAATTAAAAGTACAAATGGCTCGGTACTAAACATTCTTCAGGAGGGAATTAATCATTCAGGATTTTCAAAATAAGGAAAGAAGACTAAGGCGTGCATAGAGGAATTGTAGAAGGACAAAACAAAATGAGTGGATAGCTCTAGCATAGAAGGGTTGGAGGAGTGAATAGGGATGGAAAGACTAGGATGATAGAAGGAGGGACTCATATTAGTCAAGATGTAGAAATGGTAAAATTTTTTATAAACCCATTGTCAAGGGAAGCAAAGGAGATGAACATTCAGAAGGAAGCGAGAAGAGTTGGATACCCGAAAGCATTTCTATAGGGGAAAATGCACTACCAATAAGTCCCAAACATCCAACTAAGTGCATTTCATTTGAATTGAGCAGTATTGATTTGATTAATTTGGTGACTCGATTGAGCACTCATGCTTTCTTTAGAAAATGGACTAGCACTTGACCAGCAAGGAAAAAAATTATCTAGTGGTGCCAAAAGCATTAGGATAAGGATGTTAAAATTAAATCTATGCCCAGTAGTTTTTGCATAGTGGAATGCCCTTCGGAAGAGAAGAAAAAGGAAATAATGAATCAGGGTCATTTCCTAATGGAGGGAGTTGGAATATACATAAAGGATTGGGAACCCAATTTCAATTTGGTCAAGCATGAAATCCAAATTACCCCAATGTGGATTATGTTCTACAAAATACCTGTGGAGTATTGGGACCCAATGTTATTAAAACATATTGGAGAGGGATTGGAATCTTTCATCAAAATTGATGACAAGATTATAAAAGGAAAAATTCATATGTATGCAATAATATGTTTGGTCATTGATCTGAAAGATTCTTTCCCTCAAGAAATTGAAATTAGGATGGAGGCAAGTGTTTGGAGATAGCAGGTTGAAATTGAAAAAACCCCTCCGATGTGTAAGAAATAAAAAAAATAAGGACACATAGTTGAAGATTGTGCAAAAAATAAAAAGGAGGATGTAGTGGTGGAGATAGATAACCAGTATAAGGAGGGTCATGAGGATTAGGAGGTGGAGGTTGGTGAACCACATAACGAGACAGAGGAAGCTACCCCTAGAGTGGACAATGAGTGTCCAATCTCTTTGTTGAAATAAGGGATAGTCATGAAGGGAATCAACAATGGGTATGGGAGGAGAGTAGAGAAACCATATATTAGTAGTTCTTGATCTTAAGGTAAATCTACCTCAGAATAATGAGGATAGTCCCAATGTCAAAAAATCAATAAAATATGGTAAGCTTCAACAAGAGACATGTGAGGACAATGAGGAAATCATGATTACAATAGCCTCGCTCCATAAGGAGATCTTTCCTCAGACTAAGATTGGGGGCAAGAAGAGTGTTCCATTTTTTAGATTAGATTGGAGCTATTTGGTTGCAATAAGGATTTGGAAAAAATGGAAGATTTAAACACCATATTAACATCAACTCAGGAATAAGGCTCTAAGTAGGAGGTCCATTTAATAGATGAGGAGATTAGAGTAATAAAGGAAAGAACTATCTCTCAAATGAAATCAAAGTTCAAGAAGCCAAAGTTAGGAGAAAATTTAGAAAGAGTTAAGAAAACCAAAAAAGGTAAGTAGGAGTTGGTAGGGGAAGCCAAGGGATAGATGAAACTGAGATAAGGGAAGGTCATAAACTGTCTCGAGGAGTAATGAAGTTCCTTTCCTAGAATCTTAGGGGCTTGAATGATCCTAACAAAAGACACATTCTTAAGCGTCAATAGATTTAAACAAACCAGATACAGTTTTACTATATGAAACTAAGTTGTCGAAGGAAGAAGCAAATATTCTAATGAATATAAGGAAGCAATGGAATGGTCTCTTTATCCCTATTAGAGGGGCCTCGAGAGGTTTATGACTCATTTGGAATATGCATAGTATGAAAGTGGAGGAAGTGTAGTCTAATGAGGCTTGGCAGATTAGTAAATGTAGATCACTAGTGGACAACAAAAACTTCATTCAAATAAATTTATATGGCACAATATGAACATATCAAAAGATGTTAGTTTGGTATCAACAATCAGATATCATTCAAACTTTAAAGGAGAAAAATTGTATCATTCTTGGAGGTGATTTTAATGCCATAGTGGATCCAATGGAGAAGAGAGGTGGTCTTTCAAGACACGCTTAGGTGCAAATTGAATTCTACGAATTTATCAATTCCAATCATTTACAATTTATTAATCCAAAAAATGGAATATACATGTGGAAAAACAAAAGGCAATGTTTTAGAAACATTGCAAAAAGACTTGATCAGTTGCTATTGGGGGGGTTAGTCGAAATCTACATTACTTTATGAGTCATCAATTCTTCCTTTGTTAGGTTATGATCATTAACCAATTCAACATAGTCTACAACTTAATGGTAGACCTCAAGGAAGCTCATTCAATTTGAAAAAATATGTTTGAGAGATACAAAAATTGAAGTAAGAAATAGAACATGGTGAGTATATGCTCAAAGTATTAAAGGATCAATATTATTCAAATTCTATAAAAAATGAGTTTGATCAAGATCCAACCCAAGGAATGGAATAAATCTCATTTCAAAAACATATTTAAAAAAATCCTTGTAGAAGTAGAAATGACATAACTTAATGAAGTCATATTATCTCACGGTATGGATCAAGATAGATAAGTGAAAGAGAATGATTTGAAGCTAAAGTATGATGAAATTTTTTCCAAAGAGGAGATCTTTTGGAAACAAAAATCTAGGGAGTGTTGTCTCAAGGAGGGGAACAGGAACAGTAAATTCATCAAAAATGCCATAAAAATCAAAAGGAGCCTAAACACAATTTCCTCTGTTAAAGATAATAGTGGAACTCCAATGAACAATCTAGATGAGATCAGAGATGTGGTAATAAATTATTTCAAGGAGCTATTGAATAAAGAAGATCATTCAGATGAACAGATGAAGGAAGAGGTCTTGAGTAGAATTCCTTGCATTAAAGATCAAGAGAAGAATGGATATTTAACAAGATAGTTCATAGAGGAAAAATCAATATGGCAACCTTCCAACTCGCCACTAACAAAACTCTTGGAGCAGATGGAATTCCAACCCTTTTCTATCAAAAATTCTGGAACATTATTGGGTAAGATTTGGTTCTAGCAGTAGAGGAATTAAGAAGGAAGACAACCATGCTCAAACATTTCAAAAATACATTTGTACCTTTGATTCCCAAGAAAAATAGTTGAATCGATGGATGATTTTAGACCTATTTCATTAGGTAACATAATATACAAGATTATATCCCAATGGCCAATAGGCTAAAGGAATTATTACCTCATATTGTCTTAGAAGAACAAAGTAGATTCACACTAGGGAGATCCATCTATGATTGGATTATTATTGCCCATGAAGCCATTCATATAGTGAAAATAAGTAAAGCAAAAAGAATGATAATCAAGTTGGACATAAGCAAAGCATATGATCAGGTGAATAGTGAGTTCTTGCTGGCTATGTTGGAGAAGTTTGGTTTCAATCTTTACTAGATCCAGTGGATAATAAGTTGTATATCATCATAAAGATTTTCCATTTTAGTTAATGGCAGACCTAAAGCATTCTTTAATACTTTTAATAGAATTAGACAAGGCGATCCCCTATCCCCTTTTGTGTTTATAAGCATGGTTGAGGCATTGGGAAGATACATATAGGAGGAAGTAAGTTGTGGTAGATGGAAAGGCATAAAGGTAGCCCCAAATATAGAGGTAGTTACTCATTAGTAGTTTGTTGATGACACCCTCCTTTTTGGTGTGGCAAGTCAGAGGGAAACAAGAATGATGAAAGAGACCCTGGACAAATACTATCAAGCATCAAGTTAGCATATTAATTGGAATAAATTAAAGAATTTTTTCTTTAATACAAAACCTTGAAAGCTAAAGAGATTACATTCAAATTTGGGCTTAAAATAAGACAACTATAAGGTATGTATTTTGACACCCCCTTTTTCATGGAGCTAGTAAATCTAATCTTTGGGACCATCTTGTTTCTAGATATAACACAAAAATGGCATCATGGAAAGGGAAGTGGTTATCCTCAGCTAGGAGGATACTTATGCTCAAATCAGTCATTTCTACTATTCCCATTTTTTCCATGACATGTCTGAAGATTCCTAATAAAATTGGGGACAAATTGAATCAAAGTATGAGTAATTTCTTTTCAAATGGCATTATAGAAAGTAAAAAGTTTCCATTGATTGCATGAGATAAAATTTGTTGTTCCAAAAAAATTGGGGGGTTAGGCTATGCAAATGGTCAATATTCAAGAAGGCACTAGTAGCGAAGATGGTTTGGAATTTATATGCTAACTCTCAACTTAAGTAGGCCAAAAATTTTCAAGACAAGTACTTGGATTCAATAGATTCCATTCGAATCAATACTACAGATAATTTTCTTGTACTTTCTTCTATTTGGAGCTTCATATCCATTTACAGGTATCTTAGTGCTTAGCATTTTTCATGGGAGATAAGAAAGAGGAAAAAAAGATGTCTTTTGGGAAGACTCCTAGAATGGATTCATAGCATTAACAGAGATCCATGACCTATAGGAGAGGTGGGCAAGTCAGGTAAGAGATTATGTCTATCTTTCTGATTAGAATGACATTACAGAATGGAGATGGAAGTCTTTTAAGGATTTTGAATTCCCAGAGGAGTAAAAGATGAGACTAGACCAAGGCTTAGCAAGTAGGAAGATATTTATCTTGAAAGGGAAAGATATTGTTATATGGTGCAGTTCGAAGTCTAGAAGATATAGTGTAAATATTGGTTATTTAGTGGATGGAAAAGCCATAATCAAACTTGATTGGCCTACTCAGTTATTTTGGCATCAATAGTGTCTACCCAAGGTAGGAGCCTTTGCTTGGGTGGGTCTTCAAAATATAATCCTCACAGATGATAGTTTGAGAAAATTTGGTTTTTTAGGCCCTTTGAGATGATGTTTGTGTAAGAAAGAGGAAGCGTCCACTGATCATATACTAAGGAACTACAATTATACTAATCACTATTGGAAAAATGTTGGAGAAACTTAATTGGAGGAGTACTCTACCACAAGACCTTTTAACAACTTTCAATTCATGGCAAGTATTGCATAGAAAGGCATTATTCTCCTATTTGTAGATAATAATTCCATCAATCTTAATTTAGGAATTGTGAAAAGAGAGAAATAGACAAGTTTTTCAAGACAAAGAAATGGAAGAAAATTTAACATGTTATAGTAGAAGTTCCCAACAATGTAGTTAAGAATTAGAAACTAAAAGATAAAACCTTCACCTTATGGTATGGAGTAATGAGAAGTAGATGGTATGACCTTGCAATGCCCAATGTTCAAGGTGTTTCTCGAGATTATCTGAATAATAAAAGGTTAGAGGCAAGATGGATTTTCCTAAAAGTACGATGGATCAAACTAAATTTTTATGGTGCATCGAGAGGAAACCTGGGGATTTCTAGTGGAAGTTGTTTTATTAGAGATCAAGAAGGTAGATTGATTGGGGCAATTTCAAAAAGAATATGAATTCAAACTAATAATGAGGCTAACCTCCAAGCCTTCATTATGGGGCTGCAATTAGGCCTCTCTCTTGGAATTAGAAAATCCACACTGAAGGAAATTCAATTCTCACGATTAATGTCATCCATACTAAGAAAACATCAAACTAGTTCAGTTAAATGATATGTTGATTCGAGGCTTGGAAATTCTTAATAAGTTTAGATATTTCAAGTTGAACCATGTTTTTTGTGAGGCCAATAGGTTATCTAACAAAATTGCAAATTCGGCCTTTGACATGAAAGAGGATTCTTTGGTGAGATTAGTAGAGACAAATTCCTAAGAATGAGAACCTCATACTACTTGAGTATGAGGAAAATAAGGATAGTAAAATTCATTAATACCATTTAGGTCTCATATTTGTGGCTATAATTTTCAAAGTTTTCAAAGTTATTGTTGGCATTCACCTCCTTCCATCAACGTCCATGTGGTTGTGACATGACAAGGTGTTGATAGATAAGTTTTTGATTCATTGCAAAGGGATAGGGGTTGGGAAATGTGTGATGTATCTCTCTAAGATTTGTATTACCATAATATAATTTGAAATTATGAAGAGCAATGGTTGCACTGTACCTTGGCTTGTGTGTTATACCCTAGAACTATCCATCAATTTTCCAAAATATTTATTACTAAGTATGTCACTAATAGAGGGGATGCATTTTAAAGATTAGGATGTTAGAATTCTAAAACGTAATACATTTAACAGTGTTTTTGGTAAGGAAGAAAAAGAAAATGGCCTTCCTTGGAGATATATCTGATAAGAGATTGAAAAAATTATTCAAGATCAAATTGTGATGCCCCATCATTCAACCTTAGAGAGTTAGGCTAATAGGTGCAAAATTAATAGAAATATTTTTTATTTTTATTTTTATTTTTTGTAAGTAAATGCATTATTAGATAAAATTACACTATTTACAACATTTACACAAAATGATCAAGTAACACCTCTAGGGAAACATAACTGCATCAGATAAAAATAAATTCATAACAAGACAAGTAATATACATTATGATACAACAGAATTACATTATTCATTTATAGATATGAACAATTACATAAGATCAATTACAATATTACAAGATTACAAGCTTCATGACTGATATCATCGGTTTACAATATACAACAAAATTATACAATTTTGAAAGTATAATACAGCTCTACGGATACAAGTACAATACTGGAACTGGAACACATCTACAGTGATCATGAACCAAGACGACCAAGAATATCCAATGGATTAAGCTCTTCCACCCAACCATGTGGAACCCTGAGGTCCACCCCCTAAGTGAGGAGATAACAATGAGGTTCCACTAAGTCAAAGGATACAAGTAAATAGTACAGATTTGACACAGGCAACTCAGATCATTAAGACTATCCAAATCATCAAGACAAGACAATACTCAAGAGGCAACAACAAAAGATAAAGAGGAAGTAAATAGACTACAGTAGGGAGAGTGTCATCGCATGGTCCTAGCATGGGTTATCTAGGGTATCTCTCACTAGAAACTGGCCCCCATATATGGTTATCCTGGCGACCTCTCTCTAGGCACCGGTCCCATAGGGTGACACATGTGGAGCTGACTCTTCCTCTCATGGAGACAAGGAGGTTGACCTTTCCAACTAGGCCTTCTCATCCCATCCTTAGCCTGTGAGAGCACTCAAGGCATGGGTGAGGCATCATACTTATCTTGTTATGTGAATTACTACCCATCCCACCTAGATAAATTATTAAGTTATCACTTGATTACAACTTCCATGGGGTTATCCAGGCAGCCACTTTGGGCACCGGCCCCACCATGCAAGACACTCTCCTACATGCAATTAGCTAGCCCTAACCAACATCCAGAAACCAATCAAATGACATGCATGGACAAGGGGCTGCAAGGCTTCCATCCTCTTGCATACCAATACATTACATAGACAATTTCAAATCCAAAATCTCAACAACAATCTTTCCCCTAATCCACATCAAAACCTCATACCAAAAGACACATCACCAATACATCCTTACCACAATATCACACTGGGTTCTAAGGTAACTAGCCTCTAGAGCTATAAGATTTTAACATGAATACTAATAGACAACTATCCAAGACATGACACTTAACAACCTTGACCTCCCACAGGACTATCATGATCACCATTACACCTAAGCTTGACAAAACATATCAACAAGACTTAAATTCAAATTAAAAGTAGTTTCCCACTTGTATTAAAGAAACACATTAGTTTGAAATTAGCAATAAACTACAAAGAATATATATATGTCTAAGACTCAATTACTACAACACTTTTAGAACTATTTTAACATGGATTCAATAAAGGATTTTAAATCTATTTTTCTAGTTACACCATAAACTTTCCTAAGACAACAATATTCTTTTCAAAGTTCAAGATCTATAATTCCATACAATGAAGTAATCAACATCCGTTAGAAAAAAATTCACATCATGGACCTAAACTTTGAAATACTTTATCTTACAAGCTACTAATCTTTCACCACATAATTACAAAAATTAGCTATATAAGATCCCTTAAATATACTAATGCTAATTACTCATAAACAAATAAGATAATAATATCACTATTCCAAAACATATTTATTCTATTCCAATAACAACCTAACTTAACTAACTATGTAATGAAACTATTACATTCCTTACCTTATAACAATTTTGAATCATTATATAGATTTATAATATACGTGATTTCTTAATCAGTCAACACAAACAAAATTTAGAAACTTATCATCCTAATATCATCATTAAATTTTCCTAATATATCTTCCATACAAGATTGGGTATAAAATCTAATGCAATAATTTAAATTACATTCCAATTATACTATCATTAAATATCATATACCTACTTACATTCTGAAATATAAAGTTTACCTAAATTCTAATTAAATGAGATGTATGAACCACTATCAATTATTTCAAGAGATAACATCTATGAGTTATTCCTAAATTTCAAAATAGAAACCTTCTACTACCACGATTTCTTACTAAACCCTGCAACATGCTATAAATATATGAATCTTTCTAAAATACTTATTTACTAATCTATCTACTGTAAGCTATAAAACTTTTGATAATGCCATTGCTTACACAATATATGATAAATGAGAATGTATTTACAAAGATTACAAACTAGAGAAGAGATGACGGTGCATGAAGATGGTAAGAGATTTGCAGAGGACAAAAGATCATCAAAAGTGACTGGGAGAGAAGAAACGGCAATGAGATTCAAGTGGGAAAGATCCAAGACGGAGTGTATGGCCATTTAAAGAAAGGATTCAAGTGATTAAATAGAAGGATTCTTGTAGAAATTCTGTAAGAGACCTTTAGCAAAGGTAAGCCCAAAAGAAATTGATGAAGATGTCATTGTTTGCATCCATTCTCCAACGTAGTAAGAGTTCTAACCTTCAGCAATGTGAAGAGGCTAGGAACAAGCAAGCCGTATGATGGCACCAGGCAAGGATAAAGTTAGGTTTGAGAATTCATCAACTCCAACACCCATGTGAACAGGTTTTCATATCTCTATTAACAAGCAAAAAAATTTAGAAAAGGAAGGAGAATGAGACTGTACGGTGGTGCTTCTATTAGAGATAGAATTTGATTAAGTTTTCATTTGGTTTAATCGATCTGTATGTGAAATGTGGAAGCCTTAGCAATAGATGTATTAAGGAATCGATTGACATATGGGCATTGATTAAATCGATTGATGTATTATACTACATCAACAAGAAAGATCGGTATATGAACATTGACAAAAAAAATGATGAACTAGAATAAAAAGACATCCTTTAAAGGAGAGTCAACTATGATTGAAAAAGAGACAGGTAGATATATATGCAAAAATATGGAAGGATGCACAGGGCACAATATTATAAGATAGATTGGTCTCACCAAAGTGTGGTCGTTTGGGATACAATGATATCAAGTTATGCACAAAATGGGCTCGCAACAAGGCTTTAGAGACCTCTCAGTGCATGCGAATTATGTTAGGCCTTAGAGAAGATTAGTCTAGTGTTTTCCAGAAGCACAAAGTGGTTTATGCCAGGATGCCCTCAAAGTGATTAGACTTATGTAAATTCTTTTGAACTTAATCATTGCAGAATATGGACAAAATGGCTCACAAAAAAACTAAATTAGTGGGTAAGGACTAAACTTGAGGCTATCAAATTGATACCATTATAAAAGGTGTATTCAACACAGTTAGAGATATTAACATGGAAGATGAAGGCAACAGGATACATTCCAAATTCAAGACAACTGTTTAATGATGTGAAGAAGGGGATGGATTCAGAATTTGCAAAGATTACCTAAGACTAGAATAGAGGACTACAAAATACAGAGCAACAAGATAACAACCAATTTACAACAGACAAGAGAAATACACATATTAGTTCTCCTATAATATATAGAGAAATTTGATAATTAACATACCTAGAAAAATTTTCTCCAAGCCATCCAATCTTTTGATCCACCATCCAATCAAATCCTCCCCAAATCCTTTTGCTTTCCTCTCATTTTCCCCAAAATTTCTATCTATCTTTCTCATAATGACTCTCCCCACAAATTGAAACGAAGCTAGGTGTGTGGAAATGCTTCCTACACCAATCTATTTAGGAGAGGGCTATGCAAATTCAAATTTATCCTAACTATGACAGTGATGTTAAACCATTAACATGAGATATAGCAGCAAAACACATGAACTAGAAAGTAGACAGAAGAAGAGAGACAAAGATTTATGGTGGGTAAAACCCTTATCGGGTGAAAAACCCCACACTCAAAAACCTGCACAATGTATTGACAAATCTGAAAGAATGTTTATAATACACTTGCAATGCAAGTTTCAATGGTCTTAGAAACTTGTGTCTGGAGTCAATCTGGAAGCATAATAGTACCTGTAAACCTGTGTTACAAACTCCATCTCCAAGCACCTATTTTTATAGAACATACAAGGCAATTTTGGACCTTTCTTGGAATGGGTGTCCAATATGGCATCTTGGACCAAAACCCACACCTAGGGACACTTGGTCAACATTGTAGAATGTGTCTGACACTTGTCCACAGCTCCCATCCCAAAGAGGTTACCTATTTCCAAAATGGGCTATGACAGATTCTCTTACGACACTTACGACCGTCATAGAATCTGTCATAGCGGTTACAACTTACAACTGTAAGAGAATCTATCATACACATGCTATAAATAGCATATTCTCTTACAACACATCATATTCCACCTTGGGGCACCCAAATATGCCTCATTCAAAGATGCTACATGACACATGTCATTACCTGTCTTACAACCTTCTATTCTTGACTCTTACATGTTATAGATTCATCATAACCGTTTCGGTCAAACATTCCTTACACAACATAGAAGATGCCAACACATGGTAGAATATTCCTACCACTAAGTGGGATGCCTATCTTCTCATGTGAGGACAAAATAACAAGTTATCATAATCCATGTAGGATTGACACATCACCGTGCCACATCCCACAATATGACAAAGTGGAATTTCCAATTATTTACAACATAGGCAATTGAATAATAAATACAAACATTACAAGTGCAGAGAATTACCAAGGTTGAGACACCTTAATTCCCACCATTCTCCCACTTGTCAAACACCTTGTAAGAGCCAATAGAAAAACAAGATTTAATTGCTATAGGTCGAGAGGCCCATAGACTCCGAACACCATCTGAACTTCTCTGTGCCCACTGGTTTCGTCAATGCGTCTGCAACATTCTTCAAAGTATCTACCTTCTCCAAATTTACCTTTCCATCCTCAACCATGTCCCTCACGAAGTGAAATTGAACATCAATGTGCTTGGTTTTAGCATGGAAAGTTGGATTCTTTGCAAGGCAAATTACACTCTGACTGTCACAACTGATAGTGATCTGACCTGCATCAACACCAATATTGAAACACAATCTCTTAAGCCAAATGGCTTCCTTACAAGCATGAGTTGCTGCCATATACTCAGTTTCTATTGTGGACAAAGCAACAATAGGTTGTCACTTACTCATCCAACTAATAGCACCACCAAACAATGTAAAAACACAAGCACGGGTAGATTTCCTGCTGTCAATGTCACTTGCCCAATATAAATCCACAAATCCACAAAAACAAACAGAATGTGGAGGTCTTGAAACATTACCATGATAGAAAATGGAATACTTGGAAGTACCCCTCAAATATCTAAACACTCACTTAACTGCATACCAACGAACCCATCCAGGATTAGCCATAAATCGACTAAGGACTCCCACTGCTTGGGCAATGTCTGGTCTTGTATAGACCGTAGCATACATCAAACTACCAACAACATAAGGTACTCTGCTCATGTCCTCCACCTCACTTGGAGATTTTGGACAATCCTCAACAGACAACTTTATCCCCAAAGAAACTGGAACACACAATGGTCTACAATCTGCCATGTTGAATTTGTCCAACTCGGACTTCACATACTTACTCTGGCTTAACCAAAGTTTTCTGTTGGTTTTGTGTCTTCTGATTTCCATTCCTAGAACGTACCTAGCTGCCCCTAAATCTTTTATTTCAAACTGAGCTGACAACTAAGATTTAAAATTAGAAATCATAGTCTTACCCTTCCCAGTGAGCAACATATCATCAACATATAGTGCAACAATGAGAATACGATCACCATAAAACTTATAATAAACACAGTGATCTGATTTCGATCTCACAAATCTAATTGACAACACAAAGGCATCAAACTTCAAGTACCATCTCGTAGGGGATTGCCTCAAACCAAACAAAGACTTTTTAAGTTTGCAAACTAAATTTTCCTTACCTTTTACCATGTAATGCTCTGGCTATGACATGTAGATCTCTTCTTCCAAGTCACCATGAAGAAAAGTTGTCTTCACATCCATCTGTTCTACCTCCAAGTCATAAGTTGCTACAAGTGACAATAGGAATTGAATGGATGTCAGCTTTGCAATGGGAGAGAAGATCTCACCATAATCTATACCCTCCACTTATGAATACCCCTTCACAACCAATCTGGCCTTATACTTCTCAACACTGCCATCTGCACCAATCTTCTTCTTGAACACCCATTTGCATCCAATGGGTTTCCGTCCAGGAGGCAAAGGCACCAAGTCCCAAGTTTGATTCTTTTCCAAAGAAGTCATTTCTTCCTCCATGGCCTCCTTCTAGGAACCTGCATCCTTCATATCCAAAGCCTCTTATACAATTCTAGATTCATCACTGTTAGTGATTAAAGCATAAGCACAACTAGAATCAAGAAATGTAAAACCAAACCTTTCAGGTTGTTTTCTTATCCGTGTAGACCTCCTCAAGAGCTGAGGTTGAGGTTCAGCTTCTTCCTCTGAGCTTTCAAAGCTACTAGAGCTCTCCTCATCATCAGGTCCAACATTGTCTTTCTATTCAGTCTTCTCAGGGGTGAGAGGAAACTGAACAACATCCTCTTTCTTTTCTTTTTCTTTTGGCTACAAAATAGTGGAAGAAGGTGTAAGCTCTCTGAAGATGACATTTCTTCTATACAACACTTTTTCAGCCACGGGGTCCTAAAGCTTGTATCCTTTCACACCAACACGATAGCCAATGAAGATACACTTAACAGCTTTGTTCTCCAACTTTGACCGCTTCTACCTAGGCACATGTGCATACGCCTCAACTAAAAACACAAAGATGCCTTACTGAAGGATTTCTACCAGACCACACCTCTATGGGTGTCTTTCCAACAAGAGCTAATGTAGGAGATCTATTTATCAGATAGCAAGCAGTGGCAACAGCTTTAGCCCAAAACTTTTGTTCTAGACCAGCTCCACTA
Source organism: Cunninghamia lanceolata (assembly GCA_027924645.1). Classification (NCBI taxonomy): domain Eukaryota; kingdom Viridiplantae; phylum Streptophyta; class Pinopsida; order Cupressales; family Cupressaceae; genus Cunninghamia; species Cunninghamia lanceolata. The sequence continues at coordinate 20,914,961 of BSBN01001281.1, forward strand.
ACCATACTCCTAGCCTTCTCCATCAGTATCATGTTCATCCTCTCTGCAACTCCATTTTGCTGCGGTGTGTATGGAGTTGTCTTATGTCTTTCAATCCCAAGTTCCTTGCAATACTTATCAAATTTTGTAGAATAGAACTCACCACCGTTGTCAGTTCTCAAACATTTAATCTTTTTACCAGTTTGATTTTTAGCAAAAGCTTTGAACTCCTTAAACTTGCTATAGACTTCCGATTTGCTTCTGAGAAAATAAATCCATGTCCTTCTACTGTAATCATCTAAAAAAGATACAAAGTATAAAGATTTTGATAATGAAGGAACATTAATAGGACCAAACACATCAGAATGAATAAGGACCAACACACCAGAAGACTTATGAGAACTCGAGTAAAAATAAACACGGTTTTGTTTTCCATAAATGCAATGTTTGCAAAAGTCAAAGTCAAGATTACAATCATCTAACCCCTCAACGAGGTTCTTATTTTTCAGGGTACGCAGACCCTTCTCACCAATGTGGCCAAATCTCTTATGCCATAACATTGTCTTTTTTGCGGGATGTTTAACTTCCAATGCATGATTACAACCATCAAGATTAGAAACAACAGATTTCTTCACTGCTCATTTAGATGGTGGGGATGAAGTGACTTCTGCCCTCTTCCTTGAGTTAGAAGAACTATTGCATTGTGCAATGCATGCTTCTAGTTGAAACAGAGTACCTCTCTGAGTACCCTTAGCAAGTACCATAGATCCTCTAGTCATCTTGCATCCTTCTTTCGAAAAGACAACCTACAAACCTGCATCATTCAAACTACTTATAGAAAGCAGGTTCCATGCTAAGCTTGGGATGTGCATAACCCCAGAGATCCCCTTCACTCGACCATTAGGGAATCAGATAGAGACTCTTCCATGACCAATGATCTTCAGACACCCAGATACACCTTTCCACCATCGAACTCCTCATACGTAGTGAACCAGTCTCAATGAGAGGTCATGTGGAATGATGCACCAAAGTTGATTAGCCACACATCATCAAATGCATGGGTTGCCAGGGCTGTGATGAAAGCATCACCATCATCTTGTGATTTGTCAAAATCTGAATCAGGAGCATTCTTCTTTTTCTTCTTTTGTCCTTTGCATTATTTTCAGAAATACTTGGTCTTGCCACAGTTCCAACAAAGAGCCTCGGACTTTCCAGGAGATTTGGATCTCCCACGAGATTTGGATCTACCCTTCTCAACTTTCTTGTCCTTCTTCTTCCCTTTGTCCTTGGGTCTTCTACGAACTGCAAGGGCTTCTTTGGCTGCCTCAGAAGAGTTTCTCTACATCTCTTCAGACAACAGTGAAGAAACCACTTCTTCCATTCTGAATGTGGATGTGGTGCTTCTAATTGCCATGACAAGATGATCCCATAAGTCCGGTAGTGAACAAAGCAGGGTCATACACCGATCCTCCTCCTGCATTTTTACACCAATAGATGTTAATTGTACAACCAGCATATTACAGACATTCATATGCTCAGCCACAGATCCTCCATCCTCCATTTGAAGGGAATACAACTTCTTTCTCAGGAAAAGTTTATTGACTAGGGATTTAGCTTGATACACATCCCCCAACTTCTTCCAAAGGTGTTTTGTAGTAGCCTCCTCATGGACATTTAACAACACAGAATTGGGAAGACTAAGTCTTACGAGACCCTTAGCCTTCTGATCCTTGAGATCCCACTCATCTTGAGTCATTGTAGCTAGTTTAGCTCCATTCACACTTTCCCAAAGGTCTCGATCAACTAACATGTCTTACATTTTGAGCTTCCACAGCTCAAAATTACTACCATTGAACTTCTCTACTTCAAACCTTCCTAATGTGCCTACCATCTCTTTGCTGCAATAAGATATAGAATGCTCTGCATAGACTCCCACTCAACCTAAGATTAGCTCAAAAAACCCCTACCCTACAACTAGGACCAAAGGTGATCAAGCTCTGATACCAACTGAAAAGAAGCTAGGTGTGCGGAAACGCTTCCTACACTAATCTATTTAGGAGAGGGCTATGCAAATTCAACTTTATCATAACTATTACAGCGATGTTAAACCATTAACATGAGATATAGCAGCAAAACACATGAACCAGAAGGTAGACAGAAGAAGAGAGACAAAGATTTACGGCAGGGAAAACCCTTATCGGGTGAAAAACCCCACACTCAGAAACCTCCAGAATGTATTAACAAATCTGAAAGAATGTTTACAATACACTTGCAATGCAAATTTCAATTGTCTTTGATACTCATGTCTAGAGTCAATCCAGTAGCATAACAGTACCTGTAAACCTATGTTACAAACTCCATCTCCAAGCACCTGTTTTTATAAAATATACAAGGCAATTCTGGACCTTTCTTGGAATGGGCATCCAATATAACATCTTGGACCAAAACCCATGCCTGACACTTGTCCACAGCTCCCATTCCAAAGAGATCACCTATTTCCAAAATGGGCTATGACAGATGCTCTTACGACACTTATGACAATCATAGAATCTATCATAGCGGTTACAACTTACATATGTAAGAGAATCTGTCATACACATGCTATAAATAGCATATTCTCTTACAACACATCATATTCCACCTTGGGGCACCCAAATATGCCTCATTCAAAGATGCTACATGACACATGTCATTACCTATCTTACAGCCTTCTTTTCTCGACTCTTACATGTCATAGATTCGTCATAGGAATCCGTCATAACCGTTTTGGTCAAACATTCCTTACATAGCATAGAAGATGCCGACACATGGAAGAATATTCCTACCACTAAGTGGGATGCCTATCTCCTCATGTGAGGACAAAATAACAAGTTGTCATAATCCATGTAGGATTGACACATCACCATGCCACATCCCACAATATGACAAAGTGGAATTTCCAATTATTTACAACATAGGCAATTGAATAATAAATACAAACATTACAAATGCAAAGAATTACCAAGGTTGAGACACCTTAATTCCCAACACAAATAACTCCCCAAAAATTGAAAATAGGCAAAATCCATTAATTCCCATTACTCCAAAATCCATTACAGAATCCCACTAGTCTCTAAAAACTGAAAGCAATCAATTTTACTTTCCAGAGAGCTTCTCAAAGTTAGGAATCTCATATGACAACTCACATGGAATAAATTGTTAACTAATATTATTTTTTGAATTACCATATACTATTTTAATAAAACAATATTAAATACTCATGACTCAAATCTTATTAAAAACTATTAAAATAATTAATTTAATCTTTATTACAAATTAATTAAATAATATTCCCAAATCTCATTAATAATTTATGACTAAGAAAATATATTTTTTTAAATGCACCTGGTAAACTCTTTAATGTGACCGGTGACGCTGGTGTAACACGCCCTCTAGCTCCACGTGAATGCTTTTTCCCGGAGCAATGAACCGGTGAGGCCACAACATAGGGGGACCTCATCCCCAAGCAAGAACACTTCAAACCTGCAAGCTCATTGGCCCAGTGAAGGTGTAAAGCCTGCGAGCTCGGTGGCCCAGCGGGGGTTTGAACTCTGGTAGCCACCACTACAACCGAGCGACTTAACCACCGAACCATGCCCTTATCGACAACTAAGAAAATGATTTTATATTTAACTTATTAATAACATTATTATTATAATAATAAATTCATTAATGCATTACTAAAAGCACACATTAGCTTTATAAGAAAAACTTGACAATAATTCTACATACCACATGATGACCAAATCCGAGGCAAGAACCAAAGAGTGACATCTAGACTCACGACCACAAACTGAAGATAGAAACTGACCTAGGGAAACCCCATGTTATCTCCCATCAACATTATCCATTGGAGTAAGGGCACGCTCAAACTTGCTAAGTCAGGTGGAGTTGATGCTCAGTACCTGCAACCTACATCAAAACAATAGGTTATATACAAACATATGCATATAAATCAAACACACATAGTCAGGGAATCATAGCGTAGTAGGGTGCTTGAAACAAGTATTACTACATCATCCCTACTCTCAAGCATAACAATAAACAAAAACATCTCTAACTGATAATCAGATAACATTCAATCCATAAAGCTTAGTAACATTATTCTGTATAATCAATTATCCATCAACTAATCATGTCAAAATACATCATAAAGTATAATAACAATAATGTCACCATACTACTCATAACACATGTCAATAACCACATCAGTCAACCATAGTCCATCATGAACATAATAAGCATGAACCATAATTCTAACAACCAAATGTCTCAGAACTGTCTAAATGCAAAATAAAACTATCAACTGTCACAAGCTAGAAATGAGGGGCATTACACAAATTGTTTGTTTCCCTTCACACAATAGATACAATTCATGAGGTAGCCACTACACTAATAAGGCCAGAATGGAGGGGTGGTTTGTGTAAGAACTCTTGATTTTGTGGTCCTAGGCCTCCATTTCCATCCTGAATAGGGTTTTTGACCCTCCATACTGCCATACTACAACGACCCTTAGATCTCATTTATAATACCTACTATTGGTGTTAGCGAGGAGAATAGAAGGAACAAAGTCAAATGGGGACTAGGTTTTTATTAAAGAAGTTATTAGGGTTGCTGATGTTGATAGGGTAGATTGGACAGATTGCATTTAGACAAAAAAATCAGGGGATGAGACTGCGGAAGAAGATGAATGAAGAAGGTGGCAAATAGTATTAGTATATATGTATAAAGTATATGATATTTTTATAATATATTGTTTTATATGTAAGAAGTTGAAGTAATAGATGACAGGCCCTCATTTTGAGTAGCCTTTTAATAGTTAATTTCTCTTTGATTCATTTTTATGGGGTCTGGTTCCCTTAATGACAAATTCACTAATAAAAAACTTTTTAAAAAAATTAATTACTTGTATTAAGTAATTAATTAATTTTAATTACTTAATTAACTAATTATTAACTTAATAAATCAATTAATTAATAACTTAATTGATTGATTGAGTAAATAATTAATTAATTAATCGATTGATTGATTGATTAAAATTGATTGATTAATTAATTAATTATTAATTTACTAATTAATAATTGATTTTTATTAACTTATTGATCTCTGTTTATGTGTTTCCCAATCCATTTCTTTGTATTCTCTTTTCTCGCATCGTAAGATGATCTTAGAAATTAGAAATGGTGTTTATTTTTTTAGAGGTTTAAGCAACATGGATTTCATCACTAATCGCTGGCCAAATCCCATGTTTAGATGGGCTATATAAATTCCAAGGAGGAGCTTTCATTGCTTTGGCTAAGTAGTTGTGTGTTTTAAGAGTATCACGAAGTTTGGTGGTTTCATCCCACCAATACCCAAGCCTTAGACAACACCCTTGTAGATCATGGATTTGGGCCTCACATACGGCATGGTATATCAAGGATTTCCCTAGTTGAGCCTTGTTTAACCCTAGATTAGGTAGCCCTCAACATTTTTTAACCTATGATGTAGTAGGTAAAGCTTAGGAAGTTACTTGTACCTCTACAATCTTGGAGACAAGATAGTGGGCTATGAGTATGGTTTGAATCCTCCATAGTTAGCATTCTGAAACATTGGGCCGACACTATTTATGAATAAGGGTATATTGGCGAGTTCACAAGTTGTAAACACTCTCATCTAAGTAGTATAACTTGTCTTTGTGTTTTCCTTGTCTCACCCTTTGTGTAAAAGAGCTATATACAAAACTAAAAAACCAAAACTTAAATAATGTATATCCCTTAATATCTTCATATCTATATTCCTCTAGAACTTCACACTGTACAATTTATTTGTTCATACACTCCTATACTTACTTAAATTACCTTGTCTCCCCTACCATTCCTATCATCCTAGATGTCTCTCTCTTCTAATGACTGTATATCTCCACTCCTCTTTCCTCTATTCACCACTCCTTACCAATAAACACCATATTAGATATGTATTTTATCATTCTCTATAAGAACATGCTCCACTTTGCCACTAAATTAGGACTTTCTACAAAGTTATATGTACAACCCTACCTGACATGAGGTATGAGAGCTATATCCATAGTATTTAGGGTGATTTTGTGATGATTCCCTCGAACAATATTCTAAAATTACTAGAGTAGAGGATGTTATCAAATTTTCTTTTCTTATGAAAGGCATCTCATGAAAGTTGTAACATGATCACAATTCCTCACCAAGGTAACTAAAATCATTTATCTTATGCAACAAAGCAGCTTAAATGAAAAAATAGTTGATTGCTTACCAACACATTCAGGTTTCCAACCATTTTATCTTCTTCACCACTTAGGTTGAATACATTGTGTATCTCATAGATGTCAAGCAATGTGTGAACCAAATATGACTATTTATTCATATAATTTCTTGTCTTTTGAAGTAGTAACAACCATTCCACCTAACTTTATCATGTAGGAATATAAGACACATCTCCTAAATTAATCTTATTACACATGAGTGCAACATTGAAGAAGTTTATGAAAACTTAGATAAAGCCCATTCATTCTATTTAAAGCTATATTCTAAATCCCTCAACCTCTTGCCCCTATCATAGAAATCTAGACTACAAATAGAAAAATAAGGATGATGAGATTCATGATCACATATAAGATCCTAGCTCATGATAATTATAAACTTAGTTTGAGAAAGATCTTCCAAATTATCAAGTTGAGAGATTAAAATCAGCATCTATGCATTTATTGAAATTATGTTAAACCAAAATATGCAAGCTATAGGTTTACCAAGGACACTAGTTGAGATTGCCCTCACTAATGTTCATGTTGAGTTCCCGAGATTGCCTAACATGAGTTAATTAATTTACTTCACTAATTTCCTACATTACCCTCAATAATTTCATGCATTATGTATCTCATAGAAATCAAGCAGCTTGTGAACCAAAAATGACTATTTATTCATATAATTTGTTGCCTTCTGAAGTATTTATAAGCATTCCACCTACTTCTCATGTTGGAATATTAGATACCTAGATCCTAAATTTAATGTCATTACACATGAGTGCAACATTCAAGAAGTTTAAATTAAAACTTAGATAAAGGCCATTCAATCTATTTAAATCCATTTATGTTAAAAATCCGTCAACCTCTTGCCCCTATCATAGAAAACTGGACTGCAAAGTGCAAAATAAAGATGATGAGATTTATGGTCACACATTCTCCTAAGATAAATAAACTTAGTTTGAGAAAGATCCTAGCAAATTATCAAGTTGAAATATTTAAATCAACATCTATGCAATTATTGAAATTATGTTAAACCATGATATACAAGTTATAGGTTTACCAAAGGCACTAGTTGACTTTGTCCTCACTAATGAATATTAACTTCCTAAGATTTCTCAACATGAATAGATTAATTACCTCAATTCCCTCACTAATTTCCTACATTATGTATCTCACAGGAATCAAGCAACATGTGAACCAAAAATGACTATTTATTCATCTAATTTCTTGCCTTGTGGAGTAGTTAAAATTATTCCACCTAGTTCTCATGTAGGAATATTAGACACCTAGATCCTAAGTTTAGTGTCTTTACACATGAGTGCAATATTCAAGAAGTTTATTAAAACTTAGATAAAGACTATTCTTTTTATTTAAATGCATATGTTAAATCTCAAGCTACCTCTTGCCTCTATCATTGAAATCTTCTAGAAATCTCCTACACTAGTTGAATTTTCCCTCACTAATGAATGTTGACTTCCCAAGATTGCCCAACATGGATAAATTAATTTCCTACATTGCCCTAACTAATTTCCTACATTATGTATCACATAGGAATCAAGTAACTTGTGAACCAAAAATGACTATTTATTCATCTATTTTTTTACCTTGTGAAGTAGTTGTACAACTATTCGACCTAACTTCGTCATGTAGGTGTAAGATTTGGCTATGGATATAGCCACCCAAAATTTAGAAGCCTAATGGATAGCACAAATAAAAGAGAAGATCAATATGACAAGAATAAATTGTATTCCTATCAAATAATGCAAATACAACAATATACAAGATTACAATAGAATATGACATACCTCAAGCTTATAAAGGCAAGGATGAGAGCTAAGACATGTTGTAGTCATATGACAAGTGTCTTAATCCTATGACATGAGACAACTAGATCACATGTGTAGGATAAGACAACTATAAGACAACTAGAGACAACTAGAGACAACTGTCAACATCTAGAAACAACTAGAATGCTTCCTAAGTCAAAATAACATGTGAATTTGTGTGTGAATATTATTTAACTAATAAATAGTTAAATAATATAAAATATTCACACAACAAGGGGGAAATAGCTAGTAAATATCAAACTAGATATGAAATACCCCTATTCACACTAACACCCCCCCTTAGGTGCAACTTAGGGAGAAGATGACAAATACAATGATGCAATGATGGATGGGTCTCCACTACTAGGCCATGTTAGGTACCCATGTAAAAAAAAATCTCAAGTGGAGTAAAGGAGAAAACCTCATGGGTAAAAAACTACTCCCCAAAAGTGAATAATCCCCCCAAAGAGAGGAAAAGAAGAGAGACCAAGTAGCCCCCCAACAAATTATGATTATGACACTTTATAATTAGTGCAATTACAGTTGCCACAAGCCAAAATAGTAAAGTGGTCTTTTGATTTTGGTACATGAAAAAGCCAAAATTAGACTATAACTGAAAGTACAATTTCTGAGTAAAAATAGTCCAAACTGATTGTAGATTTGAGAAGTACTAAAAAAATCATATACTTTCAAAAAACAATTCACTAGAAAATGTTACCATATGACCCAAAAAGGAGCCCCAGAAGGTCTGAAAATGAAGACTGCTCATCAACAATGACAAAAATCTATAATTTCTAGAAAATCCAGACACCAAAATCAAAATCCCTCTGTACCATTGCAAAGTCTACAATTTTTTTCCCCAAAACAAAAAACATTTCACCAAAATCAGAGTAGATATGACCAAGTTACAAGTGTTTGAAATCTGAGTGCCAAATCAAAAACTCCATTAAAGAGGGGGGAGAAAATACAAAAAAAAATTGCCACCAAATTTGATAGAACTATTGCCAAATCTAGAGGTCTGCTAAATGTAGAGGTCCACCAGACATAGAACTCTGCTAGATAAATTTGGAGGAGAGCCAAATTGGTGAATCTACCAAAAAACCTGCTAAATTTGAAGGACCTGCTAAATTTTCTACCAAATGTGGAGAAATTGTTAGGACACATGCCAGATTTGGCAAATCTGGGCAAATATTAAAATAAAAATTGAGCCTAAAGGTCTGTTGTTTGCGCAGGGTTGAGAAATTATTATTTTTGTTTAAATTAAAAAAAAAAATTGATGTGTGTGGGGAGGCCGAAGCTCCTCCCCATGCCCCACTTGGGTGGCAGAATCCACCAAGGAAGTCCACAGGCCTCAAAAGAGGTGGTGGCCCCTTATGGAGCCACTTCCCTATCTAAGGGGGTGCCCTCTGTGGAAGGTATGCAGGGTGGTACCCTGCAGTACCTCCTACGTAGGGCCTGCGTAGGTACTTGCCTACGCAGCTGCCTAAAATTTTTATTTTTTTAATTTTTTTAAAAATAAAAATTAATAGATCTACAAACATATATATATATTGCAAACCTAGGGTATCTGAGTAGAATATTCTTGCAGGGAATATTCTACAAAATATTCTGTATGGATGAGGGGCAAAAAAGTATTGCCTTTTGAGATGACTTCTGATTTCAACTATTTAATAGTTGATCTTGGAGTTTTTGGGCCTCGTGAATGTGATGGTAGGGTTAGATTTGACCCAAAATGCTTGAAAGGATCAGGTACATGTTGGATCTTGCATGCACCTCCCAACTTCAAACCCTCATAGATTTGGTCTCTGATGTCTAATTTGGATGAAACAAAAGGCAATTTCAATTATCTTAGCTACTCTAGACACAATGGTGACCTCGTATTTGCATCAACATGCTCCAAAATAGACCTAAAATATAAAGCCACAGGAAGGAAGCCCTCTCAAATCTGGTGTTTCTATCAAATTTTTCTAACTCTCTAGGTTATCACTTGATACAAGAGAAGAGCATAATCAATTTTTCAAGATCCATAATTATTTTCACTCAATATCTCTCAATAGACTAACCAAAGGCAATCTACAAGCTCTAATACCATGTAAAATTTGGCTATGGAGATAGCCACCCAAGATCTAGAAGCCTAATGGAAAGCACAAATAAAAGAGAAGATCAATATGAGAAGAATAAATTGTATTCCTATCAAATAATGCAAATACAACAATATATACAAAATTACAATATGATATGACCCCTTTTGCATATAAAGGCAAGAATGAGACCTAAGATGTTGTAGTCATGTGACAAGTGTCTTAATCCTATGACATGAGACAACTAGATCACATGTGTAGGATAAGACAAATATAAGACAACAATCAACAACTAGAGACAACTCTAAACATCTAGAAACAACTAGAATTCTTCCTAAGTCAACTTAAGATGTGAATATGTGTGTGAATATTATTTAACTAATAAATAGTTAAATAATATGAATTATTCACACAACAAGGGGAAAGTAGCTAGTAAATATCAGACTAGATATGAAATACCCCTATTCACACTAATAGTAGGAATCTTAGACAACTATTCTAAGTTTAATTTGTCATTACACATGAGTACAACATTCAAGAAGTTTATTAAAACTTATATTTAAAGACATATCATTATATTAGTTAAACCATAATATTCTCGAGCTATAGGTTTACCAAGGACACTAGTTGACGTTTCCCCCACATGTATTTGTGTAGGTGAATTAAAACATAATTTGTGATCAGGAACAAAAGGACTAGGTCAAGGCCGTTTGATTGAAGAAGGTCTACTGAAGAGAAAAATGTAAGAAGAAGAAATGAGAGAAATCTAACTTTGTAAGGATTGGTATAACATAGTCAAGAAGAAAAAGTTGAAATTATTGATGAACAAGAGGTTTAGAACATGTTGGGTTTGAAAAAATTCTAGAAGAAATTGGACAAGCTGCAGAAAAGATAATGCCTTCTTATGAAGATAATGACAACATAGATGTCCATGATCCTTTATTTTTAGTTGATTTTTAATATGTATTTGATCTATTTGTTGCAGGTAAATTTGTTAAACATATATTGATTAGATCAAGATATTGTTTTAGTGAAATGTATTTGTGTTAACTAATTTTTAGAGTGATAAGTATTTGAATTGACATTGGAATCTGTGCACTTTTGTAGGAGATTTTTTGCAGTGATTGCAAATCCTTACAATACCAAAGGTCTAGATGACTATCTACTTAGATGCACACAAAAAAAATCTAAGTTGACAGAATCTGTGATAGATGGTGATGGAAAAGAGTATCCCACTAGATCAGTTATTGATGAAGGTACTTATTATCAACAAATCAAGGTAGATAAAAGTGGTATTATATTTGTTGATTACATGCTAGGACAAAAGTTTCTACAATATAGTAACTTAGTTATAGAAACATGGTTAAATTTGGAAACTTTATGAAAAATATAGTGTCCCTCATTTTGCTTTCTATCAGATTGATAGCTATTCTACTAGGACTAGACATTATGACATGTTGTTGATGGTAGACTCACTATTATGATGTTAGTTGATGAAACCTAGTTGATGATAGACCTACTTCTATGATGACATTTTATGATGCTTTAATTACTGGTGTTTTATGTTTTGACAGTTTTATGGACATACTAGATATTGTGGATTAATTTAATTCAGAGATTTATGTGTTATTTAATTATGGTTGTGATGCTATTATTGGTTATTGCTTGTATTTGATCATTATGTAATTGATTGTTCAAGTAAGTGAATGTTATGCACGATGTGTTTCTGTGAAAGGAACAGTGTCACATTACTCATGAATGAGTACACTACTATACTGCAATTTCCTTCCACGGTGTGTATGACTTTATGAGTATATATCTACATGTTCGACCATGTTGTTTGTTGTAGGTTGTAGGTATCAAGCATCAAATCCACCTAAATTAACAGGTCTAAGCATGCCTTAAACAAATGGAAATTTGTTGAATGGAGTTAACATAAGGTCCCCTAGTTAGTCATCATCCTTGAGGAGGATGAGTATTAAGTTTGTACCCATCTATTGCTATCTATATGGGCATGATAGACTATTGGTCATTGTTGTTGTGGTCATGTCTTGCGATCATGCATGTTGGTCAGGTATTGTTGGGATTTGGATTATTTAGCTTGGAATTGGTTGATTAATGCTTTGGTTGAATGCTATGTTAAAATAAAATTATTAAGTCAAGAGGACACATTTGATAAATTAATGCAAATGTTTACATGTAAATTTAAGTTTATGGAAAAATATATTTTAATGGAGGTTAAGGTTAATAAATAAAAAATAATAATAATGAAGTAGATAAAATATTATAAAAATGGGAATATAATTAATAAAATTAATATGAAAATAAATATATAAATAAGTAAATGTTTTGTTAAATGATTATAAATAAAATATATTTGTAAATGGTTATAAGTTGTCATAAAACAAATATATGACAAATATTAAAATAAATAAAACAAAAATTATATTTTAAGGTTGTAAATTTGATTATAGTTGTATTGCTATAAATTTAATAAACAGGGAATTGTGAGAGGGTAAAAAGAGGAGTTTTGGGGTTGGCATTAACAGAATTTGGAGCCTCCTAAAAAGGTGGAGAAAGGATCTAGAAGGGAGGATCTCTCTCTCTAAAAAGGATTGGTAGGATAAAAGGAAAAAAGATCAGAGACACAAGAGGCACGGTGATCGTGAGGCAAGGATGAATCTATCGAAGAAGTCGTGGCCTCGGGTACATGTTTTTAAACTATAATTCTCCTTTATCATCTTGTATGTTAATCCTCTAGTTTGTGTTGTGTCTCTTATTTCTCTCTGTGATAGTATAGCATGCATAGATCATCTTCCTAACTAATTATATATTGTATCGTTCTATTATAATCACCATTGGCCTATAGTACCTTTGACCAGTCTCACAGTTCTTGTAATTCAATGACCCGATAGTCTTTATTTTAGTAGATCGACTTCTAAGAAAGCTTAGCCTAGTGAAATGACCAGTCACCTCTGCCAAAAGGATTCATAGCTCTCAAATAATCCATTTTGTATATATCGTATAATCATTGCATTCTCAGGGATTTCATTCCCCTGGATTAGTCACAAAATAGCCTGCATGCCTTGTGTATGCTCCTACATTTCGCATATATGTTTAGCAGGGTGATTGCAACTACAATCTTTGACATCTACTCTATTTAACCTTCATGCTTGATGAATGCGATACCCATTTCCAAGCTCCCATTTTGGATCAGACTAAAAGGAAGTTGGTAAATCTTTCAGATCTGGTTATATATTTCCCCAATTACGTCTGTGCAATAGTTTCTACAACCATCTCAGCAAATCCATTATGTATGTATTATGCAACCACTGAATCCATGAGATGATGGATCCTTGAGGCATTTGTCAACCAAATCATTCTGCTTGTCCAAATGCCTAGAATTTGCAAATAAAACAGCAGGAGAATTAAACCCTCATAATTTCTAAAGTCTTATTAACAAATAAAAAACAAACAAAATCTATTTTTGGTCATATGCAATGTGCACCATGAGAAAAACATCCACACAATCGCTGCAAGTTTAACTGGCATTATAATGACAAGTTTAGGGTGTCTTCATGATTGCCCAACACGGGCAAGAAGGTGAACCTTGCACACATAATGATCAATGATAGGTGTAATGGAATAAGGGTCATAAATGTTATTAAGGTATACACAACTCTCATCCATTTAACCTGCATGGCTACATGCCCTAGAACAAGCAAAACTTACAATGTTAGGATGTGTCCAAAGCACTTCATTGATTTCAGGATTTTGAGAGTATCTTTGTAAATCCATTTTAAACATATCCTTCAATCCTTGCGTTCCATGGGATGAAATCCTCCGAGGCATGCTATCAAATAGTTCATGGGCTTTGTCTTTACTTTCACATTTTGCATACAAGTTTACCAGTGCAGTTACAATGTCAACATCTGATAAATTCCTCTATCTTTCATGCTATGATGGATGTCTTTACCCATTCCAGAGCGCCCATTTTGGCGTAGGCTAGAATGACGCTGGCAAGGTTGCAGATCTAGTTTACACCTGCCAATCACATTTGGTTGAAAGTTTCTAAAGCCTTTTCAACAAATCCATTTTGGATGAATCCTATAATCATTGCAATTCAAGATATGATGCTTTTTTGAGACATCTATCAAACAGTTCATAACTCTTGTCTATGTTTCTGCCTTTTGCATATCATCTACAAAGAATTTCCAACTATAATTTCTGACATAAATCATTTAACTTTTATGCTTTGGTGGATGTCCATTTCCTTTCTTAATCGCTCAAATTGGCATTGGCTGGATGTTGGCAAAGGTTGCAGTTCTAAACCTACCAGATGCGTTTGCTTGAAAGTTTCTAAAAATTTTTTGTGTACAAATCCATTTTGTGTCTTTTCTGTAATCACTGAAATCTATGAGATGTCATCTATTTGAGGCATCTGTCAGACAAGAAGTATTTTGATAATGGAAAATAATTCTTGTTAACTTTGTATTGGATAATAGGACAGTAAGATTTGGTATTGCAATTCATTGTAGAAGTCTCCATTGTCTCTAATGTATCTATGCTTGCTGAGAGCGAACTGCATTAGGGTTTAAACATAGGGTTCGGTTTTATTTAAAACAACTTAGCTTTAATATGTTGTTATAAATATATATATAGATATGGATATGCCTGTTCGTAGGAATAAAGGTATATATATATGACATAACAAATATTGTATTCGATTATTTAAAAAAATATAAATCAAATGTTATAATTAAGTATGTGGTTCAATTGCCAATGATGGCATGGTTCAGTGGTTAAGTCGCTCGATTGTAGTGGTAGCCACCAGAGTTCAAACCCCTGCTAGGCCAACGAGCTCGCAAGGCTTTACGCCTTCGCTGGGCCAATGAGCTCGCGGGTTTGAAGTGTTCTTCCTAGGGGATGAGGTCCCCTAGTTGTGGCCCCACCGGTTCATTGCTCTGGGCAAAAGCATTCACGTGGACTTGGAGGGCGTGTCGCACCAGCGTCGCCAGTCACATTAAAAAGTTTACCAGGCGCATTTTTAAAAAAAAAAAAAAAGTATGTGGTTCAATTAGATTGGATTATTGAAATTTATTTGAATAGTTGATTAGTTAAATGCTCAAATAAATTAGGAATTTTAGAAAAATGTTATTATTCATTGTTGTGTTAATTGAGTAGAAAACATTGATAATTGTAATTCTTTCATTGGAATGGTAAAATTATTGTGTAAGTTAATTTAATAAGTTAATGAGTTATAATTGTTTTTAAATATAAATGATGGGAGTATATATATATATATATATATATATATAT
The DNA here is from genome assembly GCA_027924645.1 of Cunninghamia lanceolata. NCBI lineage: Eukaryota > Viridiplantae > Streptophyta > Pinopsida > Cupressales > Cupressaceae > Cunninghamia > Cunninghamia lanceolata. The sequence continues at coordinate 20,930,461 of BSBN01001281.1, forward strand.
ATATATATATATATATATATATATATATATATATGTACAGATATATATATACATATATATGTACATATATATATATGCACATATATATATGCACATACATATATGCACATACATATATGCACATATATATATATATATATGTACATATATATATATATGTACACATATATATGTGCATATATACATATATATATGTACATATATATATATGTACCTATATATATATATATGTACATATATATATGCATATATATATATATGCATATATATATGTATATATACATATATATATGTATATATACATATATATATATATATATACATATATATATATATATATATATTGTATCTGATTATTAGTTTAAATCAAACATTATAGTTAAGGTAATTGATTCATTTAAATTAAGTTAAATTGAAATTTAGTAGATTAGATTATTTGATTATTGAACTATTTATTGAACGGGAAAAGAGTAAGAAATTTAATGATTCTGACTGTATTGTATCTGATGTATATGTATTTAATGATTTAATTTTTGGATTGATTTTATTACGATTTATTTATAATGGTTTGTTAAGTTGAAATTTGATAGGTAGGTTAGAATTAGGTTTACAAATATTGTATTGGGATTTGTGTTATAAGTATTGCTTTTAGAAAATTGGTTTATTGTGAGTTTAATTGCAAAATGTAAGTGAAATTTGTGTAAGTTGGATCATAGGTCTATGTGTAAGTTGTCAAGGTTTAGTTTCTAGAGGCATAGGGTATTATGTCTCGATTTCATGTACATTCTATGTTGTAAATCCATCATGATAAGGTAATAATCTCCTTTCAGGATGTGTTGTTTGTATTGATCAAGTATTATGTATTGCATTGGATTTTGATAATGGGGAAACAATAGTAATCATAAGAGGAGTATGATGTTATGGATTGCTTCACTTGGAAGATATGGGCAATGTATTGTGAATTTGTCATTGTGATTAAGTTAGTATGCAAGAAGGTTAATACCTTGCATTGTTCATGTATACTTGTTGTTATGATGATAAATGTCTTGCTTGATGGGTAGGGTTTTCTAGATGCAGGTAGGGGAGTGGCTTTCAATGTGGGGTTGGGGCCCAAAGTGGCTTACCAAGGTGTAACCCATTGAAAGTTGATAACAAAGTGTTAACCTAAAATGAATTAGGGGGAAAAGGGTAGATTCCACATTAAACAAGATAATTGGATTCCTCACCCATGTCGGTAGTCCTTGTTTAGACTAAAGATGGGATTAGAAGGCATGGTTGGAAAAATCAACTTCCTTGTCCTCACAAAATCAATGTTGGATCTGCATGTGTCACTCTATAGGGCTGGTGTCTGGTGAGAGACTGTTAGGGTAACCATAGATGGGAGCCAGCATCTAGTGAGAGACTATCTAGGTAACCCATGTCAGGACCATGAGATGACACTTGTCCCTACTGTAGTCTAGCATTCCCTAGTTATGTTCTTCCCATTTGTTGTGTGATTGCCTCTAGAAGTGATGATTGAGTTGCTTGTGTTATTGACCTTTGTTGTTGGAGTCATGAGTAGGTCTTGTTCCTGATAGTCTACTATCTACCTAACTATCTATTGTAGTGGGACCTTATGTTATCTCCTAGCATGGGGGATCAACCTTAGGGTTCCATATGGTTGAGTGGATGTGCTTTATCTCTATTGGTTTTCCCTTGCCATTGTTCATGTGCGAGAAGTATGTATCTCGTGTGATAGATTCTAGATCTTATACTGGTTGTAGGAGACAGTTATTTATGCTCATGTACTAGCCTTGTGTATCAGTTAAATCATGATGTATGCATTCAAATGTAATAAGGAAAAGTGATAGCATAAACAATGTATTGTTGTACCCTCACGTAAGGGAAATTGTATATGTACTTGTAGTTCTATCTATATGATGTTGATGATTATTTATCTGATGTTATGATAAGGAAATGTATGTGTTTATCCATTTAATGCAATAGATTTAGAATGAATTATGGTTGTTAGTTAATACACGATGTATGTTAGATCTTGTTAATAGTTTGGTTAGTAATGCAGCCATGGAACCCTGGAGAATAATGCTTAGTTTAATGATATGTATACATATGTTTAACATTACTTTGTTATTTCTATCATTAAAAAAAATATTGTCCTATTTGTATAACATAATTGTGTTGTTCTCTGATGTTCCTATGTGGGGTGTTACATTTGGTATCAGATCCTGGTTCTAAGACTGGGTACTCTAGTTTTATATAATCCCATTAGATTATCCTAGTTTCTTAGACTCTGAAGATTATGGTTGTTAGTTAATACGCGATGTATGTTAGATCTTGTTAATAGTTTGGTTAGTAATGCAGCCATGGAACCCTGGAGAATAATGCTTAGTTTAATGATATGTATACATATGTTTAACATTACTTTGTTATTTCTATCATTAAAAAAAATATTGTCCTATTTGTATAACATAATTGTGTTGTTCTCTGATGTTCCTATGTGGGGTGTTACATTTGGTATCAGATCCTAGTTCTAAGACTAGGTACTCTAGTTTTATATAATCCCATTAGATTATCCTACTTTCTTAGACTCTGAAGATTATGTTCTTTTGGCACCCTTGCCTAACAACCTGAGGTTGTCCTTTGGGGGTGATTGTCTAGGAAGATGCTAGAGGTCATATTGGCCTCTAGAGATAGAATAGTGGTGGAATCCCTCGTGTATAGTTGTAGTTTGAGGATTGGTTCTATATTTACCATGGTGGATCTTTGCATCATACCCCTAGGATCTTATGATATAGTGTTGGGTATGGATTGGTTGGATGCTCATCAAGCAACGATAGATTGCTATCGTAAGTCAGTACAATTTTTGGATGATTCTGGCAGCAAGCTAGAAGTAGTTGCAATTCAGAGACCCATCTCCTTGTGTATGATATCTACCATGCAGTTGAGGAGATGTATGTGTAAAGGTTGCCGATTGTTTGCCATGACAGTTAGCAATTTGGAGTTAGGGTAGAGTCGAGAGGTGTCCCTCGATGATCATCCTATCCTCAAGGAGTATGCAGATGTCTTTCCTAGTGAGATTTCAAGAACGCCACCTAAGTGTGACATTGAATTCAAGATAGACCTTGTTCTCAGAGCATAACCTATCTCGCGAGCTCTGTATTAGATGACCACTCAAGATCTTAAAGAGATTCAGTTGCAGTTAGAGAAGTTGTTAGCAAAGGGGTTCATTCATCCTAGTGTCTCTCCTTGGGGAGCACCTGTCATTTTTGTGAAGAAAAACGACGGATCCCTTCGATTGTGTATTGACTATCGGTAGTTAATAAAGGTGACTGTGAAGAATAGATATCCCTTGCTGCAAATTGACAATCTCTTTGATCAGATTAAGGGGGTAAGGTGTTTTCAAAGATTGACCTTAATTCAGGGTATCATCAATTGCGTATCTTTGAGACAAACATTCATAAGACAACATTTTGCACTTGCTATGGGCATTGTGAGTTCACTGTTGTGCCATTTGGGTTGATGAATTCACCTTCTATGTTTATGAGCTTGATGAATGGTGTATTTCGCACCTACTCGATAGATTTCTCCTTGTGTTCTTGGATGACATATTGATTTATTCGAGGACTATGGAGGAGCACGAGGAACATTTCTGGTAGGTTTTGCAGTGTTTGAGAGTGAATTAGCTATATGCAAATTTGGCAAAGTGTGAATTCTTTCAGACAGAGGTGATATATTTGAGGCATGTTATTTCTAATAAGGGCATTTTCATGGATCCTTTGAAGATCAAAGCCATCATGGATTGGCCTGCACCCACTAATGTGTCAGAGGTTCATAGTTTTATGGGTTTAGCAAGCTATTATTGATGGTTTGAGCAGGATTTTTTGAGGATAGCTCACCCTATAACTTCCCTTCAGAGGAAAGGGAAGAAATTCATTTGGTCAGAGCACTGTCAGGTAGCTTTTCAAACTCTCAAGGAGTGATTGACTAGTGCACCCATTTTGGTAATTCTTGATCCTACCAGAGACTTTGTGGTGTGTACTGATGCATCTTTATAGGGTTTAAGAGTAGTTTTGATGTAATATGGTCACGTGATTGCCTTTGAGTCTCATAAACTCAAGGATCATGAGTTAAACTATCCTACGCATGATCTGGAGTTAGTCGCAGTCGTGCATGCCTTGGTGAGATGGAGGCATTTCCTTTTGGGGCATCGGTTTGAACTGCATAGTGATCACCGTAGTCTATAGTACATATTCACGTAGCCAAGCCTGAATGCTAGGCAGAGGCAGTGGATGGAATTCCTCTGTGAGGATGATTTTGAAGTGAAGTATATCCAGGGTAAGGACAATGTTGTAGGAGATGCTCTTAGTTAGTGAAGACATGAGCTTTCACTAGTCACTCTTGGATTGGATTTGAGAGGTCAAATTCTTGTAGCACTTCCTACCAATAGTTGGTATCAGGAAGTGAAGCTAGAGGTTGAGTTAGGAAGACCCTTGGAGGGTAGATTTGCTAGTTACTCTCTTGATTCAGATGGTCTCTTGCAGCACTTAGGTCTTATCTGTGTTCCTCTTTTAGAGGGTCTTCGTACCCTAATTATGTCAGAGGCAAATCGGGCACCCTACTCAGCACATATGGGTGTCAAAAACATGCACGCAAACCTCTATCAGTTGTATTTTTGGGTCGAAATGAAGAGGGATATTGTTGATTTTGTCTCGAGGTGTCTAGAGTGTAAGAGGGTTAAGACAGATCATTAGCATCCTACAGGTCTTCTTTAGTCGCATCTTGTTTCCAATATGGAAATGGGACTTCATTTTAGTGGAGTTTATAGTTGGTTTGCCTATGTCCTCTCATTGTCATGAAGCCATTATGGTCACTATGGATAGGTTGACTAAAGTAGCACACTTCTCTCCTATTCAGTCTTCATATAATGCTTCTTCTGTTGCCAAAATTTTCATGGAGGATATAGTTAGGTTGCATGGGATTCCTGACAAGATCATCTCTGATAGGGATCCAGTGTTCACTTCAGCTGTCTAGACATCCTTACAGCAAGCATTGGGAACTCAGTTGAACTTCAGTTCAGCGTACCATCTGGAGACTGATGGGCAGACCAAGAGGGTTAATCAGGTCCTCAAGGATATGCTTAGGATCTATGTCATGGATCAACAAACTTGTTGGGAGAATTATTTGTACTTGGTGGAGTTTGTGTACAATAATGTGTATCACAGTTATATTGGTATGTCTCCTTCTCAAGCTTTGTATGGTTGTCCTTGTCAGACCCCACTAAGTTAGGATCGTCTTAAGGGCAGAGTTCTCCTAAGACCGAAGATACTTCAGGAGATGGAGCAACAGGTTGATTGTATTAGAGAGAACTTGGTGGCAGCACAGGATAGGCAGAAGAAGTATGTAGATGCTCATAGGGTTGATCATAAGTTTTTGGTTCGAGACCAGGTGTTCTTGCAGGTACATCTGTGAAAGAGTCTGATCCATTATGGAAAAGGCTCCACACTTGTACTGCACTTTCTTGGTCTATTCAAAGTTTTGGAGAGGATTAGTCCTGTTGTGTATTATCTTGCTTTGTCACCCAATCTATCACGCATCCATGATGTATTTCATGTTTCCATTCTCAGGCCATATTATCTAGATATTTCTCATGTGCTTGGCTGGAATGCTTTACAGGTAGAGGACGGGGAGCTGGCTTTCAAGCCCATAGGTATTTTGTAGCACAAGAGACTCTCCCTAAGGGGCCAAGATGTTGAGTAGGTAAGGGTCCATTTCAATCCTAATGATGAGACTCCATCTACCTAGAAGGATGCATCTTGGATGTGAGATTTATATCCATACTTGTTTATAGGCTTCTAGGAGTAAGCCTGTTTCTAGGTGGGGAGGATGTAGTGTCCCTCATTTTTCTTTCTGTCAGACTAATAGCTATTCTACTAGGACTAGACATTATGACATGTTGTTGATGGTAGACTCACTGTTATGATGTTAGTTGATGAAACCTAGTTGATGATAGACCTACTGCTATTATGACATTTGATGATGCTTTAATTACTGGTGTTTTATGTTTTAACAGTTTTATGGACATACAAGATGTTGTGGATTAATTCAATTTAGATCTATATATGTTATTTAATTATGGTTGTGATGCTATTATTGGTTATTGCTCGTATTTGATCGTTATGTAACTGATTGTTCAGGTAACTGAATGTTATGCATAATGTGTTTTTTTGTGAAAGGAATAGTGTCGCATTACTCATGTGTCAATACCCTGCTACACTACGATTTCCTTTTACGATGTGTATATCTGTATGAGTATATATCTACATGTTTGATCATGTTGTTTATTGTAGGTTACAGGTATCAGGCATCGAATCCACTTGAATTAATAGGTCCAAGCGTGCCTTAAACCAATGGAAATTCATTGAATGAATTTAACATAAGGTCCCTGTTGTGTGGTTACACAACACGCCCCATTTTGACTTGACAAAATAGGGACCCAACTTTTTGTTTGGCTTTGCTTGTGTTTTCTGCTTGCTGGCGGTCTGGTAAAAGTAAGACAATGCAGATGATCATGCATAAAGGGGACCAGGTAGGTCATCATGATGAGGTCAATTTTTCAAAGTTAATATTTCATGTCAATAGCCTCATGGGTAGATAGAGTACAAAATTTCATGCAGGTTTGCCTTTTGGATCACCCTGATATTCCTTAGAGAACAAAAGTTATGGTGAGTCAAAGTTCTGGTCAAACCTGATATTCCGAGGGGGAGGATTATATTTCTCAATATCAGTCATATTATAAAAGATCACCCCAATCTAATATTATCACCTGATAAAATCATTTGCTTCGAACATCCAGACGTCAACTTTATGTGATAACGATATCTACCCGACAAACGTCATATATTTTGCGAGAGTCATATTCTTGAATATCACCTGACATTTAAATATCACCCCGATATTTGAATATCAGCTTGTCGCAAAATATCATCCCAAACCAATATCCTGCTGATGTCATCCAAACTTAATAATCGAAGAAATAAACATACCGATGACGTCATCATCCTTTTTATCTCGCGGAGGTATATTTTCAAACATGACCCTTCCTACATAACATGATGGTGATGTCATGGTGTGACAATGATGAACCAAGTCTTTATCCTGTTGACGTCACCCTAATATTTCGACAGGAGGTCATTTTAGTCCAGGGGGTGATATTATAAACATCACCAGACATTCCAAACATCCCCTAATATTTTGAATATCACCTGATATTCTCAACCCGACTTGATGTTTCGACGTCCTTCCACTTAAAACAGATGATCGTATTATACCAAGGGGGTCATATCCTGAATATCACCTGATATTTAGAATCACCCGATCTACAAAGATCACCCCATGCCTTTCCGCCATAACATTAAATGCACTCGGAGGTGGTAGGTGGTTCCCGCCGATTACGAACCTGATACATAACACGTGGAGGGATCCCGCAGTTTCATACAAGAAAATTAGTTGTTGCATTTAATTTTCCCTAAGTTACCCGATGCATAGGTTTAAAATGAGTTTATTGAGTCATTTTGTATTTACCTTGAGATAAACCAGTTTTAACAGGGAACTAAGCTTCTGAACCCTCTAGCGAATAACATCCGGACGCACACAGTTTATAGCAGAACGAAGCAGGTGGAAGTCATTAGTATCAGGGTTATTTTTAGACAATCATTAGCATAATCAAGAGGATAAGTGCATCAGGTAAGTAATTTGAAGCCCTCTTGCCAACATCTATTGTATATCCAGGTATCATGGTGTTTACTAGTTTGAGGTTATGCATATCAAGGTAAACTAGATGATGAAAAACTATAATATGCATGATGATTAATAAAAACATAGTGTATATGCATGCATGTGGTATAAAGTTGTGAGACGGACTTAGTTTTGTTAGTTGCAGGCATCCATGGCGGACAAGCGGTTAGCTAAGTTAGAGGCAGAGTTTCTGAAGCCCATGTTTGCCAAACTTGAGGGCGTCCAATTCAAATATGGTGTCATCACGGACACACACCAGGGAAATACAGATCTAGCTGCCTGGTCAGTTAAAATGAGTCATGAGAAGAATAATATCACCTTGCTAGATGCAATCTTTGTGTCTGGGATGTGGAATGTAGCTGGTTTCCCGTATTCCATGGAAACCCCTGAGCTGGTTATTGAGTGTGCGAGAAACTATAACCCAGAAACAAGGAGGGTAGAGAAGCATGGCAGAATATATGCTGATCTATCAATCAAGGGTATTGCTGCCACTTTCAGTTTGCCTTTGGTCAAGAAAGTTGCCAACATAGATTTGAGGAAGTCAAAAGCAAAATATGAGAATAACAAGAAGTCTGCTAGGAAGAAGATGTATCAATGGAGGGCGAAGAATAGTCCTTATCCTACAGCAGCTAAACTTCCTGTACATTTATATAAATTTGATTTTGATGATGAGTATCAGTACATGATAGCATTGCTAAGCAGAGTGACAGGCCAGCCTGATGCTAGAAGTTTTAAAGACTGGATGTATGCAGTCATCCTGATGTGCCTCTACATAGATAGCAAGCCAATATGGGCCAAGATGATAAGTGATGCTCTGGATGAGCAGCTGATGAACCTAGGAGGTCTAGATTGTTCTTTCTATATGACCTCATATATAGTTTATTCATGTGCCTACAAGGGTACATTTGATGCATTCATTACAGATGGAAAAATTAGAGGCACAAGAAATGATGCACACATATGGGATTATCATCCCCAACTGCAAAGAGTGAATTACCTCCAGGATTACAAGCTGGTAAATGATGCATTTTCTATGCACTTGGTGAGAACAATGGAAGAAGATAGAACCAAGAGACTGAGCATGGAGGCTCAGGAAGTTATCTATAGGCATGGAGCCTAGTTTATCCAATTTGACACTTTCTCCTATATAAGAATTGAAGGTTTTGAAGAAGAACCCCTCATGCTCCCAAGGTACCCCACAGATGTTGTAGTTTTAATGGAGTTCATGAGGCAAGTGGTTACAATATTGGATGCTTACAAAGCAAGTAACAAACTCCCACCAGTATTGTTTCTGGTAACAATGGGTTGGTATATGTGCCCAGACTTTGAGAACATTAAGAAGGCCATAACTAGTTTAAAGATGATGATTTTCCAGCCATTTCTATTGAAAAGATCATATGATCCATATAGGAGGATGTAGAAGATCATGGGGAAGCCTATCCATAGAAGAAACCTTGAGGACTTCTAGTAAAATTTTGAAGATGAAGCTGAAGCCAGAAGAAGAAGATACCAAAGGCTTACACTTAACCAAATCAAGACTTTTGATTGCATCTCCATTCTAGCACAACTAAAGAAAGATGATGGAATGATAATGGCTGATGAATATGAAGAGAAAAAGATATATAATGATACCATCTTTGCGCTAGATCTCACTATATAGGAGGATATCTCTTTAGATCCATTCACAGGTAGGATATTATAGCTAACCCAAGCTTGGGTGGATGGGCAGATTGGTGCAGGAGCACCAAGACATTAGGGTTTTGGTTATATTTGCAAGTAGTTTGTTTGGTTAAATAAGGTCTATAAGACCATCTTCAATGTTGTCTAAGGCTTGAATGCCATTCTGGTAATGGACTATGTCCAAATAGCTAGTTTCTACTATTGTCATGTAGTAAGTCCTAGTTAGGACAGTCTTGTAGTCATAGGTAGTTTGAAAGAGTCATTTAAATTTCTATAGGTTAGTCATTAAATTCATATGTTTTTAAGCCTTTTAAGGCATGTCTTGGGTTAGGAAGAATGTCTACACCTTGTCAAAGATTAAACCACATATTAAAAAGCTTGTTATTAAACTCAAAAAACACCAGTGCAGTCCAAGAATGGACAGTTTCCTAAAACGGTCTTGTTACTGTAGTTACAAAATCATGAGGAAGCCTGATGGTTTAGCAATTGTTGATTGACCGATGCATGGTATGGGGCTTGTTTTAAGACAAGAAAGGAGTGATTGTATGGATTCATTTGGAGAAACTCAAGAAAATATAAAAATACCATTGTTTTTGTTGCCTTTTCCTATTTTTCTATGTTTTTATGCTTTGGAAGCCTGTACTACTGTACTGTACAGCATTGTCATGGGATGTTGAATGTTTGGAAGTGAAGGTGGATGTGTTAACTATCTATTTAAGCAAGTTTGGCCTCTTGATATTGCATGGAAGGAAGGATATGAGTTTAGAACAGTAAACTACCCTTAAACCTACCATCTCAGTCAAAGAAAATTGTTGTTCTCTTACATGCACTGTACCTGTACGGCTGAATAGTGCTTTGTGTCTATGGTGGAGAGTTAGGTGGGTGAGGTGCCTATCATTTCCAATTAGTTTGGGCTCTTGACATTCTTGGTTATCTCTGTATTCCTTCTTCCCCTGCAAGTAGGTTGAAACCCTGATTTAGGGCTTTCCTTGAGTAGTTCGATGGATTTTCCACCATTCCACTGATCTTTTCTATTAGTGATTAGTGGAATGGCTTGTACATTAGATAATGGCATGTCTTGTGAATGTTTGGGAAGGCAAGAGGGTAGAGGGTGTTGAGAATTTCATGTGATTGACTCTGCAAAAAACCATGTTTGATGACTTGGAGTTGGACAGCTGCTATTAGATGAAGCCTACCAACTGTGGAATGGAAAGTTTGTGAAAATGCAGTCTTTGCTATGGATGTATGATGCCCTAGACTTGATCAGGGATCCAAGACAAGGAGTAGGGAGAGATTTCCCTAAGACAATTGTCCACTCTACCTTTCACTGTCTCTGATAGTCCTCCAAGGAGACAGCCAACCTAAGGAAGGTAATGGATTTGTTAGTCATATTATTGGTTTGCCAAGAAAGCCATTAGATGCTTAGTGAGTTATTGATTTTGTATGTTATAAGCTAGGCAAGAGTTTTCCCTAAAAGAGACCACCTTATGAAGGTTATTGTGACTATCAAGTCATGTTATGACTGTCTCAAGAAAGCATAGTTGTGATTGCTATCCTGCAGACCCTGTTTGGTGGGTTCGAGGGAGTCTTGTTTGGAATTAGACATCTTGGAAGGTGTAGATTGAAGTTATTGGGTCAGAGACCATGTGTTGGTCATGTTGTGTTATGCAAAATGCTAGTATGAAGTTGATTTGTTCAAGTTATGACAGTCTATGAATACTGTTGTCCTGCTATCCTTGATGCTCTGCATCATTTTTGGTATCAGAGCTAGCAAGTAGATCCTTTAGGGTGTTGTGGATCTTGTGAAGAAGATAAAGGTCTGTGAGAGTTTGTGAAGATGCCTCCTAAAAACCAGATGGCAAGAGAGAATGCCAAGTTGAGAGAAGCCTTAGAGGCAAGAGAGAAAGAGTTGAGGGACAGAAGAGAGCAGGATGCTGCCAGAGATAGAGAGTTGAGGCAAGTGAGAATAGAAAATGCAACAATCTTGGCTAGATTGGAAGCATTGGAGAAGAATCCTAGAAAGGATGAACAAGAAGGTTCATAAGGAGATGAGGATGCAGATGAGAATCCTCTTGAGGATGAGTTGGATGCTGAGGAAAAGAAGTTTGTGAGATTGCTGAAGGCAGTCCAAGGAAGTGGGACAAAGGCAAACATTGAGTTACCTATCTATCAGGGAAAGATGGATAGTGAAGAGGTATTAGGGTGGATAGATGCCCTAGAAAAAAATTTTGAGTATGAGGAGATGAATGATGAAAAGAAGATCAAGTTTGTAAAGAAAAAACTGAGAGGAACATCACTTACCTAGTGGAGAAGTGTGCAGACAAAAAGAGTGGCTAGAGGTGCATCAAAAATCACTTCTTGGGGTAGGATGAAGGATATGATGAAGGACCAATTCCTTCCATCTAATTACTCTATTCAGACAAAGAGGATGAGACAGAATCTGAAGCAGAAGGACATAGATGTTATGTCCTATACTGAGCAATTTCATAAGCTTAGTATTAGAGGTGGGCTAGAAGATGAAGAAGAGAAAGTGGCAAGGTACCTTAATGGGCTTAGGTATAACTTACAGGATGAGATTGGGTTAGTAGTACCAAAAACACTTGGAGAGTGTTTTCAGTTAGCCATCAGGGCTGAAGAGAGGGTGAAGAGGAAGCAAGAAAGGCAAGGAGGTTATGGAAGAGGAAACAGAGGTAGGGGCAGACCTACTAATGAAGTTCAGAACAACAATGAGAAGGGTAAGGAGTTGTCTACAGAACAGAGAGGTGGATATAGAGGTGGAGGTAGATTTGGATCAGGTAGAGGAGTGTTCACAGGCAGATGTTATCACTACAATGAGGTGGGACACACATCTTTTAACTGTCCTAAGAAGGATGGTGCTGATAAGAGCAAAGATAGAAGAGTTCACTTGGCACAAGAGGAGGAAAAGCCAGAAGAACCAAAAATGTCTTCAGCCTCTCCAATGATGGATGGAGAAATGCTCATGGTGGAAAGAGGCCAATTGCAGCCACTACCATAGGTATCTATTTTCAGAACTAATTGTTTGAGCCATGGCAAGATATGCAAGTTGATTGTAGATTCAGGTTCTCATGATAACTTAGTTTCTTGGGAAATGGTGAATAAGTTGGGATTGAAAACTTTGGATCATCCTAGTCCTTACAATGTCACTTGAGTGAGTCAAGAGCAGCAAGTAATGGTCACTAAGAAGGCTTATGTTGATTTCACAATTGGTCCATATCAAGACTATGTTTTGTGTGATGTTATTCCTATGACATGTTGGCATGTAATCTTGGGCAGACCATGGTAGTATTTGAGGAAGACTATTCATGATGGGTATACTAATACCTATGTAGTGCACAAAGATGGTAAGAAGTTCCAATTGATACCTTTACCTTGTGAAAAGAAGAAGGAACATTTCACTATTTGTTTTGGAGAGAAACTACAGTTGAATGTGCAGGTCAAGGATGATTGCAAGCAGTAGGAACAATTGCAACAGCAGAAGGTGGATGACAGTCCTAGAGAGCAGTAGGCTTGGGACTTGAGTTATGTTAGAGTTGGAGACCTTGAGTGCCCTATAAAGAGGCAAAAGAAGGAAGACAAACAACAGATGGTACAGGGAGGAATGAATCAGAACCTCCAGTTGAGAAGAGTTGTAGCATTGCAGCAGCAAGGTCCTAGGCAAGGACATCAAAACCGGTTTTATGGTCCTACCACTGTTTACAGGAGCCATGCAGGTTGGAGAAGAAGGAAGATAACTCTTGGGACAAGAGTTTTCATCATGCCAGGGAGTATGGTGCAGAAGCACCAAGACATCAGGGTTTTGGTTAGATTTGCAAGTAGTTTGTTTGGTTAAATAAGGTCTATAAGACCATATTCAATGTTGTCTAAGGCTTGAATGCCATTCTGGTAATGGACTATGTCCAAATAGCTAGTTTCTACTATTGTCATGTAGTAAGTCCTAGTTAGGACAGTCTTGTAGTCATAGGTAGTTTGAAAGAGTCATTTAAATTTCTATAGGTTAGTCATTAAATTCTCATGTTTTAAGCCTTTTAAGGCATGTCTTGGGTTAGGAAGAATGTCTACACCTTGTCAAAGATTAAACTACATCTTAAAAAGCTTGTTATTAAACTCAAAAAACACCAGTGCAGTCCAAGAATGGATAGTTTCCTAAAACAGTCTTGTTACTGCAGTTACAAAATCATGAGGAAGCCCAATGGTCTGGCAGTTGTTGATCGACCCATGCATGGTATGGGGCTTGTTTTAAGCGAAGGAAGGAGGGATTGTATGGATTCATTCAGAGGAACTCAAGAACATATAAAAAGACCATTGTTTTTGTTGCCTTTTCTTGTTTTTCTATGTTTTTATGCTTTGGAAGCCCGTACTACTGTACTGTACAACATTGTCATGGGATGTTGAATGTTTGGAAGTGAAGGTGGATGTGTTAATTATTTGTTTAAGCAAGTTTGGCCTCTTGATATTGCATGGAAGGAAGGATATGAGTGTAGAACATTAAACTGCCCTTAAACCTGCTATCTCAGTCAGAGAAAATTGTTGTTCTCTTACATGCACCATACCTATACGGCTGAATAGTGCTTTGTGTCTATGGTGGAGAGTTAGGTGCGTGAGGTGCCTGTCATTTCCAATTAGTTTGGGCTCTTGACATTCTTGGTTATCTTTGTATTCCTTCTTCCCCTGCAAGTAGGTTGAAACCCTGATTTAGGGCTTTCCTTGAGTAGTTCAATGGATTTTCCACCATTCCACTGATCTTTTCTATTAGTGATTAGTGAAATGGCTTGTACATTAGATAATGGCATGTCTTGTGAAGGTTTGGGAAGGTAGGAGGGCAGATGGTGTTGAGAATTTCATGTGAGTGACTCTGCAAAAAGCATGTTTGATGACTTGGAGTTGGATAGCAGCTGTTAGATGAAGCTTACCGACTGTGGAATGGAAAGTTTGTGAAAATGTAGTCTTTGCTATGGATGTATGATGCCCTAGACTTGATCAGGGATCCAAGACAAGGAGTAGGGAGAGATTTCCCTAAGACAATTGTCCACTCTACCTTTCACTGTCTCTGACAGTCCTCCAAGGAGACACCCAACCCAAGGAAGGTAATAGATTTGTTAGTCATATTATTGGTTTGCCAAGAAAGCCATTAGATGCTTAGTGAGTTATTGATTTTGTATGTTATAAGCCAAATAAAAGTTTTCCTTAAAAGAGACCACCTTATGAAGGTTATTGTGACTATCAAGTCATGTTATGACTATCTCAAGAGAGCATAGTTGTGATTGCTATCCTGCAGACCCTGTTTGGTGGGTTAGAGGGAGTCTTGTTTGGAATTAGACATCTTGGAAGGTGTAGATTGAAGTTATTGGGTCAGAGACCATGTGTTGGTCATGTTGTGTTATGCAAAATGCTAGTATGAAGTTGATTTGTTTAAGTTATGACAGTCTATGAATACTGTTGTCCTATTATCCTTGATGCGCTGCATCATAGATATATGCACTAAAGAAAAAAGGTGTTGTCATCACTATGGACAATAAGAAGAAAAGATAGGAAATAGTTGAAGATGAATATGATGAATTCTTAATTGAGAAGAGGAAATCCAAAGGAGAAAAGGCACCACCTCCTGAAAAGGGCAAGAAGTCTTCAAGAGGTAAGAAGACTGATACCGAACCCAAGGGGTTTATAGTGGAAAGAGTGATAGTGCCTGCTGAAGATGCATCAGGATTAGGGAAAAAATCAACATCATCCGCACTGCCTCCTCAGGATAAACAAAAGGCCAAATAGATCCAGAGGCCAACTACACAACCTACTATTGCATATGAGGAGGATCAAGCCTCACATAAGAATAAAGAGAAAGATATTCCTTTAGAAGAAGAATCTGAAGAATAGGAAGGGCCAATATCATTCACAAGAAAAAGAAAAGCACCTTAGGTGGTAGCCACCACACTTAAGAAACCAAGGACTTCTATGAGAGGTGAAATAAAGAAAACTCCCATAATGTTGAGGGGAGCAGGTGGGGAAGTATTTAAGAAGGAATTGCAACATAATGTTCCACTTCCCACCATTGTGAAGTTTAAAACTGAACAAGCAGAAGAACAAGTAAAAGGAACCTCTAAAATACTTCAAAGTGGTCAAGTTTCATTAGATGAGACAGTCGACCTATTTGATGATGAGGTGGTGAAAGATGTAACTTCACAAAGCATGGAAACCCTTGCTGCTGGCACTTGGATAACTCCTCATGGAACTCCATCAATACAAATAGTTGTTGGCAAGAGACACTATATGGATTCATGATTGTTGTCATTGATGGCAACAAAGTTCATCCCACACATCCGCAGGACATGGTGTGTCTCTACCGGAAGTCAGAATGAAGATTGTTGAGGTCTGATAAACAAGAACACAGCTTGTGGCAAGGTCTGACAGATAGGTCCGGATCTCTCAGAGGAAGTATCTTGGTGAAGTGCAAATTTGGGAAAGTCAAGAGGACTACCTTGAGTAATAGATTCCAAGGATTTAGCCTCCGGTGATGGATAAGGAAAAAGATATGAATAGTTGAGTAACAGATTCCTGAGTGACAGTGTGAATAGAGGAAGAACTGACTGATAGAACATCAGACTACTTTCTGGATGTGTTACTGATGGTGTTAAAGGTTATGAAGGCATGAATCATGTTTGGCTGACATGATTAATGATTCTACAAGTATATACTTGATCCGCATTACTTGATGTGCAAGGATTCAACTGACAGAACAGAGTTTGTGAGAAGATTGACTATTCTAGGTGCCAACTATAAAGGTGATGAAATTACTTGTGTGGATATATATACATGATGGATTTAGTTGTGAGATGTGTTGTGGTGATATGTGATATGCGAATAAAAGCAGAGCAGAGCAGAAGCAGTAAGGAAGGTCTCGTATGTGAAAGGAAAGCAACATAAGAGAAGAGGAAAGATGAAGTGCAGTAGATCAATGTACTGAGCCTAACCGGAACTAAACTCTAGCATATGTGGATGCCTCCAATCAGTTCAAGTATTGTATAACACTCTTTTGTAGATAGTGTGTCTCTTGTAGGCAGTGTGCTCGGGCAGTGAGCCCTAATTGGCAAGTGCCATTTTTGTATTTCCTTATTCTTCTAATAGAGAATAATCTTTGGGTTAATCACCCCGTGGTTTTCTCCCTTAACAGGGTTTCCACGTCAAAAATACTGTGTCATGTGTTTTTCCATTTCATGGTAATGTTTGCTTATTTGAATTAATGTTGCATTGATTAATAAGAAAGTTTAGAAAGAAGAAATAATTAGGATAACTGATTCACCTCCCCCTCTTAGTTATCAACAATTGGTATCAGAGCTAAGTTCCTCCTAACAAACCCTAACAGCTTGAGGAAGATCTGGGAGTTCAAATGGATGCATATGGTTTAAGAGAACAACTCAAGACTGCCCTTGATGATCTTGAACAGTCAAACTCTGAAGTCAATGAATTAAAGGAAAGACTCAAATAGGCTGATGATTTCATGAGAGAACTAAAAGATAAATTAAGTCTCTTTATGAAAAAGAGAAAGGAGCTACTTCAGCAATTGGCAAGACAAGGTGAAGAAAATAATGCAAATGAAGAACTGACTGAGAAAACCAAGTTATGTGAAAAGTTATCAAAAGAAATCATTATGGTAAGACATGAAATGGAATCAAGAGTTATAAAGTTTACCCAAGAAGTTGAAGAGAAAAGAAAAATTGAAGATAATCTAAGACAATCTCTCAAGGAGAAATCAGAAGATTGCCACCAGATGGATAGAATTATTAGACATCTTGAATCTGATCTTGAAGATGCTAAAGATAATGAAGAAAAACTTGAGGATCAAATTGTCTCTCTAAAAAGGGATCTTCAAACAGCAAATAAGTATAAAGACAAATTCAAGATAAGTTCTGCTCAACTTGAAGTTCTTCTTGGAAGTCAAAAGAAGGTAGATGACAAATGTGGTTTGGGATATGAGAAAGGAGAAAGCTCCGGATCCGGTCAAAAGAATTTTGGATCAGAAAATCCAAGGAACAGGCCTAGAAGACCTCTGGTAAGACAGCCCAATGCTCAAAGATATCCATCCTTCAATGGATATTGCCACAGCTACAATCACTTTGGTAACAAAACTAATCAATGCAGAAAGAGAATGAATCAAACTAATTCATCCTTCTTCAGACAGTGTTTTAACTGCAAAAGGTATGGTCACAAGTCTCATGAATGTAGAAATATGCAAATGAACAAATCATTGAATGGTAGATGCTTTGCATGCAATAGAGTAGGTCATATGTCTAATCAATGTAGATCAAGAGGATATCAGTCAAATATGCAAAGTAATGTTGTTTGCCAAATCTGTAATAGGTCTGGTCATAATGCAAAAGTCTGCAGAAGCAAGAATCAGGACAAAAGAGGTCCGGTATATAATCAGAATCAAGATAAGGGTAAACAAAAGATGAATGCATATGAAGTTAAAAATGAGATGAGCAAGATTTAGGTGAAGAAAAGTACTGAGAATGTAGAGGTTGGATCCGCACCAGACTCTGGTGCTAATATTCCTTCTAGAAACTAAAAAGTGAGCTCTAGCTCAAGGGGAGACACAAAGAAAACCTTGTTCCCCCAGCCAGTCAATTGGTGCCGAAACTGGCACAAGAAGAGTTGCGGATTGAAGGAGTCATAAGGGATATATTCAAACAAACTGTGGTTAAGATTTGGAAGATCCGCAAGACATTTAAAGATCAGGGTTGATCCAGTTCTTCAAATTACTTGAATAAGGCAAACCAGAATAATGTAGGTCAAGCATTTATTGCAGTCTGATATTAGGGCTTGTGGAGCAATATAAGGGTTTTTCATTAATCACTCATTCATTCTACACTCAAGAAGAAATGAAAAGCGGATCTCTACAACAAAATTCCTCAAGTTCATCAAAGATCACTTACAGAAATCATTACTTCCAGAGATCAATCCAACCAACTTCATGAAACTGATAGGCGCAAAAGGTATTTTCTATTTTCAAATATCTCATTGCAAATCTCTTGATAATGGGTACTCTAAATATTGTAAAGATTTTTGATAGACCTCACCCTACATTTAAGAAACATCCATATAAAGCCTTGGAGGTAGACCCCCTAGGTGCATTTTCCAGTGTTCTGCATGGTGTTTTGCACACTGAAGATATTAGGGTTTATATACATGCAAATGTTGAAGAGTTTGGGGAATTCAAACTAAGAGATATCTATCACAAACAATTGTTAGATGATTCGTTTGAGCTCAAACCCCAATACATAGGCCTCCGGAACAAGCACTTTGCACAATACATACATTTCCCCTGTTTTACGGAGGATGAATGGGTTAGGTACATTCTAAGCAGAATACATGACAATTTCATATGGTTAAATGGACCGTTCAAGATCACTAAGGATGCCATCAGGGTAGTTACCGGATTACACTCATCTAGTGGGATTCCTGTTCTAAAATCTGTAAAGAACCAAACTGTGAGTGAGGCTACTAGATCTAAGTTTGATAAAAGAGCAATGACAGTAGATGGCATCACTGATCCAGATGTCAAGTTTGCCTCCATGATCATTGGATATAAGATATATCATTCTAGCAGAGAAAATTCTGTACTTGGAATTGCCATCTATACAGCTTATGAAATGTTAAGAAAGGATGTAGACTATGATCTCTGTTAGCTTCTCCTGAACCAACTCTTAGAGAATCTGTAGAAAATCAAGAAAGATAAAAAGAATTCATTCAAGTATGGTGGATTAATTTTGTGCTTATTCTTCTACTTTATGAATGAGCTTCCCAGATCTAATGGCTAGGTATGGGAGAGTGATAGGCTAGTAGCTATCCAAATCAGAGATTATCTGCATGGACTTGGTGATAACCAAGCACAAAATACAGCTCTGTGGGGATACTTTAAGAACTTTCAGAACATTATGCAAACAAGAGAAAGGATTCCCCAGTTCCTTGTTGAGAAATACAAAGACACAGTCTACTTTATGGTAGAGACTGATCAGTGCCTAATGGAGGCAGTAGAACCAAGGACAGTCTGGATCATGCCCATGGGGTATGAAGTGGATGAATAGATTGTGGAGCTACATGTTCAACACATGCTGAGTCAGCCTAAGGATCTAAAGGCAGAAAGGTTTGGAACCTTTGAGGAGCTAAGTGTAAAGATCCATGTGGAACTCAGAGAACCAGAGATGAAAAGGAAGGTGAGCAAAGAAGTAGAACATATTGCACAAGGCCTTGGGATCTCAAAGGAGGCACTTGATGCCAATTGGGAAAAGAGACAAAAAGCTGATGAAGAGAAGAAAGAGGCAGAAAAAGGAAGCAAGAAAAGTGCTCTGGTAGAAACTTCCACCCGGACCAGATCTTCAAAGAGACTAGCACCTGTCCCTACTAAAAGCTCAAAACTAGAAGTCCAAGCATCCGGAAAAGGAGAGAAAAGGTAAAAGACAAAAGCCACAAGGGTTTATGCAAGTCAAAGAGAAGAAGAGGAAACTGAATTGAATGAAGAAGTCAGGAAAATGAAGAAAAAGAAGAAAACATCCGGTCAACCCTCTACCAGACAGAAGGAAGAAGAAAAGGTAGAGGAATATGTTGAAAAACCCACTCTTCACATTGACGACATAATCAAATCAGTCATAGTGGATGGAAATCTTCAGCCAATGGTTGAGTTTTATGATGATTATGGTGAAGCAGATCAGAAGATATTGCAAGATGCCACAGTCAGGTATCTAAATATTTACAACAAAGCATTTATTGAAATTATATCTCTGATCCCTAAAAGCTTGGAGAAGGAACTAGAATCAAGAAAGAACACTGCCCAAGCTAAAGACCTAGAAATCTGGGAACAAATAGCAATCCAGCTATATCCTTCAATCGACCCGAAGATAATGAATATGATATTCAAAGATTGTAAGGATGAGTTCAGAAGCAAAGCAAGGATGAATCAACTTATTCTTGGTGAAACTGACAAGGTAGCCAAGGACACAGAAGAGATCCTCCGGAAGGCCTTCAAAAGATTTAATCTTCCTATTATAGAGGACTTGGGTACTGATCCCTCCACTACAAATGTTGCAGAAGAAACTCCTGAGAAAATGTCAGAAGAGGTGGGCCCCGAACAGACTAAGATTTCTCCTCTGGTTTCCCCTATAGTCTCTGAATCTAAAGGAGAAGAAAAATCATAGGAGAAACAAGCAGAGGTAAAAGAAAAAGAAGATGATAGTGCTAAGCTTGCAGAAGGAGAGAAGACTCAAAAGGACAGCTCCAAGATTGCAGAAGAGAAGAAACATCTGTCTCTGGCAAGAGACACTGCATAAACTGTTCAAGAATTCTTGACAAAAGCCACTATAGAAATTGATAAACCAGACCTACTAAAAGGACCATTAGATTTTGACTCTTTGTCACCAGTGCAAACAATGAAAATAGCCTCATTTCCAAATGAGAAAGTCAAAGAGAAACTACTGAAATCTCACATGGAAGACTGTGAGCTTATGGAGGTAGCCTCTGGAGTACTGGAAAAGATAATGCCATCTTTTTAGAAGGATCCCACAACCTCCTCTTCTGGTAATCTCAAAACCTTAGTCAGCAGTGTTAGTACACATTTTGATTCTCTAGAAAAATCAGCTGAAGAAAAGGTCCGGAAGGAGTTTTTGGATAAAAGGTTCTCCGAGGTATAGGGTTTGATCATTAATGATAGGAGAAACATGACCATTGGGATAAAGAGCTTAGAAAATGCTCTTAAGGATGGTGGTGAAATATATAAATTTTGTATCTCCTGGTCCAAGGTAACAGTGGAGATTGAGAAGAAAATAAAAGAGCAAGAGGACAAACTACTAAGCTTGTCTCAAAGTTTTGATCCTCTTTCATCCTCCATAATAAATCAAGAATGCCAGACTATTGCAAACACAAATGTAATAAAGAATTTTGAGAAGAAAAGAAAGAACATAATTAACCGGATGAGTGAACTTAGAAGGATTATTATCCCTAAGTTAGAGGCCATGCATGAGGCCATAAGTGAAGCTCAAATCACAGCCCAGACAAATGATCTGACGGATCTAAAAAGGGAAAATGTGTTTGCATTCCTGTTGAGTGGGCATATCTCAATTTTGGACAGGATGAAGCAAAGTTGGGCAATAGAAGTTGTACAGTTGAAGAACACTTTTGCAGACATACTTAAGTATATCTAAGTACAGCTTGTATAGATATACTTATGCGGCTAAATATAGTTAAATTTTTGAAAATTTTGGTATGCAGACCCTACCCTTTGCCATTGATGTCAAAGGGGGAGTGAGGAGTAGTGAAAAATGAGGAATCCAACTAAGGGGGAGCTCCAGAAAATGTATATAAAGACAGAGCATCAGCCAAGCGAGAGCATAGTGTAAACACTTAGTCATTTTTCACTAAGTGTTGCCATCAATGCCAAAGGGGGAGATTGTTGGCAAGAGACACTATATGGATTCATGATTGTTGTCATTGATGGCAACAAAGTTCATCCCACACATCTGCAAGACATGGTGTGTCTCTACCGGAAGTCAGAATGAAGATTGTTGAGGTCTGGTAAACAAGAACAGAGCTTGTGGAAAGGTCTGACAGACAGGTCCGGATCTCTCAGAGGAAGTATCTTGGTGAAGTATAGATTTGGGAAAGTCAAGAGGACTACCTTGAGTAATAGATTCCAAGGATTTAGCCTCTGGTGATGGACAAGGAAAAAGATATGAATAGCTGAGTATCAGATTCCTGAGTGACAGTGTGAACAGAGGAAGAACTGACTGACAGAACATCAGACTACTTTCCGGATGTGTTACTAATGGTGTTAAAAGTTATGAAGGCATGAATCATGTTTGGCTGACATGATTAATGATTTCTACAAGTATATACTTGATCCGCATTACTTGATGTGCAAGGATTCAGCCGACAGAACAGAGTTTGTGAGAAGATTGACTGTTCTGGGTGTCGACTAGAAAGGTGATGAAATTACTTGTGCGGATATATATATACACAATGGATTTAGTTGTGAGATGTGTTGTGGTGATATGTGATATGTGAATAAAAGCAGAGTAGAGCAGAAGTAGTAAGGACGGTCTGGTATGTGAAAGGAAAGTAGCATAAGAGAAGAGGAAAGATGAAGTGCAGCAGATCAGTGTACTAAGCCTAACTGGAACTGAACTCTAGCATATGTGGATGCCTCCAATCAGTTCAAGTATTGTAGAACACTCTTTTGTAGACAGTGTGTCTCTTGTAGGAAGTGTGCCTCCTTGTGAGCAGTGTGCTCAGGAAGTGAGCCCTAATTGGAAAGTGTCATTTTTGTATTTCCTTATTCTTCTAACAGAGAATAATCTTTGGGTTAATCACCCCGTGGTTTTCTCCCTTAATAGGGTTTCCACGTCAAAAATACTATGTCATGTGTTTTTCCATTTCATGGTAATGTTTGCTTATTTGAATTAATGTTGCATTGATTAATAAGAAAGTTCAGAAAGAAGAAATAATTAGGATAACTGATTCACCCCCCCGCCCTCTCAATTATCAACAACAGTGTTAGAGGAGATGAAGCAAGTGGAATCAGGGAAAGAGAAGAGCCCAGAAAAGGTAGCCCAAGAGATGGGGCTTGACACATTGATTGAGCAAGTAACCAGTCCTACAATAATTGATCTCACCTATAGATAGAATGCAAGTTCTAAAAATCAAGGAGGTACTCAGGATAAAGAAGAAAATATTGAGGAAGTAAAGATGGCAGAGATAGAGAGCCACATTTTGGACATGGGTGAGCAACAACAAAAGAAAGTACCTGTTAGACCCAAGATAGTTGAAGTCCAAGATAAGGGAGGAAAAGAAAGGGATACATCAGATGATCCTACCCTAAAGGTATAAGAAGTAATTGTTACAGCTGCGGAGCAAATTGCAATTACAGATCAAGTTGGTGTACCTAAGATAGACACAGGGACATCCATAGAAGCTAACTTGCCTCATGATGAGGAAATCACCAAGGTGGATGAGAAGCCCATGGAGGAAGCAAAAGATCAGGATCCAGATAAGCATGAAGATGATCAACAGGATCACCCTCCAGAAAAATAAGTCCCTCAACAGGAGGATATACCTAAGGATCACCTTCATGAGGATCACCCTCACCATTGAACATGATGGTGGATACCAAAGATCAAGGTGATCATCATGATAATGATGGAGACCAACAGTCAAAGGATCCAATTCCTTGATGGCTTGAAAAGGAAATTGGAGCAGAGTCAGGCATAGGGATACAGGAATTTGATTATCCACATTATTTACAGAAACCCTGATAAAGCCAAGGAGGAAAGCTAGAATAACTTCTGCAATAAGAAGGGATCCTGTAACTAGTAGAAGAATAGCCCAGGTGGCCATCCCTACATCAAATAAAGAAAAGGGCAAGATCACTCTAGGTGAGTTCTAGATTACTACAGTGGATTTGGGATTCACCAATGAGGATCAGGAAGGCCAAGAAGGTAAGGACATTATTGATTCATTGACCCAGAAGGTGAAAAGGGAAAAAGAGAAAAATAAACAACACAAGGAGCACATTGCTCAGTTGCATACTTACATAAAAGGGTTAATTGACCCTGAAGATACATCAAGTGATCATGTAGTCCCATTGATTGCTATTTCTCAGGATGAAGTAAATAAACTGGATCTCATGAAGCATGAGTCATCCATAATGAGAAAGTGGATGTTATCCACATTTGATGAGGCAGAAGAAGTGGTAAAAACCTCTTTAAAGAGATGGAATTCTTTAAGTATCTCTAGGAGAAAAGTTGATAAATTGCAGATGGAGATCGGGAAGAGGTCTTTTCAGCTGGAGAAAATTTTGACAATCTTGGAGGAAATAAAGAGAATTGACCCTCAAATTCTCATAAGTAATCAAGTGCTAAATAACAACAATGCACTATTGATGGACATATGGTACAAAGACATCAGGTTTGAATGTGATGTACTTAAAAGATGAAACAGTAAACTGAGAAGTATCAGCATGAAGCTACATGATATGATGTCATATGAAGCTGAAATTTTGGAAGTACTAAAAGGAAAGGTGGAAGGCAAAATAGAAAATTAGGATGAAGAGTTTGCAATTAAATCTCTACATAAAAACCTCCAACATGAGGCTGATGATCCCTTAAATCACTTGACAGAAGAAACTATGGATAAGATCGTGAAGATCAAGATCAAGATGGAGAATTATAACGAGACATCTAGCAGTAGGAAAAGTAAATTAGAGAATCTCTGAGGCAAATATCAAATGCATAGGCATGCCACCATCAAAGCAAAAACTCAATATGGTGGGGAGATAGAAAAAATAGTACAGTCATATGAAAATATCCAGACATCCATGCAGGTTCATGTACAAGGAGAAGCTCATCATGAGGATGAAGATTTTGAAAGTGATGATACTAGTGTACATCATGATGATGATGAAGAACCTGATGAAGGTATGCCATAAAGGGAACGTAAGCACATCAAATACTTAGGAAAATATGAGTTACCTAGATGGTTGTCAGCTGGCAACTGGTGCCACAGGATAATGTTGACAAAGTCAAAGAGAAATGTGAACTATAGATCTTGAATAGATAAATCTTGATCATAGATCAATTGTAACCGCTCCCTCATCTTGTTCTATAAAAGGTGCAGGGATGCCTCATTTTAAAACATTCGAAACTTAATTGAAATCTATTTGCTGAAATATTTAGGGCTCATTTCAAAGTTGTTGTATACATATATGTTCTTGCATATTTAATGAATGAGAAGACTGTTTTGATTATAATCCATCATAAATCTTGAGTAATCAGTGTGTGAATTCTGGATACATGCTTTGATTTGTTGCATCCCTTGGAGTGCATATCAACTTGCATGTGTTGTCTTCATACATTTCCTTTGAAGTTAGCATAGACTATATCTAGCTGTGGAATGTCCTGGTGAATATATGGTTTGATTTCTTCTCTTCATGACTGTATCTAATGTATATGTGGTTCAATAGCTGAAGGTTCAACATTCATTTGAAGTATTTCTTTCAATTTCTTTCAATTTTAGAGCATTTCATCATCACAATTGCAAATAATTGACAATCTTAAGCAAATAATACAAATATGCAGACATCCCATAGATAATTGAACATATTCAACATATTTGAGGTTAAAGCATGTCAAAAATGACAAATATCATGCAAAGGTCAAAAGATAGAAGTATTATCTGAAGCATATCTTGTGTAGAGTAACTTTTTGTGCAGAATCATTACAGGAAACATTATCTTACTGATGAGATCTACGTAAGGCCCCAAAATGGAAACAACAACACACATCAACCTCTAAGTAACATCAGAAGATTAAGACCTAATCACCGGAGACTTGAGATCATGAATTCTCTGAATTCGTTGTATCTTTCAAGATGAATAAAGGTTAATGTGTACTTTTATTCTATGTTTGTTTATGACTAACATCATGATCAACAGTCCCCTAGTTAGTCATCATCCTTGAAGAGGATGAGTATTTAGTTTGCACCCAGCTATTGTTGTTTGTATGGGCATGACAGACTGTTAGTCATTGTTGTTGTGGTCATGTCTTGCCATCATGAATGTTGGTCAAGTATTGTTGGGATTTGGATTATTTAGCTTAGAATTAGTTGACTAATCCTTTGGTTAAATGCCATGTTAAAATAAAATTATTAAGTCAAGAGGACACATTTGATAAATTAATGCAAATGTTTACATGTAAATTTAAGTTTATGGAAAAATATATTTTAATGGAGGTTAAGGTTAATAAATAATAAATAAAATAATAATGAAGTAAATAAAATATTATAAAAAATGGAATATAATTGATAAAATTAATATGAAAATAAATATATAAATAAGTAAATGTTTTGTTAAATAATTATTTAAAAAAATTATAAATGGTTATAAGTTGTCATAAAACAAATATATGACAAATATTAAAATAAATAAAACAAAATTTATATTTTAAGGTTGTAAATTAAATTATAGTTGTATTGTTATAAATTTAATAAATAGGGAGTTGTGAGAGGGTAAAAGGAGGAGTTTTGGGGTTGGCATTATCAGAATTTGGAGCCTCCTAAAAAGGTGGAGGAAGGATCTAGAAGGAAGGGGGGATCTCTCTCTCTAAAAAGGATGGGTAGGGTAAAAGGAAAAAAAAATCAGAGACATGGGAGGCACAGTGATTGCGAGGCAAGGACAAAGCTATCGAAGAAGTCGTGGCCTCAGGTACATGTTTTCAAACTATAATTCTCCTTTATCATCTTGTATGTTAATCCTATGGCTTATGTCGTACCTCCTATTACTCTCTATGACAGTATAACATGCATAGATTGGCTTCCTTCCTAATTATATATTGTATCATTTTGTTCTAATCACCATTGGCCTATAGTGCCTTTGACCAGTCTCAAGCTTCTTATAATTCAATGACCTGGTAGTCTTTGTTTTAGAAGATCAGCTTCAAAGAAAGCTTAGTCTGTTGAAATGACCAATCATCTCTACCAGAAGGATTCATAGCTCTCAAATAATCCATTTCATATATATGTTGTAATCATTGCATTCTTAGCGATTTTATTCCCCTGGATTAGTCTTAAAATAGCTCATGTGCCTTGTGCATGCTCCTACATTTCACATATATGTTTAGCATGGTGATTACTATTACAAATATGTGCCTAAGCGGTATTGTCATTGATTTCAACAAATCCTTGTTGCCATTGGTGTCAACTATATCCTATTTTGCTTCATGTGTAGAAGACTGAATTGTTGAGGATATTGAGAAAATCAATGAGGATCAATGTTTGCGGACCATATGGCTAAGTAGAAGATTATCTGAAGAAGCTCTAGTTAAGCTTTGAAGGGTTCACATGAAGATTTGAAGAAGCTATGGCCATCTAAGTAAGAACTAGTTTTGTAGTGTTTAGAAGAGATAGAGTGACAGGAAAGAGGTCCGGATTGTTCCGGATATGGCAAATGATGATATGCGGATCTAGAGGCATGTTTGAAAAGTTAGTGTGTATCATCCATTCAAGTGGTTCATGGTTTGGAGGTCCACAAGCAATCTTTCTAAAGTGACAGTAATGGCAGACAATGTTCTTGAGGTTTTGGAGGAAGATGCAAGTAATTCTAATTATTTGGAGGCATGCAGATGTTTTTGTTGAATTCAATGTGCTTGTGGAAGTCTCTAGATTGTGTGACTGCTATGTTGGAGATTTGCATTGAAGTTTGAGCTTGTCAATGAATATTTCCTTCTTGGTGTTGTTGTTCTTCTTAGTCTTAGCTGACTGGATGATCTAAGATCAATTCTATGAAGCATGGCGTAGGAAGATTTGAGTCCCAGTTATGTTTGGCTGATAGCTTAGTGATTCACATTAAGTCAGATGTTTGTAGTGCTAACCTTGATGTTCATTCCAAGGTTGATGAAGCGTAGAAATACTTGTTGATGAGTAATGGAAAATCATCCTTGTGCAAAAATAATATAATCTAAAGAAAGGATCAAAAGGCAGAGCAGAGCAAAGGAGAAGCAGAAGAACAAGAGCTATTTTGATGAAGAGTTAGAGAAGATGTATTTGGGGTAGAGTAGACATTTTGTGAGCATTTAATGAAATTGAACCAGGCATGAAGTAGATGTTTTTTCTCAGTTAATTCCTTCTATACTAAAACTAATTTCTGTAGGTAGTGAGCCTCTCTTTTGAGCAGTGAGCCCAAAGGCATGTGCCTTCTATTTTTTCTAAAGTACTTTTAACAGGGTATAGATCATTGTGGGTTAACCCCCACCATGGTATTTCCCTTAACCAAGTTTCCATGTCAAAATCTTGGTGTCAAGTGTGGTTCTTATGTTTCTGCTCCTATGTTGTGGATCCATGCTTTAATGTTTACATCATTAATCTGATAGTAAGTTAATAAAGAAGGTTAAAAGTAGAAAAAGTTTATTTTGTGTCACAACTGATTCACCCCCCCTCTTAGTTGTTCAATCTAATTCTAACAATTGCTATCAGAGCCAGATCCTCTAAAAGAAACTTGACCACTTGAGGAGATCCAAGATGTTGACCTACAAGAAGGATAGTCTGAGATTTGATGGAACAAATTACTCTATTTGGAAGAGTTCCATGGAGTACCTTTTGCAATGCATGGGTGATGCTTTTTAGGTGATAACCAATAATAAGTATAAACCTTTGGAGAAAGGTCCTTCAAATCCAGATTAACTCAAATATGCTGAAAATAACCTTCAAGCAAAAGAAGCCTTATTGAGTGCCCTAACTAATTCAAAAATGACAAATGTCTTTGGACTAAAAATTGCTCATGAAATCTAGAAGAAGTTAGAGAATATGTATGAAGGCAATGAATATGTCAAATGTGCCAAACTACAAAGTCTGAAAGGAAAATTTGAAAATCTGAGGATGAGTGAAGATGAAAACATCACAATCTACATGCAAAAGATAAATGAACTTGTGTGTGGTATCAAGTGTGCTGGTGGAACTTTGGAAGAATCATATATTGTGGCAAAAGTGCTTAGATCTTTACCTAATTCATACAAACATAAGGTTGTTGCTATAGAGGAGATCAAGACTATCTCATAAGTTACAACAAATCAGCTGGTTGGCAAAATTTCAGCTTTTGAATTAAGTGAGTTTGGTGATTCTCTTCCTAAGTATGAATCTGCATTTAAGGCCAATGTATATGGAAAACAAAGATATGATCTAGGTGAAAGCTCTTCAGCAAGATCAAACATATTTGCAAAAGCAAGGAATGATCTTGAATATGATGAAATTGAGACTGCGGATCTTGAAGTTCTTATTGCCAAAAGAATGCCAAGAGGATCTGGTAAGTATGAAGGAAAGTTGCCACTCAAATGTTTTGCTTGTAATAAGGTTGGTCATTTTTCCTCAACATGTCCGGAGAGGTTTTCAAAACCAAATCCTAATAGATATAAAGGTCAAAAGAAATGTTACTATGTCCAAGAAGATGGAGAAGAAGGAGTCATATATGATGAATCTGATCATGGAGGCTCCACTGAGAATGATTGGGTGTTCATTGCTATCAAAGAAGAAGATCCTATGTCTACTGAATCTGCTAGCTGTGAAAATGTGGAAAGTGCCTTGACTACTCAAGTTGTTGAAAAGGATGAATGGGTGATTGATAGTGGATATTCTCATCATATGACTGGTGATAAAAGTAAGTTTGTAAGCCTTGAAAAATATGAAGGTGGGATTGTAAAATTCAAAGATAACTCAGCTGGTAGAATCTGTGGTAGAGGATCCATCTCTTTGATGGTAAGAATAAAACTAATGATGTTCTATATGTGGAATGGCTGAAGCATAATCTTCTTAGTGTTGGATAGTTGGTTGACAAGGGTTATGATCTCTGATTTAAGGATGGCAAATGCAGAATCTTGGAAAGCTCCAGAACTAAAATTGCAACTGATACACAAACTAGAGGTAACATCTTTCAATTAAGTAGTTCTGGTAAAAGTTGTTTGATTACTCAAATAGATCAAAGTTGGTTTTGGCATAGGAGAATGTGTCATGTGAATTTTGATAACATTGTCAAGATAAGTTCTACTCATGCTATGAGAGATATTCCAAGACTTATGAAACTTGATAGCATGTGTAGAGAATGTCAATTGGGTAAACAGAACAAAACATCATTCAAAAGTAAAGAACAATTTTCAAGTGGGTGATTGGAACTTGTGCATACTGATCTATGTAGTCCTGCTAGAATTAGGAGTGTCGAAGGAGATAGAGATTTTATGTTCCTAATTGATGATTACTCCTGGATGATGTGGGTAACCTTCTTAAAAGAAAAATTAGAAGCTCTTGACAAATTCAAAGTGTTCAAAGTTATGGTGGAAAATGAGATTGGTTTGAAGATAAAGTGTCTGAGATCTGACAGAGGTGGAGAGTTTACCTCCAGTGAGTTTGATACATTCTATGAAAGGCATGGAATAAAAAGATAGTTATCTGCTCCTATGAAGTTCCTTCACAAAATGGAGTTGTACAAATAAAGAACCAGACCATTCAAGAAGCTGCTAGGACCATGATGATGGAAACAAATGTTCCACAAGTTTATTGGAGAGAAGCTATGAGCACTGTTGTCTACACTCTTAACTGGGTACAGATCAAAGGCAATTTTGGTAAGACTCCTTATGAAGTCTGGTTTGTTTATCCTCCTATTGTGAGATATTTTAGAGTTTTTGGTAGTAAATGCTATATCAAAAGAGATGAGGATCTAGGAAAGTTTGAAGCAAGAAGTGATGAAGGAATTTTTATTGGTTACTCTACTAAAAGCAAAGCATACCGGTGCTTCAATAAGAGGTTGAAAAATATTGTTGAAAGTTCTAATGTTAGAGTTTATAAGAGAAAGGAAGGACATTCTAGGTCTTGTGGATATGATTTTGATGATCAAGATGGAAATCCAAGCCAAGAATCAGAAGTTCAAGCAAATCCCAAAACTCCCAGGTATGTAAGGATGAATCATTCTAAAGATTAAATCATAAGAGATAGAAATAAAGGTGTTTGAACTAGGAGAAGAATTGTTGAAGATCAAGAAGAGATTTGTCTAATTTCAAAGATTGAACCAAAAATAGTAAGTGAAACCTATGAAGAAGAAAAATGGGTAAAGACAATGGAAGAAGAATTAATGCAAATTGAAAAGAATCACACTTGGGATCTTGTTTCTAGACCCAAGGACAAAAATGTGATTAGAACTAAATGGGTCTTCTAGAACAAACTAAATGAAGATGGTGAAGTCGTAAGAAACAAAGCAAGGTTGGTATGCAAAGGATATTCTAAAGTAGAAAGAATTGATTTTGAAGAAACTTTTGCTCCGGTGGCAATAATAGAAGCAGTCAGGTTATTTCTTGCATTTGCTACTTATAAAGATTTCAAGGTCTATTAGATGGATGTCAAATCAGCATTCCTAAACGGAGAGTTAGAAGAAGTCTACATTGAGAAACTAGAAGGATTTCAGTTGTCTGATCAGAAAGACATGGTCTATAGATTGAGGAAAACATTATATGGACTCAAACAAGCCCCAAGAGCCTGGTATGTAAGATTACATAAGTATATGCTAAAGCTAGGAT
This sequence comes from Cunninghamia lanceolata, assembly GCA_027924645.1. Lineage (NCBI taxonomy): Eukaryota > Viridiplantae > Streptophyta > Pinopsida > Cupressales > Cupressaceae > Cunninghamia > Cunninghamia lanceolata. Next base: position 20,962,041 of record BSBN01001281.1, read on the forward strand.
ATAACAAATGAATTGCTGATAGTAATCTTTACTTCAAGATTGATCATGAGAATATTCTAATTGTTGAGGTATTTGTTGATGATATCATTTTTGGTGGAAATGAGAGCATGTGCAAAACATTTTCTGATCAGATGCAAAGTGAATTTGAAATGTCCATGTTTGGTGAGATGAGTTTATTCTTAGGTCTACAAATCACTCAGTCAGATAAAGGTATCTTTATATCTCAGTCTAAGTACATGAAAGAATTGTTGAAGAAGTTTGGAATGGAAGATTCAAAGCTAGTAGGTACACCTATGGTAACTGGATGTAATTTGACTATAGATGATGACTCCCCTAAGGTAAATTAGAAAAGGTATAGATCAATGATTGGAGGACTGCTCTATCTGACTTAGACCAAACCTAATATCATGAATGCAATTGGGTCTGTTGCTAGATCCCAAGTTGATCCTAAAGAATCCCATGTTGTAACAGTCAAGAGAATTTTTAGATATCTCAAAAGGATAATTGATTATGGATTGTGGTATCCAAAAGACAATGCCTTACTCTTCATGCATATATAGATTCTAATTGGGTAGGAGATGTGGATGATAGGAAAAGTACTAGTGGTGGTGAATTCTTCTTGGGAAGTAGATTGGTTTCTTGGCTATGCAAAAAGCAGGAGGTAATATCCCTATCAACAACAGAGGCAGAGTATATAGCAACAATAAACAATTGCACTCAAGTTCTGTGGATGAAGCAAATGTTGAAGGATATCAGAATTGTGTTTGAGGAGCCAGTCACAATCTTCTGTTATAATTCAAGTACAATAAGCATCTCAAAGAATCTAGTGTTGTATTCAAAGACAAAGCACGTATCCATCAAGTTTCATTCCTTGAGAGAGAAGATAAATGAAAATGAAGTCAAGTTGGAGTTTGTATCTTCAAAGGATTAGATTTTAGATATTTTGACTAAGCCACTTCCCAAGGATACTTTTGAGTATCTCAGAGAGAAGTTGGGGGTTACTACCCCTCCTAGTCAAAATTAAGATGCACTAGAGTGCATCAATTCGGTAGAATTCACAGTCACACCTTGTGATCAAGATTGATGTCAAGGAGACACTACTTAGCGGAGTAGTCTGCTTGTAATTTTTGAGTTTGGTCTGAAAAAAAAATGAGAAAAGACTTCAAATATGTGCCCTTTGCCATTGATGTCAAAGGGGGACAGAAGTTCATGTGAAAAACTAGTTTCTAATGAAAGGGGGAGCAATGAAGAAAGTGATTATAGAAGTGATTAGAGAAAGGGGGAGAAGGTCTTGTCTTGATGGTCAAATAAGTTTTTCACATCATATGTTTGCATCAATGACAAAGGGGGAGATTGTTACAAATATGTGCCTAAGTAGTATTGTCATTGATGTCAACATATCCTTGTTTCCATTGGTGTCAATTGTATCCTATTTTGCTACCTATGTAGAAGATTGGATTGTTGAGGATATTGAGAAAATAAATGAGGAATAATGTTTTACAGACCATATGGCTGAGGAGAAGATTATCTAAAGAAGCTCGAGTTAAGATTTGATGGGTTCGCATGAATATTTGAAGAAGCTATGGCCATCTCAATAAGAACCAGTTTTGTAGTGTTTAGAAGAGACAAAGTGACAGGAAAGAGGTCTGAATTGTTCCAGATATGGAAAATGATGATCTACAGATCTAGAGGCAAGTTTGGGAAGTCAGTGTGTCTCATCCATTCAAGTGGTTCATGGTTTGGAGGTCCTCAAGCAATCTTTCTAAAGTGGTAGTCGTGGTAGATAGTGTTCTTGAGGTTTCAGAGGAAGATGAAAGTAATTCTGATGATTTCAAGGCATGAAGATGTTTTTGTTGAATTTAATGTGCTTGTGAAAATCTTTGGATTATGTGACTACTATGTTGGAGATCCGCATTGAAGTTTGAGCTTGTTAATGAAGATTTTCTTCTTGGTGTTGTTGTTCTTCCTAGTCTTGGCCAACCTAATGATTCAAGCATGTTGTGAATGATCTAAGATCAATCCTATGAAGCATGGCGAAGGAAGATTTGAGTCCCAGTTATGTTTGGCCAACAGCTTAGTGATTTGCATTAAGTTAGATGTTTGTAGTGCTAACCTTGATGTTCATTCCAAGGTTGATGAAGCATACAAATACTTGTTGATGAGTCGTGGAAAATCATCCTTGTACAAAAATAATATAATATGAAGAAAGGATCAAAAGGCAGAGTAGAGCAGAGGAGAACCAGAAGAACAAGAGTTATTTTGATGAAGAGTTAGAGAAGAAGTCTTTGGGGCAGAGCAGAAGTTTTGTGAGCATTCAATGAAACTGAACCAGGCATGAAGTAGATTCTTTTTCTTAGTTAATTCCTTCTATACTAAAAATAATTTCTATAGGCAGTGAGCCTCTCTTTTAAGTAGTGAGCTCTAAGCAGTGTGCCCAAAGGCATGTGCCTTCTATTTTTTCCAAAGTACTTTTAATAGGGTACAAATCTTTGTGGGTTAATCCCCACCGTGGTTTTTCCCTTAACTTGGTTTCCACGTCAAAATCCTTGTGTCAAGTGTGTTACTTATGTTTCTGCTCATATGTTGTTGATCCATGCTTTAATGTTTACATCATTAACCTGATAGTAAGTTAATAAAGATGGGTAAAAGAAGAAAAAGTTTATTTTGTGTGACAACTGAATCACCCCCCCTCTTAGTTGTCGGGTCTAATTCCAACAATTACAACTACAATCTTTAACAGACTCTATTTAACCTTCATGCTTGATGAATGTCATACTCGTTTCCAAGCTACCATTTTGGAGCAAACTGAAAGGAAGCTAGCAAAGCTTTCAAATTTGGTTATTCATTTCCCCAGTTACATTTGTTTAATAGTTTCTATGACCATCCCAGTAAATCCATTATGTACATATTCTACAACCACTAAATCCATGAGATGACGGCTCCTTGAGGCATCTATCAACCAAATCACTCTCCTTGTCCAAATGCCTAGAATTTTTAAATAAAACAGTGGGATAATTAAATCCTATTATTTTCATTTGCTTGAGAGTTTCTAAAGTCTTATTAACAAATAAACAAACAAACAAAATCTATTTTTGGTCATATGTGATCTACACCATGAGAAAAAAATCCACACATTCATCACAGGTTTAACTGGCATTATAGTGACAAGTTTAGGGTGTCTTCATGATCACCCAACACGAGAAAGAAGGTAAACCTTTTACACATAATTATCGATGGTAGGTGTAATACAATAAGGGTTATAAATGTCATTAAGGTATATTCAACTCTCATCTACTTAACCTGTGTTACCATTTTTTACCGCAATTCAAAATTGGTTGAGCAGATGTGACATTATCATTTTTTTAGTAAGGGTTAACATTCTTCTATTATGAGTTGGTTGCAGAGTTATTATGTTTCAGTGTTAAATGCAGTTCAGTTGTTCAAGAAAGGAGGAAAGATTTCAGATCATTCATTGCATTTTACAATAGTCAAGAGAGATAAGTATTTCATTCATCACAATGATTATCCATTTACAGGTTGAAATACATAAAAGAATAAGCATTGCATTGAAAGAAATGATGACTTATCAGATGTCCCACTCAAGCTGTGCATTATAGATGAACATATGCAGATATAAAGAAAATACTATGCATCTAATGAATGAAAAAGGAAAGATATGGCCATCATTGCCTTAGGGCTGTTGATCTTCAAAGTTGCCTCCTGTCATGCTCTTGATCTCGACATGTACCTTCAAAAATGTGGGAAGGGTCCCATTAGAAGCTCCGGTTATGAAAATCCTATTTCCATTAGAAGAGGCATAATAATTTGATTATAGTGCACTTATCAAATGAACATCATCCATATGCAAAAGGAATTGAAAAAGAAACAATTATGGAGAATCATTGTTATATTTTAATATGTTTGTTTCATGTGCAAATATAGGTGAAATTATGTTGTTGTTTTAGATATATTTTAGCATGTGGTGCAAAATGGGCTCCCACAAGGGTAGAGCTTGGCATGCTGCCCATGAGTTTTAAGAGAATTAAAATCAAGTATTCATCCATATTGTGTAAAAGAGGAACATAATAAAGTGAATAATGTTGCCTCAACTTAGCCAATTGGACTTCAATTCAGTGTCCATTTATGACTACCATTCAAGGGGAGTTGAAGTGGCAATAATCTATGAACAGTGAATTTTTACACATGGTAGCCAATGAGGTAGGAGGTTGTAAACATCAGACTTGTAATACTCATATTTAAATTTCAGAAGTCATGTTGTTGATACAAAAGTTAATTAACAACCATAGAATATCAATTTATTGTTCAAGTCAAATAGACAAATACAGAAGATAGCATGTGCATAGGTAAAATAGAGTTCACATCAAATAATTGATCACTACACAGAGAGTACATTCCTCCTATCTCAAGAGTAATAGAAGAGGATCAAGTACATGTATGGAAAAACTAAGGCATCCATAATGATGGACTAAAATGCATCTTGCATCATTTGTTACAGTAGCACATATGTATTGTCATTAAGGAGATGAACTATCAACTGATATAGTACTCATTAACAGCATCATGTTTTTCCATACCATAGTAAAGAAAGGACAATCATGTATAGGTGCTATATCACATTGCCAAGAGTGTTTATGATGTTACAAAAAACCATGAATAGGTATGTGCATAATCAAATGACAGATGCAACCCAAAAAGAAGTTATCATTGCCAAGGTTCTTCAGCAAGTGTTTATGATATGATGATATAGCAATCAGTGTTTGCAACATGTATGACAAGTGAGTAGACAAAGATTCCATGAAAGATTTATTCATAGTTGTGAGCGGAGAAAAGAATCATTGTATGCCATCATCAGTTCATGAGTATAAGTGCTATAGGAGAAGGAGAACATGTACATATCATGTGGTATACCTGTGTCTCAAGAAGCATTGTCATTCATGGGACAGTCATATAAATACCATGCTACAACTACAAGAGGTAGCTCATCAAGTACTTACCATGTGTGATTAAGATACAAGTGGATTATAGAGAGATGAATAGATTAAAATGATACCTTCATCAAGTTTGAAACATGCTAATATATTGTATATAATGGAGTAGCAAGATAAGAGTATGCTATAGGTTGTCAAACATTTTCAAGTAAAGTGACCATGCAAAATATATGCATTACAACAATGGGTTATTTCATATTGAAATATGTAGATGCTTCTTTACCATCATGGTAAATTACAATGGTAAGAGTGTGCAAGAATGCCTATAGAATATCATGAGTTTTATATGGACAACTGATAAAGAGAAGCTACACTGCATGGGGTGTATAAGAAGAGACAATACATTACATCAACATTAAAGTATACTATGTCAAGTATGTGTATATAAAATGGTGACATCTTCAAGAGATGCAGTAACCCAGGAAAATGCAGTCAACCAAATACCACTATCATAATATCAAATGTATGCTATAGGAATGAGGTATGTATGTCTGAGATAACATTTTTTACACATGGAAATGAAATGAAGCTTCTTTTATCATAACCCTAGGGTTTTGAACCATGAGATGCAAGGATGTATCTTGCCAGCCACAGCCTCATGACCACAAAAATTATTTCATTTTGTGAAGGAATGCTAAGTTCAGGCTGTGATTTCCTAGGTATCATATGCAGTAATGCATGAGAGAGAATTAAATTTTGTTCAAACCCTCTTAGGGTTTTAAAAGGGCAAATGCAATACATATTCAATCTATGCAAGTATGGAACTCCAAGAGAGGGGTTCAAACTTCAAACCAGAAATATATACAATAAGGAAATCACAAACCTAAGACTGTATAATGGAGGCCGCGGCCATACAAGTACCAAATGCAGAGATATAAAAAGGATTCGACCCATAAAAGAAGACAAAAATCCATTTCATTTCTATGTACAAGTGTTAGGTGTGTCGCTGCCAAAACCACTTTTTTCTTCAAAAAAATTGAAAGCCATTTTGTATTTCAATGTCAAATATAAGCTATAGGTAGTAAAGGAAACAGCTGAAGGTTTTAAAACCAAACACATAGAATGATAGAAATAATGAAGGATACAATAGAAAACATGAAGTTACCTGTGCATGAAAATGATATACAGTATGTAGTGCCGAAAGGCTTCTCTTTTATTTCATTCTTCCTCTCATAAATGCAATAGTTCTTGGCCAAGTATAATGGAGAGATCACATAGAGAAACAAAAGTGACAACAAGCCATCAAAATGTGCACAGGCCGCGGCTTTTAAAGCCCTCTTATCTTAGAAATTCTTCACAAAATGAAAGAAATCAAAGGGGGAAAGTCAAACATGTATCAGATAGACCATTTACCTTCCTTCTTCTACAAAGTTCATGAGGTTTGAGCATCAGAGCACCAGTAAAATCCATCTTTTAATCTGGAAACCCTAGTTTCATGACTAACAACAGAAGAGCCCATTTCACAAAAAATTGCATAGTAAAAATGCCCTAAAAAGATAGGGCTCTTTTGTTTTGTTGTTAGGGTTTCATTTTACCCTAATGCAAATGAGTGATTTTTATCACATTTCAAACTCATTTATTCGTTCAAGCTAATACCCATGGGGTCATATTGTTTTCACATTGGTGCCTAGGTCACATGACTTAGTGAAAGGTCTTCCTATGCTCCCTCTAAATATTTTGCCTTGAACATGTTAAGCCACCATCATGGTGTGATATATGCCATATGAGATACCCCTTGGAGATTGGGATGAACCCTTTGCCTTAGGAGTTATTTTGTAGGACCATGGAGACTAAGCCTCCAAGGCTTTTGTTTATTTTTGCAAAATATATAGTGATATGTTCATTTTTATGATTTTTTATAGAAAAATCAATTGTAATGCATTGTAAAATATTTGGCAAAATTATGAGTCAAATATTATTTTTTATTTGCAAAAATCAAATCAAATAGGCATTTAGATTAAAATTACCAATGCATTGTAAAGTTAGTTTAAAAGAAATCAATTATAAATTGTTTTTAAAACTTAACTATTTTTGGGTAGTTCATAGGCTAATAAAACAAATCAGATATTCCTTCTTGATTTGTTTTATTTAGAAGCACATATGGACAAAAAACTGAAATCTCATGACAAGAAGAAAGTAGATTTGTGGTGGGGACACATCAAGAGATCATTTTGCATCATGATTTGGCATTTTGGGCTCTTTTTGAGGGCTTTTATTTCTACTTTTATGAGTATCTCAAAAATGGACTTGGAGTCTATTTTTAGAAGCTTTTTTCTAGCTTTCATGAGGAGATAGATTTCACAGCATATATCTCATATATCCCTTTATTTTTTAGGGGTTCCAAGTTCTGAATTCAGTTAGAGTTTTAGAGATCAGAGTGCAGAGACACCAGAGTCTTCCTCTCACATTGAGATTGTTGTACTCATTTTCATTGTACTCATTATTCCTTTAGTTATTGAGCAGCAACTTTTCTTCACATTTTGTCTAACTATTTGCAAGTTAATCTGATGTTGCATTGTGATGAATGTTTGACCTTTGATTTGTCTTATCTTTTGATATTTTTGCAAAATCTTTGTTTAATTCAAGTGGCATGTTGTGTCTACCAGACCTTCATATGAAATATTTATGAGTTAAATAATCAGAGTGTTGTGAAGGCCAAAGTCCAATAATCTATTTTTGAGTAAGATCTGTTAGGTGATATAATCTTAAAGTTAAGTAGAATCCATTTATTTCAGCATATCCTTCTATCTATTTTCCCTTGCAAGTCAATAAAATTAGAAAATCATAAGGAGAACCAGCTCACTCTACAGATTCACTCTCATTATAGGAAACCCACATCCTGAGAGTGATTCCACATTTCAACAGGTAGCTAAGTTTTTGTGAGCTTAGTAGGGTGCATACTTGATTGACAATAGTTTTTGGTACACCTGGTGGGACTCTGAAAGAGATTTCAAAGAAGTTTTGTACCCTCATAGCTATTGTTCTAGTATATGTAGTAGTTTTTCAGCCTTTGGAGGCTCTCACAATATACCTGGTGACTCATTTTCTCTGGTCTTACATGCAAATTAGCACTATTAGCCTATAAAACTAGGTGTAATCTAGGTCCATTTGATTATTTACAGTTATCCACATGAAAAAGGAGAGGCAGGTCAGTAAGAAGAACACCAGAATCATCAAAAAGATCAAAGTCTACACCTCCAAAATTTAGTTCCCTGAGTTTGGTAAAAAGGAGCAGGAGCCTGATTTTGATAGTCCAAATATCAATAATGTCTAGACAGTTTTCTTTTGCACCCTTTAATGGAGGTAGCCCATTACAGCTTGCCGAAAGAAATGATACTCATGTATCAGCCCTTAAAGGACTACCATTTTTCACTAGAGAGGATCATACTACTGTTGTTGAACACATTCAAGATGTGGCAACCTTATGCTCTATATATAATGTCACCCAAGAGAATGTGGCAATCAGATTACTGGCTGCATCACTTAAGGGGAAGGCCTTACAATGACTCAGAGGAATTGCAGAAAACTCAATTACAACATGGGATTAGTTGGGAGATGGATTGCACAAGCACTTTGAAGACAAATATGATCATCTCTCATTGTTGGAGCAGCTGGGCACCATCACAAGGGTACCCCATGAACACATGGCTAATTTCAACTACCGATTTCAGAGAACATGGGATAGAATTCTCACAATGGTAAAACCCCTGCCAAAGCATGCATTTTTGTTTTATCTTAAAGCTTTGAATAGTGAAATTTCTGTAATGATCCAGTCTATGGGACAAACTACCCTTCCTGATTCTTTTGAAGTTGATGTTAGAGCAGAAAACTACCTCATCTAAGCAGGGAAGATAGCCCCAAGGCCTCCCTTACCCATTTTCCCTAAAATCCAGTCATTTATGCCAATGGTAGTACCTCCTCTGGCTGTTGTCTCTCTTGTTCAAATAATAGGATACCAAGCAGCCCAAGGAACTGATGTTCTAGCTCAAACCCAAAATTCCCCAGAGCTTGAAAATACACTAAGGAACATTGCAAATATGCTAGTAAGTATGGAGAAACACTTGCCTTACCAAAATTAGTATCATCCCAATCAGCAGAATGCCTAATTTTAGCCTAATCAGCAATATTGGCAACCCTTTCAGGATGATCCTCAGGGTCAGAGAAGAATTTACAACCTTCAACCCTTCCAATCTTACAACCCAAATACTGCCAGTACCTTGAGGGAGCTTGTACCTACTTAGAATAATTTAGCTCAAGATAGTGACTGGTGTTATCCATGTCACCAACCGTATAATCAAGTTGCATGCATGAATGGAGTAAGAAACTAGGCACTCATGGTTTAAAATAGCTATGCAAGTTCCAAAGGTGTTCCTGGTGAAGTTCTAGCTCAGTAAAATAATGCTGATGTGGCATTAATGAATTGGGAAGAGTCAAATTTCTGTGGTATAAATTATTCACAAGGTCAAAATTAGCAAAATACACCTGTTTCAGCCAACACAAGGTCAAAACTGAGAGATGTAGATATTAACCAGCAAGCTGCTATCGTACAAAAGTAGATCATAAGGGATAAAAATCAAGCCTATCCATCACAAACTGCCCCTATATCACATCAAAAAGTACAAATTCTGTAGAGGGATCAAACTGTACCAGTAAAGGATTAGCCCAAAATGCAACAGTAGTCTTCAAAAAGGCAGATTGATGCAGCTGCAGTAAAAGGACATCAGAAGGTAAATCCTATTTCTTTCAACATAGTTGACCATCTTAAGGAAGCTACAGTGAGTATCTTAGTTATGGATGCTTTACACATTCCTAGCTAGAAGAACTTGCTACAAGAGGCATTGGCTGAACTCTCACTTTCTGAGCATTCTAATCAAGAGAATGCCATGGTTGTACTTTCCAACAACCTAGAAATCAAGAGTGGGTAGCTAGAAAATGAGGTAAAACCTCCTCCTTTCTACCTAAGTTGTATTATTGGTGACAAACTTGTTCATAACTGCATGGTAGACTTAGGAGCAAGTAGTTCAATCATGTCCAAATGTGTAGCTGATTCATTAGGATTGGTTTATGAGCCGCTTAAAAAAGTAGTTTAGTTAGATGGGTCTGCACTTAATACTACTGGGATAATAAAAAAATTGCCACTTACATTGTATGCTTGTCCTAATTTTTCCATCCATCAGGACATTTACATCATTGATCTGCCACCTAGTTTTGCAATTTGCCTTTCTAGAGAGTTCACAACCAAATTGGGTGGGTTTCTATCCTCTGATTGGACTCACTTGTTCTTTAGAACAAGGTATGGTACAAAAGTAACCATATAGTCTGAACCACTTGCAAAAGACCCTATTGAGCCCTATGTTCCCATCCAAATAAATGCTAATCTATACATCACCCGCGAGTAGCAGGATGAACCCATGAACCTAGATCCCAATGCACCTATAGAAGACATACATTTAGATGATTGGGCAGCTGAAGATCATGAACTTGACCCTTTCCATCACACGGATGAGGTAGGATTAGGCATCTATATGATACAGGAACTTGATGCAATGATTCCTAATCTTGTTAAAGACCAAAGTCAGTTGGAACAACAAGAAGATTAGCTTTAAAAGCTGTACTTTGATGGATCAAGGACCAAGACAGGTGTTGGTGCAGGTAATATGTTGATCTCACCTGAAGGGAACAAATATTATGCAACCTCAAGGTTTTCTTTCAGCTACACAAATAATGTGGCTGGATATGAGGCCATGATCCATGGTTTAGAGTGGGCTCCAAAAAAAGGTATCAAATTTGTTCAAGTTTATGGAGCTTCTGTATTGATCGTTAATTAGGTTAGGAATCTAAATGTTGCTAAAAATGATCTGCTCAAAAAGTACAAGCATAGAGTTTGGGATTCAATTGAATTTTTTGATACTTTTAATCTGATTTCGATTCCCAGGAACCAAAATAAATATGTAGATAAGCTTGCAACCTTCGGATCTCAATTCGAGATTCCTAATCAGATTTAAAAAATTGAAGCACAACTGTATATCAAAGTGGTTGTCAGGCCTTCAATACCTAATAATAGTGTTTCCTGGGAAGTGTTTGACAGTGAAGAGTAGATCTTAAGTTTTTTAACTGCAGAAGCTGAATTTGTAGCTTATAATCAACATAAATATCAGCAGCAATTTGAAGATTAGATAGTGCAGTTAAGGTCCAATAAGTTGTCCAAAGGACTAGTCACATTAGAATCAATGTTCAACACTGATGATCAGTTCAGAAAGGATAAGTAAATCATGACAATCAAGCAAGAACACTATCAGACCATAGAAATTTTCAAAGACAAACTGTTGAAACTTGGAAAGGTATGTACTAGAGAAGAACAATAGTATTTTGTTTAATTATGTCAATAATTTTATGATGTTTTTGTATGGGAGTATAAAGACTTAAGAGGGTTTGATCCTAGTTTGGCCTAGCATACTATAGAATTAGAGCCTAATGCCAAACCTGTTATGCATAAATAGAGACCCCTCAACCCCAAACATGAGCACTCAATGAAGGCTAAGTTGAATAAACCGATTGAGAGTAGTATCATATTCCCAATAAAACATACCTCCTTGGTTTCCAATTTGGTCCAAAAAAAAGAGTGGTGAAATCAGACTTTGTGTTGATTTCTGTGATCTAAATCAGGCCTCATTAAAAGACCAATACCCTCTTCCTTCCATGGAATAGATATTGCAAACTATTTCAGGTGCTAATAGGTATTCCTTGCTAGATGGTTACTCTGGATATAATCATATTTTGGTCAAAGAAGATCACCAATAGAAAACTACATTCACAACCAAGTGGGGTACTATGGCCTATCAAAAAATGCCATTTGGTTTGTCTAATGCAAGGGCAACCTTTCAAAGGGAAATGGACATGGCATTTCATGGCCTTATGAACAAAATAGTGTTGGTATATCTAGATGACATAACTATTTTTTTCTAAGGATGCTAATGATCACTTTGACCACTTGAAGTAGATTTTTTAGAGGTGCATGGAGTTTGGAGTCTCATTGAACCCCAAAAAGTGCATATTTTCAGTTCATGAAGGTAAACTCCTCTGCCATATTGTTCCAAAACAAGGTATTTCTATTGACCTTGAGAGAGTGTCTACAATTTTTGATTTACCGTTGCCTACACATAAGAAAGGCTTGCAGAGATTTCTTGGCAGAATTAGCTTCGTTAGGAGGTTTATTCTAAATATTGTAGCTTTGTTACAACCTCTCACTGCCATGTTGAAGAAGAATGTACCATTCAACTAGAATAAGGAGGGAAAAGGAAGCTTTGATCATATTAAAGAATCCTTCACCGCTGCCCCTACCCTCATTAATCCTAATTATGAGAGGGATTTTATTTAGTATGCTTTTGGAGGAGCTCACACCATCTTTGGAATGTTATGTCAGCAAAATGATGAAGGTTGAGAGCAGCCAATAGCATTTTTCAGCTAGGTACTACAAAACTACAAGGTAAAGTATTCTTTTGTGAAAAAGCATGTATTTTCTATTGTAAGGAGCCTCAAGAAGTTAAGACACATGTTGTCTAATAAAGAAATTCACTTAATGATTACTCGTCCCACTATCAAGAGTTTCATATTGAACAGAGATATAAATGATAAGAGGGCTAGTTGGATAACTAGAGTTATGCAATTTGATGTTGATATCAAGGTGACCAAGCTGATTAGAGGCAAGGGCTTATGTGAGTAGCTTGGTAAAAGTGAAGAGCTTAATCAAGAACATGTAAAGGACACTGAAATAGTACTAAACAATAATGAACAAGTTGTTGTACCAGCTCCTACAAATAGTTGGGTGTTATAGATGATGCATTATTTACAATCTGAACGATGCCCTGAAGGTTTGGATAGGGCAGGAAGAAGGTATTTTAGGTTACAAGCTACTCCTTATGTTATTATTGATTGTATTTTATATAGGAGAGTCTTTAATGGTGTATTGCTAAGGTGTGTTGGACCTGATCAAGTTGATAAGCTATTAGAAAAGTTTCACAATGGACCTTCAGGATGTCACTTTGTAGCTAGGACAACTACTTTGAAGATTATGTAGGCTAGTTATTATTGGCTTGACTTGTTTAAGGATTCCTTTGCTTGGGTGAGAAGATGTGAGAAGTGTTCATTATTTGCAAGTAAGCAAAGGCTTTCTGCCTTACCCCTACATCCTATTAATGTTGAACAGCCATTTGCAAAATGGGGGTTAGATTTCAAAGGACCAATAAACCCGCCTTCAAGTGTAGGCCACAAGTGGATCTTGACTACCATAGACTATTTAACTAAGTGGACCAAGGCTGTTGCCTTAAAAGAGGCAAATGATTCTATTGTCCTCATATTCTATCAAGACCTAGTAAAAAGATTCAGCAGACCAGGTTCAATCATCTCAGATAATGGTCTAGCTTTCATAGGATTGAGAATTTCAGATTGGTCTGTTAGAAATAATATCTATTTAAATACTTCTTCTAACTATTACTCACAGGGTAATGGGTAGGCTAAATCTACCAACAAAAATTTGATAAGGATCATCAAGAAAACTATTGAAGACAACCAAAGAACATGGCACAAGAAACTTAAGTTGGCTCTTTGGGATGATAGAATTACACCCAAGAGAGCTACTAGTTGTTCTCCATATGTACTTACTTATGGTAAAGAGGCTCACTTACCTGTTTCAATTGAATTGCTTACATTGACTTTCATCAAAGAACTTGAGCTGCTAGAGGAACAACCTCTAGTAATCAAGGTAGCTCAACTCATGGAGTTGGAAGAGACAAGGAAAGAGGCCTTAAGAAAGCTTGATATACATCAAACTCAAATGAAGAGTGCATTTGATAAGAGGGTGAGACCAAGGAGCTTTATTGTTGGTGATTTGGTGTTCAAATGGAATGAACTAAGGAGCAGACCTAGAAAGCATTCCAAATTTGATGCAATTTGGGATGGGCCTTATGTTATCATAGAGTGCAAAGAAAATAATGCATTTTAGCTATCCAAGTTAAGTGGAGAGGTGTTGTCTATCCTAGTTAATGGGATCCACCTCAAGCATTGCCTCTGATGATAAGAACTTCTTTTGTATATAGTGGAGTAGTGTTGCAGTTAATAAGTGCTCATGTACATTTGTTTTTAGTATTTTTGTTTTGGCCATCAAGGCCTGTTAGTTTGCTTTCAGTTGTGTTTGTTGTTGTTACTGTTGGAGAGTTGAATTGCAGTGTTTTCTAAGTTTGGGAAAGATAGAGTATGACTCAATGCCCAATGGATGTTCAAAGCAACTGGTCAAATGCTTAGAAGGCAAGCATATCACAGAAGTCACCAGAAATGTTACCATTTTTTACCACAGCTCAAAATTGGCTGAGCAGATGTGACATTGTCATTTTTTGAGTAAGGGTTAACATTCTTCTATTATGAGTTGGTTGCATAGCTATTATGTTTAAGTGTTAAATGCAGTTCAGTAGTTCAAGAAAGGAGGAAAGATTTCAAAGCATTCATTGCAGTGTAGAATAATCAAGAGAGATAAGTATTTCATTCATCACAATGATTATACATTTACAAGTTGAAATACATAGAAGAATAAGTATTGCATTGAAAGAAATGATGACTTATTAGATGTCCCACACAAGCCATGGGTTATAACTGAACATATGTAGATATAAAGAAAATACTATGCATCTAATGAATGATAAAGGAAAGACATAGCCATCATTGCCTTGGGGTTGTCGATCTTTAAAGTTGCCTCCTGTCCTGCTCCTGATCTCGACATGTACCTGCAAAAATGTGGGAAGGGTCCCATTAGAAGCTCCGGTTATGAAAATCCTATGTCCATCAGAAGAGGCATAATACTTTGATTATAGTGCATTGATCAAATGAACATCATCCATATACTGAAGGAACCAGAAAAGAAACAATCATGGAGCATCATTGTTTTATTCTAATCTATTTGTTTCATGTGTAGGTATAGGTGAAATTATGTTGTTGTTTCAGATATATTTTAGCATGTGGTGCAAAACGGGTTCCCACAACGGTAGAGCTCGCCATGCTACCCTTGAGATTTAAGGGAAGTGAAATCAAGTATTCATCCATACTGTGTAAAAGAGGAACATAATAAAGTGAAAAATACTGCATCAACTCAACCAATTGGACTTCAATTCAGTGTCCATTTATGACTACCATTCAAGGGGAGTTGAAGTAGCAATCATCTATGAATAGTAAATTTTTGCACATGGCAACCAATGAGGTAGGAGGTTGTAAACATTAGACTTGTAATACTCATATTTACATTTCAGAAGTCATGTTAATGATAGAACAGTTAATTAACAACCATAGAATATCAATTTACTCTTCAAGTCAAATAGAAAAATACAGAAGATAGCATGTGCATAGGTAAAACAGAGTTCACATCAAATAAATGATCACTATACAGAGAGTACATTGCTCTTATCTCAAGAGTAATAGAAGAGGATGAAGTACATGTATGGAATAGCTAAGGCATCCATAAGGATGAACTAAAATGCATCTTGCATCATTTGTTATAGTAGCACATATGTATTGTCATGAAGCAGATGAACTATCAACTGATAGAGTGCTCATTGAGAGCCTCATGTTTTTCCATACCATAGTAAAGAAAGACAATCATGTATAGGTGCTATATCACATTACCAAGAGTGTTTATGGTGTTACACATAACCATGAGTAGGTATGTGTATAATCAAATAACAGATGTAGCCCAAACAAAAGTTATCATTGCGAAGGTTCTTTGGCAAGTGTTTATGATATGATGATACACCAATAAATGTTTACAACATGTATGCCAAGTGAGTAGATAAAGATGCCATGAAATATTTATTCATAGTTGTGAACAGAGAAAAGAATGATTATATGCCATCAACAGTTCATGAATATAAGTGCTACAGGAGAAGGAGAACATGTACATATCATGTGGTATACCTGTGTCTCAAGAAAGGAGAAGCATTGTCATTCATGGGACAGTCATATAAATATCATGCTATAACTACATGAGGTAGCTCATCAAGTACTTACCATGTGTTATAAAGATACAAGTGGATTATAGAGAGATGAACAGATTAAAATGATACCTTCATCATTTTTGAAACATGCTAATGTATTGTATATAACGGAGCAGTAAGATAAGAGTATGCTACAAGTTGTCAAACCTTTTTAGGTAAAGTGACCATGCCAAATATATGCATTACAACAATGGTTTATTTCATATTAAAATATGTAGATGCTTCTTTACCATCATGGTAAATTACAGTGGCAAGAGTGTGTAGGAATGTCTATAGAATATCATGAGTTTTATATGGACAACTGATAAAGAGAAGCTACATTGCATGGGGTGTATAAGAATAGATAATGCATTACATCAACATTAAAGTATACTATGTCAAATATGTGTATATAAAATGGTGACTTCTTCAGGAGATGTAGTAACCTAGGAAAATGCAGTCGGCCAAATACCACTGTCATAATATCAAATGTATGCTACAGGAATGGGGTATGTATGTTTGAGATAACATCTTGTGCACACGAAATTGAAATGAAGCTTCTTTTATCCAAACCTTAGGGTTTTGAACCATGAGATGCAGGGACCTTTCTTGCCAGCTACGACCTCATGACCACAGAAACTATTTCATTTTGTGATGGAATGCTAAGTTCAAGCCGTGATTTCCTAGGTATCATATGCAGTAATACATGAGAGAGAAGTAAATTTTGTTGAAACCCTCTTAGGGTTTTAAAAGGGAAAATACAATACATATTGAATCTATGCAATTATGGTGCTCCAGTAGAGGGGTTCAAACTTTGAACAAGAAACATAAACATTGAGGAAATCACAAACATAAGACTGTATAATGGAGGCTACAGCCATACAAGTAGTAAATGCAAAGATATGAAGAGGGTTCAAGCCATAAAAGAAGACAAAAAGTCATTTCATTTATGTGTAAGAGTGTTAGGTTTGTCGCTGCCAAAACCACTTTTTTCTTCAAACAAATTTGAACGCCATTTCATATTTTGATGTCAAATATAAGCTACAAGTAGTAAAGGAAATGGATGAAGCTTTTAAAACCCAACACACAGAATGATACAAAGAATGAAAGATAAAATGGAAAACATGAAGTTACCTGTTTATGAAAATGATATATAGTATGTAGGGCTGAAAGGCTTCTCTTCTATTTCATTCTTCCTCTCAGAAATGCAACAGTACGTGGCCAGGTATAATGGAGAGATCACAGAGAGAAACAAAAGTGACAACAAGCCATCATAATGTACACATGCTGCATCTTTTAAAGCACTCTTATCTCAGAAACTCTTCACAAACTGAAAGAAATCAAAGGGGGAAAGTCAAACATGTATCAGATGAAAGGAAGCTAGGTGTGCATAAATCGCTTCCTACACTAATCTAATGAGGGGATGAGAGTGCAAATTCAAATTTATCCTAACTATTACAACAACATTAAACCATTAACATGAGATATTGTAGAAAACACATAATAGAGAAGGTGAGATAGAAGAAGAGAGACACAAGATATACGTGGGGAAAACCCTTATCGGGTGGAAAACCCCACCCTCTGAAACCTGCACAATGTATTATCAAAACAAAGATTGTTTACAACACACTTGCAATGCAAGCTCTCAGGAGTCTTCAACACTCATATCTGGAGACAAACTGGGAGCATAACAGTACAACCTATAATACATCTCCTCCTCCAAGCACCTGTTTATATAGAATATACAAGGTAGAATTGGTCCTATCTTGGGATGGGCATCCAACATAGCCTCATGGCCCAAAACCCATGCCTAAGGACACTTGGTCAACATTGTAGAATGTGCCTGACACTTTTCCACAGCTCCCATCCCAAAGAGGTCACCTATTTCCAAAATGGGCTATGATAGATGCTCTTACGACACTTACGATCGTCATAGAATCTGTCATAGCGGTTACAACTTACAGCTATAAGAGAATCTGTTATACACAGGCTATAAATTGCATATTCTCTTACAACATTTCATAGTCCACTTTGGGGTGCCCAAATATGCCTTTTCCAAAGATGCTTGATGACACATGTCTTCACCTATCTTACAAGCTCCTATTTCTGACTCTTACATGTCATAACTTAGTCATAGGAATCCATCATAACCATTTTAGTCAAACATTCCTTTACACAACATCCAAGATGCCGACACATGGAAAAATGCTCCTACCAAAAAGTGGGATGCTTATCTCCTAATGTGAAGACAAAATTACAAGTTGTCATCTTCCATGTAGGATGAGACATCACCGTGCCACATCCCACAAAATGACAATATGGAATTTACAATTAATTTACAACATAGGCAATGAATTAATAAATACAATCATAAATAATGCAAGAAATTACCAAGGTTGAGACACCTTAATTCCCAACATTCTCCCACTTGTCAAACACCTTGTAAGAGCCAATAGAATAACATGATTTAACTACTATAGGCCGAGAGGCCCATAGACTCTGAACACAATCTGAACTTCTTTGTGCCCACTAGCTTTGTCAATGCATCTGCAACATTCTTCAAAGTATCTACCTTCCCCAAATTTACCTTCCCACCCTCAACCATGTCTCACATGATGTGAAACTAAATATCAGTGTGCTTTGTTCTAGCATGGAAAGTTGGATTCTTTGCAAGGCAAATTGCACTCTGATTGTCACAACTAATTGTAATTTGACCTACATCAACACCAATATTGGAACATAATCTCTTAAGCCAAATGGATTCCTTATAAGCATGAGTTGCAGCCATATACTTAGCTTCTGTAGTGGACAAAGAAACCACAAGTTTTTTCTTACTCATCCAACTAATCGCACCACCAAATAGTGTAAACACATAAGTACTGGTGGATCTCTTGTTGTCAATGTCACCTGTCCAATCAAAATCCACAAATTCATGAATACAAACTGAATGCAGAGGTCTTGTAGCCTTTCCATGATAGAAAATGGAATACTTGGAAGTACCCCTCAAGTATCTGAACACTCACTTAACTACATCCCAATGTACCCGTCCAGGATTAGCCATAAACCAACTAAGGACTCCTATTGCTTTGGTAATGTCTAGTCTTGTGTAGACCATAGCATACATTAGACTGCCAACAACACTAGAATAAGGTACTCTTCTCATGTCCTCCACTTCACTAGGAGATTTCAGACAATCATTAATAGACAAGTTTGCCCCCAATGAAACAAGAACACTCACTGGTCTACAATCTACCATGCTAAACCATTCCAACACGATCTTCACATACTTACTCTGGCTTAACCAATGTTTTCTCTTAGTTTTGTCTCTTCTGATTTCCATTCCAAGAATGTACCTGGCTGCCCCTAAATCTTTCATTTCAAACTGTGCTGCCAACTGGGACTTAAAATCAGAAATCCTATTCTTACCCTTCCCAAGGAGTAACATATCATCAACATATAATGCAACAATGAGAATACAATCACCATCAAAATTATAATACACACAGTGATCCAATTTCGATCTCAGATAACCAATTGACAACACAAAGGCATCAAACTTCAAGTACCACTCCTAGGAGACTGCTTCAAACCAAATTTTCTTTACCTTTCTCTATGTAATGCTCTAGCTGTGACATGTAGATTTATTCCTCCAAATAACCATGAAGGAAAGATGTCTTCACATCCATCTATTCTATCTCTAAATCATAAGCAGTTGCAAGAGATAAAAGAAATCTAGTGGATGTCAGATTAGCAATGGGAGAGAAACTTTCACCATAATCAATTCCATCCACTTGTGAGTACCCCTTCGCAACCAATCTAGCCTTGTACTTTTCAACACTGCCATCTGCATCGAATTTCTTCTTGAACACCCATTTACAACCAACGGGTTTCCATCCATCAGGCAAAGGTGCCAAGTCCCATGTTTTGTTCTTTTCCAAAGAATCCATCTCATATTCCATGGTCTCCTTCCAGGAACCTACTTCTTTCATGCCCATAGCCTCTTTCACAGTTCTAGGCTCATCAGTGTTAGAAAGTAAAGCAAAAGCACAACTAGAATCAAGTAATGAATAACCAAACCTATCAAGTTGTTTTCTTGTTCATGTAGACCTCCTCAATAGCTAAGGTTGAGGTTCTACTTCTTCTTCTTCACTTCCAAAGCTACTAGAGCTCTCCTCATCATCAGGCCTCATAGGGTCTGTCGGTTCAGTCTTCTTAGGGGTAGAAGGAAACTAAACTGCATCTTCTTTCTTTTCTGACTATTCTGGCTATAGAACAACAGAAGAGGGTGTTAGCTCTCTGAAGATAACACTTCTACTATACGACACTTTCTTAGTCACGAGATCCCAAAGCTTGTATCCTTACACACCAACACCATAGCCAATGAAGATACATTTAACAGACTTGTTCTCCAACTTAGACCATTTCTCCCTAGGCATATGTGCATATGCCTCACAACCAAAAACACAAAGATGGCTTACTAAAGGCTTCTTACCAGACCACACCTCCATAGGTGTTTTTCCAACAAGAGCTAATGTAGGAGATCTATTTACCAGATAGAAAGCAGTGGCAACATCTTTAGCCCAAAACTTTTGTTCGAGGCTTACTCCACTAAGCATACTCCTAGCCTTCTCCATCAATGTTCTGTTCATTCTCTCTACAACTCCATTTTGTTGTGGGGTGTATGGAGTTGTCTTATGTCTTTCAATCCTTTGCTCTTTGCAGAACTTATCAAATTCTGCCGAACAAAACTCACCACCATTGTCAGTTCTCAAACACTTAATCTTTTTACAAGTCTAATTTTCAACAAAGGCTTTAAACTCCTTAAACTCACTAAAGACTTTAGTCTTGCTTCTGATAAAGTAAACCCATGTCTTTCTACTGTAATCATCTATGAAAGATACAAAATATATAGATTTTGATAATGAAGGAACATTAACAGGACCAAACACATCAGAATGAATAAGATCCAATACACCAAAAGACTTGTGAGAACTAGAGTAAAACTAAACACAGTTTTGCTTTCCATAAATACAATATCCACCTAAATCAATTTGGTAAATAGCATAATTGTTTTCTTTATAAATACATAGTATAAATACCTTTTTATGTTGCAATATATCAATAGAAATATACTAATTTTTTTTTTTTTTGAAGAAAAACAATAGCACTATACTTTATAATTCTTTTTTTGTAAATAAAAACCAGCAACTAACAAATCTTCTTTTTTTTTCTAAATCATTTTAATAGAGGCAACCCAAGCATACATCATTCTTTCCATTTAACTTTGATTTTATTCATATATCAATAAAACCAGCCACTAAAATTATATTTATTCAACTTCAAAATAGAATCCAACAATACAAAATGTAAACATTTTACTTTACATGGCAAGAGAGGAAAAGTCTTCTCTTTTCTTGAGTCAAACTACACAAAGGCTAAAACTTGGCCAAGGCTCTCAAGGAGCCAAAATAATAAAACTCAAGGTTCAACCTTTTTCTTTTAAGATAAAAACTTCAATAAACCTGCAGTAACAAATATGGGAACGGGGGAAAAGCCACAAAATACCACTCTCCTCCCTACCATAAACTCACTCATGAGTCACCCACGAGCTTGGAGCTCATCCTCACACAAGGAACTTCTACTCCACATTACAACAAAACACATAACACAAATAAACATGAAGAACACCCATGGCTTGCACAAAACAAAACTCATAGAAATGAGTTTAAAGGGGTAGGGGAGTGGACATCACTCAACTCAAGAGTGCCACTCCAAATATCTCAAAAACCAATTTTCACAAGGCCTCAAGCCAACACATATATACCAAATTTCACATATTCCTCCATGGCTCCCAAGCCAATAAAAAATGCTCAATCTCATAACTTGCCCTCAAAGATAAAATACTAAACTAGGAGGTGACCTTGAGGAGGTTCACTCCTCCCCACCCCACACATGTTGAGCATTTTCTCCAAGTGGAGAGGCTCTTACAACACCCATAACAATCCCCACAACAACAAAATGCAAAAATACACACACACAAACCATCACACAAGAAATGTTAATTACATAAGGAAAGGCATTTAGCCTTGAATCCTACCTTAAATAGCCCACAAGGAAGATAGTTGAAGAAGAGGTCTTCCAACTCCACCTCCAAGTCCTTCTCTAAATGAGCCTCTAAAATTTCCTCTAACTCTCTCCCCAAATTCAAATAAAAATGACACTTGAAAACAAATCAACAACCCTCTCCCTCTCTTCAAGAGGGATTAAAATAGGCTCTCCTCATGAGCCTTGAGGAATGAGAAGGTGACATATGTCACCTTCTCCTTCCTCCTCAAATCCACTTGCAAGCTTCATGGAATGTGGGGGTGACACATGTCACCCTCCCATTCTACCAAGTCTTGTCCCCTCCACTTGTGCTCTCTCACACATGTGGGAGAGAAAAGAGGAGCCAAAGAAGGATGTGGGTACTACAAGTTCCCCAATCATATCCTTCCATGAAAGCCCACAAAACCCCAAGGTACCCTCACCAATGTGGGAGAGCCTTGGAGTTGAGTCTTCCACCATTTAGGGATCTTGAAGACTCCCCAAGCCTTGGAAGAGGTGTGGGTGAGGTTGAGTGTTTGACCCAACCTTCCACTCCTTCCCAAACTTCCATTTTCGTCACTTCACTTTAGGGTGAAGTTTAAGTGACCAAATGGGATTTTACCTAAGGTTAGACAAGTTCAAAAGGTCCCTAGACCCTAGGGGTACAACCCATGGTCAATTTTAACCCATTTTGAGCACCATAGGGTGAGTAAAATCACATAAAAAGGGGTCACAATAATAAAAAAACTCAAAAATAAAATCAATTAAACATTAGACCTTTACAACACCAAAATACAATCAAATATAAAAGGTGTAGACCTATCCCAAACAACACCACACATAAACATTACGAAATTTCATCATGCATAACATAGTTGATCTTGGTTCCTCTTGGAACTAGATCATCTTAACATGGGAATTCACAAAATGTGTGGGATCATCTCTGATTATTCGTGGCTTGGTTAGAATACCTGTGCACTTAAACAAGGGATTAATCCAACATGTATATCATAGCTAAAGCAAAGGAAACATACACTCACACCATCGTATAATCATATAAAACATCATAAAATTACATCATAATTAGATTCATAATTTTCATTTCTATAATCCATCACAAGATAAAATCACATAATAAATCCATAACATAATCTCACAACTAATATCACAAATAAGATCATAATGCAAATCACATGTCACATCATCATCAAAGAATCAAATCAAGATCTAGTCTCATCACAATCATGCTAAACATAATTAATCAAAAGTAAAAGCATATAGTCTAATAATCCTACATATCAGGATCAATAGTCCCCAAAAGACTAAAATGTGTCTCCAACAGTAATATAAAATGATCAAAATAAGGGACTGAAAAGGTAGGCCTCACATCCTCCTCCCCCCAAGATTAAACTTCCTCCTGGAAGTCGTCAAAAAGGTGAGGATAAAGTACCCTCAATCTAGCTGCATCCTCCCAAGTCACTGTGACCTTATTGTACTTGTCCCACTGGACACTAACCTGGTCCAACTCTTGACTTCGAAGGCCCAGTGTCTAATGAGCCAATATGTAATTGGCTCTAAAGCCAACTGTCCGTCTACCTCTACCTATAGAGCACTCTAATAAGATACATGAGATAAATCAGATATATAACACCACAAAACAGATACATGAACAACATCGTGGATACACGACATGATAGGTGGAAAGGCTAGATAGTAGGCTAAGGGTCCTATCTGCTCCAAGATCTCAAAAGGGTGAGAGCTTGGTTCCTCTTGGATCTAGATCAGCTTAACATGGGAATTCACAAAATGTGTGGGATCATCTCTGATTATCCGTGGCTTGGTTAGAACACATGTGCACTTAAATAAGGGATTAATCCAACATGTATATCATAGCTGAAGCAAAGGAAACATACACTCACACCATCGCATAATCATATAAAACATCATAAAATCACATCATAATTTTTTATTTCTATATCCATCACAAGATAAAATCGTATAATAAATCCATAACATAATCTCATAGCTAATATCACAAATAACATCATAATGTAAATCACATATCACATCATCATCAGTGAATCAAATCAAGATCTAGTCTCATCACAATCATGCTAAACATAATTAATCAAAAGTAAAAAAATATAGTCTAATAATCCTGCATATCAAGATCAACAGTCCCCAAAAGTCTAAAATGTGTCTCTAATAGTAATATAAAATGATCAAAATAAGGGAGTGAAAAGGTAGGCCTCACAATCTGCCTATTGTATTAAATGGATGCAAATCCTATGTTGTCATATTGTGGGAGTTGACACGATGAAGTGTCATCCTACATGGCATATGACCACATGTATTTTTGTCCTCACATGAGGAGATAGACATCCCACTTAGTGGTAGGAATATTTTTCCATGTGTTGGCATCTTGGATGTTGTGTAAGGGAATATTGACCGAAACAATCATGATAGATTCCTATGACAAAGTTATGACATGTAAGATTCAAAAATAAGTGATTCTATGACAAGTGAAGACATGTGTCAAAGAGCATCTTTGAGGAAGGAATATTTGGGCACCCCAAGGTGGGTTATGACATGTAAAAGAATATGCTATTTATAGCATGTGTATGATAGATTATTTTAAAGTTGTAAGTTATGATAGCTATGACAGATTCTATGACGGTTGTAAGAATCGTTGAAGCATCTGCCATTACCCATTTTGGGAATAGGGAACCTCTTTGGGATGGGTTGACCTGACAAGTGTTAGGAACATTCTACAAGGTTGGGCAAGTGTCCATAGGCATGGCTTTTGTGCCATGAGGCCATGTTGGACGCCCATTCCAAGATAGAGCCAAAATTGCCTTGTATACTCTATATAAACAGGTGCTTTGAGGAGGTGATGTACTATAGGTTTAACAAGTACTATTATGCTACCAGATCATCTCTATGAGTGTCAAAGAGTCCTACAAGAGCATTGGTTCTGTGTTGTATTGTAACCTTCATTGTTTATGTAATACATTTGAGATGTGTTTTGGAGTGGGGTTTTTCACCCGTAAGGGTTTTCCCGGCATATATCTTGTGTCTCTCTTCTTCTATCTTACTTTCTTGTTTATGTGTTTACTATAATATCTCTATTAGTGGGTTTAACATTTTCGTAATAGTAAGGATAAAATTAAATTTGCACTCTCCTCCCCTCATTAGATTAGTGTAGGAAGTGATTCCTGCACACGTAGCTTCCTTTCAGTTGGTATCAGAACCTTGCTAGTTTTTGGTTCTAGCTATTGGGTAGGGGTTTTTTGAGCTGGTCTTAAGTTGATTGGAAGTGTTGTATAGAGCATTTTGTATCCTATTGCAGCATGCATATGGCAACCACATCTGGAAGGTTAGAGGTGGAGAAATTCAATGGTATTTATTTTGAGTTGTGGAAACTCAAAATGGAGGACCTACTTGTTGATCGTGACCTATGGGAAACCATATCTGGTGTGAAACCTATAGCAATGTCACAAGGTGATTGGGACCTCAAAGATCAGATAGCTAAGGGTCTCATAAGACTCTGTTTAGCTGACTCTGTCCTATTGAATGTCCATGAGGAGAAGAGCACGAAAGATCTTTGGAAGAAGTTGGGTGATGTTTATCAAGCCAAGTCCTTGGTAAACAAACTTTTCTTGAAAAAGAAGTTGTTCCCTCTGAAGATGGAAGATGGAGGATCTATTGCAGACCACATGAATGATTTTAACATGATCATTACACAATTGACATCTATGGGTGTGCAAATGGAGGAGGAGGATGGTTGTATGACCCTATTTTGTTCTTTACCAGATTTGTGGGATCACCTTGTCATGGCTATTGTAAGTACCACTACCACCTTCAAGATGGAATATATTGTGTCCTCGCTGTTATTTGAAGAAATGTAGAGGAAGACATCCGAGTCAGCCAAAGATGCTCTTGTAGTTCATGGAAGACCCAAAGACAAAGGCAAGAAGAAAGACAAGAAATCTAAGAAGGGCAAATCCAAATCCCATGGGAGATCAAAATCTCTTGGAAAGTATAAGGCTCTTTGTTGGAACTGTGGCAAGTCTAGGAATTTCTAAAAGGAATGCAATGAAGAGAAGAAAAAGAGAAAGAAATCATCCCCAGATTCAGATTCCAACAAGTCACAAGATTATGGTGATGCCTTCAACATAGCCCTAGCCACCCATGCATCTGATGATGTGTGGTTGATTGATTCTGGTGTATCTTTCCACATGATCTCACATCAAAGATGGTTCATGAAATATGAAGAGTTTGATGGTGGAAGAGTGTACCTGGGTGATGACTCTCATCTTAAGATTGTTAGTCATGGAAGAGTCTCAATTGGATTCCTTGATGGACGAGTGAAGGGGATCACTGGACTTATGCACATTCCAGGCCTTGCATGGAACCTGCTTTCTGTAAGTATGTTGAATGATATAGGTGTACAAGTTGTCTTTTTGAAGGATGGATGCAAGATGGCAAGAGGATCTATGGTGCTTGCGAAGGGTACTCAGAGGGGTACTCTATTTTATCTAGAGGCATGCATTTCACAGTGCAATAGTTCTTCTAACTCAAAGAAAATAGTTGCATTCACTTCATCCCCACCATCTAAATGAGCAGTGAAGAAATCTGTTGTAACTAGTTCTGATGGTAGTGCACATGCTATGGAAGCCAAGCTTCCTGTTGAAAAGACTATATTATGGCATTTGAGATATGGCCACATTGGTGATAATGGTCTTAGAACCCTGAAAAATAAAAACATCATTGAGGGATTAAATGATTGTAATCTTGAGTTCAACTTTTGCAAACATTGTGTTTATGGAAAACAAAACCGTGTTCAATTTTACTCTAGTTCTCGCAAGTCTTCTGGTGTATTGGATCTTATTCATTCTAATGTGTTTGGTCCTGTTAATGTTCCTTTAATTTCAAAATCTATATATTTTGTATCTTTCATAGATGATTATAGTAGAAGGACACGTGTTTATTTTATCAGAAGCAAGACTAAAGTCTTTAGACGGTTTAAGGAGTTTAAAGCCTTTATTGAAAATTAGACTAGTAAAAAGATTAAGTGTGAGAACTGACAATAGTGGTAAGTTTTGTTCAACAGAGTTCGATAAGTTCTGCAAAGAGCAAGAGATTGAAAGGCATAAGACAACTCCATACACCCTATAGCAAAATGGAGTTGTAGAGAGGATGAACAGGACACTGATGGAGAAGACTAGGAGTATGCTTAGTGGAGCAAGCCTCGAACAAAAGTTTTGGTCTGAAGCTGTTGCCACTGCTTGTTTCCTAGTAAACAAGTCTCCTACATCAGCTCTTGTTGGCAAAACACCTATGGAAGTGTGGTCTGGTAATATTGAAGCCTTTAGTTAGGTATCTTCATGTTTTTGGTTGTGAGGCATATGCACATGTTCCTAGGGAGAAATAATCTAAATTAGAGAACAAGGTTGTTAAATGTATTTTCATTAGCTATGGTGTCAGTGTGAAAGGATACAAGCTTTGGGATCCTGTGGCTGAAAAAGTGTTGTATAGCAGAAGTGTTATCTTCAGAGAGCTAACACCTTCTTCCATTGTTCTACAACTAGAATAGACAGAAAAGAAAGAAGATATAGTTCAGTTTCCTTCTACCCCTAAGAAGACTGAACTGATAGACCCTATGAGACCAGATGATGAGGAGAGCTCTAGCAACTCTCAAAGCTCAGATGAAGAAGTAGAACCTCAACCCTAGCCATTAAGGAGGTCTACACGAAAAAGAAAGAAACCTGATAGGTTTGGTTACACATTACTTGATTCTAGTTGTGCTTTTTCTTTACTTACTAACACTGATGAGCTAGAACTATGAAAGAGGCTATGGGCATGAAAGATGTAGGTTCCTGGAAGGAGGCCATGGAAGATGAGATGGCTTCTTTGGAAAAGAACAAAACATGGGACTTGGTGCCTTTGCCTAATGGACGGAAACCCTTTGGATGCAAATGGGTGTTCAAAGAAGAAATTCGGTGTAGATGGCAGTGTTGAAAAGTACAAGGCTAGATTGGTTGTGAAGGGGTACTCACAAGTGGAGGGAATTGATTATGGTGAAATTTTCTCTCCCATTGCAAACTTGACATCCATTAGATTTCTATTATCTCTTGTAACTGCTTATGATTTAGAGGTAGAACAAATGGATGTGAAGACAACTTTCCTTCATGGTGACTTGGAGGAAGAGATTTACATGTCATAGCAAGAGCATTACATAGAGAAAGGTAAAGAAAATTTGGTTTGTAGGCTTAAGAAGTCTTTGTATGGTTTGAAGCAATCTCCTAGGATGTGGTATATAAAATTTGATGCCTTTGCGTTGTCCACTAGATTTTTGAGACCGAAATATGATCATTGTGTGTATTACAAATTTGACAATGATCGCATTCTCATTATTATATTGTATGTTGATGATATGTTGTTGATTGGGAATGGTAAGAATATGATTTCTGATTTGAATTCTCAGTTGTTAGCATAGTTTGAGACAAAAAATATTGGGGCATCCAGGTACATTCTGGGAATTGAAATCAAAAGATATAGAGCTAACAAAAAACTTTGGTTAAGCTAGAGTAAGTATGTGAAGACCATGTTGGATAGGTTCAACATGGTAGATTGTAGACCATTATGTGTTCCTGTGTCATTAGGAACAAAGTTATATGTTAGTGATTGTCCAAAATATCCTAGTGAGGTGGAGGACATGAGTAGAGTACCTTATGCTAGTGTTGTTGGTAGTTTGATGTATGCCATGGTCTGTACAAGACTAGACATTGCCCAAGCAGTGGGAGTCCTTAGTCGATTTATGGCTAATCCTAGACACGTACATTAGGATGCAGTTAAGTGAGTGTTCTGATATTTGAGGGGTACTTCCAAGTATTCCATATGCTATCATGATAACGCTACAGGACCTCCACATTCAAATTGTATTCGTGGATTTGTAGATTTTGATTGGGCAGGTGACATTGACAGCAGGAGATCCATCAGTGCCTATGTGTTCACTATGTTTGGTGGTGCAATTAGTTGGATGAGTAATCGACAACCTGTGGTTACTTTGTCCACTATAGAAGCTAAGTACATGGCTGCAACTCATGCTTGTAAAGAAGCCATTTGTCTTAAGAGATTGTGTTTAGATATTGGTGTTGATGCAGGTCAAATTACAATCAGTTGTGACAATCAGAGTGTAATTTGTCTTGTGAAGAATCTAATTTTCCATGCCATAACAAAGCATATTGATATATAGTTTCACTTCATGCAAGACATGGTAGAGAATAGGAAGGTAAATTTGGAGAAGGTAGATACTTTGAAGAATGTTGCAGATGCATTGACAAAACTAGTGGGCATAGAGAAGTTCAAATGGTGTTTAGAGTCTATGGTCCTCTCAGCCTATAGCAGTTAAATCCTATTAACTCTATTGGCTCTTACAAGGTGTTTGACAATTGGGAGAATGTTGGGAATTAAGGTGTCTCAACCTTGGTAATTCCTTGTATTTTTACATTGTCTTTATTTATTATTTGCCTATTGTATTAATTGGATGCAAATCCTATGTTGTCATATTTTAGGGACTTGGCACGATGAAGTGTCATCCTACATGGCATATGACCACATGTATTTTTGTCCTCCCATGAGGAGATAGGCATCCTACTTAGTGGTAGGAATATTTTGCCATGTGTCAGGATCTTGGATGTTGTGTAAGGGAATATTGACCAAAACGGTCATGACAGATTTCTATGACAAAGTTATGACATGTAAGAGTAAAAAATAGGTGATTCTATGATAGGTGAAGACATGTGTCGAAGATTATCTTTGAGGAAGGAATATTTGGGCACCCTAAGGTGGGTTATGACATGTTGTAAGAGAATGACTATTTATAGCATGTGTATGGCATATTCTCTTACAACTGTAAGTTATGACAGCTATGACAAATTCTATGATGGTTGTAAGAGTCGTAGAAGCATTTCTCATTACCTATTTTGGGAATAGGTGACCTCTTTGGGATGGGGTGACCTGACAAGTGTCAATAAAATCTACAAGGTTGGACAAGTGTCCATAAGCATGGGTTTTGGGCAATGAGGCCATGTTGGATGCCCATTCTAAGATAGAGCCAAAATTGCCTTGTATACTCTATATAAATAGGTGCTTTGAAGAGGTGATGTACTACAGGTTTTATAGGTACTGTTATGCTACCAGATCATCTCTAGATATGAGTATTGAAGACTCTTACAAGAGCATTGGCTATGTGTTGTATTGTAACCTTCATTGTTTATGTAATACATTTGAGCTTTGTTTTGGAGTGTGGGGTTTTTCACCCGTAAGGGTTTTCCCATGTATATCTTGTGTCTCTCTTCTTCTATCTTACTTTCTTATTTATGTGTTTTCTACAATATCTCTATTAGTGGGTTTAACATTGTTGTAATAGTAAGGATAAAATTGAATTTGCACTCTCCTCCTCTCATTAGATTAGTGTAGGAAGTGATTTCCATATACCTAGCTTCCTTTCACTACATGCATAATATCAGGTCTAGTTTGGGTTAGATAAACCAATCCTCCAATCATGGATCTGTATTTTTTCTAATCAGCCTTGTGTGATTCATTAGTTTTTCTCAACTTACAACCAGCCACCATAGGAATACATACTTGTTTAGAGTCTTCCATCCCAAACTTCTTCAACAACTCTTTCACATACTTAGACTAAGATATGAAGATTCCTTTATCTGATTGATTAATTTGTAGACCCAAAAAGAAATTCATTTCACCAAACATGGACATTTCAAATTCACTTTTCATCTCACCAGCAAACCTTATGCACATTCCTTCATTTCCACAAATGATAATGTCATCAACAAAGACCTCAACAATCAGGATTTGATCATCATTGATTTTGAAGTACAGATTACAATCTGCAATACCTTTACTAAATCCCAATTGCCATAAATACCTATCTAACCTTGCATACTAGGATCTAGGAGCTTGTTTGAGTCCATACAATTCTTTCTTCAACCTGCATACGATATCACCTTGATTTGACAGTTGGAATCCTTCCAGTTTCTCAATGTATACTTCCTCTTCTAATTCACCATTCAAGAAGGCAGATTTCACATCCATCTGATATACCTTAAAATTTGTGTGAGCTGTAAATGCTAGAAACATTCTCATTGCTTTAATCTGAGCTACTGGGGTAAAGGTTTCTTCAAAATCTATCCCTTCAATCTGAGAATATCCTTTACATACAAGTCTTGCTTTATTCCTTACAACTCCATTTTCATTCAGCTTGTTCCTGAAGACCCATTTAGGTCCAATTATATTTTTGTCAGCATGTCTAGGAACTAATTCCCAAGTTTCATTATTTTCTATTTGCAATAGTTCTTCCTCCATTGCCTTTACCCAATTTTCATCATTGCATGCTTCATTCACAGTTTTTGGTTCAATCTTTGAAAGCAAATAGTAATTAACTTGTTCATCTCCAACTCTTCTTCTTGTTAGCACACCTTTGTTCTTGTGACCTATAATCTAATCTTCATAATGATTGATCCTTACACACCTGGGAGTCTTGACAACACTTTCTGGAGCCTCTTCTTCATCCTGATTGTCTTCTTTCTTTTCTTTCTCTTCAATTACTATAGTCACAGGTTCATCTAGTTCATAACAACTCAGGTCTGATATTCTTTCTTTGCCTTCATCTACCTTCACATTCACACTCTCAATAATCTTCTTGATCCTTTTGTTGTAGCAGTAATAAGCCTTACTCTTGTTAGAGTATCCAAGGAAGATTCCTTCATCACATCTTGCATCAAATTTTCCTAGATCATCTCTCCTGGTAAAGCATTTGATTCCAAAGACTTTGAAATATTTTACTGTGGGAATTCTTCCATACCACAATTCATAGGGAGTCTTAGTACCATTACCTTTCACTTGAATTCTATTTTGAATGTAGACAACAGTGTGAATAGCTTCTTTCCAAAAGACTTCCGCCAGACCTTCTTCCTTCATCATCGTCCTAGCAGCCTCCTAAACTGTCATGTTCTTCCTTTCCACAACTCCATTCTATTCAGGAGTCCTAGGTATAGACAGTTGTCCCTTTATCACATGCTCTTCACAAAAAATGTTGAACCATTTGATGTGAATTCACCTCCTCTATCAAACCTCAAGCATTTGATCTTCAAATCTATTTCATTCTCAACCATTTCCTTGAAAGATTTGAACTTCTCTAGGGTTTCTGATTTATCTCTTAGAAAAGTAACCCAAGTCATTCTAGAATAATCATCAATAAGAAACATGAAGTACCTGTCACCTTGTAGACTTCTCACCCTTGTAGGACCACAGAGATGTGTATGTACTAGATCCAACAAACTGGTAGAAAATTGTTCTTTGCTCTTGAAACTTGTCCTTGTCTGCCTTCCCAACTAACATTCCTTACAAATTGAGTTAGAGAGTTTCATAAGTTTTGGTAAATCTATCACAGTCTGACTTGAACTTATCTTTACCACACTATCAAAGTTTATATCACACATCCTTCTACACCACAACCAACTTTCATCTACTTGAGCTGATAAATAATAATAATAAGTTCCTCTTAATTGATAGATGTTTCCTCTTTTCTTCTTACCAGTAGCAATCACAGTTACAGAGCTTTCCATGATCTTGCACCCATTATCTTTGAATCTCACATCGTATCCTTTGTCACACATCTGACCAACACTCAAAAGATTATGCTTCAAATCCTTCACATACAAAACATTGTCAGTATTATGCTTTACATCAAATGAAATGGATCCTTTTCCTCAAATCTTACTAGCTGCATTATCTCCAAACCTAACTAGTCCTCCATCATACTTTTCCAAACTTATAAACTTACTTTTGTCACTGGTCATGTGATGTGAGCATCCACTATCAATAATCCATTCATCCTTATCTTTCTCAACCTGAACAGCCAAAGCACTTTCTTCTACTAGTTTTTCATCCTTCACACAACTAGTAAAATTCGTAGACACAAGATCTTCTTTAATAGCAATAAACAGGCATTCATTTACACTAGTGTTAGCATCATCAGATGTATCATCAATCACCCCTTCAACATCAAAATATCTGACATAGTATAATTTCTTTGGGACTCTAGGACTGCTCTCATGTTTCTTCCAATTTCTTTCAATTCTTTCAGGACATCTATAAGCATAATGACCTATTTTACCACAAGAGAAACATTTGAAAGGTAATTTACCTTTGAACTTACAAGAACCTCTTTGAATCCTATCAATAAAGTTGGCTTCAATTTCATCAAGGTCATCTTCCACCTTGTATTTCGTAGCTCTGGAGATCTCTATTGAAGTACTGGCTTTAAAAGTTGATTCAACTTTAGGCAAGGCATCACCAAATTCACTCATCTCAAAGGCTGTAAGCTTTCCAAGTAACTGATCTTTGTCAATAGTCTTTAAAGTCATGAACTCTTCAATTGTAGCTACCTTGTGACCATATGACTTTGGTAGTGATCTGAGAATTTTGATCACAACTTCCTTATCATTGAGAGTTCCTCCCATACCCTTTATTCCAATGACAAGTTCATCAACTCTTTGCATAAAGGTTGTTATGTTTTCATCTTCATTCATCTTCAAACCCTCATATTTCACTTTCAGACTTTCCAACTTGGCTTCTTTTATAGAATCATCTCCTTCATATAGATTTTTCATCTTATCCCATACTTCATTTGTAGTTTCAAGGTCCACAACTTTTGTCAGCATAGAGTTATTTAAGGAACTTAGCAAAGCATCCTTTTCTTTGACATCCACCTCATATTATTTGATTTCATCTTCAATCATCAATCCATTTGGAGGCATGGTATATTTTGCTTCCGTAACTTTCCATACTTTATAATCAAGACAAAGAAGATGGTTTTTCATTCATGCCTTCTATTACCATTTTTTCACAACTCAAAACTGGTAGAGCTGGTGCCACAATTTTTTTTTAAGAGTGAAGGTTAGCATTCTTCTATTATAAGTTATTTGCATAGTTATTGTGTTTCAGTGATAGTTATAGTTTAGTTGTTCAAAAGAAGAAAAGATTTCAGATCATTCATTGCATTACAGAACATTCAAGAGAGATAAATATTTCATTCACCACAATGATTATTCATTTACAAAGTTGAAGTACATAAAAGAATAAGCATTGCATTGAAAGAAATAATGACATATCAAATGTCCCACACAAGTCGTGGGTATAACACAACATATGCAGATATAAAGAAAATGTTATGCATCTAATGATAATAACAGAGGTCATAGCCATCGTTGCCTTAGAGGTCTTCGATCTTCGAAGTTGTCTTTTGTCCTGCTCCCAATCCTCGACAATTACCTACAAAAATGTGGGAAGGTCCTGTTAGAGCTCTGATTATGAGATCCCCATATCCTATCAGAAGAGGCATAATACTCTGTTTATAATGCATTGATCAATGATCATCATCCGTATGCAAAAGGAACTAAGAAATAAATGACCAAGGAACTTCATTATTTTATCCTAATCTGTTTGTTTCATGTGTAGGTATAAGATAAGTCATGTAGCTGATTGAAGACATATCAACATCTGGTGTCAAGTGGGCTCCCACAAGGGTTGAGCCTAGCATGCTGCTGCCCGTTAATCTTAGAAGGGATGAATGGGAAAAGAAAGAATAATTATTCACATTAATTTAATTGAATGACAAAATGAAGGGGTATTAAAGCAGTCATATGCATTAGTGTCTAGTTCAGGATAGATTCATGATTGCAGATCAAGAAATGAAATGGAACCATAAAAATGAACTGAACTTTAAAAGGGACACCATTTAATGCACAAAACAACTGTCATCATTGCTTCAACTATCATTGGAAAAATGACATTAACAAGTATTTCATTTATATATCTTTCATGATATGCATTAGAGAAATCAAGAACATCAAGTACATTCCATCATATGAATGTCAAAAGTTGCCAATGGATAGTATCATGCAATTGTTCATGACTGTTTTGATCATAACATAACATCAGCGATAAATATACTTTCATGCATGATTTGAATGAATTCAAGAGTGCAAATGGACAACAATCAATGAACAACATAAGCTGCCATGTCACCTTTATGTTGGATCAAGGTATATTTATCAGATGGAGCAATCACTCATTAAGCATGAGATAATCTTATATCATGAAGAGACTAAGATAAAATCTAGTAGATAGTGCTATAGGAGAAGGTAAAATAGAACAACCAAAAGTATGAAGCAATTGTTATCTCATATTCCTTCATAGGAGGGTGTTATGTCAAGTAATAAACACCAAATGGATCTACAAAGAGATGCTCTAGCAAATCATATCTTTTGTAATCATCTATAGGACAACATAAGTGTCTATTTGGACAACCAATAAATGAGGCAGATAAGTTGAGCTTGTTTTTCATATTTAGGAGGCATACGTCAATGATACCAATGACCATAGAGCTATAATGAAATGACTACTATGCCAAGATCCATCATTTAATAGTATTGTTATGCTTTTGTTTGAAACATCATATGTATATGCTACAAGTAAAGTAACTATGACAGGTATGTGCACTATAGATGCAATACAGTAGTGGGTCATTTTAGTGACCAAGGCATCTACAGTGACAGGAGTAATAAGATGACCATAACTATCAATAATATAGAAGAGAATGAATAAATGGAACAGCTAGTAAAGAATATGTATTGCAGATCATATGAACACCTTGTCATAAAGTAAATGAACAATCAAACAATCATGTATCTCATTTGTCAAAATGAGTAAAGGCAAGCCATTGTCATTCATAATAATATGTGAAATGATTTCTAAGTGTGAGTGCCATGTGACAGAAACAACCATATAATGTTCTAGTTATCATATGTAGTCAATAAAGAGTATCTATAGGTACAATCAAAGCATAATGTGCAGGTTCAATTCAGTCATCAGATAAATGTATTCAGGCCACAGCCTTGAATGTTATTAATATAGGAGTATAATGTGAAGACATCTAATACAGAGAACACATCTAATGAAGTCATAGCCAGTCACGGCCTCTAAGAACATAAATAAAGTGCATTTCCCATAGAAGGGTTACTACTTGAAGTCATTGTTTTTTAAAACCCTCTCATTTTTTCAAAGACAGAAGCCATAAAAGCAGCCACAACCTTTCAAACACAAATATACAAAGAGGAAAAGTTAAAATTTTCAATAACAAGTGCTCAAAAAAAAGTTACAGCCTTGTGAAAGTGGAGTATATGTTTCTTTCACAACAATCAAACCCTAGGGTTTTAGACAAAAAAATGCATGGAGATGAAATACATATCCAGTCGCGGCCTTCTAAGAAGGATCATATACGGAAAGGGAAAATGTATTTTCTTCATTACCCATATGGGTTTATGTAGATGCAGATGAAGTATATGTTTTGAGCCATGAGACGACAAAGACTACACAGAACATCATGCATAGCTACAACTATTGAAAAAGATGCATTTTTTTCCTCAAGAACTTAGAAACCCATCTCTTTTCATCAAGTAAATACAAGCTACAGGAGGTAGAAGTATGGCCGCGGGTTTCTACAATAGAAGATACACATGATGCTATGAAAAATAAAAGATACAGTGGTAGAGGTGAAAGTTCCCTGTGTTTGAAGACAATACATAGTAGTGCAGAGCCAAAAGTTCCTTTTGAGCCTCATTTTCTCTCTCAGGAAATGCAGTAGTGGTGGCTAAGTACATAGGAAGAAGTGACAGAGTGAACAAAGGTAAACAAAATCATCAGAATATACATACAGGGCACGGCTATAAAAGCAATTTTCACATCACAGAATAAAAGGAAATGAAGGAAAAGAGTCACATTTACATCAGAAAACCATTTACCTTTTCTTTCCTACAAAGATCCATGGTGTCCAAGCACAGAAATGCTAAAAGAATCTAGTTTTCGAGCTTGAAACCCTAGGTTTCATAGTGGCAACAAAGAGCCATATTCACAAACTGCCAAAGTCAAAATGAGCCCGAAAAGATAGGGCAAGCTTTGGTTTTTTCTTAGGGCTTCTTTTTGCCCTAATCAAATAGTGGCATTTTTATCACATCTATTTCTTTTTGTGGCACAATATTAATACCTTCATGATATTATGTGTTCACCATGTAGTGCATAGGTTCCATGTTATAAGGTGAGGTCGAGCCCATTGCTCCATCAAGTTTTTAAATGCCTTTAATCTGCTTAAGTCTACATGCCACATATGCCTTCGAGTGTTTTGGTAGATCATGGAGGAGAAGCCTTTAAGGCTTAAGCTATTTTTGCAAGGTCCTTAGGAATTATATTATTTTTATGATTTTTTATTGAAAAATCAAACAATCTAATTGCAAAATGGCGAGATTATAAGCCATGGAGATCTATTGTTTTGCAAAATCAAATTGAATATGAGATAGAATAAAACTACCAAGTATTGTAAAGTTTAGTTTTAAAGCAATCATTTATAAACTGCTTTAAAACTTAAACTATTTTTAGGTAGTTAGAGCTAATAAGACAAATCAAATATTCCTTTTTTGATTTGTTTTATTTGGAGGCAGAAAAAGACAAAGTCAAGATATCATGGGCAGAAGAAAGTAGATTTGTGGTGAGGTCACATAAGGGGATCTTTTGGCATCATAGTTTGATAGTTTGGATTCATTTTGAGTGTTTTATTTTAACTTTTCTGAGGAGCTCAAAAATGGATATGGAGGCCTATTTTTAGGAGCTTTTTTCTAGCTTTTAGGGGGAGATTCATTTCAAAGCATATATCTCAGAGATACATTTTTTTTTAGCGAGGGGAGTTAGAGTTTTTTAACAACACAGAGTAGAGATTAGAGTTCAAAGATACCAAAGTCTTCCTCTCACATCGAGAGTGTTGTATTCATTTCATGTACTCATTATTCCTTCAGTTATTGAGCAGCAGCTTTCCTTCACATTTTGTTCAATCATTTGCAAGTTAATCAGATATCACATTGTGATGAATACTTATTCTTTGTTTTGTCTTAGCTTGTGATGTTTTTTACAAAGTCTTTGTTTAATTCAGGTTGCATGTTGTGTTCTACTAGACCTTCATGTGAAATATTTGAGTTAAATGATCAAAGTGTTGTGAAGGCAAAAGGTCAATAATTCATTTGTGAGTAAGATCTGTTAGGAGGTATGATTTTAAAGGTTAATTAGAATTCATTTATTTCAGCATATCTTTCTATCCCTTTTCCTAGTTAAGTCATTAGATTAGAAAAAATCATAAGGAGAACTAGCTCACTCTAGAGATTCCCTCTCGAAAGAGATCACCCACATCTGGGAGGGTTTCCATGTTTCAACAAGATGGTCAAGCTTGACTTGACTTGTGGCAAAATCTTGATTGATAATAGTTTTGGCACACCCAGTGGGACCCTAAAAGTGATTTTAGAGAAGTTTTATACCCTTAAAGCTGCTATTCTGGTATATGCAGCAATTTTCTAGCCTTTAGAGGCCTTCACAATATACTTGGTGACTCATTTTCTCTGGTCTTGCATGCAGATTAGTGTTATCAGTTTATGAAAACTAGATCTAGTTCTAATCCTTTTGAATATTTACAACTATCCCCACTAAGGAGAAGAGGCATATCACCAAGCAGAACAACTGATTCAGTAAGGAGATCAAAATCAACACCGCCAACTTCAACATGAAGGAGAAGAAGTCTGGTGCTCATAGTGCAAATACCCATAATAGCTAGGTAGTTTGCATTTACTGCCTTTGATGGAGGCAACCCACTGTAACTTGCTTAGCATGATGATATTCCAATTGTAGCCCTTAAAGGACTGTCATATTTCACTGGAGAAGACCACACTATAGCTGCTGAGCATATACAAGATGTGGCAACTCTTTGTTCTGTACACAATGTCACCCAAGAGAATGTAGCAATCAGACTATTGGCTACATCATTAAAAGGGAAAGCCTTAGAATGGTTTAGAACTCTTGTAGAGAACTCAATAGCATCATGGGATGACCTAGGGGACGGACTTCACAAACATTTTTTAGGACAAGCCTAACCACCTCTCATTGCTGGAGCAGTTGAGCACCATCAAAAGGGCACCACACGAACACATTGTAGATTTCAACTACCAATTTTAGAGGACCTAGGACAGAATCCCCATAATGATAAAACCCCTTCCAGGGCATGCATTCTTGTTTTATCTTAAAGCTTTGAACAGTGAAATTTCTGTAATGATCTAATCTATGGGAGGAACCACCCTTCCAGATTCTTTTGAGATTGTTGTTAGAGCATAAAACTACCTTATCCAAGTAGGGAAGATAGCCCCAAGGCCTCCCTTACCCATTTTTGAGAAATCCAGACATCTATGCCAATAGCAGTACCTCCTTTAGCTGTTGTCCCACCTATTCCAGCAATAGCCCATCAGCCTGCAGCCCAATAACCCATTGCACCAGTTTAGGATTACCGAGCACTTAATAATACACTAAAAACTCTTAGCAATGAGATTGTTAATATCAAGAAGTAGTTTGGTCAAGAGTATAGGCCTTACCAAGCCCCGTATTAGCCCAATCAGTAGTATAGGCAGCCTTTTCAAGTTGATCCTCAGGATCAAAGAAGAAAATATAACCCTCGACCCTTCCAATCTTACAATCCAAATGCTGCCTGCACCTTAAAGGAGCTTGTACCCACATAGAACAACTTCATTCAAGATAGTGACTGGTGTTATCCATGTCACTAGCCGCATAATCAAGCTATGTACACAAATGGAGTAAGAAATCAGGCACTCATGGTGCATAACAGTTATGCAAGTTTAGAAAGTGCCTCTTATGAAGTTTCAGCTCAGCAAAATAATGTTGATGTGGCCTTGATCAACTGGCAAGAGAGTGATTTATGTGGTATAAATTACCCTCAAAGCCAAAATCAGCAACATACACCTATTTCAGCCAACATGAGGTCAAAACATAGGGCTACAAATATTAATCAGCGAGTTGCAGTGGTACAACAGTACCCTATGAAGGATAAAAATCAAGCCTTTTTGTCACAAGTTGCCCCTATGTCACAGCAGAAAGTACAAATTCTAAAAAGAGATCAAACTATACCAATAAAGGATCAATTCAAGGTACAACAACAACCTTCACAAAGGCAGAATGATGTTGCTACTGTAAAAGGATAGCAAAAGGTAAATCTAGTTTCTTTCAACATAGTAGATCATCTTAAGAAAGATACAGTGAGTATGTAAGTTATGGATGCCTTGTGCATTCCTGGCTAAAAGAATTTGCTGCAAGAGGCCTTGGCTGAACTTTCAATTTTTGAGTGTTCTAATCAACGAAAAGCCAAAGTTGTACTTGCCAATAACTCAAAAATCAAGAGTGGACAGTCAGCAAACGAGGTAAAAAACCTCCCTTTCTATATAAGTCTAATTATTGGTGATAAACTAGTTCATAACTATATGATAGACTTCGGAGCAAGCAGTTCAGTCATGCCCAAGAGTCTAGCTGATTCCCTAGGATTGGTATATGAGGCCCTTGCAAAAGGAGTAATCCAGCTAGATGGGTATGTACTTAGTACAATAGGAATAATTACGAATCTACCACTTACACTCCATGCTTGTCCTAATTTTGCCATTCATCAGGACATTTATATCATTGATCTGCCACCTAGTTTTGCAATATGCCTTTCTAGGGAGTTCCCTACTAAATTAGGTAGGTTCTTATCTTCCAATTGGTATGACCTGTTCTTTAGAACGACATATGGTATGAAAGTAACCATACAATTTGAACCACTTGCAAAGGACCATATTGAACCCTATGTTCCCAGCACAACAAATGCTAATCTATAAATCACCCATGAGCCTAGATCCCAATGCACCTATAGAAGAAACTGTTGTCACCCAGATTTGCACCCTTGCTAAGTTATAAAACTTGGCAATCTGGAGAAACATGGGAATGATCTCGAAGTGTTAGACCTTACGAACTAAGATTAGACTTCCAGAGAAGGTCGGCTTCCTTAACTAGTTATCACCTAAAATCTACTAGATCTTTAGAGGAAAAGAGAGAAGGAATGCTTTTAAAAAATCAGAGATAAAATAGAAAAAATTGAAAATAAGGGTGATACACCAGGTTTGAATGAAAGAGACTTCACAGAACTCAGAAGATGCACAACACAACCAGATACAACAAGTAGACGTACACAGATTCAGATGATTTTAGCAGAGGTGAGAAACAAAACAGTTGAGAGGAACAAAACGTTCACAGATAATCATATGCAGATTCACACTAAACTAAAGAATCAGTAAAAGAGGTAA
Source organism: Cunninghamia lanceolata (assembly GCA_027924645.1). NCBI lineage: Eukaryota > Viridiplantae > Streptophyta > Pinopsida > Cupressales > Cupressaceae > Cunninghamia > Cunninghamia lanceolata. The sequence continues at coordinate 21,003,453 of BSBN01001281.1, forward strand.
AATAACTTGTATATATTCAATAAGAAGGCATGGTTACAGTAGTAGAATGCTCTATTTGGAATCAGAAGCATAGATTTTCTAAATCTTCCAACTTCCAACCCTTTTTACATCTCATCTTTATGCATATATAGCATTTTTTGTATTTGAACTCAGATAGTTACAATGAATTTGTCCCATGGACTCTGTTAGAAAATATTTGTGTCTGAAGGGATTGTCGACCTACAAGAATTCATGACATAAAATATTTGGAATAGGGGCAGATCGAAGATATTTTGAATCTTCAATGTGAGCTAGGGAATCATTGACCTACACCCATAAATGCAACAAATATCTGCATCTGTATATGCCAAATTGGTCGTTGAAATGTCTAGTCGATCAAACTTGTAGATTTGCTTCAAATTTTGAAAGTGAAGATATCCTCCATAAAGCCCACCAGATGAAAGAGGAGGCAAAAACAAGCGTATTTTCCTTTTGAAGCATGTTGAAATTCGCCAGAATGAGGGAGATATGGGTGGTCAAAGTTATGGTCAACTGCGTCTTGCATCTGCATATCGCTCTGCATATCTACACTTGTATACTGTTGTATCTTGCAATTGTATATACAACTACACATGCATTTTTAGGCCACTAGGTTCACTTGGTGCAACATCCATAGTCTCCTTTACTTTTTTGCATATTCAAATCACTTTGCATATGTGATTGTATGTGCCTTTGTATCTGCATTTGTAAATACAAATGTATCTTTTGCCCCTACCACATGTCATCACTCCATTGGTTGCTGAGCTGTTCCTGAGACGCATAGCTGAACATTTGCATGCTTTAACAGCCATCGAAAAAACCTTAAACTGAGCCGCCGATGCACTAAGTCTCGCCGAAATCCTTTGTATGCGACCCTTCGTATATCGCTTATATATGAGATACAATCACATATACATACAATGCGGAACTCAAAGGATTATCGACCATATTAGAACTTTAGAACAGGTCCAGCCTTTGTATCCTTTCTTCTTTGCATATCGGCATATACAATGCACCTAGATATACAACTGCGGACTCCACCACTGAGTTTGCCAAATTTAATTTCCCAGTTGGGTCCGCCTTGTATATCCCATTGTATCTAGCTTTTGTATATCGCATATACAATGTGAAATATACAAACAAAACTACATACAAACACCTGTACATACAAACATTGCATCTGTCCTTTGTATGTTGCCTTGTATATGACCTTTGTATCTACAAACATACAATGTGAACATACATACAAAGAATGCATACAATCATTTCTGCCTTTATAAACTAAAATGCATATCTTTTCAGATCCAAGGTTGTATCTCAGGATTGTATATGCCATTGTATATGTGATTGTATGTGCAAAGATACAATTGCATATACATATATTTGATTGACCCCAACCTTTAGTATCTCCCCCTTTGCACAGTGCCTTGCATATGTGTTTCTATATGTGAGGATAACTTGATATACATTCACTTTTGCATCCCACCCCTTGTATATTGCCTTGCATCTTCCCTTTGTATCATTGCCTTTGTATGTGCGATTACAATTGTATATGCATATAAAAATGACTAAGTATAAAACTGAGAATTATCTGCAATGGAAAGCACTTGAAGACAAAAGATTTCTGAGTTTTTCTGGGTTCTTTTTAAGGATTCTCCAAGAAATATTTTTGGGATTTTGGTAAGGCAGAGCATGGATAATTGAAGGATTTAAGCTTTGTAGGGTCACTTTCTAAAGGATATTCAAGGAATATACAAGGTGAACTATTTAACTCTGGATAGAGGAAAATAGGTCAACATTTTGGTGACTTCTATGGGATGTTTGCCTACTAAACAAATAGACCAGTGGCTTTGAGCATCCATTGGGCATGGAGTCACATAGAGACTTAAAAATATCCTTAACAATCAAACGTGACCTCAGTGACTCAACAGTTATGATATGCTAGTAATGAAGAACACTTGGAAGACCAAAACAAAACAAAAATGTTGTAGCAACCCATCTAACTGTGCAAGACAACACTTAGGGAAAATAAAAGGGATCTAAACTATTGTGCAGTAGCACTTATTAAAAGCAAGAAACCTAATCTACTGCTTTACAAGGCAACTCATACTTCAAAACACCTCTTTAGGTGTATCCCATTGACTAGGATAGGCAAATTTTCTCCATCCATGTTTGATAACTGAAATGCATTATGCTCCTTGCATTCAGTAATGATAAATGGGCCACTCCACATGCTATCAAACTTGGAGTGCTTCTTTGGCCTACTTTTCAACTCATCCCATTTGAGTACCATATCACCCTCCCTAAAAATTTTGGAAATGGCTTTTTTATCAAAAACTCTTTTTGTTTGAAGTTGATGATACTCCATAGCTTTCATAGCTTTATCTCTTATTTCTTCAAGCTCCATAAGTTGAGCATATCTGACAGCCATGGGGTCTTCTTCAAACATCTCTAGTTGATTCATGATATCTAGTGTTGGCAGCTCCACAAATATAGGTAATCTTGCCTCTTTTCCATAAACTAACACATATGGGGAGTTTCTAATAGACCTCTTAGGCATTATTCTATCTACCCATAAAGAAGATTTCAGATTGGTGTGCCAGGTTCTCTGGTTGTCCTCCATTGATCTTTTGATAATCCTTACGAGATTCTTATTTATAGATTTAGCCAAACCATTACCCTGTGTGTAATAATTTGATGAAGTGTTCAAATAGATTCCATTCTTCACAGCCTAGTTAGCTATCTTTAATCCAACAAAGGCTAGAGCATTATCTGAGATAATTGACTCAGTTACTCCAAATCTATATACCAAATCACAATAAAAGTCTAAAACAACATTCTCATTGGATTCCTTTAGAGCCGCTGCTTCAGTCCACCTTGTGAAATAGTCTGTTGCTGTAAGTACCCAGCTGTGGCCTGCACTTGACGATGAGTTAATGGGACCTATAAAATCAATGCCCCATCTCATGAAGGGTTGTTCTACTTGAATTGGATGTAGAGGTAAAACTGGCAGCCTTTCTTTGCCTACAAAAATGACACATTTTATACACTTTCTGGCCCATGCATGAGCATCCTTAAATAAGCTAGGCCAGTAATATCTAGCTCTCATTATTTTTCCAAGTAGTAGTCCTTCGGACAAAATGACTCCCTAATATTCCATCATGAAACTCATGCAGTACCTTATCAGTTTGATCATTATCAATACATCTTAACAACACACCATTAAAATCTTTTCTGAAAAGGATATCATTTATTAAAACATATGGAATAGACTGCAATCTAAAATATCTTCTCTTGGTTCTATCTAAACCTGCTGGACATTCACCAGTTTGCAAGAAATGAGTCATGTCATTAACCCAACCTATTCCAACTATTGTTGTATCATTACGATGTTCATCCTCAATGGTCAGAAGCACCTCTTCTTCCTTCTCTGTTTCATTTTTAGGCCCAGTAGCAAGCTATTCACTGAGTTCTCTACCTTTGATGAGCTTGGTAATCCTGATATCTATGTGATATTCCATGACTTTGGTAATCCAACCAGCCCTTTTCTCATTAACATCCTTACCTAATAGGAACTCTTTCACGCCAGGGTGAGCAACCATCAAATGTACCTTATTGTTAGAAATAAGTTGCCTAAACTTCTTGAGACTCTTTACCAATACAAGGACATGTTTTTCAATGAAACTATATCTCTATTGATACTCCTCCAATCCTTTACTAAAGAAAGTGATTGGCTTCTCAAAGCCTTCACTTTGCTGCTGTACCAGAATTGCAGAAATTATATCTAGACTACCATAAGCATACAAAATAAAATCTCTGGAGAAATCAGGATCTACCAGAGTTGGTATAGCTGATAGTGCTTCTTTTATGGACACAAAGCTGAGTTTGCCCTCTTTCGTCCAACTGAAAACTATATTTTTCTTTAGCATAGATGTCAATGGCTTCAATAAATTTGCAATGTCAGGTATGAATCTTCGCAGAAAATTAATTCTGCCAATAAAACTTTGCAGTCCCTTCTTGTGACTAGGTAAAGGCAGCTCCAAAATAGCTCTTACCCTTTCTGTATCAGTGGTAACTCCCTCTTTTGACACAATGTGCCCTAAAAGCTTGCCTTCATGCATAAAAAAATTGTATTTCTTGGGATTGAGAGATATCCCAAACTCTTTACATCTCTCAAATACTTGTTTTAGGTGAGATAAATGTTTAGCTGCATCATTAGAGAAAATTGTGATGTCATCAAGGTACACAAGTACTAATTTATAAAGCAAACCTTTGAAAGCCATATCCATAGCTCTCTAAAAAGTAGAGCCAACATTTGATAGACCAAAAGGCATCCTTTTGTAGGTCATGGTGCCCCATTTGGTGGTAAAAGTAGTTTTAAATTGATCTTCATCCTTGACTAACACTTGATTATAATCAGAATATCTATCAACTAAGGAGAATCTTTTTGAACCAGCCACTTCTTGCAGAATTTGCTCCATTGAGGGCAGTGGGTAGTGGTCCTTCAGGGAGGCTCTATTAAGGTCTCTAAAATCAACATACAACCTAATCTCTCCATTCTTCTTCCTTACAGGAACAAGATTTAAGACCCAAGAAGTGCGCTTGATCAGAAAAATGACGTTTCCCTCGATCAGCTTAGTTAACTCTTTAATCATCAGAGGCTCAAGTTTTGGATTTAAGGGTCTTTGTTTCTACCTCACATGTTTCACACCTGGCTCTAACTCTATAGTATGCTAGGCAATATGAGGGTCAAACTTCCTTAAGTCTGAGTATTTCCAAGCAAACACAGCCTCAAATTCTTGACAAAGAGCAATAAAAGCTTTCCTATCCTTAGGTGAATAGATTTTACCAATTTTGAGAAGCTTACCTTTAAAAATTTCCAACTCCTCATATTTGCTGCAACTGAAGTATCATCTCTATTTACGCCACAGAACTCATCTCCCCACCAGTTTAGGAAGGCAGTATCATTCTGAAGCTATTCTTGCTACTATACAGCCCCATCATTTGGTGTGTTTAGCTATGAAACTATAGCATTTTGTACCATTAGAGCCTGATTTATCACTCCATTCGAATAGATTGCCTGACTGTATGGCTGATTGCATGGAAAACACCATTCATACTCAGCTGCAAGGTTATTCTGAATAGGGACAAGGGCCCTAACTGCATTAATGGGTACGTGATTGTAAGGCTGGAAAGGCCTCTAGTTCACATTCTACTTGGTACCCTTGTAATTGCTTTGATAAGGTGGCCTATTAGCTTGGTATGGTTGGTTTTGCCCCTGATAAGGCTGATTTTGCCCTTGACTGTGTGGTTGATAAGGTTGTCTATTCTGGGATTGCTACTTTTTTATGTTCACCAGCTCATTCCCAAAAGTTTGCAAGATATTCTCTATTTTCTATTGGCTATTTTTTATCTCTCTTAACTCTTGTGATGAGCTAGAAACAACAGTCTCAGGGTTGGCAGTACTTGGCAACGCTGCTGCAACAGGTAAAGGGGCAAAAGATGGGATTGGCAAAGGCATTGAATCTTGAATCTCAGGAAAAATGGGCACTAGTGGTCTAGGTGCTATTTTTGAAACCTAAATCAGGCTATTTTCTACTCTAATAGCTATTTCATATGCATCAGGTAAACTTGTACCTCCCAATGATTGTATCATTACTAAAATGTCACTATTTAGAGATTTCAAAAAATACAGAAAAGCATACTCTAATAGAGGCCCTACCATGGCAGGAATTATGTCCCATGTCTTCTAAAACCATAAATTGAAATCCATTATTTGCTCCTGAGGAGCTCTCTTTATTGTAGTTAGCTGTTCAACCAGTGATAAGTTATCTGACTTATCTTGAAATTGTTTGTTCAACTTATCACCCAGATCATCCCAAGTTCCAATGGTTTGCACTGGTAAACTCTTGAACCACTGTAATGCTTTTCCTTTAAATGAGGTAGCTAGTAGCCTGATGGCTACATTTTCTTGGGTTACATGATGAACACCACATAGAGAAGCTACGTCTCTAATGTGCTCAATTGGGGTAGTTTGATCCTTCCTTATGAAATAGGGTAGGCTCTTTAAAGCTTCCATGGGTCTATTATCATGCACTATCAAATTCAATGGGTTGCCCCCATCAAAAGCCACAAATGGATGATTTCTTGCCATTGGAACAGCTAGAGGTAGGTTTGCTTGAATCGATACTGGAACTACAGGTACTACTAGCCTGAAACTTGGTGGAGTTGATTGTATTCTTTTGGAAACTGGTGTCCTTACCACAACTCTACTCTGTCTTCTAGGCGGAGACAGCTCCAAATAATCAAATGAACTCAAACTCTAAATTTGTATTTTTCTCATAAAATGTAATAGCAACACTGATCTACTTGTCTTTTGTCAGTATGAGTCACCAGATATGTAGAAAACTGCCTCTTAAAAGACTGATAATGTTGGTAGCATATCATAACCAGTAATATGATTGTAGAGTCCCACTGGGCATGCTAGAAACTGTTGTTACCCAGATTTGCACCCTTGCTGAGTTGTAAAACTTGGCAATCTAGAGAAACATGGGAATGATCTCAAAGTGTGGGACCTTGCGAAATGAGATTAGACCTCCAGAGAAGGTTGGCTTCCTTAACTGGTTATCACCTAAAATATACTGGATTTTCAAAGGAAAAGGGAGAAGGAATGTTTTTAAAAAATGAGAGATAAAATAGAAAAACTTGAAAATAAGGGTGATACACCAAGTTTGAATGAAACAGCCTTCATAGAACTAAGAAGATGTACAACACAACCAGATACAACAAGTAGACATACATAGATTCAGATGATTTCAGCAGAGGTGAGAAACAAAATGGTTGAGAGGAATAAAACGTTCACAAACAATCATCTACAGATTCACACTAAACTAAAGAATCAGTAAAAGAGGTAAAATAACATGCATATATTCAATAAGAAGGCATGGTTACAGTAGCGGAATGCTTTGTTTGGAATTAGAAGCATAGATTTTCTAAATCTTCCAACTTCCAACCCTTTTTACATCTCATCTTTATGCATATATAGCATTTTTTGTATTTGACCTAAGTTAGTTACAATGAATTCGTCCCATGGACTCTGTCAGAAAATATCTGCATCTGAAGGGATTATCAACCTACAAGAATTCATGATAGAAAATATTTGGAATAGTTGTAGATGGAAGATATTTTGAATCTTCAATGTGAGCTGCTGAATCATTGACCTGCACCCATAAATACAACAAATATCTGCATCTGCATATGCCAAATTGGTTGCTAAAATATCCAGTCAATTGAACCTGTAGATTTGCATCAAATTTTAAAAGTGAAGATATCCTCCATAAAGCCTGCCAGATGAAAGAGGAGGAAAAAACAAGCATATTTGCCTTTTGAAGCATGTTGAAATTTGCCAGAATGAGGGAGATATGGGTGGTCAAAGTTATGGTCAACTGCGTCTTACATCTGCATATTGCTCTACATATCTGCACTTGTATACTATTGTATCTTGCAATTGTATATACAACTGCACATGCATTTTTAGGCTGCTAGGTTCAATTGGTGCAACATACATAGTCTCCTTTGCTTTTTTGCATATTTAAATCGCTTTGCATATGCGATTGTATGTGCCTTTGTATATGCAAATGTATCTTCCGCCCCTACCACGTGTCATCACTCCATTGGTCACTGAGTTGTTCATGAGACCCATCACTGAACATTTGTATGCTTTATCATCCATCAGAAAAACCTTAAACTGAGCCACCGATGCACTAAGTCTCGCCGAAATCCTTTGTATGCGACCCTTTGCATATCGATTGTATATGAGATACAATCGCATATACATACAATGCAGAACTCAAAGGATTATCAACCATATTGGAACTTTAGAACAAGTCCAGCCTTTGTATCCTTTCTTCTTTGCATATCGGCATATACAATGCACCTCGATATACAACTGCGGACCCCACCGCTAAGTTTGCGAAATTTAATTTCACAGTTAGGTTTGCCTTGTATATCCCTGCTGTATCTAACCTTTGTATATCACATATACAATGCAAAATATATAAAAAAAATGCATACAAACACCTGTACATACAAACATTGCATCTGTCCTTTGTATGTTGCCTTGTATATGACCTTTGTATCTGCAAACATACAATGTGAACATACATACAAAGAATGCATACAATTGAACTTCTACCTTTATAAACCAAAATGCATATCTTTTCAGGTCTAGGGTTGTATCTCAGGATTGTATATGCCATTATATATGCAATTGTATGTGCAAAGATACAATCGCATATACATACATTTGGTGGACCCCAACCTTTAGTATCTACCCTTTTGTACAGTGCCTTGCATATGCGTTTGTATATGCGAGGATAACTTGATATACATTCACTTTTGCATCCCACCCCTTGTATATTGCCTGGCATCTTCCCTTTGTATCATTGCCTTTGTATGTGCGATTGTATATGTGAACATACAATGTGAACATACAAAGAAACATACAATTGTATATGCATATAAAAATGACTAAGTATAAAACTGAGAATTATTTGCGATGGAAAGCACTTGAAGACAAATGATTTCTGGGTTTTTCTGAGTTTTTTGCAAGGATTTTCCAAGCAAGAATTTTGGGATCTTAGTAAGGCAGAGCATGGATAATTGAAGGATTTAAGCTTTGTAGGGTCACTTTCTAAAGGATATTCAAGGAATATACAAGGTGAACTATTTAACTCTGGACAGTGAAAAATAGGTCAATAGACATAAACTTAGATGATTGGGCAGCTGAAGATCAGGAAAGTGACCCTTTCTATCACATGGATGAAGTAGGATTGGGCATCTATATGATACAGGAACCTGATGTAGTGATTCCTAATCTGATTAAGGACCAAAGTCAGTTGGACCAACAAGAAGATCAGCTTTGGAAGATGTACTTTGACAGATCAAGGACCAAGACAGGTGTTGGTGGAGGTAATATGTTGATTTCACCTCAAGGAGACAAATATTATGCATCCTTAAGGTTCACTTTCAGATGCACAAACAATTTGGTTGAGTATGAGGCCCCGATTCACGGTTTAGAGTGGGCCTAGAAAAAAGGTATCAAATCTGTCCAAGTTTATGGTGATTCTCAATTGATCATTAATCATGTTAGGAATCTGAATGTTACTAAAAATGACCTACTCAAAAAGTACAAGCATAGAGTGTGGGATTCAATTGAAATTTTTTATGCATTGAATCTGATTTTGATTCCTAGAAACCAAAATAAGTATGCAAATAAGCTTGCAACTTTGGGATCTCAATTTGAGATTTCTGATCAGATTCATAATATTGAAGTATAGCCATATGTCAAAGTAGTTGTCAGGCCTTCCGTACCTAACAATAGTGTTTCCTGGCAAGTGATGAGCTAATCTTAAGTTTTTTGAGTGCAGGAGTTGAATTTGTAGCGGATAATCAACATAAATACCAACAATAATTTGAAGATTAGATTGTATAGTTGAGATCCAATAAGCTACCCAAAGGACTGGTTACATTGGAATCTTTGTTTAACACAGATGATCAGTTCAGAAAGGACAAGTACAGTATGATAGTGAAGTAAAAATATTATGATGCCATAGAGATTTTCAAGGACAAACTACTGAAACTCGGAAAGGTATGTACTAAAGAAGAACAACAGTCATTTGTTCAATTATGTCAAGAATTTTCTATGTCTTTACATGGGAGTATAAATACTTAAGAGGATTTGATCCTAGTTAGGCCCATCATACCATTGAAGTAGAGCCTAATGCAAAGCCTGTTAGGCAGAAGGAAAGACCCCTCAATCCAAAACTTGAGCCTTTAATGAAGGATGAGTTAAATAAACTGATTGAGGACAGTATCATATTCCCAATAAAACATACCTCATGGGTTTCCAACTTGGTCCCAGTCAAAAAAAAGAATGGAGAAATCTGACTTTGTGTCAATTTCTGTGATCTGAATCAGGCCTCATTGAAAGACCACTACTCTCTTCCTTCCATTGAATAGATATTGCAAATTGTTTTAGGTTTCGATAGATATTTCCTATTAGATGGTTACTCTGGTTACAACCAAATTCTAGTCAAAGAAGAAGACCAATATAAAACAGTATTCATGACTAAGTGGGGAACCATGGCCTATCAGAAGATGCCATTTTGTTTGTCCAATGCAGAGGCAACCTTTCAAAGGGCAATGGATATGGCCTTCCATGGCCTTATGAACATAATAGTGCTAGTTTATTTAGATGACATAACTATTTTTTCCAAAGATGCTAATGATCACTTTGTCCACTTGAAGAAGATTTTTCAAAGGTGCAGAGAGTTTGGAGTTTCATTGAACCCCAAAAAGTGCATATTTTGAGTTCATGAAGGTAAACTCCTCATCCATATTGTTTCAAAACAAGGTATTTCTATTGACCCTAAGAGAGTTTCATCTATTCTGGATTTACTGCTGCCTACACATAAGAAAGGTTTGTAGAGCTTTCTTGGCAGAATCAACTTCGTGAGGAGATTTATTCCAAACATTGCAGCTTTGTTACAACCTCTCACTGTCATGTTGAAGAAGAATGTGCCATTCAACTAGACTAAGGAGGGAAAAGGAAGCTTCAAGCAGATTAAAGAAGCCCTCGCTTTTGCCCCTACCCTCATTAATCCCAATTATGAGAGGGATTTTATCTTATATGCTTTTGGAGGTACTGACACTATCTCAGCAATGTTATGCCAGCAAAATGATGATGGTTTAGAGTAGCCAGTGGCATTGTTTAGCTAGGTACTGCATGACTACGAGGTAAAGTATTATTTTGTTGAGAAGCATATTTTTGCTGTTCTTAGGAGCCTCAATAAATTTAGACACATGATGTCCAATAATAGAATTCACTTAATGGTTTCTCACCCTAATGTTAAGAGCTTTTTACTTAATAGAGATATAAATGATAAGAGAGTTGGTTGATAACCAAAGTTATGGAATTTGATGTTGATATCAAAGTAACCAAGCTAATTAGGGGCAAGGGCTTATGTGAGTAGCCTGGTGAAAGTGAAGAACATAGTCAAGAACATGAAGAGGACATGGAAACAGTACTGAATAATAATGTACTAGCCATTGTACTAGCTCCTACAAATAGCTGGATGCAATAGATGTTGCATTATTTATAGTCCAGTCAATGCCCTGAAGGTTTGGATAGGGTAGGAAGAAGGCATTTCAGGTTACAAGCTACTCCTTATACTAACATTGATGGTATTTTGTATAGGAGAGATTTTAATGGTGTATTTCTGAGGTGTATTAGACTTGATCAAGTTGATAAGCTGTTAGAGGAGTTTCACAATGGACCTTCAGGAGGTTACTTTGCAGCTAGGACAACTGCTTTGAAGATTATGTAGGCTGGTTATTACTAGCCTAACTTGTTTAAGGATTCTTTTGTTTGGGTGAGAAGATGTGAGAAGTGTTCATTATTTGTAGGTAAGCAAAGGTTTGTTGCCTTACACCTGCATCCTATTAAAGTTGAACAACCATTTACAAAATGGGGTCTGGATTTCATAGGACCAATAAACCCTCCTTCAAGTGTAGCTCATAAGTGGATTTTGACTGCCACAGTCTATTTCACCAAGTGGAACGAGGTTGTTTCTTTAAAAGAAGAAAATGAATCTACTGTCCTAAGTTTCTATCAGGATCTGGTATCAAGATTTGGTACACCAGATTCAATCTTCTCAGACAATGGTTTAGCTTTCATTTGATTAAGAATTTCAAATTGGTCTGTCAAAAATAATATCTTTTTGAATACTTCTTCTAACTATTACCCACAGGGTAATGGACAGGTCAAATCTACCAACAAGAATCTGATGAGAATCATCAAGAAGACTATTGAAGACAATCAAAGAACATGGCACAAGAAATTAATGTTAGCTCTTTGGGTTGACATGATCACACCCAAGAGAGCTACTAGTTGTTCTCCATATGTCCTTATGGCAAAGAGGCTAGGTTGCATGTTCAGTTGAGTTACCCACATTGACTTTTATCAAAGAAATTGAACTTCTAGAGGAACAACCTTTAGTAGTCAGGCTAGCTTAGCTTATGGAGTTAGAAGAAATCAGGAAAGAGGCCTTGAAAAAGATTGATATACATCAAGCCCAAATGAAGAATGTTTTTGATAAGAGAGCAAGACTGAGGAGCTTCATTGTTGGTGATTTGGTGTTCAAGTGGAATGAACTGAGAAGTACACCTGGAAAGCATTCCAAGTTTGATGCAATTTGGGATGGGCCTTATGTTATCACAGAATGTAAAGAAAACAATGCATTTCAGCTCTCCAAGTTAAGTGGAGAGGTACTGCCTATCCCAGTCAATGGGATCCATGTCAAGCATTACCTTTGAAGATAAGTTCTACCTTTGTATATAGAAGAATAGTGTTGCAATTAATAAGTGCTCATGCACATTTATTTTCAATATTTTTGTTTCCCTAAGTGATGTTACACAGTTGTTTTGGCCGTTAGGGCCTGTTAGTATGCTTTTAGTTGATTTTATTTTTAGTTTTTTGTTTCTATTTGAACTATTGTAGAGCTAATTTGTAGTGTTTTCTGAGTTTGTAAAAGGACAGAGTATGACTCAATTCCCAATGGATGTTCAAGGCAACTGATCAAATGCTTAGTAAGTAAGCATATAGCAGAAGTCGGTAGAAATGTTACCATTTTTCACCACAGCTCAAAACTAGCAGAGCTGGTGCATTAAATTTATTTTTATGAGTGAAGGTTAACATTCTTCTGTTATAAGTTATTTGCATAGTTATTGTGTTTTAGTGATAGTTACAGTTCAATTGTTCAAAAGAAGAAAAGATTTTAGATCATTCATTGCATTGCAAAACATTCAAGATAGATAAGTATTTCATTCACCATAATGATTATTCATTTACAAAGTTGAAGTATATAAAAGAATATGCATTGCATTGAAAGAAATGATGATATATCAAATGTCCCACACAAACCATGGGTATAGCTAAACATATGCAGATATAAAGAAAATGTTATGCTTTAATGACAAGAAAAGAGGTCATAGCCATCATTGCCTTGGAGGTCTTCAATCTTTGAAGTCTTCTATCCTGTTCCCAATCCTTGACAATTACCTGCAAAAATGTGGGAAGGTCCTATTAGAGCTCCGATTATGTGATCCCTATATCCTATCAGAAGAGGCATAACACTTTTTTTATAATGCATTGATCAATGATCATCATCCACATGCAGAAGGAACTGAGAAAGAAATAACCAAGGAACTTCATTATTTTATTCTAATCTGTTTGTTTCATGTGCAGGTATATAATAACTGAAGTAGCTGATTGAAAACATATCAGTATGTGGTGTCAAGTGGGCTCCCACAAGGGTTGAGCCCAACATGCTTCTTCCCCTTAATCTCAGAAGGGATGAATGGAAAAAGAAAGAATCATTATTCACATTGGTGTCTGGTTCAAGATAGATTCATGATTGCAGATCCAGAAATAAAATGGAATTATAAAAATGAACTAAACTTTAAAAGGGATAGCATTTAATGCTCAAAACAACTATCATCATTGCTTCAGCTATCATTAGAAAAATGACATTCATATGTATTTCATTTATATATCTTTCATGATATGCATCAAAGAAATTAAGAACATCAAGTACATTCCATCATTTGAATGTCAAAAGTTGCCAATGGATAATACCATGCAATTGTTCATGACTATTTTGATCATAACATAACATCAGAGATATGTATCCTTTTATGCATGATTTGAATGAAGTCAAGAGTGCAAATGGACAACCATCAATGAACAACATAAGCTTCCATGTCACCTTTATGTTGGATCAAGGTACATTTATCATATGGAGCATTCACTCATTAAGCATCAGATAATCTTATATCATGAAGAGACTAAGATAAATTCTAGTAGACAGTGCTATGACAAGTAGAACAACCAAAAGTATGAAGCAATTGATATCTCATATTCATTCATAGGAGGGTGTTATGTCAACTAATAAACACCAAATGGATCTACAAAAAGATGCTCTGGCAAATCATATATTTTCTAATGATCTACATGACAACATAAGTGTCTATCTAGACAGCCAATAGATGAGGCAGACAAGTTGAGCTTGTTTTGCATATTCAAGAGGCATACATCAATGATACCAATCCATAGAGTTATAGTGAAATGACTACTATGCCAAGAGCCATCATTCAATAGTATTGTTATGCTTTTGTTTGAAACATCATATGTATATGCTACAGGTAAAGTAACTATGACAGGTATGTGCACTATAGATGCAATACAACAGTGGGTCATTTCAGTTATCAAGGCATCTACAGTGAAAGGAGTAATAAGATGACCATGACTGTTAGCAATACTGAGGAGCATGAATAAATGGAACAGCTAGTAAAGAATATGTATTCCAGATCAAATGAACACCTTGTCATAAAGAAAATAAATAATCAAATAGTCATGTATCCCATCTGTCAGAATGCAGTCAACGAAAGCCATTGTCATTCATAATAATATGTGAAATGATTGCTAAGTGTGAGTGCCATGTGATAGAAACAACCATATAATGTTCCAGTTATCATATGCAGTCAATGAAGAGTATCTACAGGTACACTCAAAGCATAATGTGTAGGTTCAATTCAGTCATCAAATAAATGCATACAAGCCGCAAGTTTGAATGTTATTAATATAGGAGTATAATGTGAAGACATCTAATACAGAGAGCACATTTAATCAAGACATAGCTAATCGCGACCTCTAAGAACATAAATAAAGTGCATTTCCCACAGAAGGGTTACTACTTGAAGTCATTGTTATTTAAAATCCTCTCATTTTTTCAAAGACAAAAGCCATAAAAGCAGTCACAACCTTTCAGACACAAATATATAGAGAGGAAAAGTTGAAATTTTCAATAACAAGTGCTCAAAAAAATGTTACAGCCTTTTGAAAGTGGAGTATATGTTTCTTTCACAACAATCAAACCCTAGGGTTTCAGACAAAAAAATGCATGGAGATGAAATACATATCCAGTTGTGGCCCTCTAAGAAGGATCATATACAGAAAGGTAAAATGTATTTTCTTCATTACCCATATGGGTTTATGTAAATACAGATGAAGTATGTGTTTTGAGCCATGAGAAGACAAAGACTACACAGAACGTCATGCATAGCTACAACCATTGCCAAAGATGCATTTTTTCCTTAAGAACTCAGAAACCCATCTCTTTTCATCAAGTAAATACAAGCTACAGGAGGTAGAAGTATGGCCGCAGGTTTCTACAATAGAAGATACATAGGATGCTATGAAAAATGAAAGATACAGCGGTAGAGGTGAAAGTTACCTGTGTTTGAAGACAATACATAGTAGTGCAGAGCCAAAAGTTCTTTTTGAGCCTCATTTTCTCTCTCAAGAAATGTAGTAGTGGTGGCCAAGTATAGAGGAAAAAGTGATAGAGTGAACAAAGGTAAACAAAATTATCAGAATATACATATAGGCCGCGGCTATAAAAGCCATTTTCACATCACAAAATGAAAGGAAATGAAGGAAAAGAGTCACATTTACATCAGAAAACCATTACCTTTTCTTTCCTACAAAGATCCCTGGTGTTCGAGAATAGAAATGCCAAAAGAATCTAGGTTTCAAGCTTGAAACCCTAGGTTTCATAGCGGCAGCAGAGAGCCATATCCACAAACTACCAAAGTCAAAATGAGCTCAAAAAGAAAGGGCAAGATTTGTTTTGTTCTTAGGGCTTCTTTTTTCCCTAATTGAATAGTGGCATTTTTATCACATCTATTTCCTTTTATGGCACAATATTAGTACCTTTGTGGTATTATGTGTTCACCATGTAGTGCCTAGGTTCCATGTTATAAGGTGAGGTCGACCCCATTGCTTCCTCAAGTTTTTAAATGCCTTTAATCTACTTAAGTCTACATGCCACATATGCCTTGGAGTGTTTTGGCAAATCATGGAGGAGAAGCCTTTAAGGCTTAAGCTATTTTTGCAAGGTCCTTAGGAATTATATTATTTTTATGATTTTTTATTGAAAAATCAAACATTGTAATTACAGAATGGTGAGATTATAAGCCATGGAGATCTATTGTTTTGCAAAATCAAGTCGAATAAGAGAGAATAAAACTACCAAGTATTGTAAATTTTAGTTTTAAAGAAATCATTTATAAATTTCTTTAAAACTTAAACTATTTTTAGGTAGTTCGAGCTAATAAGACAAATCAAATATTCCTTTTTGATTTGTTTTATTTGGAGGAAGATAAAGACAAAATCGAGATCTCATGGGCAGAAGAAAGCAGATTTATGGTGGGGTCACATGAGGGGATCTTTTGGCATCATGTTTTGACAGTTTGGATTCATTTTGAGTGCTTTTATTTTGGCTTTTCTAAGGAGCTTGAAAATGGACATGGAGGCCTATTTTTAGGAGCCTTTTTCTAGCGTTTAGGGGAGATTGATTTCAGAGCATTTATGTCAGAGATATACCTTTTTTAGCAGGGGGAGTTAAAGGATTTTTACAACATAGAGTAGAGATCAGAGTGCAGAGATACCATAATCTTCTTCTCACATCGAGAGTGTTGTATTCATTTCATGTACTCATCATTCCTTAAGTTATTGAGAAACATCTTTCCTTCACATTTTGTTCAATCATTTACAAGTTAATCTGATATCATATTGTGATGTATATTTATCCTTTGTTTTGTCTTAGCTTGTGATGTTTTCAAAAAGTCTTTGTTTAATTTAATTTGCATGTTGTGTTCTACCGGACCTTCATGTGAAATATTTATGAGTTAAATGATTAGAGTGTTGTGAAGGCCAAAGTTGAATAATCTGTTTGTGAGTAAGATCTGTTAGGAGGTACAATCTTAAAGGTTAATTAGAATTCATTTATTTCAGCATATCCATCTATCCCTTTTCCAAGTTAAGTCATTAGATTAGGAAAAATCATAAGGAGAAGTAGCTCACTCTGGAGATTCCCTCTCAAAGTAGATCACGCACATCTAGGAGGGTTTCCATGTTTCAATAGGATAGTCAAGCTTGACTTGACTAGTGGTGCAACCTTGATTGATAACACTTTCCAAAGAGCATAATTTGTCCCATCAAAATGTGGAGCTTCCTTCATATAAGACATCCTAGATATTCCTCAAGTTGTTAGGCTTTCTTCAGAGGAACCTTTCTCTAATACCAATTATTGAATTGCACTAGACAACTGAGACGGGGGGTGAATTAGTTGTCCTATAACTTTTATCCCAAGTTTCATTCTTCTCTATCTGCAATAGTTCTTCCTCTATTACCTTTACCCAATTTTCATTATTGCATGCTTCATTCATAGTTTTTGGTTCAATCTTTGAAAGCAAACAGTAATTGACTTTTTCATCTGCAACTCTTCTTCTTGTTAGCACACCTTTATTCTTGTCACCTATAACCTGATCTTCAGAATCATTGATCCTTACATACCTGGGAGTCTTGACAACACTTTCTAGAGCCTCTTCTTCATCCCAACTGTATTCTTGCTTGTCTTTCTCTTCAATTACTATAGTCACAGGTTCATCTGGTTCATAACAACTCAGGTCTAATATTCTTTATTTGCCTTCATCTACCTTCACATTTGCACTCTCAATAATCTTCTTGAGCCTTTTGTTGTAGCACCGGTAAGCCTTACTCTTATTAGAGTATCCAAGAAAGATTCCTTCATCACATCTTGCATCAAACTTTCCTAGATCTTCATCTCTCTTGATATAGCATTTTCTTCCAAAGACTTTGAAATATTGTACTGACAGAATTATTCCATACCACAATTCATAGGGAGTCTTAGTACCATTACCTTTCACTTGACCTCTGTTTTGAATGTAGACAACAGTGTGAATAGGCTCTTTCCAAAAGACTTTCCGTAGACCTTCTTCCTTCATCATCATCCTAGTAGCTTCCTGAACTATCATGTTATTCCTTTCCACAACTCCATTCTACTGAGGAGTCCTGGGTGCAGATAGGTGTCTCTTTATACCATGCTCTTCATAGAAAATGTTGAATTCATTTGATGTGAACTCACCTCCTTTATTAGACCTCAAGCATTTGATCTTCAAATCTATTTCATTCTCAACCATTGCCTTGAAAGATTTGAACTTCTCTAGGGCTTCTGATTTATCTCTTAAAAAAGTAACCCAAGTCATTCTAGAATAATCATCAATAAGAAACATGAATTACCTATCACCTTGTAGAGTTCTCACACTTGTAGGACCACATAGATTTATATGCACTAGATCTAGCAAACTGGTAGAAAATTATTCTTTGCTCTAGAAACTTGTCCTTATTTGCTTTCCCAACTGACATTCCTTATAAATTGAGTTTGAGAGTTTCACAAGTTTTCGTAAATCTATCACAGCCTGACTTGAACTTATCTTTACCAGACTATCAAAGTTTATATGACACGTCCTTCTATACCACAACCAACTTTCATCTACCTGAGCCAATAAATAATAATCAATAGTTCCTCTTAATTGATAGATATTTCCTCTTGTCTTCTTACTGGTAGCAATCACAGTTCCAAACCTTTCCATGATCTTGCACCCATTATTGTTAAATCTCAGATCGTATCCATTGTCAAACATCTAACCAACACTCAAAGATTATGCTTCAAACCCTTCACATATAGAACATTCTCAGTATTATTCTTTCCATCAAATGAAATGGATCCTTTTCCACAAATCACACCAGCCGCATTATCTCCAAACCTAACTAGTCCTCCATCATACATTTCCAAACTTACAAACTTACTTTTGTCATCGATCATGTGATGTGAGCATCCACTATCAATAATCCATTCATCCTTATCTTTCTCAACCTGAACAACCAAAGCACTTTCTTCTAATGGTTTTTCATCCTTCACACAACTAGCAGAATTAGTAGACACATGATCTTCTTTAATAGCAATAATCAGGCATTCATTTGCACTAGTTAGCATCATCAGATTCATTATCAGTCACCTCTTCATCATCAAAATATTTGACATAGTAGCATTTCTCTAGGACTCTAGGCATGCTCTCATGTTTCTTCCTATTTCTTTCAATTCTTTCAGGATATTTGGAAGCATAATGACCTACTTTACCACAAGAGAAACATTTGAAAGGTAATTTACCTTTGAACTTACCAAAACCTCTTTGAAGCCTATCAACAAAGTTGGCTTCAATTTCATCAAAGTCATCTTCCACCTTGTATTTCTCAGCTCTGGAGATCTCTGCTGAAGTACTAGCTTTAAAAGCTAATTCAACTTTAGGCAAGGCATCCCTAAATTCAATTGCAGCTACCTTGTGACCATATGACTTTGGTAGTGATATGAGAATTTTCATCACAACTTTCTTATCACTGAGAGTTCATCCCATACCATTTATTCCAGTGACAAGTTCATCAACTCTTTGCATAAAGATTGATATGTTTTCATCTTCATTCATCTTCAAACCCTCATATTTCACTTTCAGACTTTTCAACTTGGCTTCTTTTACAGAATCATCTCCTTCATACAGATTTTTTAGCTTATCACATACTTCATTTGCAGTTTCAAGGTTCAAAATTTTGTCAACACAGAGTCACTTAAGGAACTTAGCAAAGCATCCTTTTCTTTAACATCCACCTCATATTCTTTGATTTCATCTTTAGTTGTCAAGCCATTTGGAGGCATGGTATATTTTCCTTCTATAGTTTTCCATACTTTATAACCAAGACAAAGAAGATGGTTTTTCATTCGTGCCTTCCAAAGAGCATAATTTGTCCCATCAAAATGTGGAGCTTCCTTCTTATAATACATCCTGGATCTTCCTCAAGATGTTAGGCTTTCTTCAGAGGAACCTTGCTTTGATACCAATTGTTGAACTGCACCAAACAACTGACACAGGGGGGGTGAGAATCAGTTGTCCTAAAACTTAAAACCAAATATGATAATAAACTTATCGATTACTTTTATTTAGATATAACCATGAAAGTATCAATTGAGAATCTCAACACAAAAGCATAAACAATGTAAAGGAGACACCAGATTTTTACATGGAAAACCCTAAAAGGGAAAAACCATAGTGGGTGTTAGCCCACAAAAATATATAAGTTATATCAATACCGAAAAACAAAGGCTCACTACCCAAATTGCTCACTATAAATAAAGGATCACTGCTTATGGATGGCTCACTACCAAAGGATGGCTCACTGTCAAAAGGTTGAACTGAGGTAACAACATCTACTCAATGCCAAGGTTCAGTTCCATAACACCTCTGCTCTTCTCTGCTACTTTACTTCACTTCTATCTTCGCATCTTTGCACTTGGATAAAGTTTCATGACTCAATTACAAGTATTTATACACTACATCAATGTTGGAATGATCATCAAGATTGGCATCACAATCATCAACTGTTGGAACAATCTCCAAGGTCGGTAATATTATAAACATACATAAAATCTAGGTCTGGACCTAATAAAAATTTAGCTAAGGAAAATATGTAAGAATGTATGCAGATCACACCATGCCTTAGTTGGGACTCAAACAAAATCTTCCATGCTACAACATGCTATCACAATCTTCGATGCATCTCCGCATATGATGGATTCAACCAGGTCAGCCAAGAATGATATTAACACAAGTATTCAAGAACATGCTTCATACATGATCTGAATTATGCCTTACAGACCAATCCAAATGTAGGAGCATGATTAGGAGACATCCACAAGCACATTATAATCACCATGAACAACTACACAATCTCTACTCACTCTATCAGTTAGATTCTTCAAACTGGAGCACAAGAACAACACTGTCAAAAGTGAATAATAGGTTGCAGACCACCAAATCATGAACCATTGCAATTGAGGGAACTTAACATCATTATAGACTTACTTCCAAAACTGTACGCTAAAATACCTTAATGCCAAGGAATGCAGAACAAAACACTTTCTCCCTATCACCACCAAACACACAGAAAGGCTATTTTCACTCTAGTGAACTAACTCACTCAATTCTTCATACTGGAGGCTCAAACTCAGAATGTAATATCTTCAGACAGGCTTCTAAATAACTTCCAATCTGCACACAAAGATATTTATTCTACAAGAAATGCAGAGCATTCTTCCAGACTATTCTTGTACATGTAATGCACTGTTTCTACTGCAACACACTGTTATCACTGAAGGGGCTAATTTTCTCAATATCCTCAACAAAGTAAGAGCACAGTTGACACCATGAAAACACAGATATGTTGACATCAATGACAACACCAATTAGTTACATACTTGCAAAAAAGACTACCCTTGGAGCTGCTTGGTCAATGACCATGTTGGCGAGGAGATCTGCCACCTAGTTCACTTCCCTAAAATAGTGGCTTATCTACAAATTATCAAAAGACGTAAGCAAAGTGGCTACTTGTTGGATTATATAGTCTATCTTCTATTTGAGAGCATCTCTATTTTTGAGAGAATTTAAGATAATCAGGGAATCTTCCTAAATCCATATGCTCTTTATCTTGTAATAAATAGTTAATCTGATACCATTAAAAAGGGCAAGAGCTTCTACTTGATTGTTCATGCCTACTAGTATCTTTGCAACCTCCACCACCACTAGCCTTCCTTTAGGATCTAGATAATACACCCGATACCTAAAACACTTTGGTTGCCTCTATAGGCACCATCAATCTTTAAGTTTAAAAATTGTACAATGGGTGGTATCCAACCAATTGAAGCCCTTAAACCTTTGTTTGAGATAGTATGGACCTTAATTGTAGCATTTGGGAGATGTAGCTAGTTCCAATTCTTAATTACTAGGTTGTCCAAATCAGTAAGCTTTGTATTAGTTGAAACATTGGAGCTCACTCTCACATTCACAATTTCTATAATGGCTAAAGATAAGTCTAGTAGAACCTTTTCTTTTGGTCGTTTGGATTTTCTAAAGATCGTAAAATTCCTTTCCTTATATACCCCTATATCACCATAGAAGGGAAGATTTCCCATAAGCAGGTGAAGGTGGAATCTTGATTCAATATTGGCTAGCTCTTAAATAGATCCAACATTGACCTAGGTAGGGGAGCACTCAAATTGAGTTTCTACATACACCAGTTCCAACATTTGATGCTGAAGGTGTTGGTTTCCAAATCTGCAGAGGGTTGGCCAGCTCCAATGCACAGGTTGATTTGGCCAACAAATTACGAGAGGTTGTGTGAGCTGCCTCCCCTTCACTTCTGGTTCTACCACACCAAGGGGGGTATCCCTATAACTAAAGATATAACCTTGACTAGACCAATAACACAATGATTTAGCTTTACAATAACAGGCAGAATACTCTCATGTGTGGACCAAGATCTGCATGATAGATCACAAGGTTGGCAACACTCTTGGACATATATGTCTGGTTGGGTATGAGAGTACGCAGGGATCCTAATCCTACTCCTACAACTAACAGGTGGAAGAGATGAAATGGGTGGACATAATGTCCTGGATGTAAGACAAGGGGTTTTGGCTCATAACTACTAACCCAGGAGTAGACTGGTCCTTATCCATTGAGCAAGGAGTCAACTAGACGTATACAGCAGATGGTTTGCAACTTTCACTCAAGTTTCAGTGGGTTTGAACTTGATGCTTGCCTTACAAACATCACCCAAGAATGGGTATCTAATTGCCTCTACTTACAGATATCCCTACTAACATGCAACCTTCTCCATGCATTGGTTTAATCCACTCCTTGAATGGAAGTTAGAGATCAAACATGTGATACAGAACCCTGTACCCAAGAATCTATGAAACCCTTAGCAACCAGATTTAGAAGAAGGAGAATAACATGCAGCAAATGGAGACAAGCAGATAAACACATGCAATGAAGCATTTCTCATATAAAATCAACACTGAAACTGAAATATGTACAAAATGCACTCATGCTGCAACACAAACTCCAAAATGGGATGGAACAACCAGGATCATGCCCTGTTCTTCATTATTTACACAAAAATACCCCGGCCTTCAACAACCTCAAAATGGGTCACATAGTCTGCTTAAATAGCTAGAAAATGTACCTAGCAAATTAATTACATGGCTCACCAAAAATTTGCCAGACACAATGCACTAAAAAGTGGTGCTCAAAATCATCAATGTAGCAGAGGGACAAAGAGGAAGGAGCAGGTGAGATTAGGATCTGGGCCGCCGCTCAGGGACATGCATCATCAAAATGGTGGCTGAGCTATCAACTCGACCCATGCCTCTGTGCAATCGCCATTAATGTTTCAGCTACCCGCAGCCTCAGATGTAGCAACAGTGTGCCCATGGAGTTTCTCCCTCCAAAACAGTCACAGATACGTGGGAAAAACCCATCACTACAAGATCAAAACGTGGCCGTCAATCATGTCTACCAGTCACTGAGATCCAACGGCCCCAAAAAAAAGTTGAAAAGTCACCCACCAACCAAAACGTACCACGCAGACACTTCAAGTTTCTATCGCTAGGTCCGTTTTCCTTTATCCCTTTTACCTTCCCTGCCAAGACCCTTCTGTCAAAACCTCACACGGAATGCGACACTTGGCAGCATCCGTGATATCCTTGAAACAATAGAGACCCACCAAGAAACTCCAGCAGAAGCGAACACGTGGCAGGTTCTGCTTCACCTTGAAACACATAGAAACTAATGAGAAATAGTCCTTAAGTTCTGTGACCCTCCCGCGGAAGCCGCCATGTGGTGCCCTCCGCGCTCCTCTTGACACTCAAAGAAACTTTATAGAAACAACATGGAAGCAGCCACGTGTCGAGACCCATGAAACTTTACTAAACTGTGTCAAAATAAAGAAATGACCCTTCCTTCCATAGAAGCCGCCACGTGGCACCTTCCACGGGCCTCCTAAAACTTTAGTGAGTGCCCCCTGCATAGTGACACCTGGCGCCTTCTGCCACACTTAGAAACAATGAAAGGGTCCCACAACCCCTGCTCACCATTGCAAAGGAAAACAAGGGCAAGTCTGTGGAAGATGACACTTGTCAAGCTCCATGGCACCTCTTGAAACACTTAGAAACTTTTAGAAACAATGCGGTGTCTGACACTTGTCGGCCTCCGCAACAGCTACAAAAGACACGTGGCACACTCCGCCCCTGCTTGGAAACTTTTTAGGAACTTTGACGGAGAGTGACACGTGGCACTTTCCGCAGGGCTCTGAGTTACTTTACTGGGACCCACCCCCACCTCTTCACTTAGCACCAAAAAGGAAATTGAACATTACGCGGGGGCCGACACCTGTCAGGCTCCGTAGCCACCACTAGGGACACACAGCGCCTCCCGTGCGCACATTGAAACTTAAAGAAACTTCAGTGGAGGCTGACACTTGGCAAGATCCGTGTTAATCAGAAACTTCAAGGCCACACTCTGAAACTTATGTGGAAGCTGACACATGTCATCATCCACGCTACCTTTGAGAAACATTAAGAGTCTATCAGAAACTTGGCAGAGACTACGAAACTTTGAGAGTCTTTTAGAAACATTGGTGGATGCCTCCACGTGGTGCCTTCCGCACCACTCTCAGAAACTTAAAGGAAACTCTATTGAAACTTCGGCGGAAGCTGACACATGGCACCCTCCACGCGTAGTTGGAAATTTTAAGGGGCCACCTCCACTGTTGACATGTGGCACGATCCGCAGGAAGCAAAGGCTCAAATTTAAACTAGAGCTCAACACACGGTGGTCCCGCGGCACTTGCACATTTTTGACCCTCACTGCCACACTTAGAAACATTTTAGAAACTGAAACTGTGGCCCGATATGCATCCAGAAATGCATATAACTCATTTTTTGCATTTTTAAAGGGTCGATAGAAACTCTCGACCCATCACTGCCATTTCGACCTGTGCACAACTAATTTCTTGCATTTTCACAACTGTAGAGGCCAAAAGTGTCAGGAACTTTTTGGATTTTTAGGTACGAGACCTGACTCAAAACCCTAGACATAAATTATTACTAACAGAAGGGACGTTGAAGGAGTAGGTGGTTTGAGTCCTCTTCTTGTTCTCCACATACCATGCAATTAAAGTTTAGACTAGTGCCAAGATTTTGAAGTATATTCACTGTTAAGATTCTATCATTTAAATCTGACCAAGAGAAGGCTCCAACCTTTCGTAAGGTGTCCGTATTCCAGTAAAGCTTGTAGGGCCAATCTAACTTTGAAGAGATAGTTAAGCATTTATACCCCTTTTTGACTAAGTATTTTCCTAAACTATCTGTTGTCCACACAAGCTCATCTGTCTTGTTGGTCTTGAAAATCTTTCTCCTCAAGAGGATATCTTTTAGAATTTTCTTTTGCTTTGAAGGAAAGGTGTAGCTCTCAAAGATTTTCCATTCTAACTCACCATGAGTTTGTCCTTGTTTATGAGATCAATAATCACTAACCTTTGCAAACCAATGTTATTTAAGGAAGGCCATTTCCACATCAAGGTCCATCCTTGTAAATAATTTTGGCCACCCATTCCATGAATCCTCCCATAAATTTGCCTTCTTACCATTATGAATGATCCATGAGAGATGTGAGTCAATCAAGTCCTAGCTATTTGTAATGAAATTCCATATATGCTCGATCCTTTGTGTGGGTATTTCATCATGAAAATTCTCTCCCTATCTCTGGAGTCTAGATATTTAACTTGCATTAGTTTGACCCACCTTGCATTTAGTTTTGTGTACATGTGCAATGCCAACTTGCCTCCTAATGCTTGATTTTGAAGTCTTAGATTGAGGATGCTTCCTCCACCCATACTTTTAGGATTGCAAATTTTCTCCCATGACATAAGGTGTATTTTCTTTCTCTCAACCCTTCCTTGCCATAAAAATTGTCTAAATGATTTTTCCATGTTTAGGATTACTCCTTTAGGCACTTTTAGGGATAAGAACATGTATGTTGGCATGGCTACGAAGATGCATTTTAACATGATTAATCTTCCTGCCAATGTTAACCACTTCCCTTTCCATGAATTAATCTTATTCTGAATAATCTGAAGAATTTTGTTACACAAACTTAATTTATTCATATCTTTGAACATAGGAATACCTAAGTAGCTACTTTGTAGTGACTCCATTTTGAATTCCAAAATTTTTAGAATACGTTTTTGTACCTCTGATGTTGTATGGAACAGAAAGACCTTTGACTTGGAGGGGTTGACTACCTAGCTTGGGGTTGATTAAATTGGAGCCTGCAATGTTGCACCAACTTTTAAACAATTTCAGCACTTTCTAAAAAAATTGTAAACACATTTTTCAAAAGTCCATTGCAGGGAATTGCCCTTGTACTCCTAAAATGCAATGGATACTACAGTACCATTGGTATGAAAGGGGGTGTGACACTGTTGTGTCCACTTCCTTTTTTAATGGAAGAAAGATCCTTGGGTTTTACCCCACCTTTATGGGGGTGGTGGATGCTCAAAGCCCCACCCCAATTTTTTTTCCAAAACATTCCTTTTCTTGCAAACATAATTGTAGTCTCTATCTCAAATCGATGTCCACTCAAGGTTTATTAGCCAAGCACCTAAAAGTAGCACCTCCATTGCCATCAAGCTACTCATTCACTGCACTAGTAGATTCACCCATCACAATGCCACTCAATTGTGACCTACACCAGTAGTGCCACTAGTGCAGCACAAAGAGAAAAGAACCCAAGCCTCTAATGCACATTTTAGTTTTTGAGGAAAACTTCAAGAGGCAATATCTTGTCTATGTTACTCTTTTTTCTGGCCTTTTTTCTAAAGTGGGGTATAATTTCACATACTCCACAATGGAATAAATGGTTTCTAGTTTGAACACCTATTTTATAGAGTTTTAGGTTTATCACTAACATTTCTATGTAGTTCATTTTTTGAAAACTTCGAATGGATATATTTTACATCTATGGACTCCCTTTTGGGTATAATTTTTTGAAAGTGTATGTTTTGTATGTTTTTCCATATAATTTGTGTTGGTTCCTTCTATTTCTTGCCATCCTATAGCAAAATTGTCTTTTTTAGTATTTAGTCTCTTTTGGACATTGTAAGCATATATTGAATGCATTATTTAACTTATAAATGTACTAAAATAAAGTGACATAGATTGTACTTATATTTTGAGGACCTTACATATCATATTGTGTCATTGTTTGGTCACAAAAGTTTATAAAGTATGATGGGGGGTTCATGGTGTGTGCCTTATATTTCTAATCACAACCTAATATACCTTCAAGTATGTGTCTTATTTTTGCACACCCCTTATAAAATTGTCATGGTAGATTTGTTATGTGTGCCATCAGTTTGTCATTGTGCAACTTCTACTACTTTCATGCAAGTGTGCTTTATGTTTTCCATCATGTAACCTTGTCTACCTTTATGTGAGTGTTCCTTGTTTTTGCATGTACCCCATTCTAGTTAAACAAGTACCTCTTAGTGCACTTTTTAATGTTACCTATTCAACTTCTTGCACTAAATTATGATATAGTTTTATCTAACATTACATACCCTTTCCTTATTATCATTATGGGCATTATAATAGTATTTGTACTTGGGCTGATTTTTTCATGGTTTCATTTTTGAGTGACCTATGTATCTAGTATTTGTTCCTATATACTAGGTAAATGTAGTGGATGGTTACTGTTATCCTATATTGCCTTCTAGACAAATAGCCTAAAGATCCATGAGATCTTGGTGTTTCCCCTTCTGAGGATGCAAGGAAAAATGTCAAAAAATCAGCTTAGTCCTAAAAATCCTGAGTTTGCCTTGTGTTTTTAGTATAGTCAGAGTTTTAAAGTTTAGAGTTCTGTCCTGCATCCTTCCATCCCCATCATTTCTAAACTCTACCTTTCTCTTTGCAAATTGCCTAAGTGTTCAATGTTTTTTAGAGGTTAGAGTTCAGACCTTCCCTCTTCTCCCTTCGTCTTTCGAAGGAGAATGGAAGAAGGCCCAAAAGCTGAATACTAACACTTTCCCCTTGCAAAGTGGCTAAGTTTTTTGCAACGAAGTTCAATCTTTTTGTCTTCCCTCTTCCCTTCTCTGCAAAGATGAAGGTGAAAAGCCTGACCCCTGACCTTTGACAATGTTAAAAGTTCTAAGGCATTCCATCTTTTTTTTGTGCTCCTTTGGTGGGCCCCTCGCCCATTTGTGGAACCGCAAAATGCTGGCACGTGGCAGTGACATCATCCGAAGGGTGTTGGATGGAAGCTTCGATCTCCAACCTCCATTGAGGTTTTCATATTATTGCGAAGTCTAAATTCTTGCAGGGCTTAGACTTCTTCTCTTCCCCTTTCTCTACAAATACAAAGGTTAGAAGGACCGAGGTCTGAACTCCACCACTCTCAAAAGGTTCTAAGGCTTTCCACCATTTCACATGAATTATTTTAATATAGAAAAGGGTTACATTTGAATTGCAGAAGTATTACACATGGCGCCCCAGAGGCTGGAAGATGGAAATTCTAAGGCCTAATCTCTACTAAGGTAAAATATTCTAAGTGTTATGGCAGAGCTCAGAGTTTTCACCTACCACCTCCTTTCTTTTGCAAGTGATAGGGCGGTGTACCGAAGGCCTGATCTCTGAAACGTTGATGACTTCTTTCTTCATGGAGAAAACATAATTTGACTAGCTAGTGACCCTCCCGGTCACCATTAATGCTCTATAAGGGCCCATTTTCATGCAGTAGATGGTATTTGCACCTCCCCATGCCATTGTTCCTCATTTGCATTGAATTTCATGTACCCATGGCATGGGCAAACTTTCTGTTTCAGTAGATTTCATGGGCACAGCCATGTGGGTGCACTCCAAGGATACCAGACAAATTTATGTAGCATGGTCCATGTCCCTTCTTGTTGACTTCTCACCTTTCACCATGGCTACTACAGTATGATTTGAAAGACTATATATGCATGATTCAAAGATGTATTTTGGGTAGCTGGTTATTTTTTGTGCTGGGTAAATTCCTCTATTACATCCATACCTTGTAATGCACTTGCATAACAGCTAGACTTGATGTATTGTGCTCATTTTAGAGCCTTTGATGTCTCTAGTCCATTGTTCAACTATGAATGTACGTGATTATTTTGTGTCTATTGTTCAGTAGTAGGTTATTTACTCTTTGTAATGGTCATTTGACCTTCATAATAAAAAAATCTCTAATATTTTGCCTCTCTTGCACTTTGTCTCAGTGTTTCATTTGAAGTTGTGATTTATTTTGTGAGTAGACTGGCTCCTTCCTAGATTATAGTCTTCTATTCAAAGCCTCTATCAAGGTTTTAGGTCTGTGTGTGTTCTTTTAGGGATTGAGATCATTGTTGTTTTGGTTTAGTTCAACTAATACACCTTATAACACTATTGCATCACCTTTTCTTTTCTGTATTTCTTCTATCCCTTTTCCCTTGGTAAGTGTGGCATTAGAGTTTAATAGTTTTCTTGTATCCTTAATCTTAGAAAGAGGAACCAGCCTTCTCTGGAAGTTTGATCTCAAAATTGCAAGGTCCCACACCTTGAGATCATTCCCATTGTGTCATTAGAATTCTTGGAAGTCTCTAGGCAAGGTGCAATTCTAAGTGATAATAGTTACCATGCATTTTGGTGAAATGAAACACATATCATATTGACACTTTTAGATTCCTATTTATGGAGGGTGACTTTCATCTTCTTTATTTGATCAATGTTTTTGAGACTATTTGTACATTATGGCATGCCATGTACATCTTTGATTGTTAGATTGTTACTTAAATTCCCTTCTATGCATTATTCAAGTAGTGTCAACTTTTCACTCATTCATATTTCTGCCTCTTTAATCCTAATTTTAGTAGAGGTTCTTGATTTTTAGTACTATAGCAGTAGTTTGTATCTTCCTTGTTCTTTAGTAGAGTTTTTCTTGTTTATCTTAATCTTCCTACTCTTTTTGGAACAACTTTTGTAGATGCTTCATAGTGCTTCTCATGTTTTCTCTCTTTTGGGGAGGAGATTTTTACTCTAAGTTTTCTCTTTTTTTCTATTTATGAGAGAATATTTTGTACTTCATGTGAAGGAAGTTATCCTTGGGGGTCATCTTGAGTCCTCATTCATTGTTTTCATTTTACACTAGTACCTCATTAGGCCTATTTGCCAAGACCCATATTCAAGTTTTTATTTCCTCCCTAATTTGCACTTAAGGGAAGTTGTTGCTGTGAAAGAGACTATTACCTATCCATTTCCCACTTGGGTCCTTTTCACACCTAGTTACTGATGCAATCATGGGTGGAGGATCTAATGAAGGAGAATCCAATAATGTAGCAAAACAAAACAAACATTATGTTCTCACAAGGATACTTAACGGAGCAATAACTTGATCCTTTATTAATACAGACTAAAATAATTACAATTTATTGTAATGGGTGGCCATAGCCATTTATTCACTAAAATGAAAAATATTACATGCAAAATAAACTAGTTATATTCAGTGACATCTATATCCCCATCCTTAAATTCCATTCTGAACCTTCATCCAATGATCTGACCTCTAACACCTTGTAGAACTCCCCCTCCTTCTTCTTAATGATCTCTAACGACTGTGAATAACAAATATATACCAATCTACAACTTCTAAAATGATCTACATCAACTACAAGGTAGCACAAAGCTCAATATTCTATGAGATGTGTGATTGGTTGGAATACCTGAGTCCTCAAAGAAAACAAAGGAAATAGAAAATAAATATGTGTAGTGCTTGTTCGATGTTAGGTTCTATTCAGATTTATAATTCATTGAACATGTGTGAATCCTTTTTTGCCCCATTCTTCTCTATTTCTTAAAACTTCAAGTTTTCATCATCTTATTTATAGGGCTTATTAAACACCAAAACCTTTGTTAATCGTGACCCAATGCTTGACAAATCTAGTTTAGAATCTAGATCATGAGTCAAACTTTAAATGGAAGAGCACCTCTACTTCCACACCTTTTCTTAGCACTTCTAATTCTAATCCCTCCCTTCAATGACTCAAATTTATCATATTCTTTCATCTAGTCTATCAACCTAGTCAAATTTTCTTCTAATCTTATAATATGAGTGATTATCTCCTTAGATGTTTTGTTATTATGGAGTAGTACATTAGTAGCTTGTCCCTCTACCAGTGAAATCTCATAGCTCTGAAAAATCTTGGAAGTAACCCTTCTAGCCTGCTTAATTGAGGATTCTTTGTCCTTATCCATTATTTTGTGGTATCTGCCATGTCTCTCTTGGGTTTGTTTCAAACTTCTTTCTTCCATTTTCATTTCCGTTTCCATATATTGATATCTTCTACAATTTATCTTCCTCTCTTATTTTCTCATTTGCCCATGGGTGTTTTTTATTTGGAATTACATTATTTTTTAACCATGCCTAATCAATCAATCAAGACCAACCTCAAAATTTGAATCTCTCCACAATCCCTTTTAGGATCACCACCTTTACACTTATTATCCCCTAGGTTTCTAGCCCTTATCACAAGCTAGGACCTACTATGCGTTAACACAAAATGTCAAAATCCTTTTCTTTCTATCTATAATATTTTGTTGTTGA